>OZ024742.1:361779890-361834890 GCA_964016885.1 Eledone cirrhosa | reverse complement strand
AATGCCCACTGAGCCGAAAGTGTCTCATCAAGAACATTGTGCACCAGTGCGATGTCACAGCCGACCGAAATGAATACACTTATATAGGCGCGACCTCGACTACATGTAAGGAACGACTTTACAACCACAAAAGCTCATTCAACCACAGACTTAAACGCTCCAAAACCAGACTGGCAGACAAGAGCCTGAAATACCAGATCAAATGGTCAGTTAGGAGACGCGTGGCCCAACTTCCGACCGGCGGAAACCATTGCAGGTTGTGCCTGGCCGAATCGGTAGAGATCATCAAATTAAAATGAAATCCTAATAAACTGTCAGGAAGAATACTTTCTCCGCTTTGATATTCGGGCAGGAGCCACGGACAAACCATAACAATTTAAACACAACATCGGAACAACTATCACTATTTTCTCATATCAAGTTACGGCCCTTTCAATTCTGAGTTCAAATCCCGCCGAAGTCAACTTTGCCTTTCATCCTTACGGGGTCGATAAAATAAAGTACCAGTAATGTACTGGTAATTGCTGACCTTGTGCCAAAAGTAGAAACAACTATTTTCTCATAACATATCTCATTTCATTACCACTGTTATCCTTGTTAATTTTTAGTTTGTATTCCTTTTTTAGTTTTGATCCTGTAAATGTTAGGTCGCATTCATTACCATACTCCCCACCACTAAACACATCACCATGCATCCACCACCCTCACTCACACCAACACATACCACATACCATTGAGGCACATACAAACCACTAACACCATACACTTTACCACAACAGTTTACATCTCCCCATTTTGTATCAGTAATTTCACCATCGTTATTCAACACCACTTCTTATATCCCTTCTACCACCTATTAACCCCACATGATATCATCTGCATGCAACTCCGATGCGCGTACACAAGCGCATGTCTCGTGTATGCGCACGCATGTGTATACGCATGTATGTATGTAAGTTTATGTATGGATGTGTATATAGGCGTGTGTAAAGGTAAGTGAGTGTGTATATATGTATGTCCATATGTGTTTGTATGGATCCCCAGAATGTGAGCACCCTTATCTCGTTGGCGTGTGTACATGCGGGGACCCAGGCATATGTGCGATACGTGCATGGGCCGATGAGTCCGAAAATACATATAACTCGTACGACGCGTGCGTGAGATCGTGGGTTCACTGCGGGTGTCGTGGATGACCGCATGAAAATACCATATCCCCTGCCACGAGCAGACGCATATAACAAGGCACGCCCATCTGACTCCGTTTACCTCCCACGTGCTTATGTGGGGTGAGGCATATATGGGTGTGTGTATATATATATATATATATATATATATATATAGTTATACTTGGGGAGGGTCATATTTGTGTAATAGTATTGCCAGAATTAATAACAGAACACACTCACTGTTTGGTTGGTTTTCGCTTTTCGCTTCTGTGTCTTTTATATCGGTAATCTAATTTATTCGGTCCTCAATGTTGCCATTGACTGACCAACGGTCAAAAATAATACAGATACAATATAGAGACAAACACATATATATAGTTTATCAAAGTTCTTTCGTTGCACATCTGCAACATCGTCAGTGGTGCTATTGTTTCCTCCCGTTACATTGTATGTCTACGCCATTTTTATTTAGTCTGTCTATATATTTATTTATTTATTTGTTTGTTTGTTTATTTTATTTTGTCTTCTTTGCGCATGTGTTTGCGTGTGTGTATAGTGTTTTGTTTGATGTGTGTTCGTGATTGGGTGACTGTGTATCGGTTAATGTATTCTATCTTCTCTAGTGTGTGTTTATATGCGTTTGTTGTTATTGTGCTTGTGTATGTAATTATTTATTTATTTATCTATGTATTTATTTATTTATTTATTTATACTTCTCTTAGGTCAGCGTTGTTTGTTTGGGTGTTGTTGTTATTCCATTCATTCTTTCTGTTTAGTCTTGGCCTTCTAAGTTCTATTTCGCTGGCCTCTCTCATTTACCTCTCTGTTGGGTCATTTCTATGTTTAGATATTATTCTAATTTCTATGTTGTCTATGTTACCGTCGTGTTGTTGCCTGGCATGTTCGTATAGTACTGACCCATTTTTTCGTCCTTTTAGTTCCCCCCAGTGTTGGTCTATCCTTTCACCTATGCTACGAGCTGTCTCGCCTATGTATGTTGTTGTCATGTTTCTGCAAGTACCCTCTGTACATCTTATGCTATAGACTACGTTTCTAGTTTTACAGTTTATCCGGGGGTTTACCTTACATATGATACATTTCCTATTAGTACAGTGGGTTTTCTTAAAAGAGTAGGTTTTGCTGATCAGGGATTTTATGGTGGTTCCTTGCTTTTCTACCACCTTAATCTTTAAGTGGGTCTTTCTCAGGGCCTTTCTACACTGGTTAGCTAATTTCTCTTCAGGGGTAGCGTCCACAAACATGACACTCTGGTATCTCTGGTTGTCGTACCATGAGGTGGCTTTACCTATCTTATGTCTAGCCATATCTAAGCTATTCCATGATTTGCTCCTATATAATGGGCAAATTCCTTTCATGTCCAGTTCTATGAGGGTCTTATACTTCTCCATGGCTCCTTCGTATACTCTGACTCTGTCTCTTTGGTTGTAGCCAGAGAACTGCATGTTATTTATTACATAACTAAATATATATATGTGTGTGTGTGTGTGTGTGTGTGTGTGTGTGTGTGTGTGTGTGTGTGTGTGTGTGTGTGTGTGTGTGTGTGTGTGTGTGTGTGTGTGTGTGTGTGTGTGTATTTACATCCATGTTCGTGTGGATCTGCAAGCACAGACCAGTGTCCCTTGGTGAGTGTGCACACAGGTTTACTTATTTATTTATTTTCCTTTTTTATACTCTCTTACACAACATGTTTTTTATAAGTTTTCTTAATAGCCTTCTTTACTTTCTACAGTCTTCACAAAAGCAACTTTCCTCGTTTGTATATATATATATTTTATATATGTGTTCATACACTAACCTCATACCACTTCCATCACCTCATTACCACCTTATAGCGCATATCCCCTTTAACAAAGTCTAAACAACACATCCTAGCCACTACCTAATAGTAAAACACTGCAGACTTTCATGCACAGCACCACCAACATAACCACACACAGCACCTCAGCCACACCAAGTACACGCCGACACATCTAGGGCTAGCCAAAACACCACACCCCGTTACTCGAATCAACATTTACTCCTCACCACTAACTCATCCCTATCTCCTCCACCCTCTATCTTACAGGCCAAAACATTCCTCAGAATTAACCCACCAATCAAAACAACATAAACTGATCAACATATGAACGTTAGACTTTTTATATGCCATGTATATTCATTCTGTCAATACTACTACAGAGGTCAGACGAGCTTTTGATTCCAGAGTCGGGCCAGATCGATACAGATCGATACAGATCGAACCTTCAGCTGATCAGTAGCGAAACGCGCGTCACCAACCAATAAACGTAATGAAGGAGTAACCATTTGTCCTTGTATTATTATATTACACGCTAGGGCGGTGGAGTGGCAGTATCGGTAGACGGTCGGACGCCATGCTTTAACGCATAGAGTTACGACCCTTGCCATTCTGAGTTCAAATCCCGCCGAGGTTAACTTTGCCTTTCAACCTTACGGGGTCGATAAAATAAAGTACCAGTAATGCACTGGATAATTTCTGGCCTTGTGCCAAAAGTAGAAACAATTATTATATTACACTCTGTCTAGCTCTACACCTCGATACTGACGTGAACCTAAACATTCAGTGCTCATCTGGGTGAACCTACAGGAACTGCGCGTTACACTCCCTATATGTATATATAGGAACAAGTATGACCCCGACGGCAGAGCTCAAGCCGTTTCGACGGCTATTTCTACACTAAGTAAGAATTTTTAGCTCGTAAATAAATAGCCAAACTTATCAAGGGGTACTTCATTATATGGGAAGATAGTAATTGTCAAGAGGATTGGTTAAAATTTGTTATAAAGACAAATAAATCTATCATGGTATTTGGTGGGAGGTAGGGTGGCTGAACTTGCCGGTAGAACAAAGAGGGAATGAAGAAATCCAGTCAGGCGTTGAAAGTGAAATCTATACAGCGGATTCTAAGGATAGTGTATAAAAAGTCGAAAAATTGTACTGGAGAAAAGGAGGAGGGGAGTTGAAAGAATAGGTAAGTCGAAAGGGAGTAAAATAAAAATTTAAAAAATAAAATAATAGATATATAAAAAAAAGTTTTGATAGTGAGAAATGAATAAAAAAAAAGTCTAGAAACAGCTGCTATAATTAGGTATTGCTAAGCTATAGAAAAGTTTAATAGGTAGAGAATGGGAAAATACTAAATAAGAGATTGTAGTTGGTAGTGAAAAAATTTAAAGCAGGCTTTACAGGGGGTCTAACACAGCTGCTATACATAGTTAGTAAACGTAATCAGCCAATGCTATCTTACAATTACAGGTTAATAAGTTGAGAAAAAAAAAAAATACTAAATAAGAAATTTATAAATAGTAGAATTGTAGTAGTAACAAAAAAGAAATTACATCTGCTAAAAATAAGGCGTAATCGACCATTTCTGTCTTAAAATTATGGGAGTGGGGGTACTGAGGCTACAGAGGACAGCTGAGGATCCGCTAATGTGAAACAATTGTTCTCGGTATGGTGAACTAACTGTTGTGTAACCACTTCTACCTAACTCGTCCCATGGACTGAGTGCTCTACCACTACGGATATTACTTTCCAGTGTTCTACCATTATATATATATATATATATATATATATATATATATATATATATATATATATATATATGAACATCACATCTGAAAAATTATATTTCAACTAAATTAAACACGGTTAGCTAAAATCGAAACCGACATATTGAATTCCTTCAATACTATTTTGGTGGGGGTGGGTGTAGTTATTGCTGTTGTTTCGTTTCTGTTGTTTGTTTATTGTGTGTGTCTATGTTTGTATCTGTGTGTTTGTGTGCCTGCGTGTGTGTGTGCATGTGTGCGTATATGTGTGTTTGTGTGTATGTGTGTGTCTTTCTGTAGTCAAATAACCGGAACATTGAACTTGTAAGTTGGCCATTACTAAAAACATCCGCTCATTACCTTCCGCTTTACAGCAGAGTCTGATTAAACTGAATAACGAGAACAATAAACAGGATTTCCACACCATGATCTGTCTTGACAGAGAGACAGGAACGTAATATAACAGTAGAAAGAAAGAACGAAAGAAAGAAAGAAAGAAAGAAGAAAAAGTAGTAGTAGTAGTAGTAGTAGTAGTAGTAGTAGTAGTAGTAGTAGTAGATATTTTATAAGCTGTTGTTTGTTAAATGTCAACCAGTTCCGCTATTTAAACAGATAGACTATTTCTAGAGACATGGTTGTCCCTGAATTGAACATCGCCCCCTTCTCATTATTGTCTTTTCTTTTCTTTTTCTTCCTTTCTTCCGCATTTTTTTCTTGCACTTTAGATTTTTTCTCCTCTTCCGCATCTTTTTCTTCAATTTTTTCTTTAATCTCCTTTTTTTTTCTTCTGAATCTTTTCTTCCTTTTCTTCCATTACTTTTTCTTTAGCCCGTTTCTTTTTTTTTTCTTGTCATTTTCTTTAGCCCGTTTCTTTTTTTTTTCTTGTCATTTTCTTTAGCCCGTTTCTTTTTTTTTTCTTGTCATTTTCTTTATTTCTTTGTCTTTTGTTTTCTTTTTCGTCAACATTTTTCTCTTTTTCATTTTCCTCTTTTACTTCTTTGACATCATTTTCTCTCCCTTCATCTTTTACTCTTTCACTTTCATTTGCATCTTTTACTTCGTCCTATCCTCCCCGCCCCTCTTTCATTCTTCATCAATGACGTCACCATTCTTATCAGCGTCACCACTCCCCTGCTCACAGAACTGGGAATACTCCCATTCGGTTGCCAGTTGCAGTAGAGTGCTTCGAGTAGATAGGAGAACAAGTCTGGCATATTTACGTAAAGTTCGTAGGGCAGGCCATCCAAACCGGGTGACTTGCGCCTCATGCAGCCGACAAGGGCGTCCTGAATTTCGGCTGAAGTAATCGGCCTTTCGCAGCGCTCAGCGTCGACCGTCGAGATGCGCAGCAAGCCGTCAAGGTAGGGACTGAAATCCGCTACTCTCTCTGACTCGCCACTCTCCTCGAACAACCGAGCAAAGTGCTGGCGAAAGGCCTCACACATCCGCTTGGAATCGCTTATCTCGTGTCCGTCTCGGTCCGCCAAAGACCTATTTGTAGTTTTATTACCACGCTGCGCCTCCGCCACGCGGGCCCATCGAACAGCTTTGGTTCCCTCGTTTCTCAGCGCAGGCGCCGTAGCTTTGACAATGCAACCTTCGTGTTTCACATTGAAGAAATGGTCTAATGCCATTCTCGCCGTTAACACGTCAGTTGCAATGCCACTACAAATAGCCTCGTCTAACTTATGTACCAGTTCCTCCTCCTTTCTCTATTTCTCTAACGCTAGTGCTTTGCTGAACTCTATCGAAGTTACTCTAATCTCTCTTTTGAAAGCCCCCCACCATCTGTTGTTGATGATACCCCCTGTCAACTTTTGCTTAACTAAATTGTTGACTCGGTCCCTGTAAACCTTACGTGCCGGAAATGGCATGTTCAGCTTCCAGTAACCCTGTCCCAACCTACCCGTTTTATCTAGGTCGACTAAACAGATCACAAATTTGTGATCTGAATAGGCGACCGTTTTAAAAATTGGGCAGCCTACACTATTTCTATTTATTTTCCTAATGAAGATCCTGTCTATATACGATCTAGATGATCCTATGCGGTTGGTCCACGTCCACACTGGCACATTGTCGATACCTGTCAGTCGATACCTGTCAGACACTTGGAACTGAACTGGCTGATTAGGTGTTTCGGGCTGTTGCACCCCCACCCCCACCCCGCTCCTATCAGCTACTCCCACACAATCCCAGCTTGCGTCTAAGATGCTGTTCCAGTCCCCCGGTAACAGTAGAGGGCGAGACGTACCCAGAAAGGTTTTCAATCGCCTAAAGAAGTTCGGTCGTCCGGCCCCAGTAGGGGCGTAGAAGGCCAGCAGTCTAAAGGCACCACCTTCGCTACTGCTCACATCCTGGACCACCAACTTACCGTCTGAGACCCGGAATATCGACCTTACCTCGAGATCCAGACCTTTCCTAAACAGCACTGCCACCCCACCTTCCATTCCCGGCCTGCTAACAGATACGAAGATCTGATAGTCGTTGAAAATGGGGGCTAGTGCGCGCGTGTCGGAAATCCTGGTCTTGCTGACGGCAATCACATCCATTTCCAGAGACCCTAGGTCGTTGATCAGGCGACCCTGCTTCCAGGGTGACCCCAGGCCGCGAACATTTAAACTTCCTACTCTTAATATGGCCATGTTGGCAAGCTAAAAGAGAGAGAGGGAAGGTTTACTTACCTCCCGAGGTCTTCCGAAGGTCGGGTGGTTCGACCTCCATGGTTGGTCGGGTTTTTTGGGGGAACCCCTAGGACAATACAGGACGGTAGAAATGAGCATGTTTGCATGTAAAAAAAGAAACAGCGGATATGACAAAAAAGAAACAATGAAAAATTCCCCAATAATAATATTAATAATAAGGATATCATTTATTGGCCACAAGGGCCAACATGTAGGGTACAATATAAAGACACAGACAGCGGGGGGGGTTACAATTAAGGTCGAGTAAAAGTGTACAATGGCGAGACTAATTTAACAATGAAGATATAAAAATATAAAAGAAACTATGCATAAATATAATAAAATAAATTCCCCTCTAGGGGGTGGACGACTCAGGAGTGACTAAGGTACCCCATCAATCCTGAACCACCCTACGCTTCTAGGGCACCTGGGGAGAATATCCCTCTACTCCTCAAATTAGCTAGCCTATAGGCTGATGGTCAAAGTAGGCCCATTCACACGGGCCATTCTCGCCACATTCATCCACCTTTTAGCAAATGTACTGGGGGACAGCACTTCCCTCTCCACCCTCACCTTTCTTTCCAGGTGAAACTTGAAGAAGTTGATGAGGGATTGGCCGTTTTTTTATAGTGTTTTCAAACACTAACCTCATACCATAATTCATTATTTCATTCATTCTTTATAGCGCAAATCTCCTTTAACGATATCTAAACAGCTTACAAATAAGCCCCACCCCAACCTAGTATAACCTACCTCCCATGTGTCTCCCCTTCCTTCCTTTCCACTCACTCTTCCGTGACAAACTGATGACCACCAGGTCTTCGAAATGCTTTTAATTAAGCATACAGTGTATTGCAAAATACACTATATATACATTCATATATATATCGCTATTTCAGAGCACCAATTGTAATTTTCAATGTTTGCTTGAACGTTCCGGATTATTACTAGAATTCTATAAGAATCCAACATTCATAATTTTCAGCAAACAGGTGGTGTAGTTAGCTTTGATAAGTACCAAAAAGTACGAAACAGAGCTCTGTCAGCTTCATCTCCCCTGTTTGCTGAAAATTGAAATAAGTGACACTGTTACTACTCTAAAACAATAGCGTAAGGTCTTTGAAATGCCTTTAATTAAGCATACAGTGTATTGCAAAATACACTATATTTACATTCATATATATATCACTATTTCAGAGCACCAATTCTAATTTTCAGCAAACAGGCGGAGTAGTTAGCTTTGATAAGTACCAAAAAGTACGACACAGAGCTCTGTCAGCTTTATCTCCCCTGTTTGCTGAAAATTGAAGTAACTGACACTGTCACTACTCTAAAACAATAGCGTAAGCTCTTCGAAATGCTTTTAATTAAGCATACAGTGTATTGCAAAATACACTATATATACATATATATATATTAATAGTAATAATAATAAATGTGAAGACTAAAATCCAAACAGGGCTCGATAAAGATAAATATATATCAAATATATACGAACCCTAGAGCAAATATTTATTAAAATAACAGATTAAAGTTTAAGCAAAGAATCAAAGAAACTTTGCTTAAACTTTAATCTGTTATTTATATATATATAACACGCAATAGACATTATATATATAATATATAATCTCTTATATAACACCTCCTTTTGTTCCTATATATACACACACACACACATATATATATATATATATATATATATATGTGTGTGTGTGTGTGTGTGTGTGTGTGTGTGTGTGTGTGTGTGTGTGTGTGTGTGTGTGTGTGTGTGTGAATGTATGTATAGCATATTTGATAACATACTGTATGTTTATTTAAAAACATTTTGAAAACCATTCGCTATGAGTCTTAAAATAGTCACTACGTCACTTACTTGCTCTTGACAAAGCAAAGGGAAGCAACTGACAGCGTTTCTCGCTCCTTAGTGGTTATCAAGAATGCATATCACTTCGCTTCTGACGAGATTTACAGAAGCTGGATTCTTATATATATATATATATATATATATATGCTGGCAGCTTGTTGGGAAGGACGTGCATTCCTGATCGCCGAGATTTGAAACTTTAAATCGACATTAATCGCTGTTATATACTGTAGTAATTTTTCAGAAAACAAGGAAAATATACAAAAAAGATAAGTATTTCTGCTTTGACGCGATTATTTTACGTATTTTATGTATGTTAGCGCTTTAAATGTTTTTATTTTCACTGTGTGATATTCTCCTAAAAAACAACAAACACACGTGCTTACTTTCTTTCTCTGTCTACCATACAGAGTATAGAAAGCTAGTACGCAATTTAATTTAATTTAATTTAAGTAGATTTTGTATTATTTTGTTTTATCTTGAGTAACATAATTTAGTATAATTTTATTTTTATTTTTGACTCGGTGAGCATGTGTGTTTGTTGTTGTTTTTTGATATAATGATATTTAAATAACTACGTTATTTATATTTGTAGGCAAACGATACCTACCTACATTTGAAATCAGCTTAAAGGCAACCTCTATAAATCTTCGTGTTTCTATATCTTTAGCCTATTTGGGTTTCATTCATTTAATTTATTTTAAATTTATCTTATTTTATTTTATCTTAATTTATTCTATCTCCTTTCATATTTCATGTTGATATTGTTTGTTTTTCACTTTGTTTCGGTGTTTTAATCGCGAAATATTCTTCGAACGATATTTATTATTAATATTCTCTTTGACCACTCCACGTTGCTATATTCTCCCTCTCTGCTTTACTATTTCTCACGCTGTCTCTCTCCTTCTTCCTTCCTCTCTCTCTAGATCACACGAGCTCTCTCTCTCTCTCTCTCTCTCTCTCTCTCTCTCTCTCTCTCTCTCTCTCTCTCTCTCTCTCTCTCCCTCTCTAAATCGCACCTTGAATTTCTCACCGGACTTATTTATCTCCCTCTCTCTCTCTCCAATCTTTCCCCCACTCTTCCCGCTATCTCTCTCGCTCCTCTCTTCTGTCTCTCTCTCCTTTCTTTCTTCAGTTTCTTTTTCTCTCTCTAGATCGCACAGGATCGCTCTCTCTCTCTTTCCCTCGCTCCTTTAATTTTCTCACTGGACTTATATCTCTCTCTGTCCCTCTCTAACCTCTACCCTACCCTACCCTTCCCACTATCTCTCTTTCTCCTCTCCACAGTGAAATGGACTGCATACAGGGAAAAGGTGAAATTAGGAGTCAGCGAAACTGGTCAAAGATGGAGCTAGCGGTTTTGATCAGGAGGTGGATGCTGGCTGATGGGTCACCACCAAGCAAAAGGACTGCGGAGACCCTGAAGAGTCATGGGTTTCTGAGGACCCTGGCACAGATAGAGAGAAAGAGAAAAGAAATCGAGAAGGTTTATGTTCTCATAGCGCCACATATGTTGATGCTCAGCCGTGTCCTCGGGGAGGAGAAAAACGAAGAGAAAGGAGAGGAAAAAGAAAAAGAAAAGGAGGAAAGCACAAGCACGGACCTGAAAGAAAATGAGATACCCGCCGCCACAGTCAGGGAAGGCAGGCCGGGCAACCAACAAGCAAACGGTAAAGGTGAGAAGCGAAATCACCTTCCGAAGGAGAACCAAGCGCAGAGGGACCAAAGGAAGAACAGAAAGCACCGAGACACTGGGAGCAAGAAAGCCCAAGTAATGTGCAAGTTTTTCAGGAACAGGACCTGCTGGCATGGAGAGACAGGGATGGGCTGCAGATTCGCCCACCCCAGGTCCCAAACAAACTATGCCCATTCTACTTGCGCAACTTGCCCCAGCCAGAGCCAAAACAAGCCGCTCCACAAGTATGCTGATGTCGCGCGTGCTGCGCCAGCAAGGAGAGGGCACGCACATGCCGACGAGATACAGATGGCAGCAGCAGAGCAGAAAAAAATGTTTTAGTGATGGCAGAGAAGGTTGTGGGGCAGCTGACCTGGCTGCATCGTCTCCAGAGCCAGGGTCACCCACACCAGCACTCGAGACCACCACCATTAAGGGACCCAGAGTGGTCGCCGCTGACACCAGACCAGGTGTCATACCTACAGCCATTACTGGCACCCCAAAAGTCACACCAGTGCTGCTGCTGAATGTCAGAGGCCTGGTGAAACTCAGTAACATGAGTAAAATGTCCTACCTGGGAGACTTAGCCATAAGCAATCAAGCATTATGCATGGCACTAACCGAAACGCACCTGACAAGCAGTATAGCAGATGCAGAGATACATATACCGAAATATACTGTATTTCGTTCGGAGAGGAAGGAGAGAACTCATGGTGGGGTTGCTCTGTATATCCGTGAAGATGTCACACCAATTGTACTGTTGACACATTCAAACTCAGTCTGTGACACACTGATAGTACATATGAAGCAACTAAAGACAGTAATATGTGTCACATATCGGCCGCCCGATGCCCCCAGTCATGAGGGTAAATTTGAGGATAGCCTCAATAGAGGTCCTTGACAAACTGTACCAGTGTCTCAACATTCTACTGCTGGGAGACTTCAACCTGACAAAGGTCAAATGGCCTGAGGGCCACCTCCTCCCTGGAATGACGTCAATAGAACAGAGACAGACGGAATCCCTGCTGGCCCTGACACACAGGCTGTTCATGAACAAGCAGTACTCCTCTCAACAAGAGACGAAAATGTCCTGGACTTCTGTTTTACAAACAACGAAGTGCTCATCCACAATGTAAAGGTGACACCAACGATTCTCTCGCATCATAACTTAGTAGAACTAATGATATGTGGTCCGAGAGAACCAACAGAGACACAACCATCAAGAAGCACCGGGACGTTATCCAGCCTTAATTTCTACAAGGCTAACTTTAAAAAGATTAAGAGAGAAATCCGGAAGCAAATATGGAGCGAAAACACTGCCACACAATTTCAACACTTCATGACAACGATACACACTATATGCAAAACGTTTGTCCCAGAGAAAAAGGCAAACAGACACAAAAATCTTATTCCCAGAGATAGGAAAATCCTTATGAGACGTAGAACCAAGCTCTCAAAACAGTTGAATGCACAGCAAGAAAACAAAAAACGAGAAGGAATCCTATTTGAAACGTGCACTACTTGACACCGAGATTGCACTCAAACTTTCTCATGAAAATGAGAGGGCAGAGAAAGAAAGAAATATTAAAACAAGCCCTAAAGCTTTCTTTAAATTTGCAAAAGAAACTGCCTCGGTACACTGCAAGATTGGGCCACTCTTCCATACAGACGGTTCATTAACCAAAAATCCCCAAGAGATATGTGAAATACTGAACGAAGAGTACAAAAGTGTGTTCACATGTCCACTGAGGCACATGCAAATAACAAAGCCAGAGGAGTTCTTTGATGCCACAACACAACATGAAGAAATGGCGATCATCAACCACATAGAGATAACGGAGGAGGATGTGGTATACGCCATAGGTGAAATTAGAACAGACTCAGCTGCTGGACCTGATGGATTCCCAGCAGTCCTCTTAAAAACATGTAAGCAGGCCTTAGCAACTCCACTGAAGACGCTCTTCAGAAGCTCCTGGGCTAGCGGTATACTACCCAGGGAGCTGAAAGAAGACACAATATGCCCTATCCATAAAGGAGGTAGCAGAGCGGAGGCCAAATCTATAGGCCAGTCTCCCTGACGTCCAATATCAGTAAGGTCATGGAGCGAGTCGTCAGAAAGAAGCTGATCATTTTTCTCGAGGAAAATGACCGCCTGACTAGCACGCAGCATGGCTTCCGCCCAGGAAGAAGCTGCCTTACACAGCTGCTACATCATTACGACTGGGTATTGAAACAACTGCTAGACAGCTCACATGTGGACGTGATATATCTTGACTATGCGAAGGCCTTTGACAAAGTCGACCACGGAATGATATGTCACAAACTACACGGACTCGGCATAACTGGAAAAGTAGGTGAGTGGCTGCATAACTTCTTAAAGGACAGAAGCCAGACAGTCGCAGCAAACGAGGCCCTCTCAAAAGATATATCAATAACAAGTGGGATGCCCCAAGGGACAGTACTGGGACCACTACTGTTTTTGGTGACTCTCTCAGACATGCCCTCTGTAGTACATATAACAACATCTCTCACTAGCTATGCTGATGACACTAAAGTAGCACAGGCAATCAAAAATCCGGCTGACGCTGCCCTTTTACCACAAGATCTGGATGCCATATACAAATGGGCGGAAGAAAACAACATGCAGTTTAATGTTGGCAAATTCCAAGCCCTTCAATACAAACCTCCAAACAAACCTGCAAACACAAATATAGTACAACACAACTACGCAGGACCAGGAGGGACCGATATCCCCGTGTCGAAATCGATACGAGACCTGGGTATAGACATGAGCGATGATGCATCTTTTTCCTCACACATCATGAAAGTGGCGACAATGTGCAGACGACTCGCTGGCTGGATCTTGAGGACTTTCCGGACAAGAGACTGAGACACCATGTTGACACTATGGAGGACATTTGTCCTAAGCTCCCTGGACTATTGCTCCCAGTTGTGGTCACCCCATAGTGTCAAACTAACCACGGAGCTTGAGGCAATCCAGCGAAACTACACCAAGAGGATTGCCACGATGAAGTGGATAAGCTACTGGGAGAGGCTAAAGAAACTGAACCTCTACTCCTTGGAACGAAGACGGGAGAGATACGCAGTGATCTACATGCAGAAAATCCTGGAGGGACTAGCACCAAACTTTGGCATTGGGAGCTGGACCAACCGTCGAACAGGAGGTCACTGTGTGATGCCAAAGGTCCCGTCTTCCACATCTAAAATAAGGAGCAGATATTGCAATAACCTGGGATTCAAGGGCCCTCAACTCTTCAACAAGCTGCCGAGGGATCTGAGAGATCTACAGGGTGTGGAGCTGGATGTCTTCAAGAAACATCTCGACACCTTGCTATCCAGGATCCCGGATGAGCCCACAGCAAGGCACGAGGGAAACCTAAGGGCACCAGCAACAAACTCCCTCTTACACCAGTGGCCAACCTATACAGGCTGGAGATAAAATGTGTAGCAACAAGGGCGGTGCCCCAGCATGGCCTCAGCCGGATGGCTGGAACAGGTAAAAGTGTAAAAGAGTATATATACATACATATATATATATATATATATATATATATATATATATATATATATATATATATATATATATATATATATAGGATAAATTATTTACAAATGAATACGAAATAATGACTCATTGCATGGCCTCCTTAGAATTTGAACTCAGAACATAAAGATCCAGATCGTATATATTATTATATGTACCATGTTGATGTTTATTCTGGCAGAATTGGTTATACATGTGTTCAGTCATGCGTGTTTTGTGGGAAACCAGCCATCCATGACACGTAAATACCTGTCTCCAACCCACCCCTACACCACACAACGCTTTTTTGTTTCTTCTTCAGTTGGGAATCGAACTCACGACCTTACGATTGCAAGCGGAACACACTAACCACTAAGCTCTAATAATGTTCCTGGTTTTACAATATCATTTCCTATCTTGGCTGGCATCACCATCATCAACATCATCAACTGCCTTACTCAATCACACAAGTGGCTGTCCGTCCGGGAAACGAACTCAAGACCATATGATTGGGAGCCGAACACCTTAACTGTTAATGTTAAACTAATAAGCCATATAAATCTTCGCCGGTATCATCGTTATAATTAACATCATCATCATCATCATCATCATCATTATCAACTTTCCCATTACCACCATCATCATCATCATTATCAAGAGTACCATCTTTCGTTGTCATGTTTATTTATCACCGTTAATCTAACCTCCGTGTTTCAACACTGGAGTAATATTTTAGGTTCGATAAAGGAATGAACCAGTTAATTATAAATTATTCTAAATTACTGCAAATTACTGCATAACAATGTGTAAAGGTTTCACACAGATGACTCTGTCCACAGTTAATTTCTTGTGAGTTAGGTGATTAACATCCAATTCGACTATAAAGTCTGTCCGTTTATCTAAAACTCTGAAGCGAACATAATAGCACAGGAATTCTATACAACGTGTTGTGTGTACATTAGTTACAGGCTTTATCTATTTAATGTTGATCTAATAATAATAAAAGTAGGACTTTTATCCTACAGATATCACCAATCATTACATAATTCGAAGTATCACACAATAGCTGAAACATTGAGTTTCTTTTTTAGAAAGTCATTTTGGCATGACAGACAACTATTATTAAATTCAGTGCTAGAGTTTAGTTGATAATTATCAAATACATCGTTGATTTTCAACACTGGCTGTAACTAGCTTATACAGGACTTTATTGTAGCCCATACAGATCTTTATTATAGCTTATAGAGATCATTATTATGAACTTATATGAGACGTGATTCGAAATGAAGGGCAGGTAATTGTGTTGTGTGAGAAATTAAATATAATAGAAATTTTTAACAATTATTTCAAGAGTAGTTGGTATCAGTTACACATAGTTTCATAGGTATTATTGTTGTTGTTATCGAGAAGTTAGATAAATGAAAGGTTGTTATCAATGTCATTACAGCTCATATTCACGTAGTAACTATATAACTATACGAGACTTTGTCGAATAGCAAATCAACATAGACACATACACATCATACACACACACTTATATATATATATATATATTTATGTGTGTGTGTGTGTGTGTGTGTGTGTGTGTGTGTGTGTGTGTGTGTGTGTGTGTGTGTGTGTTTAAATTTATATATATATATCTGTCTATCTATATATATATATATATATATATTAATATAGAAAAGCTTCTCCCTCTATCTCTCTCTCTCTCTCTCTCTCTCTATATATATATATATATATATATATATATATATATATATATATATAGTGAAAGAATGAAGAGTAACAAGGGGTTTTATTTCAGGTATTGACAATTGTTTCATTGATCAGGTGAGTCTAGAGGTCGTTAATATATATATATACGGGAGAGATGACCCCTTAGCCTTTGTCAAGGCAGAATTCTAGGAGAAGGAAAACTCTGATATAACACCTGCCACCCTGATGGTATCCAATGATGTTGACTTGTTCTTCTTTTTGGTAAATATCATCTTGGTTAAGAGTGTGGGACTGGCTCTGTGCAGTGCCTTTGCTCACTATAAAAGCTTCACGGCACAGGCATTGCTTTATATCTGGAGATCTCTCTGCACTTGCCGTCACATGGTACCATGGGCCCAGCACTATGTGTCAATAATTGTCACAAGTGTAGTGTTTGTACCAGAGTTTTCAAGTCGCTGGCTGGACTAAAAAGTCACACACGTTCAGCGCATCGGTAGGGTTTCTCCTACATGGATATAAAGTAGTGGCCGTACTCGAAAACGAGTTGGCAGCCACCATATATATAGATAGAAGTGGTTACATAACAATTAGTTCACCGTACTGAGAACAATTGTTTCACCTTAGCGGATCCTCAGCTCTTAATGGACATGGTTATACGGAATATATATATATATATATATATATATATATATATATATATGTGTGTGTGTGTGTGTGTGTGTGTGTGTGTGTGTGTGTGTGTAGATAAATATACTAAAATATATATATTTATTAAAATAACAGATTAAAGTTTAAGCAAAGAATCGCTGCTTTCACCCTTAACGGGATCTTCTGAAACTAATAAACTTTTTTAGTTTCAGAAGATCCCGTTAAGGGTGAAAGCAGCGATTCTTTGCTTAAACTTTAATCTGTTAATTTAATAAATATTTGCTCTACGGTTCTTATATATTTGATATATATTTATCCCTATCGAGCCCTCTTTGGATTTTAGTCTTCAAATTTATTATTATTACTATATATATATATATATATATATATATATATATATATACACGCAATAAACTGAGTCCAGATGCATCAGTGATTTTGCGTTTTTTTATAATATTCACACTCTGCTCTGTAAGAATATTGAGTGGTAATTTTGGCATACCGCCTGTGGAAGCACCATAGCTGCCATTATACACACGTATATATATATATATATATATATATATATATATATATATATATATATATATATATATATATATATATATATATATATATATATATATATATATATATATATATATATATATATATATATATATATATATATATATATATATATCAAGAAAGAAGAGTGACATGGTTTGCTACATAATAAGGGCTTTATTCACATTACTGACAATTGTTTCTCTGAACTGGACGGTCTAGAGATCGCTACCCGCCTGTTTTTGCGTCAATCGATCACCAATACTTTGTTATAACCAGTCAATTCATTAGAGTATGCTCTGATGAATTGACTGGTTATAACAAAATATTGGTGATCGATTGACGCAAAAATAGGCGGGTAGCGATCTCTATACCTACCAGTTCAGAGAAACAATTGTCAGCAATGTGAATAAAGCCCTTATTGTATAGCAAACCATGTCACTCTTCTTTCTTGATTAATTATTACTCCAAGTGTAAACTACATAGAAATCACCGCGTACTCGCAGCATCACTATGGAAATGTCTTGTTGAGTCAAACTTAGCCAAGCGTTAATACTATCCACTACTCGGAGTACCCTAACTGGACTACATCTAAGTGGACTACCTATAACAATAATTTGTTATCCCGTATATATATATATATAATATTGAAGTAGATTTACTTAGCATGATCAAAAATGTAAAGTTTAAGAAGAAACGCCGATACAGTAACCAATTTCTGACCTCCTTTGACTCACTCATCACCAAGATTAGGAAAGACCGGCACATTTTCGTTACTTCTGGCAAGACTAAGAACCTCTATGGACTGGATGTAAGCAGGTACAGACAATTCATTTAAACGAATTAAACAAAAACTATAAAAGAACACCTATTAGTACTCTAAACGACATTAATAAGGTAGGTAAGGATATTGTTACCGCCTTAGATATAGATAAGTATACTAACCCCTATGTTCCTATGACACCTAAATTCTCCCTTAAGAATCACAAATGTAATTTTAATGAAAGCCCTTCTATTAGATTAATATGTCCCTCTACTTCAGATATAGGTAAAATTAGTAAAGTGATCCTTGATAGAATCATACTGGAACTTAATAGAAAAGCTAAGGTTTGTCTCTGGAACAACACCGACCAGGTCATTAAATGGTTCACCGAACTGCCCGATAAGGCAGCTCTAAAGTTCATCCAGTTTGACATAAATAATTACTATGCCTCCATTTCCCCTGTACTCTTAAATAAAGCCCTTATTCTAGCTAGATCTAACACTAGCCTCACTAAAAAGAGATTGATATTATACTGGCTGCGCGGAGAACTATTATGCACTTCGAGGGTTCCCAATGGACCAGAACCAATCGCCCGATAACTTTGATATTACCATGGGGTCTAGTGACTCGGCGCAAGCTACGGACCTGGTCGGCATTTACCTCCTGGACATACTTAGAGATGAAATCCCTGTGCTGCAAGGAGGTGTGTATAGGGACGACGCCCTATTTACCGTTAGGAACCATAGCCCCCTTAGGATAGAGAATCTTAACAAACGTATACACAAGTTCTTTAAGCCTGTCTGTAACTATAGATCTCAACCACCACATAGTCAACTTCCTAGATGTTAACTTAAAATTAAGTACTGGCTCATACAGACCATACCATAAGCCCGGTGAGGTTCTATCCTATATCAATTACGCCTCTAACCACCCTAAGTCTACGCTCAACTCCATAGTCTATAGCATCTCCCATAGAATCTCGCGCTTTCTGCTAGTGAGGACATCTTCAACCCCTATATACTACAATAGGGTATTAGCAGACTCAGGTTAAAACCGTAAGATTTCCTACCTCCATAAAGCTGACTGCATAAAACCACCCCCATCTCGCACTAGTGTTATAGTAAGCCATACCTATAACCAACCACACCGGAGCCACACTAGTGTAACTAATAGTAGAATAGCTAATCGTAACAATAGATACGGCCCACACGCGAATTACAAAGGTAGTGGGGCAGCCAGTTCACCGCAACTAAATTGTCATGGTCCGGTTGACATTAGCACAGGCTATCTACTTTGATTATTCCCCGCTTACAGGCTTAACAAATGTAATGGCCTACTACCTACACCCCCTAATCCGACGCGAGGACACGGAACCACCGCATTCGGACATCTCGCGCACCTAGGCATGACGCACTCCATGCTCACCAGGCAGAAACATAGTAGCAATTACTGGAAGGGTCACCCGGCCAGTGCAGCCCATAGAAAAACCACAGCCACTCGTAACCGCCAACGTAATGTCCTCTGGTTCCATCCTCCTTACTCTCGGAGTGTGGCCTCCGACTTACCTAGAATCTTCTTCGGCGCCTTAGAGAAAAACTTCCCACCAACCATAAGTACAAAAAAATCCTCAATAAGAATAACGTTAAAATATTCTTCTCCACTACACCTAATCTAGCCGACCTCATAGCGATAAGTAACCACAGCAAGTTCACTAACACACAGCACCCTAGCAGAGACAATCTTAGAGAATACGACAGACTGGATAACCTTAGAGATTCCCTAGCCGCATCCGGCAATATTGGCGGTAACCTTTACCGGCATGCTCGCCGCTTGAGTAGTACGACTGAGGGCTGTGATACGGACCTCAATGGTGCGAGCTACCGCGGTAGGTCCTTAACTTAGATAATACTAACGACAACAATCGAAGCTGTGGTCCCGATAATAATAATAATATTAATAATAGTATCGCGGTGGGTACTAATAATAGCCGGTCCCGAGGTGACCACAATAAGCACTGCAATTGTCGTGAACCTGATAACTGTCCACTACGGAGCCAATGCCTAACTAGAAGTGTTATTTACAAATGTACAGTTACTAGCCACAATCGCGTCAAATGCTACATAGGGGCCACTTCTGGCTCGTTCAAGACTAGATTTCGAGCACATCTTCACTCTTTTAGAAATAGGAAGCTAAGGCACTCTACATCCCTCGCCAATTACATCACCAGCTTAAAAAACACTAGCCCCAGCTTCTCGACCCATTGGGAAATTGTCAAACTCGCAACACCCTACAACTTCAAGAAGAACTGCCAACTCTATCTCATGGAGCTTTACTATATCGTACAAGCGTCCTCTGATCTCATCAACAACCGAGCCGAAACCGTCATCAATTGCGGCCATAGACTACAGCAGTCGTTCTACAGATGAACCCCGGATAACTCCCAGGCACCATAATACCAGGGCTTTTTATACCGCGCCCTGGCTGGTCTTAAAACGGTGGACTAAAAAATTAAAAGCCTGTGAACTATAATATTATTCAGCCACCGTCATCTCTGAAGGGTGTTGCACTGCATCCGTCCGGACCTAATTGCCTCGTCATACTCCTCCAGACCAACGGAATAAATCTTGAGTATTTCTGCAGGATCGATGATTGTGCCTTTTAAACACCTTGGGCATATAATCATGTGATTATGCAGCACCTGACGTCTACAACTTTACTTTTCCGGCGTTTGTAACCTTGTCGAATATACTACCTCATACTAAATTAGACTGTACATAAGCCTCACTGACCATTATATTACCATGTACTCATATTCATACCTTAATTGTGCCTCTGCAAAGTAGCGTGACTAAGGAATATCAAATTAGCATATAGTATATAGTCCAAGCGGAGTAAAAGAATATCCTATAATAGTGGAAATGAATTTTAGCAGAGAACTCCAAAATTAACATCGGAATTACTTCCCTTTGTACACAAACCTAAGCAGCTAATTCTGTAACACTCGATATGAATTTTGATGTGAACATTGTATTCGTACCCATATAGAGTCCATAATTAAAACTTTTACCTCCCTCTGAGCCTCCGACGAGCCCAACTTGGGCGTAGCATGTGTAAGAGATCCATATGAATTATATGTTAACGGTCTGCTTCTCTTTCTTCATTTTCTTCGATTATATATATATATATATATATATATATATATATATATATATATATATAGAGAGAGAGAGAGAGAGAGAGAGAGAGAGAGAGAGAGAGATTTACATATACATATACATAAACTAGACAGAGCCATAGATATATATATATATATGAGGTTTTGGCAACCATTCACGATTTGGCTCAATGACGAATTAATTAATTAAATAATCAACAATCAGGGATCATTTAAGAAAAATCTTTGTCAAATTGAGTTTGTTTCCTGATGATTTCGAAACTCGTGAATTTATCCTTGATCGGATATTTCCAAAAAGCGAATGAAATCTCATGAGGTACAGACATAATTTTGGTATGCTTATATACATTATTTTCTTCTAACTTTGATTTTGTACCTAATCGATTTCCACAGGCTATTAGAAATACTGGGTAAATATTCTGTGGCTGTTAATCGCGAATAAAATAGCCATCGTTTATTTATCTAGTGTTTCTTCATATGTGCCTTTTAATCTTATAGCCTTGTTTAATTGATTTTTGTGTGGTTGACTATGCTGATTGGGAGAGGAAATACTGTATATATTTTATCAAATGATTCTATGAACGTACTTTCTTGTATATATGTATATATATTTATATATATATATATATATAAATGTATGTATGTATACGTACATACATATATGTATATAGACGTACAGTAGCATGCATATATATATATATATATATATATATATATATATATATATATATATATACAGGTACACATACATATATGTACGTATCAGTTTAGCGGACGTTTATTATAACGCCCGCTTTGTCCGTTTGTAAACAAACTGACAGCCTGAATTTATGCCGTACGGTGTTAAGGCAACCACGTCACCTTTTTGTTCAGCACTGACACAGGAACGATGTACTAAAGGTGACGTGGTTGCCTTAACACCGTACGGCATAAATTCAGGCTGTCAGTTTGTTTACAAATGGACAAAGCGGGCGTTATAAACGTCCGCTAAACTGATACGTACATATATGTATGTGTACCTGTATGTATATATATATATATATATATATATATGCATGCTACTGTACGTCTGTATACATATGTGTATGTACGTATACATACATACTTACATTTAAGTAAGTGCCGTACTAAGAGTGAGAAATGAAATTTCGTTTTCATTTTATTACAACTTATATATAAATGTATATATATAAATGTATATATATATATATATATATAAATGTATATATATATATATAAATGTATATATATAAATGTGTATATATATATATATATATATATATATATATAAATGTATATATATATATATATATATATATATATATATATATATATATATATATATATATATATATATATATATATATATATATATATATATGTAAACAAACATTCGTCTCATTCTGACGTCACCAGCCCTGTCTTTCCACGTGTGCGTTTTATTTTCATAATCTAGCATGATGGTGAACTAGCCTGCTTTTAATTCCCTTTTTGGCATATTAATCAGTGAGAAATTTTGGTTATCGAGTTGAGCTCTGCTGAGGATCGAATTCCAACCATGACCATCTCCACTGAAAGTTTTCGTGAAATAGTCTTCAAGACTATACAGAGCATTTGAAGTTTTTTCCAAATTGAAGGATGAGTATTTTAAACTTTATTTTATCATGAGTTAAGGCTCCATTGATTTTTCCCTGGATTTCACAAAATTCTGTTGGATGAATCTATATCCTGATTATTTTTGAGTTGAGTTTGAATTATTTTTCCTACATCTTACGTTAACTATTTTTCCCATCTTGACGCTATAGTCACTTATATATTATGGAATACTGTTGGCTTTTTGCTACAATATTTTCTATACCTTTCATTTATTTATTTATATATATATATATATATATATATATATATATATATATAAATTAATAAAATAATGAATAAACAAAGAAACAGTTCCTTATATTAAAAAAAATTCATCATTTTACGATCGTTTCTAGGATATATATGTGTTAGAGTTGGTATGCATATTCTATAGATCTATGTACAATATTTATACAAACTATCAGAGGAAATATACATACCTACACATATATATGCTGTCTTCAGAAATAATGATATTTGTTTATTGAAAAAAACAAAGATTCAATACAATAGGTCTGTTTGGGAACAGGTTTTGAATTGACCAATAGAGAGATAGTGAGGGTCAAGATAGTAATATAGTAGTAGAAGAACCTTAAATTATGGGTAGATGAAGGTAGATTTCAGTTTTGGATGGAAAAATTTACACTACATACACTCACAATCTAATCACCCTAAATCTATCCTTAAAAACCTTGCATATAACATATCACTTAGAATTTTTAACCTTTCGTCTAACCAAGATGTATTTGATAAAAATGCGACCTTTATAATGAAGCTCTAGCTAAAAGTGGCCACAAAAATAGATTAGTATATATACCTTCTACCAATAACACTACAAACATACAACCTAATATTACCAACAAACACCAAATGAAACATACACACCTAAATGCCACTCACACTATACCCCAAGACACCAACATAAAACCAAATTTCTCTAACTCTTCTAATATACAGTATAGTAACTCTCAGAAAACTACTCATCCTACAACTCTAATAAATGTTAATAATAAAACTCCTAATAAACAAGCTAAAACATCTAAATCAATAAATCTAACTAAAAATGTGTGTGGTGAGGTCATTAACAATAATTCTCTTAATAAACATCAGGATGCATCCTATAAAAACAATAAACAACATCGAAACCGTAATAGACGAGTCACTTGGTATAATGCTCCATTTAATTTACAAATTAAGGATAATATACCTAAAAAATTCTTTAATATCCTAGAGAAAAACTTCCCGCCAAACCACAAATACCATCAAATCTTAAATAGATCAACGGTTAAATTCTCCTACTCAACAACCAAAAACATAAAACAAAATATAAGTGCCTATAATGCATATAAATGTAAAAAAAACCATGAATATACCACCAGTACATCAAACTAACCATAATATCTCCTCAGATACAGGATTCACGAAAAGTTGTAACTGTAGAAACAAGGCAAACTGTCCATTAAAAGGAAATTGCCTTGTTAATAACATAGTATATAAATGTAAAGTTAACACTAAGGACTCAATTTATTCATATATAGGAGTTACCTCTAACAAATTTAAGGTAAGATTTAATACCCACAAACATAGTTTTAAAAATGCCGCACTAGCTAATACAACATCTCTAGCTGAAATAATTAATAGTTATAGAAAGAGGAATATAGATTATGACCTGACCTGGAGTGTGCTCAAAAGGGCCACCCCTTATCAAAATAGTAGATATGAATGTAGATTATGTTCCCAAGAACTTTTTGAAATAATGAAATCTAAGGATATCCTATTAAATAAGCGACAGGAATTAATAATATCGTGTAATCATAAACTGAGAAAAACCTTTAAATAATATAAACCTAATTAATATACACTTTAGAAATTAATATATAAACTGTTTTTAATTTAGTTAACCTATAATTAATATTCTACTACTGATGAACTACATAATTTTGCTTTCCTTCTTACAACTATCATTTCCTAAAACTGATACCATTAAGTAAACATATATAATGCTTTAACTTCAGGTTATGACTCTATGTTCCTTGAAATCTATATATATTTATTATTTCTCACTAATAAATTTAATTCCCCCCCCCCCCATCCAATAATTATATGTATATGTAAATGTGCATGTGTGTGTATATATATATATGTGTATGTATGTATATTTGCATGTATATATATATATATATATGTGTGTGTATATATATATATATGTGTGTATGTGTGTGTGTGTATGTGTATATATGTATATATATATATATATATATATATGTGTATATATATATATTATTTTTATATTCTTTTAATTTCCCCTCATCTTTAACAGCACTTTTCAACTGCATCTAACTCTTATTTATCATATCTATATGTATTAGTATAATTTTATCAATATAAATATACCCATCAATTAAATTAATTTATATTCTTTTCATAGATGTATTTTTTTCACTAACACTCTTGTAAAACTTTAGTCTCCTTAGATATTTACATTGGCATTACTATTTTATAACAGCAACTGCTTGTATACCTTTTACTGACCACCTGACCTATTTTCACCCCTAAAATAAGCTTCAATTACTACTATTTTACCATTTGGCCAATTATTAACTTTCTATTGGTTAATTCTAAACCTCTTACCAAACAGACAGAATATATTAGATCTTTGTTGGTTTTATTCAATGAACAAATATAATTATTTCTGAGGTCAGCATATGACCTATTTTCTCCCCTAAAATAATCCTTCATTCATAATATTCTTTTCCATCCAAAACTGAAATCTACCTTCCTCTACCCATAATTTAAGGTTCTTCTACTACTATATTACTATCTTGACCCTCACTATCTCTCTATTGGTCAATTCAAAACCTGTTCCCAATCAGACCTATTGTATTGAATCTTTGTTTTTTTTCAATAAACAAATATCATTATTTCTGAAGACAGCATATATATGTGTAGGTATGTATATTTCCTCTGATAGTTTGTATAAATATTGTACATAGATCTATAGAATATGCATGCCAACTCTAACACATATATATCCTAGAAACGATCGTAAAATGATGAATTTTTTTAATATAAGGAACTGTTTCTTTGTTTATTCATTATTTTATTAATTTATCTTGACTCTGTTTTCCGTTTATTTTTCACCGAAAATAGTTTTTGAATGCATCTTCTCTTTTCATGATATCCGGATTACATTGAGTTCTTCATACGGATTGGACACAACCGTAAACTTTTGGTAGATTTATCTACATATATATATATATATATATATATATATATATATATATATATATATATATATATATATATATATATATATATATATATAAACTTTCTATTCCAACCATAATTTTCAGTAGCACCACTCCACATAAATTCCTCAATTTAAAAATGACCTGTAGTATCTATTTCATACTATTAACCTTATTTGAAAATATATCTGACCAAGAATGCCTTTTGTGAAAATCAGTCATGTGGAACTATTGTCATCTTGCCTGACGGTTTGAACCTTACAGAACCACCTGCCTCTTTGAAGTCAATTTCCAACCTACTACCATCTACAAACTGACCAATGAGAATCAAGACTATTCCTGCTGTCAACATCAAAATATTCCTAACAAGCTCATATGTCCCAAGGCTCTGATACCATCAACACTATACACACAGAGCTGGCATTTCTAAGAACTGACTAACTGCCTGATGAGGTCATAGCCATTCAATGGCTATCATCGAAATATATATAGCAGTAAATAAAGGATTATGAGTTCATGCAATTGACTTATGTTTCGTCACTATATATATATATATGGATGTATATATAATGTATTTTGCAATACACTTTATGCTTAATTAAAAGCATTTTGAAGACCGTAAGCTATTTTTTTTTAGAGTAGTGACAAATTCACTTACTTTGATCTCAGCAAACAGGGGAGATAAGCCGACAAGGCCTTGTTTCGCTTTTGTTGAAGCTTATCAAGGCTAACTAGTCCCACCTGTCTACCGAGATCACTGATGTTATATTCTTATAGAATTCTAGTAAATAATCAGGAGCTGATTATGCAGAGCGGATTACATCCATATATATATGGATTACATCCATATATATATTGCTATTTCAGAGCTCCAATTCTAATTTTTTATATATATATATATATATATATATATATATATATATATATATATATATATATATATATATATATATATATTATGGAATACTGTTAGCTTCTCGCTACAACAATTTCTATACTTTTCATTTATATATATATATTTATATATATATAGACGGGATAACAAATTATTGTTATAGGTAGTCCACTTAGATGTAGTCCAGTTATGGTACTCCGAGTAGTGGATAGTATTAACGTTTGGCTAAGTTTGACTCAACAAGACGTTTCCATAGTGATGCTGCGAGTACGCGATGATTTCTATGTAGTTTACACTTGGAGTAAAATAAATCAAGAAGGAAGAGTGACATGGTTTGCTATACAATAAGGGCTTTATTCACATTGCTGACGATTGTTTCTCTGAACTGGTAGGTCTAGAGATCGCTACCCGCCTGTTTTTGTGTCAATCGATCACCAATACTTTGTTATAACCAGTCAATTCATCAGAGCATGCGAGAATGAAGGGAATACACAGGCATGGCTTCTATATGCCTCCGTCGCCCACCCTCCTTCCATCTCCATCGGAGGCACCCAGCTAAAGACGGTGGACGACTTCAAGTACCTCGGCAGTGTCATCAGCAGCGATGGAAGCCTCGACAAGGAGATAAACGCCAGGATCTGCAAGGCCAGTCAAGCCCTCGGCCGCCTGATGACACGCGTCCTGAACCAGCACAACATCAGGCAGTCCACCAAGCTCAAGGTGTACAGGGCCGTTGTTCTCACCAGCCTCCTCTACTGATGTGAGACATGGGCCCTGTACAGAAGGCACCTGAAGCAGCTGGAACGGTTCCACATGCCGAAACTATGATACTGAAGAGCCGACTTCGATGGGTGGAACATGTCATCTGGATGGACGATCACAGGCTTCCGAAGCAACTGATGTATGGGGAACTCTGTTCGAGGAAACGAAAGCAGGGCAGGCCTCTCAAGAGGTTCAAAGACTGTGTGAAGTCCAGCATCACAACACTATATATCAACTAGAAATTGATTGGCATATATATATATATATATATATATATCTAAAATAAACACATGAAACATCACAGGGGATAATTTGTAAAGTGTGTAAGCACACACAGCTAGGTAGGTAACTAATTAAAGTTTAACTAGAACTTCAAATATTATAAAAATGATTAATCTTCCTTGTATATATTTCGTTAAAGAAATATATTTCACCATTAACCTACGGCGGATATGGCGCATGTCTCGGACATGACTCCCTTAATTTAATTTTGGATATATATATATATATATTCTCTCTCTCTATATATATATATATTCTCTCTCTCTATATATATATATATATATGTGTGTGTGTGTGGTGGGAGAGAGAGAGAGAGTATAGTTTTCCGTGGAGAAACGAAAACATTCAACAGTTGAATAAGGTACTCAATACATTAAGAAGAGAAAGTACCTAATTTACTTCAGATACTAATGATTTCTACGGGAATTAAACTGTTTCATTCGAATGAAATCATCAGCAAAATTCATATGATTTCATACGTATAAAACAGTTCTAGTCCTGTAGAAGTCTTGTATATATATATATATATATATATATATATGTGTGTGTGTGTGTGTGTGTGTGTGTGTGTGTGTGTGTGTGTGTGTGTGTGTGTGTGTGTGTGTGTGTGTGTGTGTGTGTGTGTGTGTGTGTGTGTGTGTGTGTGTGTGTGTGTGTGTGTGTGTGCGTGCGTGCGTGCGTGTTGATCCAGTAGTATTCGCTTTAATATCAATGACTTCTCTTCTATCACAGAAAAAATTCAAAACTGAAACAAGTAACTTTTAAATTGAACGAACGAAGGTGTATTTTTCAGGGAAGTTTCTTTAGACTATAATTGGATTTGTTGCTCTATTCTCACTGAATTATCTTCTTTTACTTGTTATTTATATATATATATATATATATATATATATATATATATATATAATTTATCTTCGTATTCATATATTTTCTTTTTATTCTATCTCTCTTTTTGCTTCTTCTTTTCCGCGCCTTCTTCTGCTCTCTCCTTCTTTTTCTCCTCTCCTTCTTCTTCACCTTATTTATTTATTTACTTATTTAGTTGTTTTTTTTATTAAGAGTAGAATTGTCTATTAGTCGTTCAATTCAGTTGACCCGAGGGGGATTATCAGAAGGGTTTTGTCGGTGGTTTTGACAGTGACTACATTATTAATTAAATAACATTGTTTAGATGTAATTATCACTTTATGCTATCTTTTTAGCGAACCAATGAAAACGCCTCTAAAACAACTCCACATAAACTCCATTGCCTTCTTCAATGATAGATTAAATTGAATTTTCTGCTACAAAATAAAAGTAAGTTCTTATGCATTAAAAGAGACTATGCGAATGAGAGGAGACTAAAAGAAGAAAGAGAGACTATGCCAAGAAGAAGGAATGTGAAGACGATGGCTGTCTCAATGTTAAACAGGTCAGTAACGCCTCTATACACATCACTAACTATATAATACAGTGAATAGAAACGTTTAGAGGTCATTTAATTACATTGCTTTGTTTGTTTTGCGCAGTCGCAGATGAGTTATCCCACTAGGAAATTAATTGAAAACAGAAAATGCCTCTAATACCTCTTTCAAAAACATGAATTCAGCAGTGATGTATATACGTTGTAAACATCTATGAATGTATGTGTGTGGCTTAGTAGTTAGGATGTTCGGCACACGGTCACAAGGACGTCGGTTAGATTTCTTTCAATGCGTTGTGTCCTTGAACAAGATGCCTTAATTCTCTTTGCTCCAGTCCATTTAGCTGTAATTCAAAGGGTCAAAGTTGTCACACGCGGCGTCACATTGAATTTCTTTAAGAACTATTTTAAAGGTACACGTATCTATAGAAGGCTCAGCTGCTTGTAAACCGATGAAGATTCAACACACACACTAACCTATACACATCACTATAAACTAAATAATTCAGTGAATAGAGTCGTTTTAGATGTCATTCAATTACACGGCTTTTTGTTTTGCGTAGTCCTAGGTAAGTTATTTTATGTGCAAACACAATATACCTCTAATACATATTTCAAAAACATGAATTCAGTAGTCGTGTATGTACTGGAAACATTAAGGTTTTTATAATTTAATTCGTGTGTAGAGGATAGAATTCTTTTACAGCGACAGACTGGAATATTAAACTGATTCCATATTAAGCGACGCTCTTAGAAATATCTAATATTGGAAGTTTTTTTATCGATAGACTAGCAGTAAAGCTCGGGGTCGCTCAGTAGCTGTGTTAAAGTTACAATGTTAAGTTTCTTTTTTGGCTTAAAAACTGTAGTGTCTACTGTGCAGACTTGCATGTGGTGTTTTTGATTAATATTCCCTCAACCAACAATATGCCTTATGAAGTTAAGAAAACATAACGATAACCCGAATGTTATAACAAAAGAGGATGCTGGGGATAAAAACTGCACTGGTTATTTATTAACAAAGATCGAAAATGTAAACACTGCAACGCAGAGAAAAACATTAGCGTAACCAAATTATCAGTTATTTTGAAACAAAGAAATTGGATGGACAAAAGAACAAAAAAAAAAATGCGTTATCTGAAGTCGAGGGGCAGGCAGCATCAAAGAGGTTTGCACTTGTGATAAAAATATTGACAATGTAAGCTCAGATGTTTAAGTATAAAGTATGAAGAGCTCATAACATACCCATGGTGAGTTTGACGGGCAGATTATAGACAGCCACAGCATGCGAAATGGATAGCTGCAGCAAAAGCCATATTCACCAAAAAGAATCACTAAAATCAACAAAACAGAAATGCTGCTTCCATTGCATCTTCAGGTGCAACTGAGAATGATGACGAAAGTTTACTTTGACGCACCAGAAATGCTGTTGTCGCTTGTTGTCCATGTCGGAATGCATATTGAAACAATGAAAGAAATGACGGAAACAATCTGTGTATGTATGCGGCAAGTTGTGTGTGTCTATGTATTAAACGCCGGACTTGTCAGCGACTGGAGGGGTGTCCTTAACAATCGAAAGCATCAATTCCAGAGTCCACTTTGACTTGCAAGCAATGCCGGGCCTATAGGTCTCGTGATGTGTCCTATGGTGTCAGAGGCGTTGTGCTTGTTAAGAAGTTGGCGTCATGTCGTCAGTTTCGAAGTTGCTGATGTCGCGTGTGTGTTAATGCATGAGCACGCATGTATGTCGTTCTTTTAACTGTGTGTGGGCGTATGTGTGGGTGCATATGATGGCGGTGTGTGCAAATACGAAGTGCGAATAAGTTTGTATATAGTTCTGTTGTTTGACATATATTTGTATAATGGTAGAAAATTCAAATGAGAAGTGATTCACTGTTGCATTGGTAACTGTAATTTACTCTGCAAATGCACTGAAAGGTATGTCTAGGTGTCAATAGAATGCACTGCGTCAATGTTGAATAAGTCTCCTTTTTTCAGGTTTCGTAGATGCTATATATTTAAGGCAGTTGGTGTAACATTGCCTTTTTGAACATAAAAACTCTATAAAACCTCACGGTATACAGTATTCTTTGTTTTTCCATTTGGAGCAAAGGCAAAAAGGTTATTCCGGCTGCCAACTCGAGAACATCCAACGTAGAATTGTCCATGTGAGAAACATGGTTCCTCCAGGTGAAGTCCTGCAACAGATAAAGTCTAACCCTGGGACTTGTTGATGGACATAGCAAAGGCAGCACGAAGGGGAAATTGAGTTCTTTTAAAAGAATAGGGTGCATCCACTCCTGATGTAGTAAGAGTTACCATAGGTATTAAAACATCTTCTCCTTTTCCACACCCTGACATAATCGTAGCATAAATAATGTGCTGTGACATCCTATTGACAACAAGGCGTGTACCATTGCAAAGCTTGGGAGGAGTTATATTCCTGAGAAGTATAACTGGACATCCTTCCTTGAGAGACAAAATATGTTGAGGTAGACCAGGAATGTCCAATGAATTGAGGAATTCAATGGGATAACTGACCGCACCATGTGGATCAACATTGGTATCAATAGACTTAAAAGTCATATCATTTCCAGGAAGACTTTCAAGCATTTGGCGATTAATGGCGGAGACAGTGACATTTGTAGGAGCTAATATAGCCCTCTCACACAGCCATGCATGATTGCGGTAATTATCTACCAAGCTGGGAAAAACGGCTGCCTTGAGATCTTCGACAGTGTTAACCAGACAGCATATATTGTCGAGTGCAATGTCTCTATGCACATCTGAAGGTACTTTGCCGTCGCCAAGAATGAGAAGGTCTTCAGCAAATTTTTCAGACACAGTATCGCCATGCAGTTGAATACGCATGTTAGTGGTCAGACGAAGTGTTGTTACCTGTTGCCACAATGGAGAAGACTTCAGGCAAGCCCGAACTTGATCCGCTCTGGTGTCCTTTGGAATAACCGGCAAAGTTTGTCGAAAGTCCCCTGAAAGCAAAAGAGTTACACCCCCCATGGTCTCCTGACAGTCTCTAATGTCTTTTAGCGTTCTATCTAAGGCCTCAATAGCTCCTTTGTGAGCCATGGTACATTCATCCCACACAATCAGTTGGCACCGCCGTAGCAGTTCTGCTCTGGGACTATCCTTGGTGATGTCACAGAGCGGTGTTTCAGCTGATACCAAGTTAAGCGGAAGCTTAAAGGTAGAATGTGCTGTCCTGCCGCCAGGAAGTAGTGTTGCAGCAATACCAGATGATGCAACAGCTATTGCGATAACTTCATTCTGTCTAACTTTGGCAAGAATAAGTTTAGTCACAAAGGTTTTTCCAGTGCCTCCAGGGGCATCAAGAAAGAAGATACCACCCGATCGATGAAATACATAATCAGTGATAGTGTTGTATGCTAATTGTTGATCAGGAAGTAGTTTTGATTCCATTTCAAACACATATCTAGCTAGAGCATCGACATCATAAGATGTTTCTTGGATGATGAGAATTGGAATTTTATTAGAATCAGTGCGGTGGGATTGTGGAAGACCGTATGCTGGCAAGGCATTCCCACCCATAAGGAAAATCCTGTCCTCTATATCTATAAGCCCTTTATTGTATAAATCATCGCTGAAATCTATTTCTATGTCAGGAAGTAGTAGTTGAGCCTGGTGAAGGAAGTCCTCAGACAGTTGGTTCCGAAACTTCAACCATAATGTGTAGGGATCACAAATGTTACATAAGTGAAGAAGCTTTGCAAAGACCTCTCGTAGGCTTCCAGCTGAGTGTGATGAAGCGATCTCCACCAAGGTTGCATCCCATCGTGAGTCATCTTCAAGCATTCCACGAGCCAAACAGGCATCTCTGTATGTAGACCAAACACGATTACTGAAAGTTCTGAGGTCCTGAAAACTGGTCGGTCCTTTGACCTCATGCAGTAGCATTCGAAGACAGAAGCACCTGTGTTGATTTGGAGGAATCGTATACACTCGCCCCAAGCAATTAGTGAATTTGATTCCAGGAACTCCAATAACTGGTTGGCCAGTCTTTCTGCGACACCATGTTTTTTTTGTTCCATGTGTAGTATGATGGCACCTGAGGATACAGCAATGATTTTGCGAACTCATCGTATTTGCACAGTTTGAAGAATCCAGTTAAAGTTGTCTCCCTTGGGGTCTGTGCTAATTCAGCGGCATTTTCATTGGTATAATACACCCGTTGACCGTGTTCTAGGTGTACATCTAATTTAACAATTGAAGGGTGCCTATCATGTATTAGAAAACCAAAGATTCGCCAAAAGGCCTCGCTACTACTTATGTATCGACCTACTTGGAATTGTGTTACTTCGTCTCTATTGTTTTCGTTGAGTATACCGAACGAAGCAGCGTCAGAACCTTTATTAACATACTTACATATGTATTTGATGCACTTGACGGAGCTACAGAATTCAACATTAATGTGTGCGTTGAAAGTACTGAGCAGGAGTGGATAATAGGGAATGATCCATCTGTTGTCAACCTCACCATTCTTAACCCTAGCCGTAAAACCTCCATCTTCAGGTCGCCTACGTCTATATAATGGGTAGCCATCATTGCCAGTCTGAGTATCGCGAATAAATTGACGGGGAAATTTTTTAGTGCATCTTTTATTGCCTGTAACGCATGGTAAGTCGGTTCTAAAGCCAGGCCCACATGGACCATGCACCATATGTGCCCTAACTTTCATGTACAAGTCCTTGTCAGTGGAAGGATATGGTAATTCTGCAGAGATGATCCTGTCAATGTCGTTAGAACTAACCTTTTTTGTCAGCCAAATAAGAATATGAGCATGGGGGAGGCCCCTTTTTTGCCATTCGATTGTGTACATGTCACATTGAACTGGTCCGAAAACCTCACCTAATTTCATAAGATCCATAAGCTTAAGTAACTTAAGACAGAATACTCTAGCTGCGAGATCATGTCGGCGTGTGGCGTTCTGACCAGGAAGGAGTTCGACCTCAATCTCCTTCCAATTGGGGTTACATGTAAAAGTTATGAATAAGTCTGGCCTACCGTAATGTCGTACAATTGTCATGGCGTCCTGAGTCCTTTCATGCATATATCGAGGGCTTCCCGTGAAGGTAGAGGGCAGAATGCATACTTTTCCAAGACTCTCAGGATCCGCATCATTGTTCATTCCATCCCGAAGGTGTATGTAGCTGTCACAACGCAACATTTTTTGATTGAGTTTGATAAAACACAATCTCTCTGATTCCATTTTTGCACACATGTCAGTTGCATACTGGTTGAAAAGGTCTTGAGAGCGGTGGAGGTGATTAAAACAGTCATCTCGGATCATGAATCGAAATGCATAGAAGTCCTTGCATGAAACTGTTTTGGTAGAATGAACCTCTGAATTGGTGGAGTTACATTGTGGAATGCCAAAATGGTATCCATCCTCTCCATATACAAAAAGCAGTGGGTATTGGAGTGCGTCGTATGATCTGTGTGTTTCACTGATCCGTTGAAGTCCGTGGTCGCGATGCTTGATAACAATGTCACGTTTGTTGTGCTGATCACCAGCGAGAAGTATCACAACCTCATTCAAAGAAGGTGAATTATAGCGGCCTGCATGTTCTCCAGATGGCCGCTTGTCAGCATCAATGACAACATAGTAATTATCAACAGGAGCTGTTTCTAATGCATATTTAAAGCTCTGAATATAGCTGTTGTGACTATGAAGCATGTCTTGAAGTTCAAAAAGGAGCTCCTGTCTAGTGTCATAGGCAATTGAATATTTCCTTGTTGCTTGTGGACAGTCAGTTAAGTTATTCGTTTTTTCTTTTGGGAAGGCAAATGTATTTCGCCTTGTAGCTTGTTGAAGGCAGTTGGACATGAAGTAGACCTGGAGAAATCGGGGCTCTTTATTATCTACAGGCTCCAGTGATCCGATAAGATGATAAACCTGACCTTGAACTTTGAAAGTGGGCATAAATCCACCTTCATATTCATAACTCGATCCAAAAGATGTCATTTGGAAGGCACAATTATAATGTCGAATATCTAGAAGGAAAGCTCTGGAGAGTGAATGGATGCCTGTAAGAAGAAGCCTCAATGGCTGTGGTGGATCTCTAGGAGGGTGCAAGTTGACCTTACCATTAGAGCAGCACATTCCGGCTGGTTCGCCCGGCCACTTTTTAGCTTTGCAAAACTGGCAAATTCCAGACATGTCACCAATTTGAATATGAAGGTGTGTAGCATAATTATTAGCGGGGACATAATTGAAAGCTTTCAATGACCACCGTGATTTCGCAGCTCTCGAAATACCCCGCTTATTGGCTTTATACTGAAAAACACCCCCCAGTCGAATAGTTCGGTTACCTGCTGTCTCCGCTTCTCGCGCAGCTGCAGTAGCAGCCGCATCTCTGCTCTGACGAAGTCTACGTTCAATAGCATTCTCTGCAGCTCGTACACTTGCAGTAGCAGCCGCATCTCTGCTTTGACGGAGTTTACGTTGAACATCATTCTCTGCAGCTCGCGTAGCTGCTTTTGCCGTTGCATTTCTTGCAAGCTGAGTTTGACGTTCCACGTGTTTCACTGCAGCACATAAGGATGCAGTTGAAGAAGCATTTCTGGTGCGTCGGAATAAACATTCGTCATCATTCTCAGTTGCCTGTGAAGGTGCAATGGAAGCAGCATTTATGTCCTGTTGACTCAAGCAACGCTCATCGATAGACAGAGCTGTTGCATTCACTGAACACCCCGCTATTTCAGGCTGTCTAATGCTCGACGACGCCTCAGTCAGCCTCCTTCTTTTCGTTATCTGAGACCGCGTCAGTCGTAATAAGGGTGTCCTTTTTTTAGGCATCAGGGTGGTGGGCACGATATGACAAAGGAATCTGACCAATGTATCTTAAATATAAAACAATGCGAACAAATAAATTTTGCAAATCATTCAATTTTGCGAATCAATTCATCTAATGAGGAAAGCACTCAAAATTCTAGAAAATGTCATAGATGCACTATTTACAAAGTCATCTTTACATGAACATGCATGCGTTTAATAGGGAAAGTTTGCTAACCGTCGTAATAAAAGAATAAATATCAATAACTTACGAAGTAATGAACTCGCCGAACTTTTAAAGCGTTGTAGCATACAAAGGCAGTACAGTGCAAATGAAGCTATTAAACAAACTGGCGAAAAGTATTCCAATTCACTCTACTTGAGATTCCAATTCACTCTACTAAAGATTTACTTAATCGTCTGCACATTCGCTAATCGTCTGCTCATTCCATAAAAGGGAAATAATCGCCTATATCATCTCTCTGCATGGCTGTCTGTCTGCACGCCTATATCACCTCTCTGCACGACTGTCTGTCTGCACCCCTATATCACCTCTCTGCATGACTGTCTGTCTGCACGCCTATATCACCTCTCTGCACGACTGTCTGTCTGCACGCCTATATCACCTCTCTGCACGACTGTCTGTCTGCACGCGTATATCACCTCTCTGCACGACTGTCTGTGTGCACGCATATATCACCTCTCTGCACGACTGTCTATGTAAACAGAACAAAGGGAAATAACTCGTCACTTACGCTCAAAAATCGATACATTAGATTCGATTTCGTCACATAGGGTGGGTCAATTTGAAATATTTTTTTCCGATGTCTTCGCTAGGGCTCAATGTACAAGTATAGCAATTTCGGTGCAATTCCGTCAGAGATTCTAAGAGGAGATGTGTGCCAAAAATCGATAGACAGACAGAGAACCACAGCTTTATATATATAGATAAGTAGGTAGGTATATATATATATGTGTGTGTGTGTGTGTGTGTGTGTGTGTGTGTGTGTGTGTGTGTGTGTGTGTGTGTGTGTGTGTGTGTGTGTGTGTGTGTGTGTAGCGAAATTTGTCCACGCCTTGAACCTTGGGTGACACCTAAAGGTCAAACTCTAGGTCACCACTCTTTTGGTGTGAACAGGTTCATGCGTGGGCTATCCCTCAAGGTGGGAGACAGGAAGCGACAGGTATATAAAGCCTGTATCATGCCACGTTTATACAGAAAGATCGGAGCATTACGCTAGCAACTAATTATGTAAAGATTCACCGCTACCTTCAGGCCCTTGAGGTCTACAGAAACACAGAACAATCGGAGCATTACGCCTACAACAAGCTATGTGAAAGATTCACCGCTATCTACAGGCCACACTGGTCTACAGTCATCTACAGACTATTCAGAGGTATACAAACCATTACTCTCTCTCTCTCTCTCTCTCTCTCTCTCTCTCTCTCTCTCTCTCTCTCTCTCTCTCTCTCTCTCTCTCTCTCTCTCTCTCTCTCTCTCTCTCACTATGGTCATAGACTCAGGACGAGAACTACTACGAGGGACTGCAACAAACTTTAACCACCAACAAATGTTATCTGGTTGTTCGCTGTTTTCACATCAACAACAAAATAACTTTGTCAACCTTCGCAACTTTTGGTAACTGTTTTATTGTACTTTTTGATTGAAGTGAAGTAAACCATTATATATAAACTAAATCTTTATTCTTGTTATTTCATCTAACAATTAAAAGTTTCCTTCGTTAAAATGAATCGATTTTAAAAAAACAAAAAACGAAGTGGTATTTAAAAAAAGAAAGAAAACCACACGGCCTTTTTGATATATCAACAACTTTCTCTCACCAAACTTCCATTCTACGGAATATTTACAGTAACTTCGCTTAAACTCATTACCAAACACTTCACCACTTGCTTCGTAATCTCCAACAACAACAAACAATACTACTAGCTTCCTAGCAAGAAAACGATCACATAAAGAGGAGAAAACTGAACTTTTTGTAAAGAACAATTATATAAATTTTTTTTTTTTACAAGTTATACATGAATATCATTTTTATTTTTTTTATTCGTTTTACTGTATTATATGCCTGTATGAATAACACGTTTTGCATCAAACACACATCATTTTCTTTGTCACACACCAACATGTTTTTGTTTATGGTATATTCTGGATTCGGTTGGGTCTCAGCGAGATCACTTTTCAACTGGTCGAGGTACGGCAACAGCTATTAAACACATGAGAAACTCACCCACGGGTACTACACGCTTTGACTCACTAAAGCACGTAACTCAAAATTGCACTCACTCATGTCATAGCATAAACCTCGACTCACTGGAAAAGCATCTTACGTATGATAATACGTCGAGATACAGCGAGTCGAGGTACGGCAACAGCTATTAAACACATGATAATCAACCCACGGTTACTACTCGCTCAACTCACTGAAGCACGCAACTCAAAATTGCACACACTCATCTCATAGCGTAAACCTCGACTCACTGGAAGAGAATCTTACGTACGATGATACATCGAGATAAATAGTCCTCTGTGTTATCATATCGTAATCCGATACCGTAACCCCAACATCCATCCATCCATACACAACAGTTCGAAATACATGATCACAACTTTGTATATTTACAGTTTCTTCTAAATGTAACACACACACATGCATACACAGTTATACGATATAATTTTCTCTCTCCAAATTTCTCTACACTCGAAGTGCGGGTTTAGTACCCATATTTTGTGTTTTGGGACACGCTTCTAGGAAACAGATTTCGCTACCCCTTTTATAATCGATCGCTGCTCCTGCATCGATCTGGGTAGGGAACTAATGTGGCGAAATCTGTCCACGCCTTGAACCTTAGGTGACATCTAAAGGTCAAACTCTAGGTCAACACCCTTTTGGTGTGAACAGGTTCATGCGTGGGCTATCCCCTCAAGGTGGGAGACAGGAAGCGACAGGTATATAAAGCCTGTATCATCCCACGTTTATACAGAAAGATCGGAGCATTACGCTAGCAACTAATTATGTAAAGATTCACCGCTACCTTCAGGCCCTTGAGGTCTACAGAAACACAGAGACACCGGAGCATTACGATACAGACAAGCCTTGTGAAGGATTCACCGCTATCTTCAGACCCCCAGTGGTCTACAGAAAAACAGAACGATCGGAGTATTACGCCTACAACAAGCTATGTGAAAGATTCACCGCTATCTACAGGCCACACTGGTCTACAGTCATCTACAGACTATTCAGAGGTATACAAACCATTACTCTCTCTCTCTCTCTCTCTCTCTCTCTCTCACTATGGTCATAGACTCAGGACGAGAACTACTACGAGGGACTGCAACAAACTTTAACCACCAACAAATGTTATCTGGTTGTTCGCTATTTTCACATCAACAACAAAATAACTTTGTCAACCTTCGTAACTTCTGGTAACTGTTTTATTGTACTTTTTGATTGAAGTGAAGTAAACCATTATATATAAACTAAATCTTTATTTATGTTATATCATTTCTAATAACCACATATAACCATCTTCAATTACCAAGCCTCTCCTTCGTTATATATATATATATATATATATTCGTTAACCAAGAACTCCTAAGACCTAACCAACAACCAACAACTTAATTTATAAAATAATTTTTTCTAAGAAAAAATTTTTTTCTAATCCGGAAAAAAATTCTTTTTTGATTTTGTGAAGAAAATAAATTTGTTGAAAGCACAAGTGAAGCCATTTTTTCTTCCCCCCTGTCTTAATATATATATATATATATATATATATATATATATATATATATATATATATATATATTGGTAAACGGAATAGAAAATGCTGACAAATTGTTCACAGTTGAAAAATGGTTTAATTAGGAATAAAAGAGTATTAGTGATTGTATGGGTTAGTATTCAGTTGTGGTTTTAAGTTTTTAAGTTTTTACCGGTTGCGCATTTCTAAATGCTTTTCAAAAATAATTTTGAGATAGAGTGTCCGTGCTGTTTGCTCTGATCTGATTAGTTTGGGGAATTCTACCTGTTTTTATGTTAAAAAAGTGGCTCCAGTGTTATTTTTGTGTTGCAAAAATGCTTGTGGTCAAAACAATTTTGATTGGTCGGTAGAGGTCATGTGAATGTAAAAAGTTGATTTTGCGCCAAGACTGTTTTTATGTTAAAAAAGTGGCTCCAGCAAAAATTCTTGGTCAAAACAATTTTGATTGGTCGGTAGAGGTCATGTGGATAAAAAATTGGTTTTGCGCCAAGATTGAGAAATGACTCTTTCACAACAAATATGTGTGTGTGTGTGTGTGTGTATGTGTGTGTGTGTGTGTGTGTGTGTATATATATGTGTGTGTGTGTGTGTGTGTGTAGTAGTAGTAGTAAGGTGTTCGATGCTGCGACAATGGCCAGCAGCTATGTGTGTCAAATGGCTATTAAGATAAGTGTGTGTGTGTGTGTGTGTGTGTGTGTGTGTGTGTGTGTGTGTGTGTGTGTGTGTGTGTGGCAGAGTAATTCGAGGGTCAGTGAGAATGTGTCTGAAAGCAATGGGGGTATTTTAGCATGTCAAAAGATATTTTTCAGCTTTTGTCTTATACGGAGAAGTGCGTGTGTGTGTGTGTATATAAGTCTCTTTGTATGTTGATGTACGCGTGTGTATGTGTTTGTGTATATATATATATGTGTGTGTGTGTGTGTGTGTGTGTGGGGGTGGACCAGTATTTTTTTCCCCCTGGTAAAATGGTGTACATTATTCGATTTTTTCAGTAAAATCGGTTCTCTTAATAGAACATCAAAAATCTTAACAATAAAAGGTGTGAAATGATATTCACTATATATATATACACATACATATATTCACTACATATATATATATATATATATATACATATATACATACATATATATGCACATATATTTTTTTGTATTGCACCATAGAGCATGTGTGTTTACGTGTGTCATTGTGTTTATATGTGGGTAGAGATGTGTGCTGATGTAGGTATGTATGTTGACGTGTGTATGTTGTGGGTTCGTCTTAGGGAGAAGTGTTTAGTCGGGGTCCGTATTTGTTAATGAAGTAAGATTCCTTGCTGATGCGCTGAGTGTGGGTGGCATTATCTTTAAATTTGTAGAGGGGAAAGATTCTGAAGTTGGGATGATTTTGGGCGGCACAGGTATCAATGTGTTCACTCAGTGGTATTTTCCTGTATTCCCGTATTTTAATTTGGGATCTATGGACAGTCATGCGTTGGCGGAGGCTGCTTTTGGTCTGGCCTATGTATTGTTCTCGACAACCTGAACAAGTTAATACATATATTAGATTTTCCGATGCACATGTGAAATTGTGTTTTACTATAAAACGTTGTCCATCTTTGAAATAGAATTCCGAACCCTCTATTAGGTTGATGCAAATGCCACAGTTGGGTCTATCGCATTTTTTTACTGTGGGTTTCGTTGTTGTGGTTGGCAGTACTTTGGCATGTGTTAAGATGTTTTTCATTGACTTAGATTGTCTTTTGCTCTTTATGATATCGTGTGTTTGTAGAATTTGGTTCATTCTATGGTCCTTTTTCAATACAGGGATGTTCTGGAGGATGGTGTCAAAGGCCTCATTGTTGAGGGGGTTGTGTGTGGAGATGTATGGAAGAGCTTTTAGTTTTGGTTGATTTACTTTAGGGTGTCTAAGGTCCTGGGTACTGAGTTTTAGGGCACGTTGGATTCCATTGCCAATTAGTGATGCAGGGTAGTCCCTGCCTATGAGTGTGTCCTTTAGTTCTTGTAGCCGTAAGTAGCAGATGTTTTTATTGGAGACTATAGTACAGATTCTCTTGGCTAAGTTGTAGGGAATATTAATTTTAACGTGTCTAGGGTGGCAAGAGTTGAAGGGGAGATATTGCTTGGAGTCTGTGGGCTTGTAGTATATGTCTGTTTCTATTTTTTTATTATGGATCTTAATGAGGATGTCGAGGAAGGGGAGTTGTTGATGGCTGTATTCCATCGTGAAGTTAATATTTGTGTTGAGCCCATATATAAGGGTGTGAAATTCTTTAAGTGTTTCGATGTTTTCGTGCCAAAGGATGAAGCAGTCATCTAGATATCGCTTCCAGTTCCTTTCAATGTGTAAGTGGAGGGTGTTTCCAAATTTGTTTAGGACTTTAGTGTAGAGGGTGATTTCCAGGTATCCCATGACTAGGTTGGCATAAGTAGGGGCTGTTTTCGTTCCCATAGCGGTCCCAGATTTCTGCCTGTAGGGTTTGTTATTGAAAACGAAGTAATTGTTCTCCAAGATAAATTTGAGTCCCTCTATCACGAATTCTTTTTTGATGCGTTGTGGGAGTTCATTTTGGAAATTATCCAGCCAGAATTGGATAGCTTCTATTCCTAGGTTGTGGGGGATGTTGGAGTATAGGTTGACTACATCGAACGTCACTAGTAGGGTTTGTTCAGAAAGTGGCATATTAGGGAGGTGATTGAGCATATCTAGGTCGTCCCTTATATAGCTTTTGATGTGCTTGAGGAAGGGTTTGAGAAGGGTATCAATGAAGTTGCTAAGACGGTGCGTTTCGCAAGCGGGGCCTGCTATTATAGGTCTTAATTTGAGATCATTGGGTGAGGGGACATTGATGACTATGTCTGTGGCTTCCTTGCATGCCTTACTGATTGATTCGCTTTTATGTACTTTAGGGATACTGTAGAAAAGGCTGGATTTACTTGTGAAGTCTGTGATGAAGCTGAATTCCTTGTTAGTGAGTCCTTCTTTGTATTGGTTGATTAGAGTTTTTAGGTTTCTCATAATTTTCTGTTGATTGTAGTGTTCAGCCTTTTCGTAGTATGTTTCGTTTTCCAAAGTGGAGAGCGCTAAGTTGATATAGAATTCTGTCTCCATTAGGACTACTGTACTCCCTTTATCAGCCTCTTTAATTGTAATGGTTCTGTCGGTTTTTAATCTATTTAATTCTTCCTATTCTTTCTTGTTGAGGTTTGACTTGTGTTTTTGTCTGTGCAAGTGTTGGTAAGGGAAGTTTGTGATGTGTTCACAGAATTCGTCCAGGATTTTATTTCTACCTTTTGAAGAGGTGTAATTGCTTCTATTTCTGGCTAATCATTCATCCTCATTGTACTGGTCGAATAGTTGTTCACTAAGTCGTAACTTTCTACAGAAGTCTGTGATGTCTTCCTTCATTTCATAGTAGTTAGGACGTAGTGGGGTCGGTGTGAATTTAAGACCTTTTACATTCACATGACCTCTACCGACCAATCAAAATTGTTTTGACCACAAGCATTTTTGCAGCACAAAAATAACGCTGGAGCCACTTTTTTAACATAAAAACAAGTAGAATTCCCAAAACTAATCAGATCAGAGCAAACAGCACGGATACTCTATCTCAAAATTATTTTTGAAAAGCATTTAGAAATGCGTAACCGGTAAAAACTTAAAAACTTAAAACCACAACTGAATACTAATCCATACAATCACTAATACTCTTTTATTCCTAATTAAACCATTTTTCAACTGTGAACAATTTGTCAGCATTTTCTATTCCGTTTACCAATATATAATAACTTGTGTGTTACACCTCTATTCTTTTAACTATATATATATATATATATAGCGAGAGAGAGAGAGAGAGAGAGAGAGAGAGAGAGAGGGGGGGGGGAGAAGTGCAAAGCTATATTTCGTTTTACAATATGGAATAGATCTCCGACGGTTTCGGTGATGAGTGTTTCAGTTATTGTATAAACAGAAGAGGCTGCCCATGAAATTAGTATATTGGAACATTTGATAGACACGTGTACCGTTAACGCAATTCTTAAGGAATCCAGCATGACACAAACTGGTACAAGACTGCCCCTTTGAATTGCAGTTCATCTTTCTCTCCCTCACTCTCTCCCATGGACAGAGTCCCTCAGCACGATATATATTTAATAAAATACTTCGATTTATGGCGCATTTAGTAGGCATGGGTGAGTAACAAAATAGACCTTATTAACTAACTAGAGCCTTCACTCACAATTGAGGGTGACTTAGAAATATGTACCGTGCTTTCGCTATAGGTTTTAGGTGCCCATGCAGTCGCGAACAGACACAGACACCTCACCGACCTTCCTTCTCTTGATTCTGCGAAACATCCGGAATGTGTCAGCTGGGAGAAGAAAGGGATACACCTGCACTAGGCTGATACTTTCTTTACCCGCTTTCCCGAAAGGATGACAGGCAAAGTAGAGCTCGGTGTGATTTGAATTCAAAACACAGAAACCTGGAACAGATATCCAACGCTCTAATGACTCAACAACATCAATATTAACATCATCATCATCATCATCATCACCATCATCATCAGTATTAACAAATCAAAGACTTATCGAGACTGACGCGTGTAAATTATACGAAATGTACACTCAACAATCGGCAAGATACCTCCGTTAATTACTGGTACCCCATCTTAATTTCACATATAACCAAATGTTGATAGATACGAGAAACAAAATATAAGTAAAACTTTAAAATAAGAAGTGTTTAAAATTCTGGGATAAATGAGATTACACATTTCTTTGTGGAATAATGTTTTGTAAATGGCAGTTATTGACTATTATATGTGTGAACTTTAAAATCTAGATCAAGATATGGGCAAGAAAATTAAAAAGTAAAAGAAGGCTTCACGCAGCTGACAATAAGAATGTTTAAAACATTCTGCTGATTGTTATTCACGTGAAGGATGCACAGTTGAAGATGCACCTTTTGATAATAGAAACTGATGCTGAGAATTGATTTGTTACAAAGACAAAAGGTTTCAACTTCAAGTGAAAATTTCACACCTTGCACTAGTAGAGGTGTTTACTCAAGTGAGAGTGCTATAGCAATAACAAAGAATTGAAACCGTCTCGTCAACTCAGATCTCCATGTCTTCCGTTAATTTGCAGTGCTCTCGTGTCTGGGTTGGTGGTTAAAGTGTTGGAATTACAATCGTGATAGTGTTAGTTCGATTACCGGATGGTGACGGGCATTGTGTGTCAGCTAGAAAGCAGGAATTGCGACGTCACCAGTGCCAATCCGTATCAGCCTTTGCCCTTTGGAGTGGGGGGGGCAACATCTGAGGCGGGGGGAGCGGAGTATGCTGATATATATATATCTATATATATATAAAGAGTAAGGACCCCGACCGTTTCGACAGCTAAATCGGAAATGTTCGGATCTAGCTGTCGAAACGGCGGAGCTCAGCCGTCGGGGTCTTGACGCTTTTTATATTACCCAATCTAATACCCTAAGTATCGAGTACTCTGGTGCGTTATGGTCCACTTGGTATCTTACTATACCTTCTTTGTTATATATATATCACTCCGACCACCCCACAACTAATATCACTAAGATCCCCCCGACCCCATGCACACGAACACACACCATCACACACACACACACCCACACCTACGTACACCACCCACTCCACACTCCCAACCCCCACTAACCCCCACTTACACACCCGCATTCAACCCTTTCCCCACCACCTACAGCCTCCTTAAACATGGAGTACAACCGAACGAGAGACGGTCTCCGTAGCAGCCTCGATTGCTTCGACTAGCGTCGCCGCTTGTAACCACAAGTTACTCGCATAATAACATGTGTGTGTGTGTGTGTGTGTATCCAGAGTTCAATTGGGGGTAACCACAGTAAGTAAGGTACAATACATTAGTAGAGAGTAAATTCTTTGGCTAGAGCCTGAAAATTCAGTCACTCAATTAAACTTTTTTTGTTTACTTAGAATAAATAAACCTTAATAAAAAGGTGTGGGTGTTCGTATGTATATATGTTCGTATGTATATATGCCATCTTGTTTTTTCAAGATGGCGTAGAACAGAACATAGGAGAGGCACAAAAACAAAGAAAAGAATCCCCAGTCACTGAAGAGGTCACAGAATGTGTGACGAAAGAACTTTGACAATATATAAACAATCATCTGGTTGTGGAACCAACCAACCAACCGGAAATTTATAAATTCCTAAATTTATAAATTTATTATAATAAATTGAAGTGAAAGCAACTGGTGCGTGTGTTTCTTATTGGCAACATGACTATATATATATATATATATATATATATATATATATATATATATGAATTGTGAAAAAGCTACAAAAAAACGCCCGAGGCCACCCTGGAGGATATCAACATCAAGGCTTATGAGATCGTTTCTGGTCTTGGTATAGATGATAGGACGGCCCCATACCAACCAAGGTAGCCGAGGATTAACATTAAGGACCACAAACCAAACTTTGAGTCTGACCTGCCGGTCAGACTGATAGCCCCTCCCGGTCAGACATGGGGGTTATTAGCAAAAGCATTTTAGATAGAATCCTGCCCACACTTAAGAGTAAAATAAGGTTACAACTCTGGTCCTGCACCAGCCAGGTGCTGGACTGGTTTACATTTTTGCCTGAAAAACATAGGACTAGCTTCATACAACTAGACATCAATAATTACTACTCCTCTATCTCGCCCATAGTCCTGAACAAGGCACTCATATTCGCGATGAATAGAACAGACCTAACACGCGACGAGGTCCGAATCATACACGCCGCCAGAAAGACCCTGATCCGATTCGGTGGGGACATATGGACCCGGAGCGACTGGCCAAATAATTTTGACATTACAATGGGCTCTAGTGACTCCGCGCAGCTAACGGACTTGGTTGGGATATACATACTCTACGAGATCAGGAGGGAAATACCCAACCTGGGCGGCGGGCTGTACCGAGACGACGCACTCTTCACCGTAGTGGACCACAAAGGTTGAAAATAGGAGAATTAGGCACTTCTTTAGCAAGGTAGGACTTAAGGTAGAGATGTAACCCAATAGAAAAGTAGTGAATTTCCTGGACACCACCCTCAACCTCAACACCAAGCTACACCACCCATATCATAAACCCAATGAGAAGCTGGTGTATATCAACGCTGAGTCTAATAACCCTAGATCTATAGTTAAGGCCGTAGTTAAGTGTGTCTCTGACAGGATCTCTAACTTGTCGGCCAATAAAGAGATCTTCAATAGTAAAGCTGATTACTATAACTCAGCTCTAGCTAAGGCGTCCCACAGCGATAGGATCAGCTATAACCCTAAGGGACATGATCGAGATGACCCAAGAGTACCCCGGACCAATACCCTCAGGGGCATGAGTCGCCCACCTAATACCTCGGTGACCAGTAGTAACACTCCCAGACCCCTTACCGTCACCAAACCCGGTGGAAGGTCCCGCATACGCCACCCGTCTAATACCTACAACGCTGAAGACCGCTGTGCTGCGGAGCATAGGCACCCCTTCATCGGCCCCACCACCCGCCGAATCCTAATTGAGCAGGGAGGCCGCACCTCGCACGTTTATAGCCCCACGGTGGGCCTATATAACCCTCATGATAGTGACCGCTCCGCACACCCAAGTGACACCAACCGTGCTCGACCTGAGCTGTGCACAACCACGCGATGGCCCACGGCGGACACCCAACAACCCCGCAAGAATAGGACCAGGAAGGTCACATGGTATAACCCTCCGTACTCGGTGGGTCTACGTACCAGCCTGGCTAGAACATTATTTAGAGTACTGGATATATGTTTCCCTAGGGCCCATAAGTACCATGAAATATTCAACAGGCACACGGTGAAACTTTCCTACTCAACCACACGCCCCGTAGCCCAGCACATAGCTGGCATAAATAGGAATAGGCTCAGTGCCTCTAAAACCCGGAGCCACCCAACAGAATCAGCACACGGGACGCATCGGAACCCGGACAGGCCCAACTAGCACACCGGAACCCAACGACCCTGTGCTGATTGCGAAGGCTACCCAGCCAACCCCGAGTGATGCTAACCACGCAGTACATGTGGTGGGGCTTAAGAAGTCATGTAATTGCAGAGACCCATCGCTATGCCCCCTTAGTAATGAATGCATGACCAAAAACGTGGTCTACAGGTGCGTGGTCTACCCCTAACTTGGAGCACCACTACATAGGATCCACAGCGACGAGCTTCAAAGCTCGGTGGTATAACCATCGCCATTCCTTTAACAGAATAGATAAGAGGAAATGTACGGCCCTTTCTGAAGTGATCTGGAAGCTCAAACTTGAAAAGACCCCGCACTCTCTGGTCTGGTCCGTGGTTAGAAAGGTTACCCCAGACAGAGGCGGGTCTGGTATTTGCAACCTCTGTCTTAGTGAGACACTCGAGATTCTTCATGCCGGAACCAAGCTATTAAACAGAAAGGCCGACTTATTCGGTGCCTGCAGACACCTAAGGACAGGAACTTTCCTCAAGCTATATGGATAAACCCCGGTTACGGCCTCCCACGAGCCCCCCCCCCCCCCCCCCTCCCCCCTCTGCTGTAGGTCCCCTACACCCCGTACCAATGACCAATGGACAACAACAACCACCCTATGGTGGATGGTCCCCCGGAACCTCTACTGGTTACGAGTCATCTAAACAATGTTTTATTGAACCTGATTTTATATATATATATGTATATATGTATCATGTGTATATATATGTGTATTTTATATGTGTATGTATGCGTATTATATATGTGTGCGTATCTGTATGTATATATTTTATATATATATGTGTGTATGTGTGTGTGTATTTTTATATATATATATATGTATGTTTTACGTGTGTATATATTTTGTGTGTGTGTATTCTATGTATATATATATTTTTTATATTTTTGTATGTATATATTTTATGTATATGTATGTTCTGTGTATATATATATATTTTATATATATATATGTGTGTATACTTGTGCGTACATGCATGCATGCATGTATATATATACACACCTGTATGGATTTGTGTGTGTAGATGTGTGAGTATTTGAGGGGGTAGGTGTGAGTGTGTGTACAAGTGAACCAGCATAAACTTTTTATTTCTAAATTTTCTAAACTATCTAAGTATTGGACTCTAACCATTATATTAAGTATTACCACCCCACTATTTGTATGTGTGGATGCGTGTGTGTGTCTGTGGGGATGGGTGTGAGTGTAGTGCAAGCTAACCTAGATAAGCCTTTTTATTTGTAAACTTTCTACTCCAACCATAATTTTCAGTAGCACCACTCCACATAAATTCCTCATTTTAAGATGACCTGTAGTATCTATTTCATACTATTAAACTTATTTGAAAATATATCTGACCAACATACTACCATCTACAACCTGACCAATGAGAATCAAGACCATTCCTGCTGACAACATCAAAGTATTTCTAACAAGCTCATATGTCCCAAGGCTCTGATACCATCCACACTATACACACAGTGCTGGCATATCTAAGAATTGACTAACTGCCTGATGAGGTCATAGCCATTGAATGGCTATCATCGAAATATATATAGCAGTAAATAAAGGATTATGAGTTCATGCAATTGACTTATGTTTCGTCACTATATATATATATATATATATATATATATATATATATATATATATATATATAGGAACGAGTAGGACCCCGACGGGTGAGCTCAAGCCGTTTCGACGGCTAATTCTGGACTAGAATTATGTAGTCCAGAATTAGCCGTCGAAACGGCTTGAGCTCAGCCGTCGGGGTCCTATTCGTTCCTATTACCCACTCTACTATCCTAAGTATTGAGTACTTTGGTGCGTTATGGTCCATCTGGTTCCTTACCACATTTCCTTCGTTATATATATATATATATATATATATATATATATATGACACTCTTCTTCAGTTTCCGCCTGCCAAATTCAACACAAAGTGCATAAGTCAACCCAAGATTGTAATGGAAGACATTTGCCAATGTGCTAACAACGGAACTGGACCTAGAACCACGTGACGTGATTGCAAAATTAACTCATTAAACTCACTTTCACTTTTACGCATGTTTTATTGAAAATTAGAATTGGTGCTCTGAAATAGCGATGTATACATGAATGTATATATAGTATATTTGGCAATATACTGTATGCTTAATTAAAAACATTTTGAAGACCTTGCGCTATTATTTTAAAGTAGTGACTATGTAACTTCTTTTTTAAACAAACAAAGGGAGATAAGCTGACAGATCTGTTGGTAATCATCGGAGCTTAGCACTCGCCTTTGTCTGTTGAAAATTATAGATGTTGGATTCTTATAGAATTCCAGTAATAATCAGGAACTGATTATACAGAGCGATTGCCTGTCCAGCAAAAATTGAAAATTAGAATTAATGCTCTGAAATAGCGATGTATATATAGTATATTTGGCAATATACTGTATGCTTAATTAAAAACATTTTGAAGACCTTACAATGTCCTTGAGAAAGGTAAACTTGCTCGAAATCATATTTTAGACTAATATATAACGTGGGTGGCAACAACAACTACAGCAATATAACTAACAACAACAACAACAGTAACAACAGCAATAATAACAACAACAATAACATCAATAGCAACAACTTTCAGCCATTAAAGTAGCAACATGAAATGAAAGAATCAAGCACAGTAATAAGAAATAAACTATGAAGAAGGTTGTAATATTTATACGTGAACCCGCGGTTCAGGATTAAACTAAGTTGATTTTTTGGAAAATAAATTAGTAATAGCTTCCAGTTTTCTTAGCAGACAGCAAAAACACCAACAACAAAAACACCAACAACACCAACACCACCGACAACACCAACAACGCCAGCAACACCACCACCAACAACAACAACAATAACACACAACAACACCAACAGCAACAACAACACCACCAACAACACCAACAACAACAACACACAACAACAGCAACAAAAACAACACCACCACCACCAACAATAACAACACCAACAACACCAACACCACCATCAACACCACCAACACCAACAACACCAACACCAACAACACCACCACCAACACCAACAACACCAACACCACCAACACCAACAACACCAACAACACCAGCACCAACAACACCAACAACACCAACAACACCAATAACACCAACACCACCAACACCAACAACACCACCAACAACACCAACAACACCAACACCAACAACACCAACAACACCAACACCAACAACACCACCAACAACACCACCAACAACACCACCACCAACACCAACACCACCAACACCAACAACACCAACAAACCAACACCAACAACAACACCAACACAAACAACACCAACAACACCAACAACAACAACACACAACAACAGCAACAATACCACCACCAACACAAACAACACCAACACCACCAACAACACCAACAACACCAACACCAAGAACACCAACAACACCAACAACATCAACACCACCAACACCAACAACACCACCAACAACACCAACAACAACACCAACAACACCAACACCAACAACACCAACAACACCAACACCACAAACACCAACAACACCACCACCAACACCAACAACACCAACAACACCAACACCACCAACAACACCACCAACAACAACACACAACAACAGCAACAACAACAACAACAACAACAACAACAACAACAACAACAACAACACCAACAACACCAATATTAACAATAACAACAGCAACAACAACAATAAACAACAACATCAAGAACAACACCAACATTAACAATAACAATAACAACAGCAACAACACCGTACCTACACCCACAATAACAATAGCAACGCCTAGTATAGTCTTTCATTTGTTAACAGTACTAGTAGTAGTAGTAGTAGTAGTAGTAGTAGTAGTAGTAGTAGTAGTAGTAGTAGTAGTAGTAGTAGTAGTAGTAGTAGTAGTAGTGACACTATCAGCAACAACATTGAAACAATTAAGATTCGTTTGTATGGAAAATAAAAGCTGTCGAAATAAGACGCTGACGATACCGTTAATGACGTGTAGGAATAATTTAATTAGCGAGAGTTAATTGAAATTACCAAGTCACACTTTTCACTCAAGCCTCTCTGGAAAAATGTTTTCACTAACAAACAAAACTTGATTTTTACTGTTTCGAATGAACCTCCGTCGGTATCTGCGATGAATATTCCACTTGTTAAATCAACGGAACAGCCTTATCCAGGGATTAACGTGTAAATGGTTAAGGATTTAACAGACACGTGTACCCTTAACGCAATTTTCAGAGAGAGATTCAGCATGACAGTGTGTGACACGGCTGGACCTTTGATTTATAGAAACAATCAATGCGACGGGATTCCAAACAGTTTCCGTCTACTCAATTTTATTCAGAAGACTTGCGTACATCTGAAGCTAAGCTAAATGATACATGTACAAGATATCAATCTGTGGGGTCGAGCCCGTGATCTAATGATTAGAAAACGAATTCTTTAATCATTAAGCTATGCTGCGTCCAATATTGTCGTTTTAATCATTAAGAAATTAAACAAAATCCATTGCTTTCTTGAAGGATTTACATAAATTTGGCTTGAGTTGAATCTTGTGTAGTCACCGAAAGAATACGATCGCGAATACAAGCGGCCGAAATAGGATTCCTCGGAAGGGTTAACGTTCCTCGATAGAGTGCCTAGCTCGGAGATTAGAGTGTCACTCCAGGTAGAGCTGCTATTTCTCCGAATTGAGAGATCACAGCTCCGATACTATGGGCCTGCGGTTAGAATGTCTCAAGAAAGAATCGTTGGACAGATTTTACGGGCATAACCAGCCAGCAGGAAACGCAAGGGTAGACCCTGAGCAAGATGGTTGGATAACAGCCACGAGCTCGACTGGTCTCGTTTGGAGATTCAGCCGGATCAGTTGGAGATGGTTGCTTCTGACAGTACCTGCTGGAAGGAGTGTTTGGGGACTCTGACCCCACGACCCTCCCAAGAAGAAGAAGAAGAAGAAGAAGTTTGTTTTTTCGTGTTTAGAGTCAATAATAGTGAAAGAAAACATTAATAACAAAAGGTATTTTATTTATGTTGTCATTAGAGGCCTCTGTCAGGAATATAACTAAATGATCCCCTATTTATCTACTATATTATTTTCTTCTGGCTCGCCATGAAGACCTTATATGTTAGTAGTAGTAGTAGTAGTAGTAGTAGTAGTAGTAGTAGTAGTAGTAGTAGTAGTAGTAGTATAGGCTCAGACTGTAAATAAACTGTATATTAAAATAAAGTAATTAAAATCCCCAATAGGGGGGAACGTTACTGCGGGTTTGTTTTACACACTGTTGATAGAACAACCCTCAACTCCAGGATCATGTTTTGTAAGTGCTCCCGTCTTTCCTCTTTTGTTTTCTTCAACCTGCAAGTTTATATACAGAGAAAGCCTATTCACTCTGGCCATTTTCGCCACATTTACCCAACTTTCAACGAATTCACTGGGATGAAGCAACTCTCCCTCCACCCCCCCACCCCCACCCCACCTTTTGAAGTGGTATTTAAAGGAGGGGATGAATTGTCTGGAGAAGAAGGTGTTTGGATTCAGTGCTTTCAACCTCGTCCACCATATTACCTCTTTCGACATAGCCTCCAGACATGGATAGATAGATAGATAGATAGATAGATAGATAGATAGATAGATGGATAGATAGATAGATAGATAGATAGATAGATAGATAGATAGATAGATAGATAGATAGATAGATAGATAGATAGATAGATAGATAGATACAGAAATATTAATAGGATACACAAACACACACACACACATACATACACATATATATATATATGTGATTGTGTGTATGTATGTGATTGTGCGTGTGTGTTTGTGTAAGAGTGTGAGTGTGAGTGCGTGTGTGTGTGGCATTAATAGATGATGAAATAGTGATAAAGTTAGTGATGTTCGAATTTGAATATATTTGAGGGATATGGTTAAAGTTAGTGAAATAGTGAAATGATACTAATGAAGCACGTTTGCTTGTACTGAACCGATCCAAATGTTCCTCAATAGGAACACTAATGAGATTTACTGATGAACAGAACTTGTGTAAGGAAGATAGTTTTATTTATATTTATGTATTTATTCAGATTAAACATCCGTTTAGAGCTGGTAAGCAAGGACAGTCAAAGAAAGGTATCTAATGCTTCTTATTAACAAACAAAACGATAGAGCAAGAGATTAGGAAGGAAAGGTAAAAGAAACAAAAACATTGAAAACACAGACTGTTATATAGAATATATATATATGTTGAATCTGTTTGTAGCCTTGATGAATTGGCAGACTCTATTTGTAGTTTGTTGATCATTGACAATATATGGCACTTCCAGCCTTGATAGCATATTTTAAGACCAGTTTTTAGGTGGTCTATCTTTCAAACTGGTATTTTATTTATTTAATCAAATTTTAATATCTGTTGAGAGCTGGTAAGCCATGACAAACTGAGAAAGGTATCTATTCTTATAGGTATGAATTAGGACTGGTGTGGAAGTATAAAATAAACAATAAAAATAAGAAAAATGTGAACTAACAATGGAACAGCTATAGCGCAATTAAATATTTTCGTTGTTGAATGTTCGAAGTTCCGTGAATTGCAATGTTATATGTTGCTACCCACTGCCAGGAGAACTTAAATGCGTCTTGTCAAAGAGTTCTAACTTAGCAGTCTCATATTGTGTCAGTTACTGAGGCAGAGTGTTAAATGCAGACGACAATGTCTTTCAGGATAAAACCAAAATAC
>OZ024742.1:361712390-361777390 GCA_964016885.1 Eledone cirrhosa | reverse complement strand
CGATGGAAAGAAAATGTTAATATGTATTAAGAATAATATTTAAGGGTTTAATAATATGTGCGATGGAAAGAAAATGTTGATATGTATTATTAAAAAAACAAGTAATGTAAGTAAGGATATATTGTGAGATGAGCATGAGTAAGTTAGATGAAAGGGAGAAAAAAATAATGAATTGAGGATGAATAATCTAACGTAAAAAAAAAATGTTTATGTTTACGAAGGATTTTTTCAAGGTGATATAAAGTAAGAATATATTGTATTGTGTAATAATTGTTTCAATGTTAGGCACAGTGAGAAAAGGTACAGATTAGGTGTTAGAAATTAAAAGAAAAAGAAAAGAAAAGGAAAAGGAAGAAAGGGCAGTGATAAATAGGAGTGATATAGAATGAGTAACAAGTATTATATAATGTATAATAAATAACTTTGAAATAAGGTAGAAAGATGGGTATATTTTTTAAAGAAGTATATATATATATATATGTGCCTTTGAGAAAAGGATTCTAAATTGATAAAGTATTGGATATTAGCTGTAGACTTTATGGAATGTTCTATGGAATTTATGCAAGCAGAGAGAAAACAAGTCAGTGCGTCTATTTATTATAGAATCTAAATTAGATATAATGGTACATTTTTCATTTAGACAAAGATTGCAAGTCTTGGATAGAGAACTGACGAAGCAGAGGAAACCTTTTTCCAAGAGATGTTATATTTAATATTTTTGTCTTTCAAGGACCATATGAGTTCTGAGAGAGCCGTGTTGGTTCTTTTAAGTTGGTATTTAAAAGACAAATGATGATTATAAAGACGAGCTTTAAAAGAGGTGGAAGTGGAGCCAAAATAGGCGAAGGAATTGGTGTCAGTTATAACTTTACATTCGTAGATTAAGTTTTTATCAAGACAATGGTTGTTGAGAGGACATTTATTTTTAACAGGGCAATTGCAATTGCGATTAGAGATATTATTAACGAGTGACCTAGTGTTATCTATAGAAGGAATTGGATTGGAGAAGTTATTTGCGATAGGAATAATAGTTTCTTGATTTAGAATGGGATTCAGAACATTTAGCGAAGTTGTGTTTGACGTTGTATTTGGGTTTGCAGAAATTAGCCTAGAGTTTACAATGACGTCGGGAGTACTATTACTATTATTGTGATATTCAGTGTTGGAAGGAAGAGATTTAGTATTTAGTATTTTATTGTTGTGTTTAGAGATAATGTTGGAAATGTTGGAGGGTGTCGAATAGGAAAATTTTATAGTGTGTTTGTTAAATATTTTACTATAGATATGTGAGGGAGGGAAGCATTTATTTAAGGCACTAAACAATAATTTAGGAATATTATTATTAATAGAGATGGAGAAAGGAGCATTATATATTATATATATCTATAAGTATATATATATATATAAGTATATATATATATACTTATATATATATATATACTTATATATATATATATATATATATATATATATATATATATATATATATATATATATATTTCATTTCATTTCATTTCATTTCATTTCATTTCATTTCATATATAGTAATAATAATGACGTATTTAATGAACGTGTTCACGTGACAGTCATAATTTCATTTATAACCAATCAAATTATATTTATTTTAAAAAAGCCTTCGTGAGCCACTTTTTTTAAAGTAAAAAGAAATTCAAACAAACTTACGCGAAAGCTGATATACTTATTCACGTGACTACATCAACCAACCAAATTTCACTCATATATGAAAAAACAACCTGCTATATTCACTGAACCAGAACAATTCTCCCATCCTATTTCTCTTGACCATTATCTTTTGTTTGTCTTAAAATTCTCTAAAAGGCTACAAAATAAATTCACAAATACGTGCGCGAAATTTAATGAACTTGTTCACGTGACAGCCATAATTTCATTTATAACCAATCAAATTACATTTATAAAAAAAGAAGCCTTCGTGAGCCCCCTTTTTTTAAGTAAAAAGAAATTCAAACACTCATATATGAAAAAACAACCTGAGCCCTCCCCCCTGTTTGAAGAACTTTGTAACGCGAACTGGCCCGAAATTTATTATACTTATTGACCAACCAATCAAATTACTTCTCTAAAAACCTGCCAGGTTTCGAGCCACTTTTTTCCATATAAAACAAGTAACATTCAATGACCAACCAGATGTGAGAAAAACCACAGACCCTCCATCTCAACTCTACTTTTGAAAAGCAGAAGAACTGCGAAACCGGTAAAGGAACCAAATAAATATACATTTTTTTAAAAATAAGACTCCAGTTGCATTTTCGATTTCATTTTTTTTTTCTTTATACTTTCACTCGTGTAGGACACCTCGGTTATTTTTCATTTTGTAAAAAAAACCTCACTTTCTAATATATATATATATATATATATATATATATATATATATATATATATATATATGAATGAAGTAATTCCATCGGAAAAGTCCAGGAAAAAAGAGTGCTCTATGTAGGCAACAGAGCTTAATTATTATTATTATGTAATAAACAACATAAGGCAATTATTCCATTTACCAGTGGTTTCTTAAAAGCAAAAGGTTTTGCTTTCAATCATCAGAACGGAAAAAGCTGGTTTGTTTATTGAATTTGGATTACAAAACCAAAAATCTGGTTTTGCTTTTGTAATCCAAATTCAATAAACAAACCAGCTTTTTCCGTTCTGATGATCGAAAGCAAAACCTTTTGCTTTTAAGAAACCACTGGTAAATGGAATAATTGCCTTATGTTGTTTATTACATAATAATATATATATATATATATATATATATATATATATATATATATATGGTTGGTTTATCTATGCGTGGAAACAGCCAGATTTCTGTTCAATAAAATTGCGAAGCAAACTCCTTAGCCATTTGGCCATGCTACGCCCGTCCGAAATAATGGTTTCTGATTTAAGCACACAGCCAACATTAAATCGATTAAATCGACCCCGGTGCGTTACTGGTACTTTGTTTTATTGACACCATACTGATGAAAATCAAAGCTAACCTCAGCGAGATTTAAACTCAGAACGTATGGAACGAATGTATATGCCACATGGCATGTTGTCTGACGCTCTATCGATACTGCCAATCTACAGCCCTCGACCACATAAAATAATAAAATTCTGGATGAAAATAATAATTTTTAAATGAAAGTCTGTCTGACAACAAAGTAATTTTGTTGAATTTCTTTCTAAGAAATTCGTTATTTGTTTTATTTATTTGTTTTTGTTTCGTTTTTCTTTTATATTGGAGGACTGAGGTTTAGATTAATATCTAAATAATGGATACTTCCAATATATTGATGGTTTGTCAATAAATATCGATCGAAGGGAAAGTGATTTAACATAATGATATATAATCTCATTTGGATGCAGTGTGTCCGAATGGTTATGAAGCTCATTTCGTAATCATGAGTATCCGTGTTTGATCTCACTGAGTGCCATCTTGAAACAAGTATCATTTACCAAAGCCACGTGTCAACCTAAGTCTTGTGAGTGTCATTTGGGAGACGGAGACTGTTTGGAAGCCTGCTAACGGATCCCCTCAGTCTTGTCACACAATGTTTAATAGTCAGCAGAAATATATAATTTCAAAATACATGTCGGTTATTGAAGTCACAATGTAATTTAGTTGAATTCCTTCTGCAGAAATATATTATTTTCTGCTGAATTTTTATTTTTATTTATATTTTTTTCAAAATTAGAGGACTTTTCAAGTTTTAGATTAACGATTAAGTAATGGAAGCTTCCAATACATCTGATTGATTTTTTTTGTAATTAAACATTGATCGAACAGGAAAATAATTTAATTTCAATTTCTCAACTGTGAGACGTTACTTTAATAAATCATTATTTCAACTCCATTACATGATTTTTACCATTACATATTTTTATTGCGGTGGTTCTTGTTGAACCTCCGTCGTTCTGACGGTGCAGGCGCCAGTTGTAAAATAAATAGAAGAGCAAAGTAACGTACAAATAGCTGAGCATAAAGCGGCCCTAAAATATGTAATACGTAAGGGTTCCGATAGAAGGTCGCATTCAAGTTTAATCTGTCCTTACAGTGCATTCCTCAGACACGTGTACCGTTAATGTAGTTCTCAAGGAGGATCAGTGGGACATGGTGTGTGTGTGTGTACATATATATGTGTGCGTGTGCACATATATATGTGTGTGTGTGTGTGTGTGTGTGTGTGTGTGTGTGTGTGTGTGTGTGTGTGTGTGTGTGTGTGTGTGTGTGTGTGTGTGTGTGTGTGTGTGTGTGTGTGTGTGTGTGTGTCACTAGGCTGGTACTTTGAATTACAGGTACAACTCCTTTTGCAAACTGAGTGGACTGGAGCTGTGAGAAAGCACATGGCTTAGTGGATAGGGTGTTTGGGTTCACAATTGTAAGGCCAGGAGTTCGATTCCCGGTAGCTTGTTGGGTGCACTTGTCAGTGAAATACCCGGGCACTTCCACGTAAATTTCACATGTCGGTTAGAACATTCATCGTTGTAATCGATGGAGGACCAATAATTTTATTATCTTTGCTATTAGTGAAGACATATTTTAATATAAATATTCATATTCTGAAATACAATATTCTATTCGAAATTTAGAAAATAAAGGTCCCTTACCTCCTGATGGATTCTTAGGGTCGCCATCCTGACACATGGCATGTCTTGGGCATTTCATACCTGGCAGAGTCCATTCTCCTCTAAATGTGAATATAGCAAATATCTTCTAGAGAAAGAGCAGGAGAAAGAGATAAAGAGATATATCGAAATAATTGACCTCAGTACTGGACTGGTAGATTGTTTATCGACCTCGAATGGATAAATGGATAGAATTGACCTCAGCGAGATTTGAACCCAGAGCGCAGTGAGTTGAAACAAGCACTGAAACATTTGATGTGACTCCCCTAATGACTCTGACACTTCGGCACCTTGAAGTATGAAACTGATATATAAATATATTTTCTCGTCGTCTTTCGATTTTAGAAATCCACATAGAATGGAAATACTTTGAAGGGGAACCATGTTTAGACTGAGATTCAATCAATATTCACCGATTTGGATGTAATAAACCGCAATGTATTCAATGGTTCTCACCTGCTCCTTGTTGTATATAAACATGGTGGATTCAATGGTGGTATTTGGTAAATAAAGGCCAAGATTAATTTCAAGATAAAATTGCTTCTTTGTGAAATTTCTTAGAACTATCAATGATATAGTTTCAAGGAGATTTCCTGGATACAAGAGAGAAGCGCGCTGGCGTTATATTTTCGATTACAAGGAATCATGATTAATAGATTTCTCTAATCGATCGAAGAAATGATACTTCAGTTCTCTTTCTTCATCTCATAATGAAAGAAAATAGAATTTCAATTTGTTTCTTCGACAAAACTGCTAAAACACAATCTAATCTCAAAGTTCCATTCCACAGTTCTATGCTTCCAATCAGATAATGCAACGTAAATGAGCAAATGTCCTAAATAGGTAAATGCCGTAAAAGTTTGTTTGTTTATTTTTTCTTTGTTTGTTTTTAATAGGTCTGGTGGAAGGGAAATACCCATAGCCTTCACAGGCTGTCCGAAATCTGGGATCGGGGAGTAAATGTTGAATGTAGGTAACTACCGTAAATGATGAGGGGTTTTTTTTTTTTTGTCATTGTCTTTTGTTTGCTTATAATTTTATAGATAAGGGGCAGTTCCCATGGCTTTCACAGCCTTTCCGAAATCTGAGAGTTTGATGCCGTTGATGTTTTGTTTAAATTGTAGCAAGTCAACTTTCCAAGTAAAGATATTAGCAGAATCAGAATTCCAGAGGACCGATATTCTGGGCGTAGTGGTTAGTACAGGGATGGCGGGTGTTGAAAGCAACAATGGCTGGAGAGAAGCGGAGAGGCGAAAGGGATGAATGGTGATCATACGAGATTAGCCAGCTCCGAGGAGCAGAGGACATTTTGATAGAGGTAAAAAAGGCAGTTACGATAATCGTTTTTTCTTGTTGGTAGTGGTGCTGTCTATAGTAATATTACACGGATCTCTGGAATACTCAGTCACTTTCACTTTAATAGGAATTTGGTTGATCGAATATGTAAATACCCATTGTCGAAACTGACAGAGAAAGTCTCAACTAGAAAATATTACTTCAAAATGTTAGTAGAAAGATATGGTTGCAAGCATTTCAGTTGTAAAAATCTGAAGAGCAAAAATCATTTTGTTGTCAATACGAGGAATCTGGGTTGGTTCACTTTTTAAAAGCTAGAAGTGGGTAATTTTTTAGATTTTTTTTTTTCTATCAAAAGACAAATTATTCGGTTTTCGTGCCTATGGTCATGAATCTGTGGTAATGACCGAAAGAATACGATCGCGATTACAAGCGGTATTTAACTTTAACGACCCCAGAAGGATCAAAGGCAAAGCTAACATCGGTGAAATTTGAACTCAGAAAGTAAAATGGCTGATGTTGATGTTGATGTTGTTGTTGATGTTGTTGATGTTGATGTTGCTATTTTTGTTGTTGTTATTGATGTTGTTGTTGATGTTGTTTTTGTTGTTAATGTTGTTGTTGTTGATTTTGTTGTTGTTAATGATGTTGATGTTGATGTTGTTGATGTTGTTGATGTTGTTGCTGTTGTTGTTAATGTTGTTGTTGTTGTTGCTGGTATTGTTTCTGTTGATGTTAACATTATTGTTGTTATTTTTATAATAATTATCACTTTAGCTCGTGGACTTTTCTCAACTAAACAACTCCAATTACATTTATATTTATAATTTGTTGCGTGACAAATTGTCGGAAGATATTTCTTTAATTAATTTCCTTTCGACAAAAATTATTTCCGCAATTATTCTCAATAAATAAACAAAAGGCCGAATCTTTTGTTTTTGGTGTATTCTTTGTTGTTGTTATTGTTTTTTATGTTTAATCATAAAAATGTTTGCTTTTTTTCACATTTTAAGCCCTGCATGAAATTGTGACACAAGCACTGTTATCACCTCAAACGCTCTAACCACTAAGCCACTCGCCATCACAGAGTTACATACAGACAGTTATTCATTGTTCTATGTGTTTTCTTCATACCTTGTAATATAGACTCTATTGATATTGATGATAACCTTTCGACAGCAATTAATTTTTTTTTACTTATTATAATTGTTTCTACTTTAGGCACAAGGCCAGTAATTACCCAGTGCATTACTGGTACTTTATTTTATCGATCCCGTAAAGATGAAAGGCAAAGTCAACCTCGGCGGGATTTGAACTCAGTATTATAATGATGTTATTTCCAGGTAACTGAGAATTTGAAAGCATACAACTGAAACCGTGGTTTTATTTTTTTTCTAATTGTAAATATTCTACTGTCACCTCTGTCGAATCGCTATATATATATATATATATATATATATATATATATATATATATATATATATATATATATATATATATATATATATATATATATATATAATAGAAAAAACGAGGAAGTTTCGTTTCGATATGAAAATTATTTATTTCCTATCCACATGTTACGTACATTTCGCAGAGGATTAGCTCAAGGTGCCATAGAAGTTATGGATCCGACTCCAGTATCGATCTGCTCTTCAGACTAGTAATACGACAAAAGATATATTTTTGTTGTGGTATGTGGACTGAGAATGTATATATATAGGCATAGGCCCTATTTTTTTTTTTGTGCGTATGTGTATATCCTGGTGTAGTTTGAGGGCGGAAATGCGGGTGTGTATTCACCGGTATTTATGTGCGTATTTACGTGGGCGCGCGAACAATTAAGGATTCGTGTGTGAGCGCGTGGGTGTGTTTAGAATGTTTATTGGTCAGTCAAAGACTTGCTTTGGTGTAAACAGGAAGCAGGAGTGTGCGGGGTGTGGCACGTTTGGACCACCCGGTGGTAGTCTTTGACTGACCAATACACATTCCAAAACGTACCCATCCGCACGCGCACATACACACACACGCCCACACACACCCTGCTTCTTGTTTCCACCAAAACAAGTCTTATATATATATATATATATATATATATATATATATATATATATATATATATATATATATATATATATATATATATATATATATATATATATATATATATATATATATATATATATATATATATATATATATATATATATATATATATATATATATATATATATATATATATATATATATATATATATATATATATATATATATATATATATATATATATATATATATATATATATATATATATATATATATATATATATATATATATATATATATATATATATATGAAAAACAAGGGGAGAGGAATACTGCGTGGTTGCACATGGATTACATATTATAAAATTAGCCCCTCATCAGTGATTTTCCAACCATCATTGGTATTTCATCGCATTAAAAATCAGATACCTCAGGTTGGTGCGAGCAATAACTAAAATAAGCTATTGGGACAAGTGAATCGCGTAAAGCGAGTGAGACAAGTAAACAACAAGAAGGAAAAGCAAACCGAAGGTCGGAAAAACAGCAAGCAACATGATGGTTATCCGGTCAGCATAAGCTAGGTGAATTTCATGAGCGATCAGAAAAGCAGACCGTACGCCGTGAATGAGGTGTGAGAAAGAAGGAACCCCACTACTAGCGAACAGGAGGAGTATATATATATATAATATATATATATATATATATATATATATATATATATATATATATATATATATATATATATATATATATATATATATAACGAAGGAAATGTGGTAAGGAACCAGGTGGACCATAACGCACCAAAGTACTCAATACTTGAGGTAGTAGAGTGGGTAATAGGAACCAGTAAGACCCCGACAGCTGAGCTCAAGCCGTTTCGACGGCTAATTCTGGACTAATTTAGTCCAGAATTAGCCGTCGAAACGGCTTGAGCTCAGCTGTCGGGGTCTTACTGGTTCCTATATATATATATATATATATATATATATATATATATATATATATATATATATATATATATATATATATATATATATATATATATATATATATATATATATATAATATATATATATATATATATATATATAACGGAAGAAATGTGGTAAGGAATCAGGTGGACCATAACGCACCAAAGTACTCAATACTTAGGGTAGTAGAGTGGGTAATAGGAACGAGTAGAACTAAATTAGTCCAGAATTAGCCGTCGAAACGGGTTGAGCTCAGCCGTCGGGGTCCTACACGTTCCTATATATATATATATGTATATATGTATATATATATATATATATATATATATATATATATATATATATATATATATATATGTATATATATATATATATATGTATATATATATATATATATATATATATATATATATATATATATATATATATATATATATATATATATATATATATATATATATATATATATATATTATTTATTAAAATAACAGATTAAAGTTTAAGCAAAGAATCGCTGCTTTCACCCTTAACAGGATCTTCTGAAACTAACAAAGTCAATCTGTAAACGCAGAAGTGGATATTTCAAAAAACGTTGCAACCGGAGGAAGACAGGAAGACGATACTTTGGTTCGTGGAAACGTTCGCTGGCAAAGAACGGGGAAAAACGAATAATACGTCATTAATAGGAGCGGTGAAAAACAATTACGCGCAAAGACAGAACCACGTTTATGGTATAAAAGAGGTCGTAGACTAATGTTCTCTTAGGTGGTGCATAGAGACGTTCTCTGGCAATGAACGAAAAAACGAAGATAATAAGTCATCATTTGTCTACGACCTCTTTTATACCATAAACGTGGTTCTGTCTTTGCGCGTAATTGTTTTTCACCGCTCCTATTAATGACGTATTATTCGTTTTTTCCCGTTCTTTGCCAGCGAACGTTTCCACGAACCAAAGTATCGTCTTCCTGTCTTCCTCCGGTTGCAACGTTTTTTGAAATATCCAGTTCTGCGTTTACAGATTGACTTTGTTAGTTTCAGAAGATCCCGTTAAGGGTGAAAGCAGCGATTCTTTGCTTAAACTTTAATCTGTTATTTTAATAAATATTTGCTCTACGGTTCTTATATATTTGATATATATTTTCCTTATCGAGCCCTCTTTGGATTTTAGTCTTCAATTTTATTATTATTACTATATATATATATATATATATATATATATATATATATATATATATATATATATATATATATGTAAGTTATTCCGGGTTGAATCGGAGGTAACCACAGTAAGTAAGGTACTCAATACATAGCAGAGTATAAAAGAGATTCCTGATGATTTCTAAAGAATGAAACAGTTCTAGCCTTGTAGAATCTCATCTATATATATATATAAAATAAAATAAAATAAATAAGTCAAATGTTTAAAATTTGGCTTCGTTTATTACTGCTATATATATTTCGGTGACAGCCATCTTTGGTTGTGACCTCTTCAGGCAGTCCGAATTAGTGTGGTAGAGACGAGTACACATGTTGTTGAGGTGTTTAACTTTGTCAATACTCTGATATGCCCAGTTCCTGGTTGGGTTGCTGTTTCATTGAGGAACTGGAATCATATGATTCTAAGTAAAAAACATGTTTCTTACTTAGATTGATGTTGTGATTATTTCAAATAATTTATTGCTAGCATTGTTAGTATTGTTGTTATTGTTCTGATTGAATGCCACTACTATATATAGAAGCCATGCCTGTGTATTCCCTTCATTCTCGCTAGCTCTGATGAATTGACTGGTTACAACTATGTATTGGTTATCGAATGACGTGAAAACAAGCGGGTAGCGATCTCTAGACCTACCAGTTCAGAGAAACAATTGTCAGCAATGAGATTAAAAACCTTTTTTGTATAGCAAACCGTGTCACTCTTTCCTGATTTATCATTACTCCAAGTGTTAACAACATAGAAATCACCGCGTACTCGCAGCATCACTATGGAAACGCCTTGTTGAGTCAAACTTAGCCAAGCGTTGATATCATCCACTACTCGGAGTACCCTAACTGGACTACACCCAAGTGGACTACCTATAACAATAATCTGTTAACCCGTATATATATATATATATATATATATATATATATATATATATATATATATATGAGATTCCTGATGATTTCTAAAGAATGAAACAGTTCTAGTCCTGTAGAATCTCATCTATATATATATATATATATATATATATATATATATATATATATATATATATATATTAAGAGAGTAAAACAAAGAAGCCTTCAATACATCAAAAGTCTTTATTAGCCGACAATGTTTCGTCCTATTAAGGACTCATCAGGGCAATTAAAACAACAAGAAGTAATAGGAACATTTAATGAACATGCCGAGTACTATAATAATGCCCTAGAAAATTCAGGTTACTCTTGTAAAATACACTATAATAATAGTAACCTTAGAAAGTCTCCGTTTACTTTTAATAATAATAACATAATATCACATAACATGGCCATGAATGGGATAGCAAACATAGTAACCGTAAAAATTATATAGGTGTATCTGAACCCATCCATAAGTTAACCCACCGGACTCGTAATAGTGAATATAATACCTCTAGGAAACAAGTTGAACCCCCTGAGCGCTCACACATTGGTGATAATTTTGCTGGATCTTATTCTAATAATGTTGCTCCTACTGATCCTATCATTGGCCCTAATCCTTATGATGGGATTCCGGACAGCAGCAGATCTACTGGAGGTAGAAACTGTAATAGACCTAATGAAATTTTGGCTGATTCTATGAATGCGGCTTTAACTAATCCTTGTAGTAACCCTAGTCTCGATGGTGGGATATTTGATAATGGTAGAGTCGGTAAGAATAAAAATAGAAGGCGATTAAATACTTATTTTAACCCGCCATATAATCAGGAAGTATCAACTAATATCCCTAGGTCTTTCTTCTCTATCTTAGAGAAAAATTTCCCCCCTTCTCGTAAATACCATAGTATTTTTAATAAAAATGTTATTAAACTTTCATTCTCTACCACCCCTAATATTAGTTCTCATTTAGCTAGCACTAACAATAGGAAAATTAGGGATGGATTCTCCTCTCTACATACTACTAGTCTGAACAGATCTGGCAATGCATTACCACCAGAACAGTCCTTATCTAATAGCAATCCTACGTGTAATGCATCACCACTTGAGCCAACCAATAACACCCGGAAGTGCAATTGTAGAGTGAGTGCTAACTGCCCTTTAAACGGTAACTGCCTTTCTAAGAACATTGTCTGTGCTTGCGAAGTTATAACTAATTCCTCTAATAGAACTTATATAGGCTCTACATCTAACACTTTTAAGACTAGGTTTAACTCTCATATCTCTAATTTCAAACATGTTAAGTTTAAGAATTCTACTTCTTTAGCACATTATATCTGGGATCTTAAGGGAGCTAATATACCATATAGCCTTAACTGGCGTTTAGTAGCACACTCTAACCACCTTTCTACACATACTAAGTTTTGTAATCTCTGTATCCTCGAGACACACTCTATAATTTTCTCTAGCGCATCCTTACTTAATAGACAGTCTGAGATATTCTCTTCTTGCCCCCACGCTATTTTTAATTCATACTTTTATTATAAACCTAAACGTTCTAGTAGTACAAATTGTACCCATTAGCTGATATATTCCATTATTTATTTTTTAGTTTAGGTTCTTTTGTTTGCCAACATTATTATTATCATCATTATTATCATTGGTTTTTGATGACTCTTTATTCTAGCTCTCATAATCTTTTGGCTACTGTACCATATCTATCTTCTTACGCATTAAATTTTCACTATTACACCTTATGAATGTATATAAGATTATATATTTTACGCTATTTATTTTATTTTATTCTTATTTTTATTTTTATTTTTATTCGGATTCTTCTTTGTATACGTTTGTTTTTGTTTTTTTATTTCCGGTTGATTCTATTTATTTATTTTATTCTATATTTTATATTTTATATTTTATTTGTAATACTACTGTGCATTATATTTACTGTCTGGCACTTACTCACTCATCCATATACATGTCTGTCTACCAACCTTGTAATTATAAGTAATTATATATTATATTATGTTAATTTATTTTATATAATATATTATATTATATTGTATTTTTTATTGTAATATTGATCCTTATTACTTACCGTTAATTATATGTAACATTATGATGTTAAACTTTATATATCATGTAAGATGTTTGTATTTTTTGTGCCATCAACATTTTTTTTTTTTTTGGGGGGGGGGGGGTATTGTACAATTTATATTTCCTCACCTACTCTGTAACCCAGTATGAATTGATTTGTTAACTTGAGTACCATTATATATTGTTTATTATAAATGTTAGTATATTGTATATTATAAATGTTAGTATATTATTATTATATTATTATTGTGACATCTATATTGTTTGTGTAAATTAACCGGAGATTATCTATTCTATTATATTGTATTATATAGTATATAATTGTATTGTTTATTATTTATTATATGTGCTACTTATAATTATATCATATTATTACCTCATGTATATTGGGTAGATGTATTAGTATGATTATTATTATTATTTTCATTCCTATCATGCTTATTTTTATATTCAAACTCTTAATAAGGTTTAATTTGTGCAGTTGAAGAGGGATGTGTGTATTGTTGTATGTGTATGTGTGTGTACGTGTGCGCACATATACACATATGCATATTGTACCTTTTGATTTTTATTGTAATTTTAATGTTGGTAAAGGTATATTATATTATATTATATTACATTGTATTATATATAATTCCTGCTCTATATAACCACCTTTGTTTAGCTCTAGGTTTTTTTGCTTTGGACTATATTTGTAATATGGTTCTTAATGTTATATACATCCTTAGTAATTTTTATTATATATTTTTATTATTTTTATTATATATTTTTGCAATACTTTAGTGTATGTACACTCCATATTCTTCGGAGCTTCCGGCTTGTATCTGCCGATATTACTTCTTGTTGTTTTAATTGCCCTGATGAGTCCTTAATAGGACGAAACATTGTCGGGTAATAAAGACTTTTGATGTATTGAAGGCTTCTTTGTTTACTCTCTTAATTTGTCGGCTCTGTTTAACTACATTGAGCTATACCTTTTACTACCATTTCTATAATACGAAGAGGGTGTTTAACTCCAACACGCTCCAGTATTTTAACCCTTATATATATATATATATATATATATATATATATATATATATATATATATATATATATATATATATATATGATAAAGAACACAAGAGCGTCTACAACATCAAAAGATTTTTATTGGCTTACAATGTTTCTTCCTTACGTAACCGTAGGATTCGTCAGAGCTATAAAAGGGGTTTCATTGGTGTTATGGACTCTACCAACCAAACATATACGGCTCTGCTCCAAAGCATAGAGCTAATTATTATGCTGCCAATGCCTTAATGGGACACGGGTATACAATACCTAACTCCTATTAACCTAAGTATATATATATATATATATATATATATATATATATGTGTGTGTGTGTGTGTGTGTGTGTGTGTGTGTGTGTGTGTGTGTGTGTGTGTGTGTGTGTGTGTGTGTGTGTGTGTGTGTGTGTGTGTGTGTGTGTGTGTGTGTGAAAGTTATAACTACACAATCATTACCTTATATGGAAGGAATATATTAGTTTGACGTTTGAAATAGCAGGAAGAGGAAGAGAGTCTTAACACTTCGGACGCTAGTCCTTCGTCAGAAGAAAGAATCAGAAATTAGAAAGATTGAAGTGACGGGCAGGGCGGAATCGAAAAAATAAAAAATATATATATATATACTACTACTACTACTACTACTACTACTACTACTACTACTACTACTACTAAAACTCTGTGATTGCTTGCTTGCTTAAACTTATAAATTTCAGGAAAAACTTTAATACAAAAGACACCATTTTTTAAACTATAAATTCCAAATAACTTTTAACTCAACTGATGCCATATTTTTGGACCACCATATTCTTTGGACTATATTTGTAACTGTGATTTATTTTTATTTCGATATTTTTATAAGTGGTATATAATATTTGTTCTTTTTTTTCTTCATTGATTTGTATTAATATTTTAATTAAACTCTGATAACGCCCACAGTCTATATTCACTGATGGCAAATTGTTAAATAAAGTAATTTGCTTTTAATTGTGGGTTCGTATGCAGATTATAACTATATAACGGTTCTGCATGATCCTATCATTGCATTGAACTAAAATACACCTAGTAAATAAACAAAATTTACTCTCATCAATATTACAATTATATATATATATATCATCTGCAAAGATGAAGCAATCACCATATATATATATATATATATATATATATATATATATAGCATAATTAACATAATTAGCATAATTAACATAATTAACCACAATTATATATATTAATTAACCATAATATATATATATATATAGCATAATTATGCTAATTATGCAATTATAGCTCTGATTTATCCAAATTATTGAGCCCTCTGCCACACATATCGGATATTGTTTATCGTTAATTCGTAAGCTGTTTTTCCGATTCTCGATTATTCTACTATATTTAGCTCTAGACCTTAGCTATTGACCAGTTAATTTTATTGATTATTTTTTGTCATTCTTATTGACTGATGAATAGCTCCTGTTTATTTTAACACGTCTGTTGAGCACTCTGATTCGATATGTGATATTTTGTATCCTTACATGATTTGCACATCACCGAAATTTTTCGCTAATGTAGAGGTTATCTCCCTTGCTGGGTTCCATGTGCGTTTCTGGCTAAGGGTCTTCTCTTCATTGTCGGACGGAATTCCCGTTGAGAAAGCTCTTCCTCGTCCCCACTTCTCTAGAAGTCTCATATATTTTTTATGTGGGCTGATAGCGATTGGAATAAGGAATTGCAGAAACCCAAGAAGCTATATTTAACATCCTTCTAGCGGGTCCGGGTGAGTTTTTTACATTCATTTAACTTATTGATTTATTGATATTTTATTTGAGTGACCCGAATCTTCCTGGTCGTTCTTTTTCGGCTGTACGGGTGATTTTAGACATGATCTCTATGTGTTGGTATTTTAACGATAGTTATAGCTCTGATTTATCCAAATTATTGAGCCCTCTGCCACACATATCGGATATTGTTTATCGTTAATTCGTAAGCTGTTTTTCAGATTCTCGATTATTCTACTATATATATATATATATATATATATATATATATATATATATATATATATATATATATATATATATATATATATATATATATATATATATATATAAGTATTTCTGTAGAAAATGTAAAGGAATGAAGAGTGCTCTATGTATAGTACATAGCTATTTGATTATTTAATAAACAACACGATACAATTATTCCATTACTTAAGGTTTCACGAACGCAGGCGACCTCAACAGAGGCGCCCGATGTCGTTCATCAGAAGGAAAATTTTATATGGTTGTAAGATATGAAATTAAAATCAAAATGTATTATAAATGAAAGCGAGGCTGAAATAAAATAAAATAACGGGGGGAAAATATATATATACACAAATGCAGAACGTAAGGTTAGGGGTAAAGATATGTATATATATATATATATGCGTAAGGAAACATACATACATACACACATAGGCAACTTACATAAGTATGTAAGTCCTCACATACAAACATATGACATTCATATACATAAATAAAGCTAAAAATTAAAAATTAAAAAAATTTCAAACCTGGACGTTGAAATGACTACATGTATACATACCACCAGACAGGAAAGAGTTAAAAATTAAAATATGAAAAGTAAATTATAAATATATAAAAATATAAAAATATACGCATAATATACACACACAGACGCACAAACAACCAGACATGCGGCCAGACACACCCATACAGTATATACATATTTACACTCTTTTTTTTTATGGCCGTTGGCTCTTATGAGTTCTTCCGCCCTCCCACCCAAAAAACAAAACCTGACAAAGGGCCGAAGAACAAATATATATACACATATACATATATACATATATACATATATACACATATATACATATATACACACATATATAGATACACATATACATATATATGTGTATATATATATGTATATACATATATATATCTTCTTCTTGGCTCTCTGAAGCTCCTTTCTGGCGAAGGATCCTGTCTCAATACCCAGTTACTCAAACAACTGCCTGATCTCCCCAGTGTTCTGGTCTGTGGAAGGCGGCTCTCCTAGTAGGATCTTAAAATGGTCCAGCAATTTCCTCATCCTATCCTCGGGCTCTGTTCCCTTGATCTGACTCGAACTCTCTCTCTTCCACCCTGTGGTCTCGTTGATGATCGTCCAGCTCTCTTTACATCCAGACCTGTCAACGCTCTCTCCACACTTCTGATCTTCTCTACAGCGCCTCCCCTCTGGCCTCAGTGTAAGTGCTACAGAGTTCTTCCTTCATCACCTCCAAATTCTCCTTCCACTCCTCCATAGGATCAGCATGGAATTGATCCTTGGCAGCTTTCATGTGTTCTCTGGCTGCACACACTTTTGGGTCTGCAGAGCTGGCGTTCTTCCTCTTCTCTCTCCTCTGCACCAGAGCCTCACTTGCTTCTGTCTCTTGTATTGGTGAAGTACCCGTACCTCCTCGTCACACTCTCCTCAGTCCATCCAATCTCACTCTCCTCTGCCTCTCCACACACTGTATAGTTTTGTGTTCAGAACACTATTCCGCCACTTGTTCCTCACCAGAATGAAATCAATCTGAGACTTGGACAGGTGCGTATCAGAGATATAGGTCCACATCTTCCCCGGGTTCTTCCTAAACCTTAGGTTGGTTTCCATTAAGTTCGCCTCCAGTTGTCTCCCATTTCGGTTGGTGTTTTTATGGAAGTACCAGCAAGGATCTTCACTGCTCTCCTTACTCACGTGAGCAATGAAGTCCCCCAGAACAAACAGGATGTTATGAGCTGATGTGGTGTTGACAGCTCTACACTCTTCCTCATGGAACTCCTCTGCACTTACATCACTGTCCCCTTTGATTGGACCATAGGCTGAGATGACTGTCAGCCTTAGGTTTCCATTGAAGTTCACCCTCAACACTCGCGGGCAGACAGGTATGATTTCCTTCACTAATAGATTGGCTCCTGCACTCAACACAAAACCCACTCCCCCTACTGCAGCATTAGTTGTGTTCCTTACTGCTGATGTGGTGATGAGCTGGTTCCTCTTTCCAATCAGTACTCTCTTCACGGGCTCATCATGTAGGATCCAATGTTCTTGGATCACAAGTATGTGTATACCACTCTCCTCGAACAGATGACCCAACTCCTCTCTCTTCTCCAGCGTCCGAACAGTCCTCACAATCAGAATGCCGGTTTAAATGGCTCTTCTGCAGGACAGAACTGTATTCTTTATATTTGTCTGAGAGACTGCTGATCCACCATCCACTGGCCCTTCCTGTTGCTCTAAACCATCAGTCATAACGACCAGACAGTTCATTGGCAGTGTAATTAGGGGCTCTAATCCTTGTGTTGTTAAATACACTCTCTCTGGTTCTTTTCAATGGCTGATAATACCCTATCGACGCCAGCAGATCTGGGAGTGATAACAATTAAGGGGTAATTCCACATTCCTCACAGCTCCTGCACTCCCGAACTAGAGCCTTGCCACTGGAGGCAGTTTAATGTCATACCCAGGACATCATCAAGAAGGGCAAGGCCCATGGAGAAGATGGAATGGCATCAGAGGTGATGAAAAGGTGTGATTTTGATATCATCTTGGAGTTCTGTAACCAGGCACTGGAGAAAGGAATTGCCCTGAATCAGTGGAGGATAAGTAGAAGGAAGATCTTTCTAACACAAACAACTACGGGGGGGGGGGTTCTCACTGACGTCACTTGTGGCAAACACCCTCAACAGGATGATTCTTAACAGGATCTAGCCCGAGATGGAGAAGAAGCTCAGGGACAACCAGAACGGCTTCAGACAGGAAAGATCAACCATCAGTCACATTCTGATGATGAGAAGGATATTAGAGGGAGCCAGAGCAAAGAGCTTTCCTGCTGTCGTGGTTTTCATTGACGTTTGGAAAGACGTTGATTCTGTGGACCGTCACTGCCTGAAGAAGATCTTGCGGGCTTATGGAATCCCCAAGAAGATAGTGGACCTGATATCACTGCTCTACACCAACACCAGAGCCCAAGTCATTACACCTGACGGGATGACGGAGTTCTTTGAGATACTGGCTAGAGTATTCCACGGAGATATATTGGCTCCGTACCTTTTTATCAGTGCAATGGACTATTGTATGCGTATTGCGCTGGAGAAACACCAAGCCTCTGGCTTTACTGTAACACTGGCGCAGAGCAGGAGAGTTAAGGTGAAAAAGATACCAGATGCTGAATTTTCTGACAACATAGTTCTAGTGACAAACACAGGGAAGTAGATAGAGGAGATTTAGACGAAGTATCAGGTAGAGAACATTAAGAAGCCAGAGAAGTTTATGAATGTAGGCGGGAAGCCGCTAGAGTTGGTTGAGGACGTCCTGTATCTGAGAGCAAAGATTGGGAACACAGAGGATGATGTGGTTGAGAGGAAGAGCAAAGCCTGGGTGGCCTGTTACAGTTTGAGATCGGTGTGGAAGGCGGGCCTTCGTAAAGACCTGGAGATCCGTCTCTTTGTCGCTACAATGGAGTCTGTGCTGCTGGACACTGACCAAGAAACTCACTAAGATGGTGGATAGGGTCTACACGATAATGCTGAGGATGGCTCTGAACATTAATCAGTATACATTGAGGATGAAAATCTCAGAGTAGTAGGGGCGCCTCCCAAACGTCAGTTCGAAAGTAACAAAGGAAACTGAGGTTAACTGGACATGCTCACCGACATCCACAGTTGACATTGCACTCAGCACTACTATGGGAGACGCTAAACTGAGAGAAGAAGGAGTCCGAGATTGACATATATTGATGCCCAAAGGATAGACACTGGAGAGAACTCATCCATGGGTCTAGGGAATTTTACCCGCCCTAGATACAGATGTATATATATAGTTATTTATTTATTTTTTTACTCTTTTACCTGGTCCAGCCATCCGACTGAGGCCATGCTGGGGCACCGCCCTTGCTGCTACACGTTCTATCTCTAGCCTGTACCGGTTGGCTATTGGTGTAAGAGGGAGTTCGTTGCTGCTGTCCTTAGATTACCCTCGAACCGTGTTGTAGGCTCATCCGGGATCCTGGATAGCAAAGTGTAAAGAGATTTATTGAAAACATCCACGTTCACACAGATCTCTCAAATTTCTTGGCAGCTTGTTGAAGATTTGAGGCCCTTTGAACCCCAGGCTATTGCAATATCTGCTCCTTATTCTAAATGTATATATATATTCTATATATATATATATATATATATATATATGTGTGTGTGTGTGTGTGTGTGTGTGTGTGTGTGTGTGTGCGTACAGATCAAGAAATAGATAGATAGATAGATAGATAGACAGACAGACATATAGATAGATAGATAGATAGATAGATAGATAGATAGATAGATAGATAGATAGATAGATAGATAGATAGATCAATGGATAGAGGAAAAGATGTCTTTAAAGTTGAAGTTCATTTGTGTATAGAGAGATATATTGTGTATTGGTAGACAAAATAAAATATGTCTTCCATTCTTTTCCATTCCATAACCAACTTGCCAATCACTATTTTGTACAAATGCGAAATCTGAATATCTATGGAGAAAACAAGATAAATGTGTGTGCGTTGTGTGTGTGTGTGTGTGGTGTGTGTGTGTGTGTGTGTGTGTGTGTGTGTGTGTGTGTGTGTGTGTGTGTGTGTGTGTGTGTGTGTGTGTGTGTGTGTGTGTGTGTGTGTACGTGTGCGCGCGCGCGTGTGTGTGTGTTTATATATACTTTATCTTTTTTTTATTTGATGAATGGTTTATCTTTGTAAAATATTCCGGCAGAAATGCCGCGATGAATTGACAATGAAAACGGCTGCAATTGTTCCAATAGTAGAAGAAATAATCCTTTAAACATGTCATCTGTATTTGATATTATTTACCGAGAATACACCGGAGACGAGAGACTTATCTGAACGCTGATATCCTTTGCATACAACATGGCGATGTTGTCTATATCTGGTGAAAACTAAACAGTTTCTCGCAACAGGCCGCCATGTTCAGAGAAACATTGAATTATCTATATATTTTGTTCTTTTGTTTTTGTTTTTATTACAGCTATATTGTATCATGCATATATATGTGTATGTGAGAATCCGTATGTATTTACCTTTACATGTATGTATGCATATATATATATATATATATATATATATATATACATATACATATATATATATATATATATATATATATATATATATATATATATATATATATATATATATATATATATATATATATATATATATATATAAATCAAATAAGTAAAGTGCATGTTTGTATAAAAATGTATATATATATCTATAAAATATATGTAATATATATGTATAATATAATAATAGATATATATATGTATAAAAATAAATATATGTAATAAGTATATATATATATATATTATATATAAAGAGAGGGGGAGGGGGAAAGACAGAGTGTGAGAGCGTGGTGGGGAAACAAAGTCAGAGACAGAGTTGGGAAGGAAATGAGTGATTATCTTCCATCCAATACTAAGTTGGTAATACTTATTGTATCTGGGTGTGTGTTGAGTTTGTATGTGTATATATATATATATATATATATATATATATATATGTGTGTGTGTGTGTGTGTAATTATATATATAACATATACTATTGTGGAGTTTGGGTCATGTTGACCTGTCTACCCTCCTTCACAGAAGAACTAGAGAATATCAAAGCGGAAAAGAACTTTCCCCAGCAGCTAAAGCCAATACAACCCTTACACCACGTCCACATATATAAATCACTTAATGCAGAGGTTCTCAAAGTAGTTTGCATAATTGCAATAACAACTATAACAGATACCACCCCCAGCAGCACATTAAATCTCATGAAAACACAAACTACAGACAAGCAGATGACAATTACAACCAAAATAACATTACTTTTTAGGAAAAAAACTGAAATACCAGGACACACGATGGCCCCACTCATGAGAAGCCGAAGATAATTAACCTTTCAAAGATATCACTAACTAACACACAAATTAACATATTAAGTAAGGGACTGAAATTTACACCCACACCACAAACATCTAACTCCCCCGAAAGCAAATATGACATCGTGGAATTCTGCCGAAAACTCAGACTAATAGAATACTACTCCAATAATGACACCAACACTGAAGACGAATCAATAGTCAGAAACAAAAGTGATTTCTGCCCACAGAAAGGAAGAAACGCAGCACTGGACACCTATTGGGAACGCATCATCAACTTTCCCTATGAACAAATTGCAAATAAACACACGAAACCAAACCTTGCTAAACACGAATGGAAACACTGAAATAACCATCAAAGAAGCGGATAAAGGGAGTACTGTGGTCATTATTGACACTGACTACTATAGGCACCTGGCACTTTAAATCTTAGACGACAACAAGTACTACGAAAAAACAGAACACTACAAACTAAAACAATGGGGAATCTCCTAGCAATAGTACAAAAATACCACAATGGCCTAACCACAAAATAAGTTGAATACATAAGCCATTTCAAACGTAATACAAGTACTTTCTACGGCTTACCGAAGATACATAAATGTAAACTCATAAACGATGCATATGACTAACAAATACATACAATTAACACCACCAGAAGACTTAAAACTCAAACCAATTATAGCAGGGCCTGCTTGTGAAACCCACAGACTCAGCAACTTCCTGGAATCCTATTAAAGTCCTTCCTAAAACATATACAAAGCTACATACGGGATGACCTTGATATGCTGAACCACCTACCCAAAACAGTAAGTGAAGTCAATTCTTGTCTCCTTTGACGTAGTAAACGTCAACACTAACATACTCCACAACTATGGAATAACGGCAATCCAGTATTGGCTAGACACTCACCAATCTGAAATACCAACACGCAACAACAAAAACTTTATTATTGATGGACTCCGATTTATCTCACAGAATAATTTTTTTAGTTTCAATGACTCAACATACCGACAAATCTCAGGTACTGCAATGGGCACGAAGGTAGCCCCCCACATACGCCAATTTAGTCATGGCATTCCACGAACAACAAATCTACAATCAATCCCTTCTATCATTCGGAGACTCTTTCCTTACACATCTCAAAAATAATTGGAAGAGATAGTTAGACGATTGCTGTATACTATGGCAGGAAGACATGAATACACTCACTCTTTTCAAAAATATGATAAACAACATTAACAATAACATACAATTCACAATGGAATCCAACTCCAAGGAATTAGTCTTCTTGGATATCCTTATTTTAAAAACAGATGGGAAAATAGAAACAGACATCTTTTCTAACAACAGCAGAGGTCAGACGAGCTTTTGATTCCGAAGACGGGCCAGATCGATACAGGTTTAACCTTGAGCTGATCAATAGCGAAACGCACATCACTAAGGTTAATTATCTTCGGTTTCTCGTGGGTGGAGGCCATCTGGTGTCCTGGTATTTCAGTCTTTTTCCTAAAAAGTAATGTTATTTTGGTTGTAATTGTCATCTGCTTGTCTGTTTTGTAAATAGGTACCTGTTTACCATATATATTTTATTATTGATGTTATTGGTTTGATTATACGCTATTCTTCTATATATATCTTGTCTCGAGTGAATTATTTCTATATCTACGTACTCTGATGTGTTGATCAGAGATAAATAATGTATTGGAGATCGAGTGACGCAACTTCAAGCGATTAGCGACCTCTAGACTCACCTGATCAATGAAACAATTGTCAGTACTTGAAATAAAGCCCCTTATTGTACAGCCAACCATGTTACTCTTCTCTCTTTAACTATTATTACTCCAAGTATAACCTGCATAGGAATTACCACAAACTCGCTGCATAACTATGGAAACATCTTGTTGAGTCAAACAAAGCCGTACGTTAAAACTATCCACGACGTAGAGTACTCACAACCTCTAACTGGATTACCTATAACGATAACTTGTTATCCCATGTATATATATATATATATATATATACGCACGCACACATTCAACAATGGCATGCCAGTTTCCTATAGGAAACGGTAAAGAAATCTATTCATTATATTTTAATCCCATTTTCCAATATTATTGGAATTGCTCAGCAGTAACCGCGCTTACCATTCCACAATTAGATCGATATTCAATGGAATCTACTTGTTTAGCCAACTAAATTTCACTGTTTTTTTTTTTTAACCATTATGCTTATGCTATTGTATGCGCATGCGCTTTTTAGATTTTCGTTTATAGAATATACATCCATTCATAAGTATATACATACACACGTACGCTTGCACGTACATACATTCATGCATACATACATACATACATACATGGTGGCTGCCAACTCGTTTTCGAGTACGGCCACTACTTTATATCCATGTAGGAGAACGCCTACCGATGCGCTGACGAGTGTGACTTTTTAGTCCAGCCAGCGACTTGAAAACTCTGGTACAAACACTACACTTGTGACAATTATTGACACAGTGCGACCCATGGTACCATGTGACGACAAGTGCAGATAGATCTCCAGATATAAAGCAATGCCTGTGCTGTGAAGCTTTTATAGTGAGCAAAGGCACTGCACAAAGCCAGTCCCACTCTCTTAACCAAGATGATATTTACCAAAAAGAAGAACAAGTCAACATCATTGGATACCATCAGGGTTGCAGGTGTTATATCAGAGTTTTCCTTCTCTTAGAATTCTGCCTTGACAAAGGCTAAGGGGTCATCTCTCCCAGTGATTTTGGATGGCCATTGACTCTTAAGAGCTCCTTTGCCCTTCGACAGGTTTTGTTTTTAGTCCTGCAGGATGTCCAAAGTCACCCTCCTCACCAAGAAACCTTGGTGGGGTTGCCAGTTTAGTCGCCAACGACCCGACCATGAGACAGGTTGTACTGGGATACATGTTACCAGTAGCACCAAGTGGTGACCTGACATAAATACATACATACATACATACATACATACATACATACATACATACATACATACATACATACATACGCGCGTACATACATGCATACATACACGCGTACATACGTACATACATACATGCATATACACACACGCACGCACACATTCATACATACATACACTTTTATAAGTTACAAACAGAGAAAGAGGACTCTATTTTCACTGATAAAATAGAATATCACAGGGGTATATTTCAAGGAGACAGTCTCTCTGTGATTCTATTTATCCTGCCATTAAACCCCTTGTCGTTTCTGCTCAAGAAATGTGAATTTAAAGGATATGCTTCGACAATCCAAGAACAGAAAATAAACAAAAGATTCTTGATTCACAAAAGAGATAGGGATGCAGGCAAAACACCTAGATGTGACCGAAAATGCAGACTCAATAGAATTAACATCGATGTCACCCATGTCATAAGCAGTTGTCAAAAGATGTCATCGCGGTACTACCTACCTATGAGGCATGATGTAGTGGCCAAAACACTATACAATGCAATCCATAGAAAAGATAGCCCGCCAATGAACATTTCAAAAATTATAGCAATGTGAAAGACATACACATATATAATTGTTTCTACCTTTGGCACAAGTACGGGTAGAATGTTCCAGTCAAAAACCCAACAAAATGCAAGCATAACAGACCAAATATAATGAAATGGTGTAGGGAAAAGAAGGCATGCACAGTAGTCGAAGTTAGCTCCCAACAGATGCCAATATAATATTAAAGATTAGCGAAACGGAGAATATCTATGCAGAACTAATAAGAACTCTGCAGATACTCCAACCTGATTACACCTTCAGATGTATGCCTGTGATTACTGGGATACTGATATGTTAGAAAGTGTCTCAGTGCAAATCGTGAGAGTCTGGTCTTCTCAGGAACAGAAAGAACACAAATAGTTAGGAAATTACAAGTACAATCTATTAATAGAACAGTAAAAATATGTAAAACATTCCAAAACCTCTGCATCTAATAACTGCATGTACACAGGTACAGATACAAAGCATATGCACATGCACACATAACTCAAAACATACACATCCACACATAAAATAACATCCATACCTGCACACACATGCATGCATACAGACATGCATACATATCTACCTAGTTGATGTTGTTTAAATTCTGATAGGAGAGTCTTCTATTAGTAAAAATTTATATAATATATTTTAATATATTATATTATATAATCAGAAGAACATCCATACATACATATGCATACATACAAACATACATGATGGCTGCCCCCTCGTTATTGAGTATGGCCATTGCACAATATACCATTATTAATAATTATTAATTAATTCTATCGTGCAATGCCTGTGCGTGAAGATATTTTTTAAAGTGAGGAAAGACTGTGGAATGAGCCAATCCCACTCTCTGAGCGACAGAGGCTATAACCCGAAAGGAAGAAAAGATCAACATCATCGGTAACTACTGAGCCGCAGGTTTTATATCGGAGTTATCCCAGTCTCCTGAGTTGCCTTCTCCTAGAAGAATGCCCTGACAAAGGCTAGGGCTACTTCACTCCCAGTGGTTTAACCACGCGATCGGGTGTCCAGCCAGACTATATACATATACATGAACCCATGCATACACACACACACACATACACACAGATACATACATATGTACATGTGTATATACATATTTACACACTTTTGGATGGCCGTTGGCTCTTATGAGTTCTTCTGCCCTTTGTCAGGTTTTGTTTTTTGCCCTGCAGGGTGTCCAAAATCACCCTCCTTACCAAGTAAACTTGGTGGGGTTGCTGGTTTAGTCGCCGACGACCCGACCATGCGACAGGTTGTACTGGGTTACATGTTACCAGTAGCACTCAAGAGTGACCCGACATACATACATACATACATACATACATACATACATACATACATACATACATACATACATACATACATACATACATACATACATACATACATACATACCATTGAGACTGTGATAGGAAAACTCCAAGATAAGAAAACACCAGGAAGAGACGTGATTGTCGGCTACTTGTACAAAAAACTGATATTCTATCGGAGGTATCTTACCGACCTCTACCAACAAGCTCTCAACGGAGATACACTTATACCAGAATATTTGCAAAAACAATACTGGTCCCCAAGAACAAAGACACCCACTTGGCAAAAAACTACCGACCCATTGCATGCCAGAATCTTATGTATAAGATTTATATAGCCTGCCTGAACCTATTCCTCCAAGATCACTGCGAAAATAACATCATCACAGATGAACAAGCAGCTGGAAAGAAAGGGGTTTGAGGGCGTGCTGAACAACTCCTAATCAACAAAATTGCGATGTCGGAGGTTCGACAACTTAGGAGGAATATGGCTACAGTCTGGCTGGACTACAGGAAAGCTTTCGATTCTGTTCTCCACTCTTGGATGATAGAGGCCCTCCAACTTGCTAAAGTCCCAGACATTATTGTCAGAGCCATAGAGAAGCTGTCTTCTTCTTGGGCTACTATCCTAAAGTTAAAAAAAGAGAAGGGGGACTCTATTTTCACTGATAAAATAGAATATCATAGGGGTATATTTCAAGGAGACTGTCACTCTGTGATATTATTCATCTTGTCATTAAACCGCTTGTCCTTTCTGCGCAAGAAATGTGAGGGATACATAATTGGCTCACAGGAGGACAGAAATACGAACCTAACCCATAATTTCTTTGTGGACGATCTGAAACTCTATGCCAAGAACATGGATGGGATGAAGAAAAATCTTGACCTGGTTACATAGGAATGGAGTTTGGCCAAGATAAATGCTCACACATGACTGTAAAACTGGGAAAAACAACAACCCAATCTAGCAACATTGTCATCAATGGCCTAACTGTTTCACCGATATCTGATGAGGACTGCTACAGATACCTGGGGATAGATGAGAACGCATCCTATAATGGTATCTGTAATAAGGAACGCCTAACCAGGGAATATTACACCCGATTAAGAAAAATATGGTCATCAGAACTCCCTGCGCACAATATAACAGTGGCTCACAATCTGTTTGCTGTGCCTGTCCTAACACCAACGTTTGGAATACTTGATTGGACGATAGACGAAATCCGAGCAGTTGATGTTAGGACTCGAAAAATACTAAACAACACCGGAAACTTCCACATCAATAGTGACATAGACCACCTCTACTTCAAACGTAAGTAAGGAGGCAGAGGCCTAACATCAGTCCAGTCAGCATTTGAATGTCGCATCATATCTCTCCGACAACATCTACGAACCTCGAAGCGTGGGAGCCCGTCTCTCGAGCAAGTCTATCTGCATGAGACAGATAAGATCATGAGAGTTGGGAAGGAACTCTTTGAAAGATATTCCCTGTGTGATAATCAAAAACTCACACCCAGGGCAGTTGCTCAGCAGTACCTCAGTGAATCCATGGATGAAAAACTGCATGCTTATCAGCAAAAAATCATGCATGGATATGTTGCTAGGAAGCTCCAGAGTGAGAGTAATATAGATAAAGAAAGTAGTTTATCTTGGACCAATAACCGCTATATTGGCTCCCACTTTGAAGGATACGCTTTTGCAATTCAAGAACAGGAAATCAACACGAAATACCTGATTCACAAAAGAGATAGGATGCAGACAAAACACCTAGATGTGATAACAAGTGCAGACTTTGCAGAATTAACATCGAAGATGTCACCCATGTCATAAGCAGCTGTCCAAAGATGTCATCGCGGTACTATCTACCTATGAGGCCAGATGTAGTGGCCAAAACATTGCACAATGCAATCCGTAGAAAAGATAGCCCCGATAACAAACACATTAAAAGCTACAACAATGTGGAAGACATACATATACATAATATGAAAGATTACTGGTGGAATGTTCCAATAAAAACTCCAATAAAATGCAGGCATAACAGACCAGATATGATGGTATGGGACAGGGAAAAGAAGGCATGCACAGTAGTGGAAGTTAGCCGCCCACCAGATGCCAATATAATATCAAAGGTTAGCGAAAAGGAGAATATTTATGCAGAACTGATGAGAAATCTGCAGATACTCAACCCTGATTATACCTTCAGGTTTATGCCTGTGATTATTGGGGTACTGGGATATGTTAGTAACTGCCTCAATACAAATCTTGAGAAGCTAGGCTTCACAGAAACAGAAAGAACACAACTAGTTAGGGAATTACAAGTACAATCCATTAATAGAACAGTAAAAATATGTAAAACATTCCAAAAGGTTTGCATCTAATAACTGCATATACATATGTACAGATGCAAAGCATATACACATGCACACATACAACTCAAAACATCCACATCCACACATACAATAACATCTATACCTGCACACACATGCATGCATGCATACATATCTACCTAGTTGATATTGTGTAAATTCCAATGAGAGAGTCTTGTAACTATGTTAGAAACTGATTCTCTCTCTATTGGTAAAAAAAATTCTGAAATTATAAAACCAGAAGACCATACATACATACATACATACATGCATACATACATACATACATACATATATACATACATACATAATGATGGCTGCCCCCTCGTTATCGAGTATGGCCATTGCACGAAATAAATAAATAAATAAATAAAAATAAAAATAAAAATAAATAAAAAATATAATAATAATAATAATTGTTTCTACTTTTGCAATTACCCAGTGCATTACTGGTACTTTATTTTATCGACCCCGTAAGGATGAAAGGCAAAGTTAACCTCGGCAGGATTTGAACTCAGAATGGCAAAGGGCGTAACTCTATGCGTCAAAGCATGGCGTCCGACCCTCTACCGATACTGCCATTCCACCGCCATTATAATAATAATAATAATAATAATAATAATAATAATAATAATAATAATAATTGTTTCTACTTTAGGCACAAGGCCAGCAATTACCCAGTGCATTACTGGTACTTTATTTTATCGACCCCGTAAGGATGAAAGGTAAAGTCAACCTCGGCGGGATTTGAACTCAGATCGTAAAGGGACGTAACTATACTGGAAAGCATGGCGTCCGACCCTCTACCGATACTGCCAATCCACCGATTAATAATAATAATAATAATGATTTCATTTATTGGCCACTAATAATAATAACTAGCTAACCCATCCGGCTGGCGCCCGGCTACCATTGGTGTATTCTACAGCATCCAGATATATATATATATAGCTGACGTACCTAGCTTCGCTTGGATAAACAGACAATAAGCCGTCTGTCTAGTATAGCATTACTGTTATAGTATAGTATTATTATATAGTATAGTATAGTATTACTGTTGAAAATATATAGTATAGTATAGTATTAATGTTGAAAATATATAATATAGTATCACTGTTGAAAATATATAGTACAGTACATTATTACTGTTGAAAATATATAGTATAGTATAGTATTAATGTTGAAAATATATAGTATAGTATAGTATTAATGTTGAAAATATATAGTATAGTATAGTATAGTATTAATGTTGAAAATATATAATATAGTATAGTATTACTGTTGAAAATATATAATATAGTATAGTATGACTGTTGAATACATATAGTATAGTATAGTATTACTGTTGAAAATATATAATATAGTATAGTATTACTGTTGAAAATATGGGCACGAATATATAATTATTTATATATATATATATATATATATAAAAACGGAAAAATGAAACGAAATTTCATTTCTCACTCTTAGTACGGCTGTTACTTAAATATAAGTATGTATACGTACATACATATATGTATACAGACGTACAGTAGTATGTATATATATATATATATATATACATACATGCACACATATATATATATGTACGTATGGATTCACCGAACATTTATTATAATGCTCGGTGTGTTTGTAAACAAACATCCCGTATTAAGCCGTACAGTGTCTAGCAACCATCGTTGCTCATTTGTTCAACACTGACAAAGGAACGCTGTACTAGTTTCAAGCTTATTAACTATCGTCAGCAACGTATACCTCTCCCTCTGTTTGAATGTCCTCGCTTCGTGCTAAGAGGGCCATCAGTTTATCGTTGGCCCTTCTGACAAGCACGAAGCTTTTAACATTTTTTTGGTGTGGTTTTATTTGTTTTCGTTTTGGTGACTGTGTTGGTGATGGTTTTGGTGGTGTTGTTTCGGGTATGTCTGTTTGTTGTAGGTGTGGTGTCTGCAATTTCAGGTATTTGTGTGTTTATTTGTACTTGTGTTTGTTTAGGTTGTTTGCGTTTCGGGGATTGTGGGGGTGGTGTCGATGTTGCTGTTGGTGCTGATGTTATTGGGGAAGTGTTTGCGTTAGTGGTGTCTGTATTTTTTGTTGTGTATGTTTTTGTGATTTGTTGGGGCTTTTTTTGTGAGTTTTCTCTGTTTTTTGTTGCACTTTTGGGTTTTCCTTCATCTTCGCTGCTGAAAGACAAAGGGTCTGTGGCTGTGAGTGTCTCTGTGTCTGTGTGTGCGTTTATTGTTTTGTCTATGTGTATAATTGGGGGGGGGGTAGGGGGAGTGGGAGAGCATTCCTCGTTTTCCCCTTGGATTGGTTTCGGTGTTGGTGGTGGTCCGGCTGTTTTTGATGTTGGTGTCCGTGTCTTTGTTGGTGTTGTTTTTGGTGGTGGTGGTGCAGCAATTCCGACCTTACACACTTGCACCTCTCTAAGACAATGTCACTGGACCGAGATCTTTGGTGCTATGCAGTAATACAGAAGACCCACCTTGCTTATGTACAAAGCGAAACCTAGTCAGTAGGCACCTCTTAACCAAATATACACCCCCAATCCACTACCCCTACCCTATCCTCCCACTCCCACCAACACCACCCTCTCTCTATAAAGTTGGTACCACAACATCCAGTTCAAATAAATGAGATAATGAGATCGAGATCGAGATCGTGTAGTTGTCACGAGAAAAAACACACAGTCCACGCTGTAATGTGGTCGTGTATGTAACACGGTAAAAAGTTCCCAGTTCCACACTGTAAATGTGGTTGGTGTTAGGAGGGGCATCCAGCCGTAGAAAGCCTGCCAGATAGTCCTATATGAGCGAGACATGGTCATCCGACCAACCTTGCCTCAAATGGGACAACTCCCGTCTAACCTATGCTAGCGTAGAAAATGGTCGTTAAACGAAGATGATGATGATGATGATGATATGTATATATATATATATATATATATATATATACTAGCAGAGGTACCCGGCGTTGCTCGGGTATTAAATAGCAGTTGTGTATACCATTTATGTCAATACTTCAGTGATTCTTCGAAAACTATACTTTTACAAAAGCATCGGCTTTTTCCAAAAGGGGGTTCCTGCCCCCAGGGGTCCCCTACTCAATATGTGCCAATTCTGAGAGTTCACATTCATCTGTAGGACAAACGTAGCCTATGTGTCAAGTTTTGTGAAAATCTATTGCGAACTCCAGAAGTTATGACGTTTTGTTGCATTGCACTGCAGTGCTTCAGTCGACTCCAAGAAAGTGGCTAAAGGGGGTTATATACCGGGAGGCCCTATAATCAATATCTGGAAAAATGAAAGTGCCCATGACCATCCGGAGTACATAAGTAACCTATGCCTTAAGTTTGGTGAAAATACTGTAGAAATGCATAAGGTTTATACATACGCGTGCGTGCGTGCGTGCGTGCGGGGGGTGGGGGCTGGAAATCATTCTGTTATTTTAAATAGAATATTAGTCTAACGATTCCATTTATACCATAAACTTGGTCTTGTCTTTGCATGAAATTGTTCTTCTCGCTCCACATAACGACGTATTATCCTCGCTTTTTTCCCGTTCATTGCCATGGAACGTCTTCACGAACCAAAATATGGTCTTCCTGTTTTCGTTCGGTTGCAACGTTTCTCGAAATATTTACTTCTGCGTTCACAGATTACTCTCAGTTCAATTTAAATGGAAAATTCCTGTTTCATCATCAAGCTTGTAGCTTGAAAGTCGACCCAACGCCTCCTCGGGTCATTCTGCATAACTGTGTAAATTTTCGCTGCATTTCACCAAGCCGTTTCGACGTTTATCCGACTACACCTACTTATTTAAATATACAACGTCCGACCACTTCCAATTTATATAGTAGATATATCTATCTATCTCTCTCTCTCTATATATATATATATAAAGTCAGCTCGAAAGTGACAGAGGAGACTGAGGTTAGCTGGACATGCTCACCAGAGTTGACACTGCACTCAGTGCTCCTGTAGGAGCCCCTGCATGGACACACTAGCAGAGGAAGACAGAGGTTAACATATGTTGATGCCCTAAGGACAGACACTGGTCTCTTGGAGACACAGGACATAGCAGCGATAATGAGGGACAGAGACCGCTGGAGAGAACTCATCCATGGATCTCGGGAATTTTACTCGCGATAGATAGATATGTATATATAAATATGTATATATCAATATGTATATATCAATATGTATATATAAATATGTATATATAAATATGTATATATATATATATATGTATATATATATGTATATATATAAATATGTATATATAAATATGTATATGTATGTATGTATATGTATGTATATGTATGTATGTATGTATATATATGTATGTATATATAAATATGTATATATATATATATATATATATATATATATATATATATATATATATATATATATATATATATATATATATATATATATATATATGTATGTAGATTTTGAGTATATGTTGGTTGTATACCAACACCTCAGTATGCAGGCTGGAGCACTCGACGAAGTGCGCAGTTTGGTTTGGTTACTCCGGAGTAATGTAAAATAAAGTTAAATAAAAAGTCAAATGTTTAAAATTTAGCTTCGTTTATTACTGCTATATATATTTCAGTGACAGCCATCTTTGGTTGTGACCTCTTCAGGCAGTTTGAATTAGACAAGTACATATGTTGTTGAGGTGTATAATTTTGTCAATATAATGTTGGGTTGTTATTTCACTGAGGAACTGGAATCATATGATTCCAGTTCCTCAGTGAAATAACAACCCAACCAGGAACTGGGCATATCAGAGTATTGACAAAATTATACACCTCAACAACATATGTACTTGTCTATACCATACTAATTCAAACTGCCTGAAGAGGTCACAGCCAAAGATGGCTGTCACTGAAATATATATAGCAGTAATAAACGAAGCTAAATTTTAAACATTTGACTTTTTATTTAACTTGTATGTATGTATATATAAACCCTACCACTATAAGACTGTCATACTCTACAGCGTTAAACCTTGAACAACACATAAAAAAGATCAATACTAGAAGGTTAAACGAAAACACTAAGAACTTAAGTACAAAGAACACAAAAAAAACAGTAGACAATACACTACAGCACATAAATAAACCACACCTAAGTTCGTCCGCAATACTACTCCAGAGAAAACCCAACGTACACAACTGTAACTGCACCTATCCTGACAACTGCCCCCTCGGCAATAACTGCCTGGAAAAAAATATTATTTATAAGTGTACCATTAAATCCGGAGGCAACGAGTGGTATTACGTGGGATCAACGGCAACATCGTTTAAATCTCGATTGTATAGGCATTCTTACTCAATAAAACACCAGAGCCAAAGAAACGTAACAACTTTAGCAGAAAAAGCTTGGACGCTCAGGGATAGCGATCAAAAGTTTACCCTAAAATGGGAGAAATTAGCTAAAACCCAAAGCTTTTCCAGGAGCCAAAATTTCTGCAAATTGTGTAATCTTGAGATTTATTACATAATCACACACAAGAAGAAACTGCTGAATAACAGAATTGAACGAACATTATTCTGCCGTCACAGAACTAAAACCCTTTTTTCCCACTACAAGCCGAATATTACATAAAAGAGGGACATCCCCCAACTATATAAACCTTAATCTAGTTAGAAAAATATAAAAACAATCTCTTCTCGACATATATTAATAACCTTAAATTACCACACTAATAATGGAAAGATATGCTGATGAGAATAGGTGCAAATATGCGATAATGAATGTGTCTAAAAACGTCCATAAGTATGTATATATATGTGAAAATGTATATAAATAAGTAAATATATATATATGTTTGATGTGTATAGTTAGATGTAAGTGTATTCATGTATTAAAGTGCTTATATGTATATATATATATATATATATATATATATATATATATATATATATATATATATATATATATATATATATAATATATATATATATATGTATGTATATATGTGTATATAGATGTGTATGTATGTGTATGTGTGTACACATGGACTAGAGTATGTATGTATATATGTGTGTGTCTATATGTGTGTATATAAAGATAAGTTGAGTATGAAAATGTATACACATGAGCGCGTATGTATGTACATGAATACATGTGTGTATATATATGTGTATGCATGTGTATATGTAAGTATGAATATGTGAATTGTGAGTATATGTATTTTGTAGAGGTGTGCAAATATATTTGTGTGTGAATGCGTGGGTGAAAGGATACGTACACTTGAAAGAAAAATTTAAGTCTGAATGTTAATTAAGTGCAAACACAAAACCAACCACGCATATCTTTACTATCTCTAATCCTTCTATAGATTTAGAAAAATAACCAATAATATATTCTATAAAAAATGTCAAAACAACAGATGGGAATCTAATTACTCACTGCCACCAAGAATTCTCACTGCTATCGAAAAACCACTCCTTCAACTATTCTTCTAACAACTTCACCCCTCCCTCCTAATATTCTCTATAAAAACTAAATAGGTCCTCAGTAATATTATTCTGATGAAATGACAGTAAATAATAACATTGAAATATTGAATGTCTGCATAACTAAAAGTTTGTAGATAGCAGCTGTTTTAGGTTATGTAACTGTTATAGAAACACGTGTCAATAAATTCCTTTCAACTAAACTGTATCCATTCAAATCTTTCTATTTTTCTCCGGATTACTTTTGGAACTACAACTGGAACCGTCGAGCAAACTCTACGTGAGCTGATAATCTACTGTGTGTAATATTTATATTACAACACAACGGAAAATACTGTATATATATATATATATATATATATATATATATATATATATATATATATATATATATATATATATATATATATATATATATATATATAGTATTAGTTATACTATTTATGGTTATGTAAACACAAAACCTTAAGCAGTTGTAAGTATTTTACACACACCCTAAATAGTGGTAGGCAGTAATGTATTACTACCTTATTACCAGTAAGTTAAGTAGCTCAATGTAAAAACATCAGATGATTTACAGAGCAGTTATATGAAATATAAGAATCAAAGAACTGTTCAAAACATTATTGTGCTTACAGCTGTTTCCTCCAAACCGAGGTTTGGATTCTTCGGAGCAATTTATTAATGCATGGACAGTTATATGACCTCCTTTTCAGCCGAGAGACATACCGATACATATTCAAACATTGATACATATTCAAACATTGTGGGTCAACATTCATTACAGAATTTAGATTGGCAGTACACACTTTGAGATTACATTTATATTAATAGGTACAATCAAAAATCAAAGATATAGGTTAAAGTACAACATGAAGATAAGTGGTTATATAGTGCAAATGTTATATGTGTGGCACGCATGTGCGTCTTGTTTATATAGTGTGGCAGAGAGATATGTGTGGTAGAGGCACTTAGGTAGGTAAATAAGAGTGTTAGGTTGGTAGATCTGGTGCCACCAGATCTACCAACCTAACACTCTTATTTACCTACCTAAGTGCCTCTACCACACATATCTCTCTGCCACACTATATAAACAAGACGCACATGCGTGCCACACATATAACATTTGCACTATATAACCACTTATCTTCATGTTGTACTTTAACCTATATCTTTGATTTTTGATTGTACCTATTAATATAAATGTAATCTCAAAGTGTGTACTGCCAATCTAAATTCTGTAATGAATGTTGACCCACAATGTTTGAATATGTATCAATGTTTGAATATGTATCGGTATGTCTCTCGGCTGAAAAGGAGGTCATATAACTGTCCATGCATTAATAAATTGCTCCGAAGAATCCAAACCTCGGTTTGGAGGAAACAGCTGTAAGCACAATAATGTTTTGAACAGTTCTTTGATTCTTATATTTCATATATATATATATATATATATATATGTGTATGTATATATATATATGTATATATATATATATATATATGTATGTATATATATATATAAGTATGTATATATGTGTATGTATATATATATATGTGTTATCTCTTTCTCTTAATTTCGAGTATATTTTTTTTTGACCGACCACCTTCCTGGTGGCAAGGTTGTAAAAGAAAAGAAATTGTCATCCCTTGAATCGCAAGAATGTTTTGCAAATTTTGAAGGTGCCAGCTATCGCAGCCATTTGTAGACTATGAATTAGGGAGCCTCGCTTTTTGTCCGCAAATCCAAGTTCAATCATACTTTGGTCCAAGCGGGTTGGTATATAACCCGTAGCTCCAATAATGATGGGTATGAAGCTAAAGGTGTATCTTGGATACTGGATTTGTAAACTCCTTATCAATGGTCCGTAGATGTCCTCCTTCTCCTGTATTTTTCTGACAACGTTTACATCAAGTGGGCAGCTGATCTCCACAACAGAACACGTTTTCAATGTGTGGTCCCAAACAACAATATCAGGCCGGTTGTGCTTTAATTTGGTGGCAGTTTTTATTTTCAGGTCCCACCAGTATTCCTTAGTGCCATCTGTCTCAATATATTCTTCCTCGTTTGTTGTTAATTTTGTTTTCCGAAGTGCGTTCCAGATGGTTCTAGCTATCCCATCGTGTCTCATGGGGAGGTAGTAGCGAGATGACATTCTTTCGCAGCTGGCAACAATGTGGCTTACATCTTCGATCTTTGTTTTACATAGCCTACATTTATTGTCAGCTGCTGACCCTCCCCTTTTGTACAGCAGATATTTGGTAGGGAGTTCTTGTTCCTGTATTGCATAGAGATATCCCTCAAGGTGTGATGTCATAAACTTGTCGGCATAAACTTGTCGGAACTCCATGCCAGGCTTTTTGACTGGTTTATCCGCTCTATGGTCTGTGTTTTACGTCTCAAGTATCCATGCACAACTTTTTCTGTAAATTGGTCAATTTTTTCATCTTCTCTGAACAAACATTGAATAGGATCTTCCGATTTCTCTGGGTGAGAGATTTATATCAGGCTTTATTCCATATCTCTCCTCCAGATCAGTCGCTATCCTAATGATTTTTTTTTCATGCTCATAAACCTGAGCCATAAACCTTTTTCCTCTGTTGAAGATGTTGCTTCAGTGTTACTATCCGGGTCTCATATGATGTTAATATGGATTTTAGACCCCGGCCACCTTCCTTGCGTGAGAAGTATAGCCTATCCACATCACCATTGATGTTAAAGTTCCCAGTAACACTGAGAAGTTTGCGAGTTCTAACATCCATCTCACTTAGTTCTTGCAATGACCAGTTCAGCAGGCCAAATGTTGGCGTTAGAATTGGCAGAGCATAAGTATTGTGGGCAATGTATTTGTTGTACGCTGACAGTTCTGATGACCATATTTTCTTTACTCTTCTGAGGTATTCAGTTCTGGTTCTCTCCTTATTTATGGGTCCATCATATCTGACATTCTCATCCTGTCCAAGATATCTGTAGTTGTCACCTGACTGTAGAGGTTGTATTGTCAGGCCGTTCATCTCTAGATTTCTAGAGGAGGGCACAGCTCTTCCACGTTTTACTGCCAAATATGCGCACTTGGACTCACCAAATTTTTTTTTTTGGTGTCTGTTGAGAATTGTGTAATGAGGTCCAATTGTTTCTTGATGTCATTGATATTTGGCCCATACAACTTCAGGTCATCAACAAAGAAAAGATGGGAGATACTTCTGGACCCACTTCTTTGTCCACCTTGTTTCCTGAGTAGGTAAGATAGTGGATTTAGTGAGAGAACGAAGAATAGCACTGACAAGCTATCACCCTGAAAGATGCCCTTCTGGTAATGTATTTTATCAGTCTTAACTTGCTCCTTCTCACCTCTAAGGATCAAATTGGTGTACCAGTTCTTGGTCAGGCGTTCAACAGCAGCTACCAATGGTTGTGGGACTTTGGCTAACTGTAAAGCCTTAATAATCCACCCATGAGGTACACTATCAAATGCTTTTTGATAGTCCAGCCACACCACAGTTATGTTTCTGCGATTCTTTGTTGTTTTTTCCTGAATCATTTTATTAGTTAGTAGGTGATCTATGCAACCCCACACCTCCCTCTTTCCACCAGCTTGTTCAGGTGTTATGATGTTGTTGGTAGCACAGTGATCCTGTAAGAACAGGTTAAAGCACCCAGTATATAATTTATACATGATGTTTTGGCAGGCTATTGGGAGATAATTTTTAGCAAGGGTGGTTTGGCTATTTTTGAGAATGAGGAGAGTAGTGGCAGTTGATAACCATCTGGGCAGTTCTTGTGTGCCTTTAATGGTTTCTGTAAACAGCCGTATGAGATCTTGCCGATAGAAAATGAAATTCTTCAACCAGTATCCTGTAATGAGGTCTGAGCCTGGTGATTTCCTATTCGACATTTTCTGTAGAGCTGTGTCCAGTATTGACCCATCTATGTCATATTGTTTTGTCTGGACATGTTGGCAGTAGTCCTGTTCCAGTTCTTTTAGCCAATTAGTTTGTCTGTTGAATCCGTCATCCGCTTCCCATACAGATCTCCAGTAGCTCTCAACCTGTTCTTTTGACGGGGTGTCATTTACAAGGATTGAGCTTTTGCCACCGAAGCTGCGATAAACTGATTTAGGATCTCTGGTAAACAATGTATTTAGCATTTGTCGTTTATGTGCTGTTGACTTATATTTTAGTCTTTCTGTTGTAGCTGTGAGTTTTTGTTTCAACTGGTGTAATTTGGAGTTCAAAGTTTTAAATTTTGTATCTCCAAATCATCTCTCTAACTTTTTTTTAGGTCTTCCTGGTGCCGTGTGAAGTTACTCTCTATGTTGCATTTCATAACGACTGTGATGTGTGAGATACTTCGTCTCAGGGACACAATTTTGCTTTTTAAATTTAGTATCCACGCTGGTTCAGGCTTTTTGTTTGTATTTTGATTGCGTGGTTTTAGATGTGTGTTATATGATAGCAATATGACAGCTGAAACATATAACAAAATATTAAACGTTTCGAATGTCGTTTCTACACCTTTAGATCGTATAGCCTTCAGATAATTGCCAGCTATTTCGTTCACCGCTTCCAATTCCAATTTAGTAGGTTCTTTACTGATTCTGGTGTTGTATGGTCTGTCACTCACATTAAGGCTGTGTATCTCTTGAAACATATCGTCCCATATCACTTGTAAGGTGTCCACAAGTTTTTGGTGTTCTGTTTGTACAGTAGAGTCATGAATTTCAGCCTCGTTGTTGATGTGGTGACAATTACTACTAGAGTTAGCTAACCTTTCTCGCGCTGTTCTTCAGCAAAATTGTTGATGAGCTGTTCACTGTTAGATTTAGCTGGTCATTCTCTTTGTCTGTCAGTGGAGGTGGGGTGGTTGTCTACAAGGGCTGTATTTGTAGTATCACTCAATTCCGTTAGATGTATCAATTTACATCTAATGATACGTTTTGCCTGTTCATTTAAATGCTTTGGAGAAAAGTCTAATTGTGGGTGTTTGGAGTTCCATAAAGTTTTTAGCCTCTGCATAAAACCGAACTTTTGGGGTTCAGATTGTTTGTATGCTTCATATAATAATTTGTTAAGCTCGTAGCTCCACTGTATACAACGGTTGTAGTTGCGATTTGGTCGAAGGAGACTTGTACTTTTTGCCATGATGAGTTCGTCTATGTGTATATATATATATATATATATATATATATATATATGTCGATCTCCATAGTGCCCTTATATCTGTCTGCACAATGACATTATGACCAACACGTCATTGCTGACGTATTAACTTCGCCACATTCACACACACACACACACACACACACACACACACACACACACACACACACACACACACACACACACACACACATATATATATATATATATATATATATATATATATATATATATATATATGCACATATACATACATACATACATACATACATATATATATATATATATTGGTAAACGGAATAGAAAATGCTGACAAATTGTTCACAGTTGAAAAATGGTTTAATTAGGAATAAAAGAGTATTAGTAATTGTATGGGTTAGTATTCAGTTGTGGTTTTAAGTTTTTAAGTTTTTACCGGTTGCGCATTTCTAAATGCTTTTCAAAAATAATTTTGAGATAGAGTGTCCGTGTTGTTTGCTCTGATCTGTATATATGTGTGTATATATATATATATATATATATATATATATATATATATACACATATATACATATATGCACATATACATATATATATATATATATATATATATATATATATATATATATATATATATATATATATATATATATATATATATATATATATATATATATATATATATAATATATATATATATATATTATAATTGAATATAAAAGAAAAACGAACACAGATATAAACATACATGTGTTCAAATAGTAAGAGATCAGATTCGGTAAGGTGAAAAGAATACTAACTATAGATAATTTAAGAATAAATCAATAAAATAAATACAAACTTGGCTGCTATCTTTAGTGGTGTGAGTTTGTGAGACACGCTAAGTTCAGATACCATGTGCGTTATATATACGCACACTATTCAGTTTTTTAATATACTTAGAAATGTCCATGATACTAATTCTTCACCCACTGATGAGCAAGAATTGGTATTCCTCTTCACAATTAATTTTGCGAAACAGCATTACCCAAGCTGTCTGGGTGATTGGTACTTACCACAATTCCGGTTTGTATTTATTTTCTTGATTTATTCTTAAATTGAGTCAGGCAAACCCTATTGTCTATAGTTAGTATTCTTTTCTTTTCGCCTTAGCGAATCTGATCCCTTACGATTCGAACACATATCGGCCTCTGGATCTGCCAGCCACACCAATGTCGCTGCGGTTCCACGGTGGACTCTTTCGGCCTCCACCCGCTTTCCTGTCGCCACAGTGCCGGCCGCATTCCACGCCATGCTGCCCTCAACGAGGTCATTAAGCATGGCTTGGACGCTGCAGGCTTCCCTTCCCAGCTCGAGCCGGTGGGGTTGGATGGAGGGGACGGCAAAAGGCCAGATGGCATGACCATCTTCCCGTTCCGCGGTGGCAAACCCCTCGTCTGGGATGCCACTTGCACCGACACTTTCTGCAGCCGCAACCTGGTGCAGTCTGCGACTGACCCAGATTCTGCTGCACGTCGGGCTGAGGGGGCCAAACTCCTCAAATACCGGTCGCTCTCCGACAGGTTTGCGGTCGCTCTCCGACAGGTTTGCGGTCGTTCCCCTGGCAGTGGAGACTTCTGGTGTCCTCGGCCCCAGGGCTACCGCCTTACTCACCACCATAGGCGCTGTGCTGGCCAGCCGCAGGTGTGAGCCCCGCGAGTTGGAGTGGCTTTTCCAGCGCGTCTCCCTTACCGTCCTCCGGGGAAACGCCTTCTCCATTCTGTCCGCCGGGGCTGTCGGTGGGCCCCATCGCGTACCAATACATTAGTTAAATACCATTCTTTCATCTGATACAACACAATAAAGACTAAAGTGTTTAAAAAAATTTAAAAAATACTGCATCAAACATATATATGTATATATCTGTGTTTTTCTTTTATATTCAAATATAATATACGGCTCGGAAAAATCTCTTTAATTGAGCTTCTAACTCAATATATAACTTTGATTATATATATATATATATATATATATATATATATATATATATATATATATGTATATATATATATATATATATATATATATATATATATATATATATATATATATATATATATATATATATACACATACATACACAAACACATATACACATATATATATACACATATACTTATATATAAATATACACATAAACATCTAGGGCGGGTAAATTTTCCCGAGATCCATGGACGAGTTCTCTCCAGCAGTCTCTGTCCCTCATTATCGCTGCCATGTCCTGCGTCTCCAACAGACCAGTCATTGTCTGTCCTTAGGGCATCAACATATGTTAACTTTGGTCTTCCTCTTCCAGTGTGTCTATCCAGTGGCTCCCACAGGAGCACTGAGTGCACTGTCAACTCTGGATGTCGGTGAGCATGTCCAGTTCGTGAGTTTTTAACAGGCACTCACAAATAAAGGTTTCTCATTGGAGGTGCTATTACCAATGTTCTTATCCGTGCAACGCCGGGATACACTGCTAGTGTGTCTGTATGGCTGAATGTCTGAAGTTAATAGCTAACCCACACCCAACAAGGGAGATAACCAAATGGTAAAATATAGAGTCACCTCCCTTGAAATTATATTATTTCTGTCTTTTTCATATATATATCATTATGGATGTGTTTGTCTATCTATTTACCTGAGCGAAAGAGAGGTACAGAAAAATATATATGTATTTATATATGTAAAAGTTCTATTTAATTTGTTGGGATACAAGAAGCAAATATTTTTATAACTGATATAAAGCACTCAACCAATATTTGGAGTAAAAATGCGATATTAACAAATGGAAACTATATTTATAAAACCATATTTATTTCATTATACATATTTCAAGGACACCAAGTTAAATTATGGTGTGCTTTCATCAGATAAAATATAATATAGATCGGTTTTATAAATAAATATTGACATACCCTTAAAAAATGCAACCATTACTGTTGGAAGCTCCCGGATAGTGGAGTTGAAGCTTAATTGTGGATTGGCAGTATCGGTAGAGGGTCGGACACCATGCTTTCCAGCATAGTTACGTCCCTTTACGATCTGAGTTCAAATCCCGCCGAGGTTGACTTTGCCTTTCATCCTTACGGGGTCGATAAAATAAAGTACCAGTAATGCACTGGGTAATTGCTGTCCTTGTGCCTAAAGTAGAAACAATTATTATTAGTATTGGATATTTTTATTTTTAAAATAAGCCGTTGGGTTACGGAGAAAGATAAAGATAAAGAAGGAGAGAGAGAAAAAGAGAGAGAGAGAGAAAAGAGAGAGAGAGAGAGAGAGAGAGAGAGAGAGAGAGAGAGAGAGAGAGAGAGACCAAAACAACAGAGAGAGAAAGATATATAGAGAGAAAGAAGAGACAGAGAGAGGGGGAGAGAACGAAAAACTCTAAGTCATATCTTGTTGAGTTAACTTAACAATTGAGATGAAATGAATAAATAAAATTAGAAATGTTATTTATTCATTTCATCCCAATTGTTAAGTTAACTCAACAAGATATGACTTAGAGTTTTTCGTTCTCTCCCTTCTCTCTGTCTCCTCTCTCTCTATATATATCTTTCTCTCTCTGTATTTTTATATATATATATATATATATATATATATATATATATATATATATATATATATATATATAAACTACTACAAATGTATATTGGTATATATGGTCGAAAAACACTTGGGTGCGAAGAAAGTCAGGTCAGGCTGCTGAAAGACATCCTGGTGTAAAATTTGACAGCTGTCTTGGAAGGGTTTACACTGTGCCCCCAAGTCAGCATGAATACTTTCATTTCCGCCTTCTTCTGCATGAAGTTGTAGGCCCACAAAGTTTTCAGAACCTCAAAACTCTTCGATAAATATGTGATACGTAACAGGAAGCCTGCTTTCATCGTGGTTTTTTGGAAGATGATTCGCAATGGGATTTCACTTTAGCAGAGGGTGCTTTGTTGAAATCACCTAAAGGTCTAGGGGAACTCTTTGCCATTTTGCTTCAAAAGTGTGAATTGGGTGATCCCAAATGTTTATGGGTCAAGTACAGAGACTTCGTCTGAGGACTTCCTGCGCCTGGCTCATCTGCAGTATACTTCAGTGGAAGTTGGTTACAGCGACATTATCTACGACATGGCTGGGAGTGAGTTGGCGACGTATGGCTTGCCGTCAACCGTCAGAGAGGAAGCTAACACGTTGGCCCCGGATTTGTTGCGGGAAACAGCATATAACATCGAATCTCTTTCCCAATACTTTGATGAAAATGAGCCCAAACTTCTGTCGGACCAAAGGTTTGCCTATTTAACTATATCATTGACGCGGTTCAAAATCAGACTGGGGGTATTTACTTTCTCGATGCTCCTGGGGGTACCGGAAAAACTTTTGTAACAAAATTGTTTCTCGCTAAGATTCGTCAGGAGAAAAAAATTACGTTGGCCGTTGCATCGTCCGGGATCGCTGCTACTTTGCTGCCGGGAGGCAGAACAGCACATTCAACCTTTAAACTCCCCTTGGATTTAGTAAAAAGTGAGACACCAACATGCAATATCAGCAAGAGTTCACACGAAGCTCTGGTTCTCAAAAAATGTTGCCTCATTGTTTGGGATGAGTGCACGCAAGGGTGCCGTTGAGCCATTGGACAGGACCCTGAAAGACATTAGGGATTCTACGGCTCCTATGGAGATTTTCCGCAAACGCTGCCTGTCATCCCCAAAGGGACAAGAGCTGATGAAGTGCGTGCCTGCCTTAAGTCGTCCATGTTGTGGCTCCAGGTGAAGAGTTTGTACCTGAGCACAAATATGCGTGCTCATTTGCATGGTGACATGTCTGCAGCATTTGCTCAGAATATTTTAGCACTTTGTGAGAGCAAGGTCCCTGCGGATGACAAGGGCGGCATAGCAATCGACTCGCTGTGCAACATTGTGAGCAGCCCTTCTGACCTTTTGGAAGCAGTTTTTCCTAATGTCTCATCTAACTTTAAAAACCTCGATTAGCTCAGCGAAAGAGCCATCCTTGCTCCGAAAAATACCATGGGTAATTTTATTAACGAGCAGCTGATTGAGAAGATTCCCGGTAAAGAACACATCTTCAAATCTATCAACCGGGCGTCAAACCCCGACGATATCGTTAATTATCCGGTTGAGTTATTAAATTCCCTTGAGCCCCCAGGGGTCCTACCTCTTATTCTTAAGATTATGGTTGGCTGTCCCATTATGCTAATAAGGAACTTGCGTCCACCAAAGCAGTGCAACGGTACTCGCATGGTCGTCAAGTCACTGACGCCCCACTTGATTGAGGCCACCATTGTAACGGGGTGCGGGAGAGGGGAGATGTCTTCATTCCAAGGATGAACCTTTCCCCCTCGGCGTCAGATATCCCGTTCGATTTCCGGCGATCCCAATTCCCGTTGAGACCATTTTTTTCCATGTCCATTAACAAGTCACAAGGGCAAACATTGTTGGTGGCGGTCATCCATTTGGGGGAGCCATGCTACTCCCATGGCCAACTTTATGTTGCTTGTTTCCGCGTATGGAGCAGGAATGGACTTTTTGCTTACACTCCTCAAGGGATGACACGCAATATCGTCTACAATGAAGTGCTATAAATGTTGGAGTTATGCCGTCTGGAAAACTGGTAGGGTCACCCATAGCGGACAGATCTGACACGCAGCGGCATCAGGGCCACCATCTTGCAACTTTGTTCTACTAAATTCGCTATTGGAAGATTATTAACCCATCATTGATTGTCCAAAATGCTAATTGGTTCGTAACTATTAATAACCGGTTCAACTGCTTTATGCACTTAATTGATAAGCTTATGCGCTTTCAAGCTACGTTTACCTGTATGTAACTTTTCATAGCAAATGAACAAACCCGAGTAACACCGGGCTAAACTGCTAGTTATCAATAATGTTATATCTCGCAATGGCCATACTCGATAACGAGGGCGCAGCCATTATGTATGGTGTTGTGATTTTTATGTACAGTATATTATTATTAGATGGGTAACGTGTCTGCAGTAATCGGTAGAGCGTCCCCTCAAAATGTTTGTATTTTGCCCAAATCAGAAACAATTATTATTGTTATTGTTGTTTGTAATATTAGTAGTAGTAGTAGTGCTAATAGTTGTTATTGTTGTTATTGCTTTTGTTGTAGGGGGCGGTATAGAGAGAGGTGGAATTAGTTTTGTCATTGCACAACGCACATATACATACATACGTGTGTGTGTGCGTGTGTATAAATATATATATATATTTATTTATTCATTCTATTTTGTGTTCCACGTGGTTGATATTTCATCACCACGCCACCACAACACTACCACACCACCAGGCCAACACACCACTACACCAACACTGTCGCCACCACCGCCATCAGTTGAACTACGTAGTCAAAGTGAAGGAAATAAAATTGGTGAAAGATAGACATACTGATAGAAAGATATATGTATATATAGAGAGAGAGGAGGGTGATAGATAGAAAGACACAGTTATAGAGATACAGACAAGGACAGAGAGAGAGAGTGCTGTTTCTAAGGGTAACCCACCCACCCCCATGTTTTCTCTAAAACAATTACGCGTGTTGTTACTTTGATTCCGATAATACACACATGTGTATCTAACAGTGATGATATGTCACTATAGATTATTGAGAGAGGAAATGAATATTTACAAAGAAAAACTGAAATATAGTTTTAAAAAATTTAACGAATATTTATTTTTTATCTTTTGGAGTCAGTCAACATTTACCGCCATGTTCTTTGTTCTTTGTTAACAATAAAAGAATCTAATTTATGACATACACCGCTCTTTAACCGCAGCTATTATACAGCTATCAGAATGTATCTGTGCGTACGTCAAACTGAGTGCATGTGTATGGGTAGGTGTATATATAAAAATGTGTGTGTGTGAGTTGGTCCCAGGTTCAATCTGGGGTAACCACAGTAAGGTACTCAATACATAGCATAGTATAAATATTGAATCTAGAAATGTCTTCTGCAGGACTAGAACTGTATATTATATATATAATTTGTCTGTGGTATATATAGATGAATATTTGATCCTGAATCTCCCCGAGAATCACGCTATAAGTGTTTATATTTATCTAAAAACCTTTATGTCTCAAACACTCGTTTCGGCTGAGTATGTTACAGCTGACAATGTAGCGACAGTGTGTCACCACTATGAAGAGGGGCGGCCATCACACATTACCAGTTTTGGAGCATGGTGTTGGATGGCACACTATGCGAAGTGACCAGTGATATCATTATGAGGAGGAAGAGGCCGCCAGTTTGCCGCACCGAACCCTTCTTACAGCGGCACCCCAGTTTCGGAGCCGGACACTCTCCCCGCGATGGATACTTCTCAATACGAAAGATGACTGTGGCAGCCTGGGACTAGATTGCACTGTTATGAGAAGTGACAGTCCAGTTGGCCGCTCGAAACCCCTTTCACAGCGGCAGCACAGCATCGGAGCCAAGTACTGTGAATTGAATGGACACTTCTCAATACAAAACCTGCTAACGTGTGACTTGACAATGATGTGAAGGACTGTTTATGAGGGGAGGGATGTATGTATGTATATGGTCATTAAAACACACACACACGCATATAATTCTCCCGAATGAAACAGTTATAGTCATGTAGAAGTCATTACTATATTAAATATTTATATTCTGTTATGTATTGAGTACCTTACTTACTGTTGTTAGCTCTGATTGAACCCGTAATAAACTTATATATACAGTTTGTTTCCAAAAATTTGATATCATTTGAGATGTAAATATCACAGAAACGACATAGTCAAAGCAAATGAAACTAAATAGGCTTAATGTTGAGCAACATAAGATTTATTCCTCCAAATTTGAATGAGAACTTGAATGGTGTGTGGATTCCATGAACGCACCGCCCGAGACACGGAACACGTCAAGTCGGTAGTCCAGCTCCTCCCAAACACGCTGCAGCATGTCTTGGGTAACAGTCTCCAGTGCAGTATTGATTCTCTGCTTGAGGCCCATCTCCCGTTTGCAGGAAGAGGGAGTACATAGACCAGGCCTTTCACATAGCCCCAGAGAAAAAAATCGCAAGGTGTCAGGTGAGGTGAACGTGGCCGCCATTTCAACAGCACATTGTCTTCATCACCAGCACGCCCGATCCATCTCTCTCGCAGATTGTCATTGAGATAAGTCCGCACAGTGAGCTTCCAGTGAGGTAGAGCCACGTCCTGTTGAAAAATGAAGTCTTCATGTTCATTTGCAATGAGCTGATCCATTAGCCAGTTGTGAAGCATTTGCAGATAAACATCGCCGGTGACATTTCCCTCGAAGAAAAACGGACCATGAAGATGCTTCTTGGAGATGGCGCAGAACATATTCACTTTTGGTGAGTCCTTCTCGTGCTCAACTGTGGCAAGGGTATTTTCTTCGCCCCAAATGCGAACATTATGCTTATTGATTTTGCCATTCGTATGAAATGTGGCCTCATCACTTTGAGTGAATGCCATTTCTATACCTGAAAAGATAAACATATGACACATTAAACATGTAATTATGACCTGTTTCTACACATGCTGTTAAAATTTGAAGTCATTTGAACGGGAACTGGCAAAGTTAGTAGATTGCGAAATGATATCAAATTTGTTTCTATATATTATCACCATTTCCGTTTAACGACAATTTTTCTCTGCTTGCATGGGTTGGACGGGTCGTCTGGCCAGGGTTGTTTATGTGTCGCACGTTGCTCCGTTTGGTTGTAGGTGTCTAAACAGCCGGAGCCCAGCCGTCGGGGTCCTGACTCTGTTCCTTATGACCCTCTATACGACCGTAAATATCGAGTACTCCGGTGCGGTATGGTCCACGTGGTATGATGTATATATAATACATATTCTCTTACCTAGATAACCTAAACCTATAACATGTTTTGCAATAGTTTCCTATCTGATTAGCATTAGGTTCGATCCTACATTTTAATTTTCAACCCTCTAGCCTTATGGCGCCAATTTAAGTTGTTCTTAAGGTCAGGCAGGTCAGAAATGTTTTATCATTGTTATTACTGTTTAACTGAGACTTTTTGAAACGAAACTGCACCCAACCTCCATTTACTCAAGCCGACATGACTTAGCCTTGATGAAATAAATAAACGATACGAAAGAAAATACACAACCATTGTGAGACGTGTACACAGATACATATATTTTCCGACACCATCGGCAATTTTCAACAACAACAACAACAACAACAACAACAACAACAACACCACCATGATGGTAGTTGTAGTGTTGTTGGTGATAGTAGTGGTGGTGGTGTTTATGTTGATGGTGGGGTGGTGATGTTACACACACTCACATACATACTACAACTGCAAAAATTAAGACACGGGAAGAGGAGGGTGGTAGGAAAAACTAGTGTCGCAGAAGAGAGGTAAAGGTGAAGGGAGAGGATGATGGGGCTTCGGGCGTAGGGCATGGAGGCATAAGAGCCGTGCCTCGCGGACAATGCCCAGCGACACGCGCTGCAACAGCCAGCCACCAACGTTCCGACATTGTTTTGGAGCTCGGCTGTACGGGGTCAAAGTACGAGTGAGGTGTCAGCGGTGGTGACCTTCCACCGTATTTGTTTATTTTCCGTTATTTTATTTTTTTTTTGTGAGGCTGGCGGAGAACGTGTCACAAGATGTGGTGTCACCGTCTCCACGTGGAGGCCTACTAGCTCCAGTTGTGATGAGAAGACAGCGGCCTGACAATACAACCTCTACAGTCAGGTGATAACTACAGATATCTTTGACAGTATGAGAATGTCAGATATGATGGACCCATAAAGAAGGAGAGAACCAGAACTGAGTACCTCAGAAGAGTAAAGAAAATATGGTCATCAGAACTGTCAGCGTACAACAAATACATTGCCCACAATACTTATGCTCTGCCAATTCTAACGCCAACATTTGGCCTGCTGAACTGGTCATTGCAAGAAGTAAGTGAGATGGATGTTAGAACTCGCAAACATCTCAGTGTTACTGGGAACTTTAACATCAATGGTGATGTGGATAGGCTATACTTCTCACGCAAGGAAGGTGGCCGGGGTCTAAAATCCATATTAACATCATATGAGACCCGGATAGTAACACTGAAGCAACATCTTCAACAGAGGAAAAAGGTTTATGGCCCAGGTTTATGAGCATGAAAAAAAAAATCATTAGGATAGCCACTGATCTGGAGGAGAGATATGGAATAAAGCCTGATATAAATCTCTCACCCAGAGAAATCGGAAGATCCTATTCAATGTTTGTTCAGAGAAGATGAAAAAATTGACCAATTTACAGAAAAAGTTGTGCACGGATACTTGAGACGTAAAACACAGACCATAGAGGGGATAAACCAGTCAAAAAGCCTGGCATGGAGTTCCGACAAGTTTATGACATCACACCTTGAGGGATATCTCTATGCAATACAGGAACAAGAACTCCCTACCAAATATCTGCTGCACAAAAGAGGAGGGCCATCAGCTGACAACGGAAGATTAATACATGCCACAAGACCTGGGAAAGACTATCAATGGACTTTGTGGATCCCATGGCTGTCTCAAACGGTTTTCGATTTATGTTAACTATAGTTGACGAGTACTCACGTTTTCCATTCGCCATTCCCTGTAAAGAGATAACAACGGACGTAGTAATTAAACATATATTGGAGATATTCTCTATATTTGGAAAACCCAGTTCGATTCATTCTATTATTATAGAAGGGCGGTGGATTGGCAGTATCGGTAGAGGGTCGGACGTCATGCTTTGACGCATAGAGTTACGGCCCTTTCCATTCTGAGTTCAAATCCCGCCAAGGTTAACTTTGACTATCATCCTTACGGGGTCGATAAAATAAAGTACCAGTAATGCACTGTGTAATTGCTGGCCTTGTGCCTAACGTAGAAACAATTATTATTATTATTATAGAACTCTTGAATGCAAAAGAAATAGTAGTGTATATGCTGTATTTAATACAGAAAGAGCTTCTAAATTGCCATATGATGCTTATGTTTGCCAGGGGGAGATAATTACATGATTGCGTGTATGACACACGTGCGCACACACCCACATGCCGAAATTATAGACGAACGGCGGTGAATTTGATTTTCGGTGAAAATTTGCTAAGCGTCAACATAAGAATTGTTTACTAAGTTGTGTTTCATTGTTTGAACAAATGGACCACTATTCTTTCTTCTCGAAACTTTTTTATTTCTTCTTACTATCCTTTCTCGTCCATGGAAGCAAATAAGACATTTATGTTACAACAGAGTCACTTCAGAAAATTACGTTATCAATATTGATACAACGCATAATAGTGATAACCATTTCAATGCAACAACTAACTTAAACAACAATAATATTAATGATATAAGGAAAAAGAGTTCAGAGGAAATTTAACAGAAGAAAGAAGAAATGAATTAAGAGAGGAAACTAGAATTTCTCATAATGAAGCAAGGCGAGGGAGGTAGAAAGAAGACAAAGGTATGCTAAACTGAGTAGTTCTGTTAAATATTTAATTGGTTTTATTTACAGGTGTTTAATTAACATTACAAATTGTTCACAGTTATTTCAGAATGAAAATAAAAACACATAATACAATGTGTATAATAATATCTCTATTTGATTTCTAGCTTTGAAAAACTGTCACAATTTATTTATGAAAATGCAAAGGAACGGTTGAACAACAGAGCCAACACCAGAGCAAAAGACAGCAGCGAGGGGTACATTTTTCAGCCTGTGGGGAGTCGGGCCGCTGACTGCGAGGTTCCTCTCTTCACTGGCGGCTCGCCTAATAGAGGTAACTGGCGAATCTGGCGAGGGCGCTTGTTTCTTCCGGCACATCAGCCTCGCCATCACTCGAGGTAACACTGCCAGTGTGCTGGCTTGCCTAAAAAATCATTAGAGAGGTTGCCCAGTACCCCTGGCTGCTGTCTTTTGCTCTGGTGTTGGCTTCGTTTTCCACCCCTTCAATGTATACTGTTACTTAAGCATTTGTAGTGTTATGTATATATTTAAAACATATTTATGTTATTCTACTGTAAATTTATTTATATGCTTTGTATATATCATATGTGTTTATATTTTCACTCCCATTTGTAACGTTATTTAATATATAATAATTGTTTCTACTTTTGGCACAAGGCCGGCAAATATTCAGTGTATTACTGGTACTTTATTTAATATATAATAAAATTTCAAATTGTAAGATGTAAATAATTGTTCCAAATGTATTTAGTTGATAACAAACTATCAAATTTCTCCTTTATTCACAGTTGTATAAATAACATTAGAAATCGTTTGCAATTCTTTCAGAATGAAAATATAAACAGAGCATATAAATAAATTTACAGTAGAATAACATAACAAATATGTTTTAAATACAGTGATACCTTGAGATACGAGTGAACCGACATACGAGTTTTTTTTTAGATTTTTTTGCCTTGTGATACGAGCTAGCGCGTGCCTGAGAGGGGTGCAGAATTAATTTCGCCCGGTGAACCCCAACCAAAGTTACTCCCGTCGTTTATATCCGTAAAGTGACTAAAGATTAAAACAAATGTAATATATTTACGGTTAGGGTTGGGGCGATACTTGGTTTTAGTGTCCTAAATTATCATCATCGACATTCAATTATTAGCTCCACCCACTACACGATACGTCACGATACGTCATCAGCTGCTGCTGCTGCTTGCTTTTTACGTGTTAATTTTCTTACATGCTTCAGTTTTACACGAAAAAACATTGAATTTTTAGAATAAATGTTTATTAAAATATTAACAGAGAAAATTAGATTTTTGATATATTTTTTGAACAAAATAAATATTTATTTACAGTTTTTAACAGAAACACTATGCTTCATTTTTACATGAATATTTATTTACAATTTTTAAGTTTTTAACAGAAACACTATGCTTCATTTTTACATGAATATTTATTTACAGTTTTTAACAGAAAAATTATTGCTGCGAAATACATTTTTTTTTCAAACAGATCTACAGTTTTTAACAACAGAAAAAAAAATTCTTTAAACAATATATTGTTGCGATATACAGTAATTTTTTTTTACCGACTGGTGCAATTTTATGCGTGATGTATGTAGTGAATGGGTTGAGCAAAATCCAGCGATACTCGGTGGTCTTGATTCTAACGGAATACCAATAACTGTACAAATTGATGAGAGCAAATATTTTCATCGTAAATATGCTCGTGGGCTCTGGCATGAAGGACATTGAGTCATTGGCGGAATTGATACTAATAATCCCCGCAATATTTATCTCCATGAAATCCCTGATCAGGCTGCTGAGACTGCTGCCTCTCATTGAAAGGCACTGTGCAAATGGATCTATGATCCATACAGATGAGTGGCGCGTATACAATCAAATACCAAATTTGCCTGGTCGTTATACACATCTGACTGTCAATCATTCAAAGCATTTCGTTGATCCCATATCAAGTACACACACGCAAAATATTGAGGGGATGTGGTCTCATGCCAAAAAGAAACTAAAACGCATCAATGGTACCAGCCGACCAATATTTCAGTCGTATTTAAGGGAGTTTGAGTGGCGATGGCACAATGCCACGTATCCAACTGGTGAAGGTAAATGTTTCGAAAAAAGGTGGCGATCGCTTAAATAAAAATGTTCTCCTAATGCAGTTTATATATAATATCGTCTTTGTTTTAATGCGTAGTGGAACTACGTCGCACCTCGCAATACCAACATTTGCATACGCAATAATGTCAAACTGACCAATGGGAGGTTGCGTATGAATACATGGTCAATCTCACTCTCTTGTTAAAAACCTGAGACAGTATTTGAGAGGCCAGACAGATCGAGTTGACGCGCGAAGATTTATCTATAAAATGGTGACCTGACTGTAAAGAATACATCCTTCACACATATAAAAAAAATGTCGAGCTTACAATAACACAATATTTTGTTCGGACATGGCATTTTTGTCCAATGTGGCGACACACCTCCTCTTTCTTCAGCACTTATTCCCGCGCTTTTACTTTGGCCAATATAAGCGCACTCTCTACTGTTTACTGTTTCAAGGATACTACGGAACTTAAAAAATTATTTTTACATGTTTTGTTCGCAACTATTTTGTTAAAGTTTACGAACGTCTTTGATGTACACCTTGGCGACTATACACCTACACAGCTCTTACGGAGGATGAGAGAGATGGCGGAAGACGCACCGGCCGACAGCGCCATGATCAAGCAGCTTTTCTTCTCTAGGCTGCGGCCTAATGTTCAGGCTATTTTAGCAGCGATGACCGAAACCAGTTCGGTGGATCAGTTGGCGTCATCCGCTGATAACATTTTGGAGTACTCCGGCAATTCGACTACTACTACCACTTCACGACTTGCAACAAATGCTTCACCTTTTCCTGTCGCATCAGTTTCAGCCAGCGCCACTTCGACAAACGAAGCAACACTAAAGGCCATCCTTGACCTTACGAAGGAGGTACAACTTCTTCGTTTATCCAGATCGAGATCTCCCCGACAACGGTCACGGAATCGGTCGAATTATTCACGTCGTCGTTTCTAACCTTCACCATCGCGAGCATGCTTTTACCATAACCGTTTCGGAGCCTCTGCTCACAAATGTATCTCCAACGAAGTAACGGAGAATTAAGCACGACGTCTTCTCCGCAATTCAGTACTGAAAGTCGTGCATTTTTCATTACGGATTCCTTCTCGCACGCACGCTGCCTCATCGACACGAGTGCGTCTTGCAGCATTTGGCCGTTAAAACTCTTGAAAGAAAAACCTCCTCTCTCACACATATCACTACAAGCTATAAATCATTCAGCTATCCCTACGTATGGACAAATCTCTCGCTCTTTGGACCTGGATTTACGTAGAGATTTCTCATGGATTTTGACCATAGTTGATTAGGACTACCAGTTACCACCCTGCATCTAATGGAATGGTAGAGCGTTTTCATCGCCAGTTAAAGGCCGTATTGCGTGCCTATCCTGATACTCTACATTGAAGCGACTACCTCCCCATAGTACTACTTGGTATCTGCACTTTCAATGAAAGAGGACCTTGGATTCTTTCCAGCCGAGCTTTGTAAGGCACTACATTCTCTGCCAGGTGCTTTCCCCAGTTGACCTTGCTACTCAGGACTCTACACTATATGTGACCCGTTTGCGTGCGTATTTTCAAGTCCTGCCTCATGAAAACTAGGCAACAAACCATTAAATCTTCTGTTCCGAGGGACTTTCCTCGTGGACCCATATTTTTGTCAAAAATGACGGTGAGAAGTCCTCTCACTCCACCTTATTCTGGACCCTATCGTGTACTTGCACGTAGAGATAAACATTTCACTTTTGACTTTAATGGACATAAAGACACATTCTATTGACAGACTAAAGCGGGCCTACGCAGATGCTCTCACACCAGAGCTTCATACTCCCCTCTTCTACAATGTGTCAATACAAGCACCACCGCAAACACCACAATCACATACAAACACTCCTTTACTTTCAACATACATCACGACAACTCGCAGTGGTCATGTCCATTGGCCCAACAAACTTTGTAAAACAATTTACATATAAACTATTCTTTTTTCTCTTCATTTTTGTATTTGCTTTGCGTGACTTATGTTACCTTTGCAGACAATTTCTCCTCATTTTTATCGACTGCTTTCCAGTCTAAGCAGAGGGTGATGTAGTGGAACTACGTCGTACCTCGCAATAGCAACATTTGCATACACAATAAGATCAAACTGACCAATGGGAAGTTGCGTATGAATACATGGTCACTCTCGCTCTCTGGTGAAAAACCTCAGACAGCACTCGAGAGACCAGACAGACCGAGCTGACCAGGAGATGATACAGACGCGCGAAGATTTATTGTAAAATGACTCCTACATTCCTTTTCGACAAATAAAATTATATTTATAGAGGATTGAAGAGCTATTTATTTATATCCTGGAAGTCAGAAGCGTTTACTACCGATGAGAAACTACCAAGTCTTCGATTAAGGTATTTCAATTATATCACTTATAACTAATATCCTTCGAAGACCTATAACAACAATGTAAAATCATATAGATAATATTTAGCCCCTCATCCTTATCTATAAATGTATCATTTATTACTTTACTGATCACATAAGATAGTGTGACAGTCTCCGTTCAACTTCTGTGTATATTGTCAATAACGATTTTATTTGACGTATCATATCTACATGTATATATACTTGCGTATAATATCAATATTCACACTACACATGCTAGCAGAAAACCACTCGTAATATATATAAGTATATATATGTATATATATAAGTATATATGTATGTATATATATAAGTATATATGTATGTATATATATAAGTATATATGTATGTATATATATAAGTATATATGTATGTATATATATAAGTATATATGTATGTATATATATAGGAAGACGATCGACTTTCGTCAATTCGGACCGAGGGAACAATGTTTCCGTTGGTCTTTCCAATTGCTAATACTATCTATCAGTCGCAACTCCAGGTAGAAGGAGCAACGTGAAACAAAGTGTCTTGCTCAAGGACATAACGCATCGCCTGGTCCAGGAATCGAACTCACAACCTTTCGATTGCGAATCCAATTCTCTAACCACTCAGCCACACGCCTTCACGAATATATATATATATGTATGTATATATATAAGTATATATGTATATATATATGTATGTATATATATACTTCATGTATATATATATGTATGTATATATATACTTCATGTATATATATATGTATGTATATATATAAGTATATATGTATATATATAAGTATGTATGTATATGTATAAGTATGTATGTATATATATAAGTATATATGTATATATATAAGTATATATGTATATATATAAGTATATATGTATATATATAAGTATATATGTATATATATATAAGTATATATGTATATATATAAGTATATATGTATATATATAAGTATATATGTATATATATAAGTATATATGTATATATATAAGTATATATGTATATATATATAAGTATATATGTATATATATAAGTATATATGTATATATATAAGTATATATGTATATATATAAGTATATATGTATATATGTACTTATATATGTAGCGGTGTACTACCCAGGGGGCTGAAAGAAGGCACAATATGCCCTATCCATAAAGGAGGTAGCAGAGCGGAGGCCAAAAACTATAGGCCAGTCTCCCTGACGTCGCATATCAGTAAGGTCATGGAGCGAGTCGTCAGAAAGAAACTGATCACTTTCCTCAAGGAAAATGACCGCCTGACTAGCACGCAACATGGCTTCCGCCCAGGAAGAAGCTGCCTTACACAGCTGCTACATCACTACGACTGGGTACTGAGACAACTGCTAGACAGCTCACATGTGGACGTGATATATCTTGACTTTGCGAAGGCCTTTGACAAGGTCGACCACGGAATGATATGTCACAAACTACACGGACTCGGCATAACTGGAAAAGTAGGTGAGTGGCTGCATGGCTTCCTAAGGGACAGAAGCCAGGTAGTCGCATCAAATGGGGCCCTCTCAAAGGAAACACCAATAACAAGTGGGGTGCCCCATGGGACAGTCCTGGGACCACTACTGTAGTACATACAACAACATCCCTCACTAGCTATGCTGATGACACTAAGGTAGCACAGGCAATCAAAAACCCGGCTGACGCTGCCCTTTTACAGCAGGATCTGGATGCCATATACAAATGGGCGGAAGAGAACAACATGCAGTTTGATGCTGGCAAATTCCAAGCCCTACAATACAAACCTCCAAACAAACGTGCAAACACAAATATAGTACAACACAACTACACAGGACCAGGAGGGACCGATATCCCCGTGTCAAAATCGATACGAGCCTGGGCATAGACATGAGCGATGATGCATCTTTTTCTTCACACATCATGAAAGTGGCGACAATATGCAGACGACTCGCTGGCTGGATCTTGAGGACTTTCCGGACAAGAGATTGAGACACCATGTTGACACTATGGAGGACATTTGTCCTAAGCCCCCTGGACTACTGCTCCCAGTTGTGTCACCCCATAGTGTCAAACTAACCACAGAGCTTGAGGCAATCCAGCGAAGCTACACCAAGAGGATTGCCAAGATGAAGGAGACAAGCTACTGGGAGAGGCTAAAGGAACTGAACCTCTACTCCTTGGAGCGAAGACGGGAGAGATACGCAGTGATCTACATGTGAAAAATCCTGGAGGGACTAGCACCAAACTTTGGCTTTGGGAGCTGGACCAACCGTCGAACAGGACGTCACTGTGTGGTGCCAAAGGTCCCGTCTTCCACATCTAGAATAAGGAACAGGCATTGCAATAGCCTGGGATTCAAGGGCCCTCAACTCTTCAACAGGCTGCCGAGGCATCTGAGAGATTTGCATGACGTGGAGGTGGATGTCTTCAAGAAACATCTCGACACCTTGTTATCCAGGATCCCGGATGTGCCCACAGCAAGACACGAAGGAAACCTAAGGGCAGCAGCAACAAACTCCCTCTTACACCAGTGGCCAACCTATACAGGCTGGAGATAAAATGTGTAGCAACAAGGGCGGTGCCCCAGCATGACCTCAGCCGGATGGCTGAAACAGGTAAAAGAGTAAAAGAGTATATAAGTATATATGTATATATATATAAGTATATATGTATATATATAAGTATATATGTATATATATAAGTATATATGTATATATATAAGTATATACGTATATATATAAGTATATATGTATATATATAAGTATATATGTATATATATAAGTATATATGTATATATATAAGTATATATGTATATATATAAGTATATATGTATATATATAAGTATATATGTATATATATAAGTATATAGTATATATATAAGTATATAGTATATATATAAGTATATATGTATATATATAAGTATATATGTATATATGTAAGTATATATGTATATATATAAGTGTATATGTATATATATAAGTATATATGTATATATATAAGTATATATGTATGTATATAAGTATATATGTATGTATATAAGTATATATGTATGTATATAAGTATATATGTATGTTTATAAGTATATATGTATGTATATAAGTATATATGTATGTATATAAGTATATATGTATGTATATATGTATATATGTATGTATATCAGTATATATGTATGTATATAAGTATATATGTATGTATATAAGTATATATGTATGTATATAAGTATATATGTATGTATATATATATATGTATGTATATATATATATGTATGTATATATATATATATGTATGTATATATATAAGTATATATGTATGTATATAAGTATATATGTATGTATATATATATAAGTATATATGTATTTATATATATATAAGTATATATGTATGTATATATACATAAGTATATATGTATGTATATATATATAAGTATATATGTATATATATATATATATATAAGTATATATGTATGTATATATATATATAAGTATATATGTATGTATATATATATAAGTATATATGTATGTATATATATATAAGTATATATGTATGTTTCATCAGCACTGCCCAAATGATGTTGGCATCACCTTCAAAATACACCCAAGGCTTGGGCCCCGTGCTATCCGTTCCAAACAAAAATCTAAATCGCAACACATAACAACAATACGGCACAATTATTTCACCTCAATTGTCCCTGCTCTCTTCAACATCACACCAGGACACGTCAAAACAGAAACTGACCACACAAAATTCAAGAAGTCTTTGGACAAATTCCTCCAAGTAATCCCGGACAAACCACCCACACCCGGATATGTCTCCGCAAACAGTAATTCTCTTCTCGAATGGGCCAGGTGCCCAAATCCTGAGTTGAAAGACTTCGCCAGGTGGTGCTATTAAGTTAGACATGGCCTGGGCCAATAGTGGCCAAAACATTTCAAAGTTATTCAAAGTTATATATATAAGTATATATGTATGTATATATATATAAGTATATATGTATGTATATATATAAGTATATAGATATGTATATATATAAGTATATATGTATGTATATATATAAGTATATATGTATGTATATATATAAATATATATATGTATGTATATATATAAATTTATATGTATGTATATATAGAAGTATATATGTATATATATAAGTATATATGTATGTATATATATAAGTATGTATGTATGTATGTATATATATAAGTTGCTTTGTATCTGGAGATCTCTCTGCACTTGTCGTCACATGGTACCATGGGCCCAGCACTATATGTCAATAATTGTCACAAGTGTAGTGTTTGTACCAGAGTTTTCAAGTCGCTGGCTGGATGAAAAAGTCAAACACATTCAGCGCATCGGTAGGGGTTCTCCTACATGGATATAAAGTAGTGGCGGCCGTACTCGAAAACAAGTTGGCAGCCACCATATATATAAGTATGTATGTGTGTATATATATAAGTATGTATGTATATATATAAGTATGTATATATATAAGTATGTATATATACAAGTATGTATGTATATATACAAGTATGTATGTATATATACAAGTATGTATGTATATATTCAAGTATGTATGTATATATATAAGTATGTATGTATATATATATAAGTATATATGTATGTATATATATAAGTATATATGTATGTATATATATATAAGTATATATGTATGTATATATGTATGTATATATATAAGTATATATGTATGTATATAAGTATATATGTATGTATGTAAGTATATATGTATATATATATATGTATATATGTGTATATATAAGTATATATGTATATATATAAGTATATATGTATATATATACGTATATATGTATATATATAAGTATATATGTATATATATAAGTATATATGTATATATATGTATATATATAAGTACGTGGGAAAGTAAAAATCGGAGAATAGACCGTTAAAACATGTTTATTTAAAATATCACCTACGTACGTTTCGCCCAGTTGGGCTTCTCAAGGGCATAAATAATCACAAGTGTTCCATATATAGTTCGGAAAGAGTTTTGGGGGTTAAATCTACATCAAGATTCATTGCTCGCAAAAATATCTTGTTTTGATTTTGCAGTAGGTCAAGGGAGGTAACTCTGGCCGGTGTTAGGGCAGTCTTTCCCGGATAATTTTTTTTTTTTTTTTTTTGCCGCATCCGTTTGTCTGAGGCTAGGTCTGGTATGCAAGGATTGTTTTCTGGGTGTTATTTTGCAGCGCCTTCCCGCCGGGGTGTTAAGACTTGTTGCAGGGAGATCCAGTGTACTATTTTACTCTTCATCCTTAACCCATCTAAAGGAGGAAATTTTTAAGCGATGTGTACAACTTATCGCTGTTTCAGCTCTGCTGTTGATGAGCTCGTGGGGTGCAAAATAACACCCAGAAAACAATCCTTGCATACCAGACCCAGCCTCAGACAAACGGATGCGGCCAAAAAAAAAAAAAAATTATCCGGGAAAGACTGCCCTAACACCGGCCAGAGTTACCTCCCTTGACCTGCTGCAAAATCCAAACAAGATATTTTTGCGAGCAATGAATCTTGATGTAGATTTAACCCCCAAAACTCTTTTCGAACTATATATGGAACACTTGTGATTATTTATGCCCTTGAGAAGCCCAACTGGGCGAAACGTACGTAGGTGATATTTTAAATAAACATGTTTTAACGGTCTATTCTCCGATTTTTACTTTCCCACGTGCTTACGCTCTGCTAACTCTCTAGCCCACTAAATATTAACACTTCGAATATTTAATACTGCCGGCACTAGTATCGAGCACCTTTGGCATACGCTACTTGGCAAATAACTATATGTATCACCTATCCCCCCTTTTTTTCTCTTTCTCGATACGTAAATACTATATATAAGTATGTATGTATATATATAAGTATATATGTATATATATAAGTATATATGTATATATATAAGTATATATGTATATATATAAGTATATATGTATATATATAAGTATATATGTATATATATAAGTATGTATGTATATATATAAGTATGTATCTATATATATAAGTATGTATGTATATATATAAGTATGTATGTATATATATAATTATGTATATATATAAGTATGTATGTATATATATAAGTATATATGTATGTATATATATAAGTATATATGTACGTATATATATAAGTATATATGTATGTATATATATAAGTATATATGTACGTATATATATAAGTATATATGTATGTATATAAGTATATATGTATGTATATAAGTATATATGTATGTATATAAGTATATATGTATGTATATAAGTATATATGTATGTTAAACAAGCAAATTATAAACGTAAACATGTATGTATGTTTTTGAAACGGTGCGCGAGTTTGAAATTAGAAATTAGAAATTATAAGCTTTCACCGTATTTTAGACTAAAGAAATTGCTAGCCTGATAGTGGGGTTTATAACCCTCGGAGAAATGGAAAAAGATGAGTGTTGCCGTACATGGGAGTCGAACCCACATCTTTGGTTATCCAGACCATTACACCAATACACATCCCATCTCCTTCCATTCGAATTAGAAGCTATGAACTTAACAAATAAATGATAAACAAGCAAATTATAAACGTAAACATGTAAGTATGTTTTTGAAACGGTGCGCGAGTTTGAAATTAGAAATTAGAAATTATAAGCATTCACCGTATTTTAGACTAAAGAAATTTCTAGCCTGATAGTGGGGTTTATAAAGGGTCCAGCAGGATGTTGTGTGGGGGCTTCTTGCATGTGGCAAATCCATATCTATTTGCTGTACTTCCGGCGTCAGCAGCAACCGCACGGTCTAAGTGGTACGCTTTCCATCTTTTGAGAAAGATCTATTCAACTTCGTCAGGAGCATTAAGTTCAAAAAGCATTATAGACACAGGAATAACTTCCTCACTACATTAGCAACAACTATAAAAAAATGTACGGATAGCAATCTCTTACATGTTATGTCTGACAAAACCAAAAATCTATACACCATGACTCCTGAAATTTACAACTCGTTCCTTCTTAAAGAACTCAACAAAAACTATTAAAAAAACCACACCCTCCAGTGTAAACGTACTTAACCGAAAAGCCCAGGCTTTGGTTAAGGACTTGCATTTGGATAGATTTACCCACCCTTATGTACCAACAACTACAAGGTTCTCTCTCAAGGAGCACAAGCCAAACTTTATAGAGAACCCATCTATTAGACTCATAAGCCCAACCACATCTGACCTGGGCCGCATCAGTAAGAACATCCTTGATAGGATAATCCCTGGGATACGGGATGATACCACCTACAAGTTGTGGTCCAACACCGGCCAAGTCATCGGATGGTTCTCCGATCTAAGGTCCAAGCAATCTATGAGGTTCATCCAATTTGATATAGACAGCTATTACGCGTCAATAATCCCGGAACTGCTCAACAAAGCACTAGCCCTAGCAACCACCAACTCGGACATAACCAATAATGAGATTAACATCATACTCATGGCTAGGCAGACTATCATTGAATTCAACGGAGCACTCTGGACTAGAAAAGATAGAACAAATAACTTTGACATTACGATGGGCTCAAGTGAATCCGCGCAAGTCACCGATTTAGTTGGGATTTACCTATTACGTAACATCAGAGCCGAAATCCAACCCATGCAAGGTGGAATATACAGGGACGACGCCCTATTTGCAGTCCACAATTGCACTAATCGGGGAATCGATTTGCTTAAGAAACAATTTCATAGATTCTTCAAAAATAACGGTCTCTCTATCACCATCGAGCTGAACCATAAAGTAGTAAACTTCCTAGACGTCACCCTTGATCTCAACAATAACCTTTATAACCCTTACCATAAAACAGGCGAAATACTCACATATATTAACCCACACTCTAACCACCCACCGGCAGTCATCAGAGCAGTAATCAAATCTATCTCCTATAGGATCTCAATGCTATCAGCAAATGAAGAGA
>OZ024742.1:361689890-361704890 GCA_964016885.1 Eledone cirrhosa | reverse complement strand
TAATGGAATGAGGATGGTTCGATTTTACATTAACGTACTTAAGATTTTCATTAAGTTTGTGAAATGGCTCTATATTACCGTTATTAAGGTTGAAGGTAACATCCAAGAAGTTGACCACCTTAAGATTGTGTTCAAAGGTAATATTAAGCCCTAGTTCTAAGAAAAGTTTCCTAATGTTTTTACGTCGCCTTTCTAGGTTTTGTTTGTTCATATTCTTGACTAATAGAAGTGTATCGTCGCGGTATATTCCGCCGTGGAGGTCCGTAAATTCGCTCTGGAGTCTATGGGCTATATAGATCCCAACCAAATCCGTGACCTCCGCCGAATCATTAGAACCCATCGTAATGTCGAATTCCGAGGGTCTATCCCTGCGGACCCAATAACTATTTTCAAAGTGCACTACTGTGCGTCTAGCTTCAAGTATAATATTAATTTCCTCGTTTGTGAGGTCCGAGTTAGTCTTAGCGAAAGAGAGGGCCTTATGCAGGGTTTCGGGTGAAATAGAGGAATAGTATTCATCTATATCGAATTGAATAAAAGAAGATTTGTTTTTGTCCCTAATGTTATTGAACCATCTTATTGCCTGATGAGTATCACCTCATAATTTAATATCTACCTTAGCCTTAACTTGGGGGATAATACGATCTAATATGTACTTACTAATCCTACCTATATCGGACTTTGAAGGACATATTAATCTAATTTTAGGGTTAGTATCGAAGTTATCCTTATGGTCCTTCAGATTAAAAGTCGGTGTAGCTGGGGATAGGGGTACCGTTCTGTCGTCAATTTTCAGTTTCCTAACAATATCACATGCTGCGTTATTAATGTTGATTAGTGTAGTTGCGTTTGTTTTTTCGTATTTCCTATGTAATTCCTTACGTATAAAATTGTTATATGTTTCTACATCCAGGGTGTATAGATTCGAAGTTTTGTCTGCCTTTATGATAATTCCTTTGGTATTCCTTAGGTTGTTGAGTAGAGTTTTAATATCTCGTTGCAGTTCGTTTTTCCTTCCGTTTGTAAATTTGATTCCGGTTATCATTTTCATTAAGTCCTGTTCGAAAGAATCCAAAAGAGGGTTAGAGGGTGGGTTTTTGTAGGATTTGAAACCAAACTTCTCGTTGTTGGTGTCCAAAGTTTGTGTAATCCTTTTCCGATCGAAGTGGAAGGCCTTCCATCTAATCCGCCGAATAAATTCGTTGGTCCTTTGTATCATACCAAGAATGTAATCCTTTTTACCCTGAATGGGTATGTTTTTTAAGGACATACCACAATGATGTTTTTCCATTTCAAAGACGCGGGTTGGAGTATGGAGTATGGAGTATGGAGTCAACTGACGTCAGAGATTGCTCAACGTATAATAAAGTGTGTTTTAAAATCCGGAGAAAATATGGAGAAAAAATTTACGAAATGGAAATGCGGGTAATATATTTATATATATATATATATATACATATATATATATAAATATATATATATATGTACATATATATATATATATATATACATATATATATATATATATATATATATATATATATATATATATATATATATATATACATATATATATATATATAAATATATATATATATATACATATATATATATACATATATATATATATACATATATATAAAGAAAAAGAGATGAAATCGAAAATGCAACTTTAAAAAAAAATAAGACTCCAGTTGCATTTTCGATTTCATCTCTTTTTCTTTATACTTTCACTCGTGTAGGACACCTCGGTTATTTTTCATTTTGTAAAAAAAACGTCACTTTCTATTACATATATATATATATATATATACGTATATATATATATATACATATATATACATATATATATATATACATATATATACATATATATATACTCTTTAACTCTTTTACTCTTTTACCTGTTTCAGCCATCCGGCTGAGGCCATGCTGGGGCACCGCCATTGTTGCTACACATTTTATCTCCAGCCTGTATAGGTTGGTCACTGGTGTAAAAGGGAGTTTGTTGCTGCTGCCCTTAGGTTTCCCTCGTGTCTTGCTGTGGGCTCATCCGGGGTCCTGGATAACAAAGTGTCGAGATGTTTTTTAAAGACATCCACCTCCACGTCATGCAAGTCTCTCAGATGCCTCGGCAGCCTGTTGAAGAGTTGAGGGCCCTTGAATCCCAGGCTAATGCAATACCTGCTCCTTATTCTAGATGTGGAAGACGGGACCTTTGGCACCACACAGTGACGTCCTGTTCGTCGCTTGGTACAGCTCCCAATGCCAAAGTTTGGTGCTAGTCCCTCCAGGATTTTCCACATGTAGATCACTGCGTATCTCTCCCGTCTTCGCTCCAAGGAGCAGAGGTTCAGTTCCTTTAGCCTCTCCCAGTAGCTTGTCTCCTTCATCTTGGCAATCCTCTTGGTGTAGCTTCGCTGGATTGCCTCAAGCTCCGTGGTTAGTTTAACACTGTGGGGTGACCACAACTGGGAGCAGTAGTCCAGGCGGCTTAGGATAAAAGTCCTCCACAGTGTCAACATGGTGTCTCAATCTCTTGTCCGGAAAGTCCTCAAGATCCAGCCAGCGAGTCGTCTGCACATTGTCGCCACTTTCATGATGTGTGAAGAAAAAGATGCATCATCGCTCATGTCTATGCCCAGGTCTCGTATCGATTTTGACACGGGGATATCGGTCCCTCCTGGTCCTGTGTAGCTGTGTTCCACTATATTTGTGTTTGCAGGTTTGTATTGTAGGGCTTGGAATTTGCCAGCATTAAACTGCATGTTGTTTTCTTCCGCCCATCTGTATATGGCATCCAGATCCTGCTGTAAAAGGGCAGCGTCAGCCGGGTTTTTGATTGCCTGTGCTACCTTAGTGTCATCAGCATAGCTAGTGGGGGATGTTGTTGCATGCACCACAGAGGGCATGTCCGAGAGAGCCACCAAAAACAGTAGTGGTCCCAGGACTGTCCCCTGGGGCACCCCACTTGTTATCGGTGTTTCCCTCGAGAGGGCCCCATTTGCTGCGACTGCCTGGCTTCTGTCCCTTAGGAAGCCATGCAGCCACTCACCTACTTTTCCAGTTATGCCGAGTCCGTGTAGTTTGTGACATATCATTCCGTGGTCGACCTTGTTAAAGGCCTTCGCAAAGTCAAGATATATCACGTCCATATGTGAGCTGTCTAGTAGTTGTCTCAGTACCCAGTCGTAGTGATGTAGCAGCTGTGTAAGGCAGCTTCTTCCTGGGCGGAAGCCATGTTGCGTGCTAGTCAGGCGGTCATTTTCTTCGTGGAAAGTGATTAGTTTCTTTCTGACGACTCGCTCCATGACCCTACTGTTATGCGACGTAGTTCTTGGCCTCCGTTCTACTACCTCCTTTATGGATAGGGCATATTGTGCCTTCTTTCAGCTCCCTGGGTAGTACACCGCTAGCCAAGGAGCTTCTGAAGAGCATCTTCAGTGCAGTTGCTAAGGCCCGCTTACATATTTTTAAGAGAACTGCTGGGTATCCATCAGGTCCAGCAGCCGAGTCTGTTCTAATTTCATAAATGGCGTACACCACATCCTCCTCCGTTATGTCTATGTGGTTGATGGTTGCCATTTCTTGATATAGTGTTGTGGCATCAAAGAACTCCTCTGGCTTCGTTATTTGCATGTGCCTCAGTGGACATGTAGAACACACTTTTGTACTGTTCGTTCAGTATTTCACATATCTCTTGGGGTTTTCGGTTAATGAACCGTCCGTGTGGAAGAGTGGCCCAATCTTGCAGTGTACTGAGGCAGTTTCTTTTGCAAATTTAAAGAAGGCCTTAGGGTTTGTTTTAATGTTTTCTATGGCCCCGTTCTCTTTCTTTGCCCTCTCATTCTCATGTGAAAGTTTGAGTGCAATCTCGGTGTCAAGTAGTGCACGTTTCAAATAGGATTCCTTCTTGTTTTTGTTTTGTTGACTATTCAACTGGTTTGAGAGTTTAGTTCTACGATTTTCCTATCTCTGGGAATAAGATTTTTGTGTCTGTTTGCCTCTTTCTCTGGGACAAACTTTTTGCATATATATGTATATATATATAAAAAAAACGAGAAGAAAGAAGAATAATGCGTGGTTGCACATGGGTTACATATGATAAAATTAGTCCTTCGATGTATATATATATATATGTATATATATATATTTATATATATGTATATATATATATATATGTATATATATATATATATATATATATGTATATATATATATATATATATATATATATATATATATGTATATATATATATATATATGTATATATATATATATGTATATATATATATATATACATATATATACATATATGTATATATATATATATATATATATATGTATATATATATATATATATACATATGTGCATATATATATATATATGTATATATATATATATATATACATATATATACATATATGTATATATATATATATATGTATATATATATATATATATATGTATATATATATATATATATGTATATATATATATATATACATATATATACATATATATATGTATATATATATATATATATGTATATATATATATATACATATATATATATGTATATATATATATGTATATATATATATATATGTATATATATATATACATATATATATGTATATATATATATATGTTAAGAACTATAAACAAATCTAAGAGCAGAATCCCTAGAAATAGAAAAACGCTCATCAGAAAAATTAAGAGAACGAACAAAAAAATCAACAAGCTGAAATACTGTCAGCAGCAACACATCAACTTGACTGCCATTTCATCACTAGAGATTAAAAAACATAACCTCCAAAACAACATAATGTCCCTCATCAACAATCAGAGAAGAGCTGAAGAGGCCTGGGCCATTGAGAAGATCAAACTCAATCCCAAAGTGTTCTTTTCATTTGCAAAAAAACACAAAATCACTGGCTCTACTGTTGGCCCTCTAATTGATGAAAATGGCACTCTTCAAGACAATGCTAAAACCATGGGTGAGATACTGCAGAAACAATACTGCTCTGTTTTCAGCAATCCTGATATGGCCGATCTGGGCTGTATCGGCGATGTTACTCCCCATTACACCTTATCGGACATAACGTTTGGCGCCCCTGATGTCTTGGCGGCAATAAAGGAAATCAAGCATAATTCAGCAGTAGGTCCCGATAGGTTCCCTGCTTGTGTCTTGAAGGCCTGTCAACATCAACTTGCATCTCCTCTTGCCAATCTGTGGCGGAACTCACTGGATGCTGGATATGTGCCAGAAAACCTTCTATCCCAGTCTGTTGTCCCAGTTTTCAAAAAGGGAAACAAATCTCTTGCCGTGAATTACCGTCCAATCTCACTCACCTCTCATATCATTAAGGTATTTGAACGAGTGGTGAGATCGCGAATGACCCACTTCCTTGAGAGTAACAATATGCTGAACTCCAACCAGCATGGATTCCGTAATGGAAGGGATTGCCTGACGCAGCTACTGCATCACTTTGATGACATTTTGAGAGCCTTGGGAGAGGGTTCCAACACTGATGTTATCTACCTTGATTTCAGCAAGGCCTTTGACAGGGTTGATCATAACATTCTACTGAGAAAGCTGTCCAATATTGGTGTCACTGGAAAGCTGCTGCAGTGGATCAAGAGCTTCCTGTCAAACAGAACCCAACATGTTGTAGTTGAGGGAGTCAAATCCAGCCCAGCCAAAGTCAGTAGTGGGGTCTCACAAGGCACTGTGTTGGGCCCACTTCTCTTCATCATCTATATTAATGACATCACTGACATCATCAAACACAGCAACATTAAAATTTTCGCTGATGATTCCAAGCTCCAAAAGGTCATCAATGGCGTGGATGACCGGATAAGCCTTCAGTCAGACCTACTGGCTGTTACCCAATGGGCAGTAAAGAACAACATGTTACTGAACGAAGACAAATTCGAACTGATCCACTTTGGAAAAGAGGATGCTCTGAAACTCCCGTACTCCCTCCCTCCGGGGAAACTCTCGTGGCATCTAACAACATCAGAGACTTGGGAGTAACCGTGGACAGCAACATAAGCTGGACCACGCATATAAGCAGCAAAGTTGACATGGCCCGCAGAACGTGTTCCTGGATCCTCAGAACCTTCCAGTCGAGAGATTCCCGCACCATTATCCTTCTCTTCTCTACTTTCGCCCGACCACACCTTGAATACTGTTGTCCACTGTGGTCTCCCCACACGAAACAAAGTATCATGAAACTTGAAGCTCCTCAAAGGGCAATCACGAAAAAGATAGATGGCATGTCAGACCTTGACTACTGGGGTCGATTAGAAAAGCTGAAACTTTACTCACTCCAACGTCGCCGTGAGCGTTATATTATCTGCATGATGTGGAAAATGTTCCATCATCACTGCCCAAATGATGTTGGCATCGCCTTCAAGATACACCCAAGGCTTGGGCCCCGTGCTATCCGTCCCATTCAAAAATCTAAATCGCAACTCATAACAACAATACGGCACAATTATTTCACCTCAGTCGGCCCTGCTCTCTTCAACATCACACCAGGACACGTCAAAACAGAAACTGACCACACAAAATTCAAGAAGTCTTTGGACAAATTCCTCCAAGTAATCCCGGACAAACCACCCACACCCGGATATGTCTCCGCAAACAGTAATTCTCTTCTCGAATGGGCCATGGTGCCCAAATCCTGAATTGAAAGACTTCGCCAGGTGGTGCTATTAAGTTAGACATGGCCTGGGCCAATACTGGCCAAACATTTCAAAGTTATTCAAAGTTATACATATATATATGTATATATATGTATATATATATGTAAATATATATATATATATATATACATATATATATACATATATATATGTATATATAATATATAAGATCAAAAGATGGTTAAAGGAGTTCCATGTATTTTATTATGCGCATTTCAAAAACAAACATCATCATGCAATAATATTTGTGTTTTCATCAGATAAAACAAATGTATATGTTATGAAGGATTTTACAAGGTGAAGATAGAATGAGGGTAATGAGCCCATAGGACTTTTTACAAAGTATACAGCTAATATTCAATTCTTTATCAATTTAGAATCTTTTCTCAAAGGCACATATACATACACCTCTTTTAAAATATACCCATCTTCCTACCTTACTTCAAAGGGTATTATACACTCTATAATACTTGTTTACTCATTACCCTCATTCTATCTTCACCTTGTAAAATCCTTCATAACATATACATTTGTTTTTTTGACGCTAGATTATTCATCCTTAATTTATTATTTTTTTCTCCCCATCATCTAATTCATTCTTAATTCATATTAACTCCTTCTTCGCACATATTATCAATTCCTTCAATATACAAACCTTAACTTCACATTATTTTTCTCAAATCCTTCAATACACAAACCTTAATAATTTTTTCTTTTCGTTAATTTTCAAATTTCCATAATACTTGTAAACACACACACAAATTTTTTTGACGTTAGAATATTCATCCACAATTATTATTATTATTTTTTTTTTCTCTCCATCATCAAACTTTTTAATCTCAACACATATTAACTCCCTCTCCTTCTTCGTACACATTTTTTTGACGCTAGATTATTCATCCTTAACTTATTATTTTTTCTCCCCATCATCTAACTCATTCTTAATACATATTAACTCTTTCTTCGCACATATTATCAATTCCTTCAATATACAAACCCTAACTTCACATTATTTTTCTCAAATCCTTCAATACACAAACCTTAATAATTTTTTAATACATATTAACTCTTTTCTTCGCACATATTATCAATTCCTTCAATATACAAACCTTAACTTCACATTATTTTTCTCAAATCCTTCAATACACAAACCTTAATAATTTTTTCTCTTCGTTAATTTTGAAATTGCCATAATACTTGTAAACATACACCCTTTTTTTGACGTTAGAATATTCATCCGCAATTATTTTTTCTCTCTATCATCAAACTTTTTAATCTCAATACATATTAACTCCCTCTCCTTCCTCGTACATATTTTTCCCTTCGTTAATTTTCAAATTCTTTTAATTTATACATTATCTTCCAACGGTTTTCAACCTCTCTATGTAAAACAATATATCTTTTCTCAGTTATAAAAACTATCTCTTTCTCTCTATCACCCATCTCTCCCTCTCCACCTTCACTCTCATCTCCTCCCCTTTTTTCATCCTTTCCACCCCCCTCTCTAAATAAAATATTTTTCCTCGTACATATTTTTCCCTTCGTTAATTTTCAAATTCTTTTAATTTATACATTATCTTCCAACGGTTTTCAACCTCTCTATGTAAAACAATATATCTTTTCTCAGTTATAAAAACTATCTCTTTCTCTCTATCACCCATCTCTCCCTCTCCACCTTCACTCTCATCTCCTCCCCTTTTTTCATCCTTTCCACCACCCCTCTCTAAATAAAATATTTTTCCCAATATCACACATCAATCTAAAATTACTTTTCATATGTTGATTTAAAACTGCACTATCCACAAGTGTTTTTTAGCCTTCATATCATGTCCTCCTGTTTTATCTGATGAAAACACAAATATTATTGCATGATGATGTTTGTTTTTGAAATGCGCATAATAAAATACATGGAACTCCTTTAACTATCTTTTGATCTTATATATTATGTATACTCCAGTCCTACAAACTGTAGAGTGCTTCTTATCCGATATCTGCATTGCTTTATTGTACTACAATAAAACTCACCTCCTACATTATATGTATATATATGTATATATATATGTATATATATATATATATATATACATATATATATATATATATATATATATATATATATATATATATATATATATATATATATATATATATATATATATATATATATATACATATATATATATATATATATATGTATATATATATATATATATACATATATATATATACATATATATATATATATATATATATATGCATATATATATATATGCATATATATATATATATATATACATATATATATATATACATATATATATATATATATATATATATATGCATATATATATATATGCATATATATATATATATATATATATATATATATATATATATATATACATATATATATAACTTTGAATAACTTTGAAATGTTTTGGCCAGTATTGGCCCAGGCCATGTCTAACTTAATAGCACCACCTGGCGAAGTCTTTCAATTCAGGATTTGGGCACCATGGCCCATTCGAGAAGAGAATTACTGTTTGCGGAGACATATCCGGGTGTGGGTGGTTTGTCCGGGATTACTTGGAGGAATTTGTCCAAAGACTTCTTGAATTTTGTGTGGTCAGTTTCTGTTTTGACGTGTCCTGGTGTGATGTTGAAGAGAGCAGGGCCAATTGAGGTGAAATAATTGTGCCGTATTGTTGTTATGAGTTGCGATTTAGATTTTTGTATGGGACGGATAGCACGGGGCCCAAGCCTTGGGTGTATCTTGAAGGCGATGCCAACATCATTTGGGCAGTGATGATGGAACATTTTCCACATCATGCAGATAATATAACGCTCACGGCGACGTTGGAGTGAGTAAAGTTTCAGCTTTTCTAGTCGACCCCAGTAGTCAAGGTGTGACATGCCATCTATCTTTTTCGTGATTGCCCTTTGAGGAGCTTCAAGTTTCATGATACTTTGTTTCGTGTGGGGAGACCACAGTGGACAACAGTATTCAAGGTGTGGTCGGGCAAAAGTAGAGAAGAGAAGGATAATGGTGTGGGAATCTCTTGACTGGAAGGTTCTGAGGATCCAGGAACACATTCTGCGGGCCATGTCAACTTTGCTGCTTATATGCGTGGCACAGCTTATGTTGCTGTCCACGGTTACTCCCAAGTCTCTGATGTTGTTAGATGCCACGAGAGTTTCACCGGAGGGAAGGGAGTACGGGAGTTTCAGAGCATCCTCTTTTCCAAAGTGGATCAGTTCGAATTTGTCTTCGTTCAGTAACATGTTGTTCTTTACTGCCCATTGGGTAACAGCCAGTAGGTCTGACTGAAGGCTTATCCGGTCATCCACGCCATTGATGACCTTTTGGAGCTTGGAATCATCAGCGAAAATTTTAATGTTTCTGTGTTTGATGATGTCAGTGATGTCATTAATATAGATGATGAAGAGAAGTGGGCCCAACACAGTGCCTTGTGGGACCCCACTACTGACTTTGGCTGGGCTGGATTTGACTCCTTCAACTACAACATGTTGGGTTCTGTTTGACAGGAAGCTCTTGATCCACTGCAGCAGCTTTCCAGTGACACCAATATTGGACAGTTTTCTCAGTAGAATGTTATGATCAACCCTGTCAAAGGCCTTGCTGAAATCAAGGTAGATAACATCAGTGTTGGAACCCTCTCCCAAGGCTCTCAAAATGTCATCAAAGTGAAGCAGTAGCTGCGTCAGGCAATCCCTTCCATTACGGAATCCATGCTGGTTGGAGTTCAGCATATTGTTACTCTCAAGGAAGTGGGTCATTCGCGATCTCACCACTCTCTCAAATACCTTAAGGATATGAGAGGTGAGTGAGATTGGACGGTAATTCACGGCAAGAGATTTGTTTCCTTTTTTGAAAACTGGGACAACAGACTGGGATAGAAGGTTTTCTGGCACATATCCAGCATCCAGTGAGTTCCGCCACAGATTGGCAAGAGGAGATGCAAGTTGGTGTTGACACGCCTTCAAGACACAAGCAGGGAACCTATCGGGACCTACTGCTGAATTATGCTTGATTTCCTTTATTGCCGCTAAGACATCAGGGGCGCCAAACGTTATGTCCGATAAGGTGTAATGGGGAGTAACATCGCTGATACAGCCCAGATCGGCCATATCAGGATTGCTGAAAACAGAGCAGTATTGTTTCTGCAGTATCTCACCATTGGTTTTAGCATTGTCTTGAAGAGTGCCATTTTCATCAATTAGAGGGCCAACAGTAGAGCCAGTGATTTTGTGTTTTTTTGCAAATGAAAAGAACACTTTGGGATTGAGTTTGATCTTCTCAATGGCCCAGGCCTCTTCAGCTCTTCTCTGATTGTTGATGAGAGACATTATGTTGTTTTGGAGGTTATGTTTTTTAATCTCTAGTGATGAAATGGCAGTCAAGTTGATGTGTTGCTGCTGACAGTATTTCAGCTTGTTGATTTTTTTGTTCGTTCTCTTAATTTTTCTGATGAGCGTTTTTCTATTTCTAGGGATTCTGCTCTTAGATTTGTTTATAGTTCTTAATGGGGTGTGTTTTGCACATATGTTTGTAACAGTGTCCACAAATGTCTGCCAGGACGTTTTGATGTTAGTGGGTGTATGAGTGTGCGTGAAGGACCAGTCGACATGTGCAAGATCATGACTGATCGCTTCCCAGTTTGCATTGTGGAAATCCATAGCGTCAAACGGATGGACAGGAAGTTATATATATATATATATACATATATATATATATATATATACATATATATATATATATGCATATATATATATATATGTATATATATATATATATATATATATATATATATATATATATATATATATATATATATATATATATATATATATATATATATATGCATATATATATATATATGTATATATACATATATATATATATACATATATATATATATATATGCATATATATATATATGTATATATATGTATATATATATATGTGAATATATATATATGTATATATATATATATATATATATATCATATATATATATGTATATTCTTTTACTCTTTTACTCTTTTACCTGTTTCAGCCATCCGGCTGAGGCCATGCTGGGGCACCGCCCTAGTTGCTACACATTTTATCTCCAGCCTGTATAGGTTGGCCACTGGTGTAAGAGGGAGTTTGTTGCTGCTGCCCTTAGGTTTCCCTCATGTCTTGCTGTGGGCTCATCCTGGATCCTGGATAACAAGGTGTCGAGATGTTTCTTAAAGACATCCACCTCCACGTCATGCAAGTCTCTCAGATGCCTCGGCAGCCTGTTGAAGAGTTGAGGGCCCTTGAATCCCAGGCTAATGCAATACCTGCTCCTTATTCTAGATGTGGAAGACGGGACCTTTGGCACCACACAGTGACGTCCTGTTCGACGGTTGGTCCAGCTCCAAATGCCAAAGTTTGGTGCTAGTCCCTCCAGGATTTTCCACATGTAGATCACTGCGTATCTCTCCCGTCTTCGCTCCAAGGAGTAGAGGTTCAGTTCCTTTAGCCTCTCTCAGTAGCTTGTCTCCCTCATCTTGGCAATCCTCTTGGTGTAGCTTCGCTGGACTGCCTCAAGCTCCGTGGTTTGTTTGACACTATGGGGTGACCACAACTGGGAGCAGTAGTCCAGGCGGCTTAGGACAAAAGTCCTCCACAGTGTCAACATGGTGTCTCGATCTCTTGTCCGGAAAGTCCTCAAGATCCAACCAGCGAGTCGTCTGCACATTGTCGCCACTTTTATGATGTGTGAAGAAAAAGATGCATCATCGCTCATGTCTATGCCCAGGTCTCGTATCGATTTTGACACGGGGATATCGGTCCCTCCTGGTCCTGTGTAGCTGTGTTCCACTATATTTGTGTTTTCAGGTTTGTATTGTAGGGCTTGGAATTTGCCAGCATTAAACTGCATGTTGTTTTCTTCCGCCCATCTGTATATGGCATCCAGATCCTGCTGTAAAAGGGCAGCGTCAGCCGGGTTTTTGATTTCCTGTGCTACCTTAGTGTCATCAGCATAGCTAGTGAGGGATGTTGTTGCATGCACCACAGAGGGCATGTCCGAGAGAGCCACCAAAAACAGTAGTGGTCCCAGGACTGTCCCCTGGGGCACCCCACTTGTTATCGGTGTTTCCCTCGAGAGGGCCCCATTTGCTGCGACTGCCTGGCTTCTGTCCCTTAGGAAGCCATGCAGCCACTCACCTACTTTTCCAGTTATGCCGAGTCCGTGTAATTTGTGACATATCATTCCGTGGTCGACCTTGTCAAAGGCCTTCGCAAAGTCAAGATATATCACGTCCGCATGTGAGCTGTCTAGTAGTTGTCTCAGTACCCAGTCGTAGTGATGTAGCAGCTGTGTAAGGCAGCTTCTTCCTGGACGGAAGCCATGTTGCGTGCTAGTCAGGCGGTCATTTTCTTCGAGGAAAGTGATTAGTTTCTTTCTGACGACTCGCTCCATGACCTTACTGATATGCGACGTCAGGGAGACTGGCCTATAGTTCTTGGCCTCCGCTCTACTACCTCCTTTATGGATAGGGCATATTGTGCCTTCTTTCAGCTCCCTGGGTAGTACACCGCTAGCCAAGGAGCTTCTGAAGAGCATCTTCAGTGCAGTTGCTAAGGCCCGCTTACATATTTTTAAGAGAACTACTGGGAATCCATCAGGTCCAGCAGCCGAGTCTGTTCTAATTTCATCAATGGCGTACACCACATCCTCCTCCGTTATGTCTATGTGGTTGATGTTTGCCATTTCTTGATGTAGTGTTGTGGCATCAAAGAACTTCTCTGGCTTCGTTATTTGCATGTGCCTCAGTGGACATGTGAACACACTTTTGTACTGTTCGTTCAGTATTTCACATATCTCTTAGGGTTTTCGGTTAATGAACCGTCCGTGTGGAAGAGTGGCCCAATCTTGCAGTGTACTGAGGCAGTTTCATGTGCAAATTTAAAGAAGGCCTTAGGGTTTGTTTTAAGGTTTTCTATGCCCCTGTTCTCTTTCTTTGCCATCTCATTCTCATGTGAAAGTTTGAGTGCAATCTCGGTGTCAAGTAGTGCACGTTTCAAATAGGATTCCTTCTTGTTTTTGTTTTGTTGACTATTCAACAAAAGGATTTTCAACATAAGGATTTTCCTATCTCTGGGAATAAGATTTTTGTGTCTGTTTGCCTCTTTCTCCGGGACAAACTTTTTGCCTATAGTGTGTATCGTTGTCATGAAGTGTTGAAATTGTGTGTTAGTGTCTTGTGTGGCGGTGTTTTCACTCCATGTTTGCTTCCGGATTTCACTCTTAATCTTTTTCCAGTTAGCCTTGTAGAAGTTAAGGCTGGATAGCGGCCCGGAGCTTCTTGGTGGTTTTGTCTCTGTTGGTTCTCTTGGACCACATATCATTAGCTCTACTAAGTTATGATTCGAGAGAATTGTTGGTGTTACCTTTACATTGTGGATGAGCACTTCGTTGTTTGTAAAACAGAGGTCCAGGACATTTTCGCCTCTTGTTGGGAGGAGTATTGCTTGCTCCATGAACAGCCTGTGTGTGAGGGCCAGCAGGGATTCCGTCTGTCTCTGTTCTATTGACGTCATTCCAGGGAGGAGGTGGCCCTCAGGCCATTTGACCTTTGGTAGGTTGAAGTCTCCCAGCAGTAGGATGTTGAGACCCTGGTCCAGTTTGTCAAGGACCTCTTCTATCCTACTTAGGCTATCCTTAAATTTACCCTCATGACTGGGGGAATCGGGCGGCCGATATGTGACACATATTACTGTCTGTAGTTGCTTCATATGTATTATCAGTGTGTCACAGACTGAGTTTGAATGTGTCAACAGTACAATTGGTGTGACATCTTCACGGATATACAGAGCAACCCCACCATGAGTTCTCTCCTTCCTGTCCGAACGAAATACAGTATATTTCGGTATATGTATTTCTGCATCTGCTATACTGCTTGTCGGGTGCGTTTCGGTTAGTGCCATGCATAGTGCTTGATTGCTTATGGCTAAGTCTCCCAGGCAGGAAATTTTACTCATGTTACTGAGTTTCACCAGGCCTCTGACATTCAGCAGCAGCACTGGTGTGACTTTTGGGGTGCCAGTAATGGCTGTCGGTATGTCACCTGGTCTGGTATACATATATATATATATATATAAGATCCCGTTAAGGGTGAAAGCAGCGATTCTTTGCTTAAACTTTAATCTGTTATTTTAATAAATATATATATACATATATATATATATATATATATATATATATATACATATATATATATATATACAT
>OZ024742.1:361682390-361687390 GCA_964016885.1 Eledone cirrhosa | reverse complement strand
ATATATATGTATATATATATATATATATATATTATATTATATATATGTATGTGTGTATGTATATGTATGTATATTAAATATATTTATATATATGTGTGTGTGTTTTATGTGTGTATATGTGTATGTGTATGTGTTGTTTATGGTTGCGCGTGAGTGTGTGAGTGAGTATGTTTTTTTTGTGAATGTGTCTGTTGATTTTTGGCATATAGTTGATTAGTTTAAGAGAAGTTCGAAGATAATTGTAAGATATGCACTCAGTATTTTGAATCTGTCTACAGAATTCTCTAAACCTTTGTCACTTAGTAGAACCTTAATGATTTTAGCTTTTAAAGAATCTCCCTTTTCTTTAATTCTATCGACCATGACTGACCCCCCACTGATCTTATAGACATCTGTTAGCTTAAGAGAAACTTAATGACAAGGAATGGTATGCCATCCGGAACTGTTTATAGAATTCTGTCTGCCCTTGTTACCCTAAAAACATAAATAAATAAAAATTAAACTATAGCTTTGTAGAATTAGCTTTAATGAATCCCTTTTCTATCAACCAATGACCTACACCCATCCAAATCCCCACCCTCTCCTACCACTTGTAGAGACTATAAATACCATTTTTTATCTTTTGATACCCAGATTCCTGATGATTTCTAAAGAATGAAACAGTTCTAGTCCTGTAGAATCACATCTATATTAAAACTTTTATACTCTTCTATGTATTGAGTACCTTACTTACTGTGGTTACCTCCGATTCAACCCGGAATAACGTATATATATATATATATATATATATATATATATATATATATATATATATATATATATATATATATATATATATATATATATATATATATATATACATATATATATATATATATATATAATATATATATATATATGTATATATATATGTATATATATACATGTATATATATATATGTATATATATATATGTATATATATATATGTATATATATATATATATGTAGTATATATAATATATATGTATATTATATATATATATGTATATATATATATATATGTATATATATATATATATATATATATATATGTATATATATATATGTATATATATATACTCTTTTACTCTTTTACCTGTTTCAGCCATCCGGCTGAGGCCATGCTGGGGGCACCGCCCTTGTTGCTACACATTTTATCTCCAGCCTGTATAGGTTGGCCACTGGTGTAGGAGGGAGTTTTGTTGTGGGCTCATCCGGGATCCTGGATAACAAGGTGTCGAGATGTTTCTTAAAGACATCCACCTCCACGTCATGCAAGTCTCGCAGATGCCTCGGCAGCCTGTTGAAGAGTTGAGGGCCCTTGAATCCCAGGCTATTGCAATACCTGCTCCTTATTCTAGATGTGGAAGACGGGACCTTTGGCACCACACAGTGACGTCCTGTTCGACGGTTGGTCCAGCTCCCAATGCCAAAGTTTGGTGCTAGTCCCTCCAGGATTTTCCACATGTAGATCACTGCGTATCTCTCCCGTCTTCGCTCCAAGGAGTAGAGGTTCAGTTCCTTCAGCCTCTCCCAGTAGCTTGTCTCCCTCATCTTGGCAATCCTCTTGGTGTAGCTTCGCTGGATTGCCTCAAGCTCTGTGGTTAGTTTGACACTATGGGGTGACCACAGCTGGGAGCAGTAGTCCAGGCGGCTTAGGACAAAAGTCATCCACAGTGTCAACATGGTGTCTCGATCTCTTGTAAGGAAAGTCCTCAAGATCCAGCCAGCGAATCGTCTACATGCTGTCGCCACCTTCATGATGTGTGAAGAAAAAGATGCATCATCGCTCATGTCTATGCCCAGGTCTCGTATCGATTTTGACACGGGGATATCGGTCCCTCCTGGTCCTGTGTAGCTGTGTTCCGCTATATTTGTGTTTGTGTTTGCAGGTTTGTATGGTAGGGCTTGGAATTTGCCAGCATTAAACTGCATGTTGTTTTCTTCCGCCCATCTGTATATGGCATCCAGATCCTGCTGTAAAAGGGCAGCGTCAGCCGGGTTTTTGATTGCCTGTGCTACCTTAGTGTCATCAGCATAGTTAGTGAGTGATGTTGTTGCATGCACCACAGAGGGCATGTCCGAGAGAGCCACCAAAAACAGTAGTGGTCCCAGGACTGTCCCCTGAGGCACCCTACTTGTTATCGGTGTTTCCCTCGAGAGGGCCCCATTTGCTGCGACTGCCTGGCTTCTGTCCCTTAGGAAGCCATGCAGCCACTCACCTACTTTTCCAGTTATGCCGAGTCCGTGTAGTTTGTGACACATCATTCCGTGGTCGACCTTGTCAAAGGCCTTCGCAAAGTCAAGATATATCACGTCTACATGTGAGCTGTCTAGTAGTTGTCTCAGTACCCAGTCGTAGTGATGTAGCAGCTGTGTAAGGCAGCTTCTTCCTGGGCGGATGCCATGTTGCGTGCTAGTCAGGCGGTCATTTTCTTCGAGGAAAGTGATTAGTTTCTTTCTGACGACTCGCTCCATGACCTTACTGATATGCGACGTCAGGGAGACTGGCCTATAGTTCTTGGCCTCCGCTCTACTACCTCCTTTATGGATAGGGCATATTGTGCCTTCTTTCAGCTCCCTGGGTAGTACACCGCTAGCCAAGGAGCTTCTGAAGAGCATCTTCAGTGGAGTTGCAAAGGCCCGCTTACATATTTTTAGGAGAACTGCTGGGAATCCATCAGGTCCAGCAGCCGAGTCTGTTCTAATTTCATCAATGGCGTACACCACATCCTCCTCCGTTATGTCTATGTTGTTGATGGTTGCCATTTCTTGATGTAGTGTTGTGGCATCAAAGAACTCCTCTGGCTTCGTTATTTGCATGTGCCTCAGTGGACATGTGAAGACACTTTTGTACTGTTCGTTCAGTATTTCACATATCTCTTGGGGATTTTCGGTTAATGAACCGTCCGTGTGGAAGAGTGGTCCAATCTTGCAGTGTACTGAGGCAGTTTCTAAATTTAAAGAAGGCCTTAGGGTTTGTTTTAATGTTTTCTATGGCCCTGTTCTCTTTCCTTGCCCTCTCATTCTCATGTGAAAGCTTGAGTTCAATCTCGGTGTCAAGTAGTGCACGTTTCAAATAGGATTCCTTCTTGTTTTGGTTTTGTTGACTATTCAACTGGTTTGAGAGTTTAGTTCTACGTCTCATAAGGATTTTCCTATCTCTGGGAATAAGATTTTTGTGTCTGTTTGCCTCTTTCTCCGGGACACACTTTTTGCATATGGTGTGTATCGTTGTCATGAAGTGTTGAAATTGTGTGTTAGTGTCTTGTGTGGCGATGTTTGCACTCCATGTTTGCTTCCGGATTTCACTCTTAATCTTCTTCCAGTCAGCCCCGTAGAAGTTAAGGCTGGATAGCGTCCCGGAGCTTCTTGGTGGTTTTGTCTCTGTTGGTTCTCTCGGACCACATATCATTAGCTCTACCAAGTTATGATCCGAGAGAATTGTTGGTGTCACCTTTACATTGTGGATGAGCACTTCGTTGTTTGTAAAACAGAGGTCCAGGACATTTTCGCCTCTTGTTGGGAGGAGTATTGCTTGCTCCATGAACAGCCTGTGTGTGAGGGCCAGCAGGGATTCCGTCTGTCTCTGTTCTATTGACGTCATTCCAGGGAGGAGGTGGCCCTCAGGCCATTTGACCTTTGGTAGGTTGAAGTCTCCCAGCAGTAGGATGTTGAGACCCTGGTCCAGTTTGTCAAGGACCTCTTCTATCCTACTTAGGCTATCCTCAAATTTACCCTCATGACTGGGGGCATCGGGCGGCCGATATGTGACACATATTACCGTCTGTAGTTGCTTCATATATCAGTGTGTCACAGACTGAGTTTGAATGTATCAACAGTACAATTGGTGTGACATCTTCACGGATATACAGAGCAACCCCACCATGAGTTCTCTCCTTCCTGTCCGAACGAAATACAGTATATTCGGTATATGTATTTCTGCATCTGCTATACTGCTTTTCAGGTGCGTTTCGGTTAGTGCCATGCATAGTGCTTGATTGCTTATGGCTAAGTCTCCCAGGTAGGAAATTTTACTCATGTTGCTGAGTTTCACCAGGCCCCTGACATTCAGCAGCAGCACTGGTGTGACTTTTGGGGTGCCAGTAATGGCTGTCGGTATGACACCTGGTCTGGTGTCAGCGGCGGCCACTCTGGGTCCCTTAACTGCGGTGGTCTCGAGTGCTGGTGTGGATGACCCTGGCTCTGGAGACGATGCAGCCAGGTCAGCTGTCCCACAATCTTCTCTGCCATCACTATAAACATTTTCTGATCTGCTGCTGCCATCTGTATCTCGTCGGCATGTGCGTGCCTTCTCCTTGTTGGTGCAGCACGCGCGACATCAGCATACTTCTGGAGCGGCTTATTTCGGCTTAGGCTGGGGCATGTTGCGCGAGTATGATGGGCATAGTTCGTTTGAGACCTAGGGTGGGCGAATCTGCATCCCATCCCTGTCTCTCCATGCCAGCATGTCCCGTTCTTGAAAAACTTGCACATTACTTGGGGTTTTTTGCTCCCAGTGTCTCGGTGCTTTCTGTTCTTTCTTTGAACAGTTGTCCACTGGTCCCTCTGCGCTTGGTTCTCCTTCGGAATGTGATTTCGCTTTTCACCTTTGCCCTTAGCTTGTTGGTTGCCCGGCCTCCCCTGCCTGTAGCGGAGGGTATATCATTTTCTTTCAGGTCCGTGCTTGTGCTCTCCTCCTTTTCTTTTTCTTTTTCTTTTTTCTTTTTCCCCATCCCTGTCCTTCTCCTCATCCCTCCCTCGGTTTTCTCCTCCCTGAGGACACGGCTTAGCATCGCCATATGAGGCGCTATGAGGACATACGCCTTCTCAATTTCTTTTCTCTTTCTCTCTATCTGTACCAGGGTCCTCAGAAACCCATGGCTCTTCAGGTTCTCCGCCATCTTTTTGCTTGGTGGAGACCATCAGCCATAGTCCACCCCCTTGATCAAAACCGCTAGTTCCATCTTCGACCAGTTT
>OZ024742.1:361665120-361680120 GCA_964016885.1 Eledone cirrhosa | reverse complement strand
CATCAAAGTGATGCAGTAGCTGCGTCAGGCAATCCCTTCCATTACGGAATCCATGCTGGTTGGAGTTCAGCATATTGTTACTCTCAAGGAAGTGGGTCATTTGCGATCTCACCACTCTCTCAAATACCTTAAGGATATGAGAGGTGAGTGAGATTGGACGGTAATTCACGGCAAGGGATTTGTTTCCCTTTTTGAAAACTGGGACAACAGACTGGGATAGAAGGTTTTCTGGCACATATCCAGCATCCAGTGAGTTCCGCCACAGATTGGCAAGAGGAGATGCAAGTTGGTGTTGACACGCCTTCAAGACACAAGCAGGGAACCTATCGGGACCTACTGCTGAATTATGCTTGATTTCCTTTATTGCCGCCAAGACATCAGGGGCGCCAAACGTTATGTCCGATAAGGTGTAATGGGGAGTAACATCGCCGATACAGCCCAGATCGGCCATATCAGGATTGCTGAAAACAGAGCAGTATTGTTTCTGCAGTATCTCACCCATGGTTTTAGCATTGTCTTGAAGAGTGCCATTTTCATCAATTAGAGGGCCAACAGTAGAGCCAGTGATTTTGTGTTTTTTTGCAAATGAAAAGAACACTTTGGGATTGAGTTTGATCTTCTCAATGGCCCAGGCCTCTTCAGCTCTTCTCTGATTGTTGATGAGGGACATTATGTTGTTTTGGAGGTTATGTTTTTTAATCTCTAGTGATGAAATGGCAGTCAAGTTGATGTGTTGCTGCTGACAGTATTTCAGCTTGTTGATTTTTTTTGTTCGTTCTCTTAATTTTTCGGATGAGCGTTTTTCTATTTCTAGGGATTCTGCTCTTAGATTTGTTTATAGTTCTTAATGGGGTGTGTTTAGCACATATGTTTGTAACAGTGTCCACAAATGTCTGCCAGGACTTTTTGATGTTAGTGGGTGTATGAGTGTGCGTGAAGGACCAGTCGACATGTGCAAGATCATGACTGATCGCTTCCCAGTTTGCATTGTGGAAATCCATAGCGTCAAACGGATGGACAGGAGAGATGACATTGGGTTTGTATATTGGACGGTGGAATCTCAGATCACAGAGAACCATGTCATGATCAGAGAGTAGAGTTTTCTCCACTGCAATATTGTGGATATTGTCAGTGTGATTGCTGAAAATTAAGTCTAGGACGTTTTTGTGGCACCTCGTTGGTTCGAGCACCAGTTGGGATAGGAAGAAATCATCCATGAAGTCAAGAAGCGATTCCACAGCTTCCCTGTCAGAGGTTGAGGCAGAACAACCTGGTGGCAGGCTGTTTGTGGACCAGTCAACTCCGGGGAGGTTGAAGTCCCCCATCATTAAGATGTTGTCAGGGTGACACTCTTGGATGAAACACTTTATGCTGTTGAGGCATTCCTTGAAGCATGGTACAGGCGTTTGGGGTGGCCTATAGAGCCCAACTACTAATAGGTTGTTGGTTTGACTGAATACAGTGACTGCTTCACAGTATCCATTAGTGAATGTGTTCATAGCCTCTGTTGAGAAAGAATTATGGACATAAATGGCAGTTCCGCCCTTTCTTCTGCCAGCGCGATCAGCACGGATGGCTTTGAAATTTTTCACTTTCACCTCGGCTTCCAAGTGGAGGTTACTGAGATGGGTTTCAGTGAGGACGAAGAAAGGGATGTGGTTTGGATGGACATCAATCCAGTCCTCCAGGAATTTGATCTTCCATTTTTGAGTATTGGTGGAAGGGCTGATGCCTTGGGCGTTAAGCAAAAATGTAGAGGCGAGAGTGGATGGTTTTAATTGTTTTGGTGTGTTGTTAATTTGTTTGTATTAATTATATATATACATATATATATATATATATACATATATATATATATATATATATACATACATATATATATATATATATATATATATATACATATATATATATATATATACATATATATATATATATACATATATATATATATATATATATATATATATATATATATATATATATATACATATATATATATATATATACATATATATATATATATATATATATACATATATATATATATATATACATATATATATATATATATATATATATATACATATATATATATATATATACATATATATATATATATATATATACATATATATATATATATACATATATATATATATATATATATATACATATATATATATATACATATATATATATATATATATACATATACATATATATATATATATATATATATATATATATATATATATATATATATATATATATATATACATATATATATATATATATATATATATATATATATATATATATATATATATATACATATATATATATATATATACATATATATATATATATACATATATATATATACATATGTTGGCTGCCAACTCGTTTTCGAGTACGGCCATTACATTATATCCATGTAGGAGAACTCCTACCGATGCGCTGAACGAGTGTGACTTTTTAGTCCAGCCAACGACTTGAAAACTCAGGTACAAACACTATACTTGTGACAATTATTGTCACAGAGCTGCTGGGCCCATGGTACCATGTGACGACAAGTGCAGAGCGATCTCCAGATATAAAGAAATGCCTGTGCCGTGAAGCTTTTATAGTGAGCAAAGGCACTGCACAAAGCCAGTCCCACTCTCTTAACCAAGATGATATTTACCAAAAAGAAGAACAAGTCAACATCATTGGATACCATCAGAGTTACAGGTGTTATATCAGAGTTTTCCTTCTCCTAGAATTCTGCCTTGACAAAGGCTAAGGGGTCATCTCTCCCGGTGATTTTGGATGGCCATTGACTCTTAAGACCTCCTTTGCCCTTTGACAGGTTTTGTTTTTAGTCCTGCAGGATGTCCAAAGCCACCCTCCTCACCAAGAAACGTTGGTGGGGTTGCCAGTTTAGTCGCCAACGACCCGACCATATATATATATACATATACATATATATATATACTTATATATATATATACATATATATATATATATACACATATATAATATATATATATATATATATATACATATATATATATATACACACATATATATATATATATATATATATATATATATATATATATATATATATATATATATATATATATATATATATATATACATATATATATATATATATATACATATATATATATATATACATATATATATATATATATATATATATATATATATATGTATATATATTTCGTTTCTGAATTTGTTTAGCAAGATTCTTTATCTGAAATCGTGTGTTGAAACCGATATTGTTATACTTTGGGAGGGTCATGTTGCCAATAAGAAACGCACGCACCAGTTGCTTTCACTTCAATTTATTATATATTTACAAACTTATAAATTTACAAATCTACAATTTTATAAATTTCTGGTTGGTTGGTTGGTTCCACAACCAGATAGTTGTTTATATATAGTCATAGTCCTTTCGTCACACACTCTGTGACCTCTTCAGTGACTGGGGATTCCTTTCTTTGTTTCTGTGCCTTTCCTTTCTTCTGTCCTACGCCATTTTGTTTCTGTGTGTGTGTTGTGTGCTCAGTTTGCGCATGCGCCACATCCGGGTGTCTGTGTGTGTTTGTGTTCATTTATCTATTTGTTTATTTATTTACATGTTGTTGGTTGGTTGTTTGTTCTATGTGTGTGTGTGTTTTCATTTTGTCCTTAATTGTAAGTTGTGATGTTGCTGTTCCACTCATATTTTCTATTTAATTTTGGTTGTAATTCTTTTATGTTTATTGCCTCTGTAATTTGTCTAAACATTGCATCTTTTCTGTGTGTAGATTCTATTTTTATTTCTATGTTCTCTAATTTACCCTTGTGTTCTATCTTAGCATGTTGGTAGAGTACAGATGATTCTTTATTATCTTGAAGGTCTCGCCAGTGTTCATTTATTCGTTCCCCTATACTACGAGCTGTCTCACCTATGTACACTATATTTTTGTTTCTACATTGTCCTTCAGTACATCTTATGCTATACACTACATTTCTAGTTTTACAGTTAATATGGGGGCTTATTTTACAAGTTATACATTTCTTTTCTATACATGAGGCTCTTTGGAACGGGTATGTCTTGCTAATAAGAGTTTTTTCGGAGGTACCTGGTCTTTCTACTATCTTAATATTGAGTTTATGTTTATTTAGGGCCCTTCTAAATTTATAGGCTAGTTCGCCTCTAGGGGTTGTATCGATGAACATTGCACTCTGGTATTTATTGCTATCATACCATGAGTTTATTCTATTGGCCTTGTTCCTAGTTCTTTCTATTCTATTCCAAAATTTGCTCCTATACAAGGGGCAGGTCCCATTTATGTCATTATTTACCATTTTTTCCCATTTGGTTCTGGCTCCTCTATACACTCTGATTCTATCTCTCTGATTGTAGCCAGAGAACTGCATTCGGTGGATGAAGTGTTGTATGTGTCTCTCTAGTTCGTTGGGGTTGCACATGCGGGACACATTTCTCATCACCCGTACCAAATCCGCAATCAGTATGTTGATTTTGGTATGGTCCGAAATGGCCGAGTTTCGGTGGATCAGATGTTTGGAAGTCATGGGTTTGGCATAATGGGAATGGAGGATTTGTTTTTGGTTGTTAATGGTATCTAACCAGAGCTCTGTGTCTAGTACAGGTAATCGATGGTTGGGGTGTCTACTTGGGTAGTCTATAGTAACTCTAATGCTCTGGTGGATGGAGTTTGCTATTTGCTGGATGCTTTCCATTGTGTTTTTCTCTAGTTCCTGACTGTTCTCTAGTGGGGGTGTCTTAACTACGATGTTTATATCATATACGTAGCGGGAGTACATTATCAGGGTTAAGCTGTCTTCTAATTGTTCTTTAAGTTTAAGTTTAAGTCTACTGTCCCACCATACCATGAATAAGTTAGCTATGTCGCCTGCAATGCTAACACCAATGGCTGCTCCTTCCTCTTGGGCATATGTTTTACCATTAAATTTGAACATATGTTCCTTAAGGGTTAATTTTATGCTGGCCCCTACCGCATGTGCAATCATTTTCTTCAGTTCATCGTGGTTTTCGGGTGTCCGTATGGCTCTGGTCCACCCGTTCCATCTATCTGTGTGGGTTTTCTTGGCCATTGAGGTAATGGTAGGTCGTCTGCCTCTTGCTGGTCTTGTAGGGCACAGGTTGCTAAGGTCATATGTGTCTAGGTAACTATTACTATGGGTAAGCTTAAGTAGAAGTCCCAGCTCACTGGTATCCATCCCACGGAACTCAACCTTGCTCTCGCTGATCATTTCTACGCATTTCTCCACAGCAAAATCCACGTCAATAGATGGATACAGGGACACAACATCCATACTGCCTATTATGCAGTTTGTTAGGTCCCCAGATCGGTTACTCACGCCGATTCTGCTGAGGAGGTCCTCTGTGCTGTCACATACATCTGGGGACATCTCAATGATGGGGCGTATGATCAGGGAGAGGAAGTAGGACAGTCTGTAGTTACTAGCAATGTTAGCTCCACAGACTGGCCGTGTTGGTGGTCCCGCGACAGGGTCACAGCCCGTTTTATGGTCTTTTCGAAGCCCATACAACGCCGGCACGTCATTGTTCCAGGCCTGGAAGTTGTTGGCAGTCCTTTTGTTGGGCTGCATTATATTCGTCCACATCACCATATGGGCATTGAGGGCTTTTTCTCTATCCTCATGCTCCTGTGGTGTTACCTCTCTTGTGTTAGTGATGTGGGGTTGCATTGCCTGGATGTAGTTTGGCAGGCTGTCAACCTACATTCTGCCAGACTTGTCTGTTCGAAAGCATGCTATCTCTCCATTACGTGAGCGCTGCATGAGCTTACGCAAGCCATTTGCAGATTTTTCTCCCAGTTTCTGGGCCTCTATTCTATTATGCTTCTTGCTATACTGTTCTATAATATTTCTAAGTTCGGATCTAGCTATACTAAATTGTGCTTCTGTTTGTTCATCGACCTGCGACGGCAACTGCGTGCGTTTGTTAAATGGTAAAGTCGTGGCGTGGACTCGTCTCAGGTCGAATGATTTATCGGAGGGATTATAAAACGGAGAGTTCCAGGCTGCTGCTTTATGTGTACTAGTGCTATTGTTATTGTTAGTTGTGTTGTTTCTATTTCTATTTCCACCAACAGCCTCATGGTTGTTTCTATGTCTCTCATAATTACTCCTGTCTCTTTCCACTGGCTCAATGTTGTTATCTACCCTATTTTGTGTGTCTGTGTGTTCGTCTTGGTTATTCTCTTTGTCCTTAGTCTCCCTTCTCCTTTTAATCCTATTACTTTCCCTTATTTCTGTGATTTCTGTGCTACTGTCATTACTTGTTTTCTGTGTCTGTGTGTTTGTTAAGATTGTGGTGGTGGTGGGAGGAATTGAATGCGTGTGTGTTGTTGTTGTTGATGTGTGCTGTTGTTGATGTGTGTTGTTGTTGTCTCCGTGTGTGTTATCGTTGTTGTGTGTGTTGTTATTGTTGTTTGTGTCTGCGTGTCTGTTGTTGTTGTTTCTGGGTATGTTGTTATTGTTGTTGTTGTTGATGTGTGTGTTGTTGTTATTGTTGTTTGTGTCTGTGTGTCTGCTGTTGTTGGGATATGTGTTGTATATGTGTGTGCGTATATTGTTGTTTTTGTTTTTGATGCTCCAGCGTAGTTTTGTAAATGATTTTTCTATTTCTGACAGACAACTAATCATATTTACCTATATATATATTTATTTGGTTCCTTTACCGGTTTCACAGTTCTTCTGATTTTCAAAAGGTGAATTGAGATGGAGGGTCTGTGGTTTTTCTCACATATATAAACATATATATATACATATATATATACATCTATACATATATATATATATATATACATATATATATATATATATACATATATATATTTACATATGTATATATACATATATATATATATACATATATATATATATATACATATATATACATACATATATACATATATATATATACATACATATATATATATATATATATATATATATATATATATATATATATATACATATACTTATATATATATACATATATATATATATGTATATATATATATACATATATATATATATATATATATATATATATATATATATACAGACGTACAGTAGCATGCACATATATATATATATATATATACATATATATATACATATGCATACAGGTACACATACATATATGCACGTATCAGTTTAGCGGCGCTTATTATAATGTTCAGTTTGTTTACAAACGAACAAAGCGACGTTATAATAAGCGCCGCTAAACTGATACGTGCATATATGTATGTGTACCTGTATGCATATGTATATATATATGTATATATATATATATATGTGCATGCTACTGTACGTCTGTATACATATATGTATGTACGTATACATGCATACTTACATTTAAGTAAGTGCCATACTAAGAGTGAGAAATGAAATTTCGTTTTCATTTTGTTTCAATTTATATATATATACATATATATATATATATATATATATATACATATATATATATATACATATATATATATATATATATATATATATATATATATATATATACATATATATATACATATATATATATATATATATATATACATATATATATATATATATATATATACATATATATATATATATATACATATATATATATATATATGTATATATATATATATATATATATATATATATATATATATATATGTGTATATATATATATATGTATATATATATATATGTATATATATATATATATATATGGTATAAACGTTAGAATATGTGTAATAAGGCCAAGACAATGCAGATATGGACATAGAAAAAGAATGCAATAGTGAGAGATATTGGTGAGAATTAGTCTTTCACCTTGAATTTATTTAAATGTCCTTAATTTTCGAGATAATATCTCTTCTTCGGAGGGAAGTAAAAGTCTCAGACCAGCGTCTAAATTTCCAATGAAGCCATGCTGACCGGAAATAGTATAGAGTTCTAACTTTAATATCAAAGAATTAAAATTAGGTGGGTAAAGAGTAGTCTCCCTTTAAGAGGGGTTTGTTTATGTTTTTGTTGTGTTATGTAAATTTTATATGCGTGCCTGTATGTGTGGGAGAAAGCATGAAGGTGTAGGTATGTGTGTGTGTGTGAGTGTGGGAAGATAGGTCTAATCGTAAAAGTGGGGGGTAGGTGTTATCTGGTGTTAGAACTGGTTTTGTGTGTGTATGTGTGAGAGAGAATAAGTGGGGGTGTGTGCGTGCGTGTGTGTGGGGTGTGTAAAGTGGGGCTAGAGGCCCTATCAGGTTATAAATTGGGTGTTGAGCTCTAGTCTATTATTGATTGGTGGATGTGTTCTATCTATAATGAGTGCTTCCTTGATTCTAAGATTACCGAGGTTTCTTTCTTTAGTTTCTATCCTAACTGTTATGTTTTTATCAGTGTTTTTGCATTTAACTAGGTGTTTCTTAAATGAGGAAGCGTTAGTATTGAGGTGTTCTTTTATTCTTATGTGGAGTGGTCTGGTGGTGCTACCTACGTAGAAGTTGTTGCAATTTTAATTCTTTGATATTAAAGTTAGAACTCTATACTATTTCCGGTCAGCATGGCTTCATTGGAAATTTAGACGCTGGTCTGAGACTTTTACTTCCCTCCGAAGAAGAGATATTATCTCGAAAATTAAGGACATTTAAATAAATTCAAGGTGAAAGACTAATTCTCACCAATATCTCTCACTATTGCATTCTTTTTCTATGTCCATATCTGCATTGTCTTGGCCTTATTACACATATTCTAACGTTTATACCTCATTACACAATGCTTCAAGTGAACTATAACCTCCTCCTTTCATTACGCCTGAGCCAGGCCCAGTTCACAACTGTAAAGAAACTCTTCCAGCTATCTGAAAAGCGCGCCAAAGCCGGCTGCCAAATAAATTTCCTAAAACGATGCCTGAACAACAACATCATTCCCAAAACCATCAAAAATTTACACCTACCAACATGCTTCAATTCACCAGGCCTCAAACGATCTCTCAGTTACATACAAAAATTCTGCCTAAGAAAACTCATACAACACCTACACCGCACGCTACAACATCACATACATACTATCTCCAGCCTTGTACCACAACTCGCTGAAACCCCAGAACCTCTGTCCAAGGCCATCTCCGCCACTATAGACAGGTCATACCACCACCGCCGAGACTACGAGAAAAAACGCCTAACACAAAAATTTCTCAAACTCAGGACGGCCAACTGTCTTAACAACATCCCAACGCCAAACACCAACAGAGGCGAACAATACGTTACCAACACCGAACCTAGCGGCACCCCGACCAACAACACACCTGACGCAAAACACCTCGTCACAGACTTGACAGGATCCCTCTCCCGAGAGGAATTAGACCTCCTCAGCCTGGGTCCCAAGTTCATATTGAAACAGAGACTGGACGACAGACTATGGCTCGACATAGAAACGAATTTCTGTCGAGCTGCCTACCAACTGAAATGGATATCGACTCTCGACAACAACACCACGGAATCCACCACACCCAGATTCCCGATATACCAACTAGATCGCCCACTCTATCCACCGCCCGCCAACCGCGAGCTGGAAGATAAACTCTCGAGACTAAAACATTCCGTATTTAACATCTTACGGAAACAGAAGAAGATGGCCCCTAACCTCTCCAGGACACAACAACTCGCCCTGAAGAACCTACGGAATAAGGAACTTATTTACTTACCATCCGACAAAGGTAAAGAGTTCTGCGTCATCTCTCAAGCCACATACAATAACCTAGCCTTCGAACACCTAAGCGACAGTGAACTGTACACAGTGATCCCGGACATGACCGCAGCCCAAATCGAAAAACAGACCAACTCCATTTGGTTCGATATCTGTAGGAGAAGACAACTCCCGAATAAAATTAAACTCAACTACACCACTAGAAATAGCAGACTGCCCACTTTCTACCACCTCATCAAGACCCACAAGAATAGCACTAAGACGCATATAAGACCCATCGTCTCTAGCATAGAAGGACCCCTATACAAAATTTCCTGGCTTCTCTCCCAGGTCCTCAAGCCTCTACTCTCCACCTTCCCCGGACATGTCAGTAGCTCCGACGAAGTTATACGTAGATTACACCAACTCCAGCCAGAACAACTTAAACTTAATAAATACGCTTTTAGCCTCGACGTTGTCTCCCTCTACACTACAGTCCCGCTCACCCAGCTGTCGATTTATTGACGGACTGCGTGGTCGCAGAGAACATCCACTGCTACGGCCTCCACCCGACGGACATACACCAACTTTTGTCCTTCACGGTAGACAACACGTACTTCACCTTCCACCACCACACATACAGACAGACAACAGGATTACCCATGGGATCCAGCCTCTCTGGCCTGCTGGCCATCACTTACATGAACCAGCTAGAATGCCGAGCCCTCAACACCTGCCATTCCCATGCCTTCTTCACCCGATATGTAGATGACATACTCATCCTTACATCATCCCGTGAAGAGGCAGAGAAAATATACACAACATTCTCCAGCATGGACGCCAGTATAAAGTTCAGCATTGAACACCCCGATGACCGCGGATCCCTATCCCTGCTGGACTTCCAACTCAGGGTAACAGAGGAAGGCAACATCCACACCTGCTTCTATAAAAAATCCGCCAGCAGGGACCTGTTCGTACATTTCAGATCGGCCCTCCCACTCGGTGCCAAGTTCGGATACATAAAGAACGAACTGGCACGTATCAAGAACAAATGCACCGACGCCAGAGACCGAGACACACACACCACACATTTCCTGGAAGTACTCAAACTGAACGGATACACGACATCCACCACAAACCGTGCCAGAAAGAACAGAGGACACCACACCCGAGGCACTAACACTTGCTTCCTGAAGCTCCCACACTTCAGTGAAGAAACAACAACAGCCATCCGCAGAGCCATCAGACGAGAAGGTCTGGATATTCAACTGGCCCATTCGGGTCCTTCTTTGCGTGGACGGCTAGCTAAGAGACACTCCACCAGACATGACAACTGCTGCAGACTAGCCAACTGCCCCATCAACGACACAGACCTATGCCACCAGGCTAACGTAGTTTACAGACTAGAGTGTGACAAATGCAACAACTTCTACGTAGGTAGCACCACCAGACCACTCCACATAAGAATAAAAGAACACCTCAATACTAACGCTTCCTCATTTAAGAAACACCTAGTTAAATGCAAAAACACTGATAAAAACATAACAGTTAGGATAGAAACTAAAGAAAGAAACCTCGGTAATCTTAGAATCAAGGAAGCACTCATTATAGATAGAACACATCCACCAATCAATAATAGACTAGAGCTCAACACCCAATTTATAACCTGATAGGGCCTCTAGCCCCACTTTACACACCCCACACACACGCACGCACACACCCCCACTTATTCTCTCTCACACATACACACACAAAACCAGTTCTAACACCAGATAACACCTACCCCCCACTTTTACGATTAGACCTATCTTCCCACACTCACACACACACACATACCTACACCTTCATGCTTTCTCCCACACATACAGGCACGCATATAAAATTTACATAACACAACAAAAACATAAACAAACCCCTCTTAAAGGGAGACTACTCTTTACCCACCTAATTTTAATACTTTGATATTAAAGTTAGAACTCTATACTATTTCCGGTCAGCATGGCTTCATTGGAAATTTAGACGCTGGTCTGAGACTTTTACTTCCCTCCGAAGAAGAGATATTATCTCGAAAATTAAGGACATTTAAATAAATTCAAGGTGAAAGACTAATTCTCACCAATATCTCTCACTATTGCATTCTTTTTCTATGTCCATATCTGCATTGTCTTGGCCTTATTACACATATTCTAACGTTTATACCTCATTACACAATGCTTCAAGTGAACTATAACCTCCTCCATATATATATATGTATATATATATATATATATGTATATATATATATAAGTATATATATATATATATATATATATATATATATATATATACATATATATATATATATATATATATATATATATGTATATATATATATATATATATATATATATATATATATATATATATATATATATATATATATATATATATATATGTATATATATATATATATGTATATATATATAAGTATATGTATATATATATATATATATGTATGTATATATATATATGTATATATGTATGTATATATATATATGTACGAAAAACAAGGGGAGAAGAATACTGCATGGTTGCACATGGATTACATATTATAAAATTAGTCCCTCATCAGTGATTTGCCAACCATCATTGGTATTTCATCGCATTAAATATACATACATATATATATACATATACATATATATATATACATACATATATATATATACATACATATATATATATATACATATATATATATATACATACATATATATATACATATACATATACATATATATATATATATATATATATATACATACATATATACATATATATATATATATATATACATATATATATATACATATATATATATATATATACATATATATATATATACATATATATATATATATATACATATATATATATACATATATATATATATATATATATACATATATATATATACATACATATATATATATATATACATATATATACATACATACATATATACATATACATATATATATGATGGCTGCCCCCTCGTTATCGAGTATGGCCATTGCACGAGGAGAAAGAAAAAAAAAAATAATAATAAATAAATAAAAAAAAGAAGAAAAAAAAGAAATATATATATATATATATACATACATATTCATACATATATACACACACACACATACTCACACACACATATACACACACACATACATTAATAACAATAATAATAATAATAATAATAATAACAACAATAATAATAACGACAACAACAATAATTTATATACATATACATATATATATACACACACACGCACACACATAAGCATATCTACACACACACACACACACACACACACACACGAGAGCAACTAACAGCGATCGAATGTGGCTTTTTAGCCCAGCCAATGATCTAAAATGTCTTGCACAGAGACATATATATATACATACATATATACATACATATATATATATACATATATACATACATATATATATACATATATACATATATATATACATATATATATATATATACATATATATATATACATACATATATATATACATACATATATATATATATACATATATATATATACATATATATACATATATATATATATACATATATATATATATACATATATATATATACATATATATATATATATATATACATATATATATATACATACATATATATATATACTAGCAGTTTAGCCCGGCGTTGCTCGGGTTTGTTCATTTGCTATGAAAAGTTACATACAGGTAAACGTGGTTTGAAAGCGAATAAGCTTATCAATTAACTGCATAAAGCAGTTGAACCGGTTATTAAAAGTTACGAACCAATTAGTATTTTGGTCAATCAATGATGGGTTAATAATCCTCCAACAGCGAATTTAGTAGACCAAAGTTGCAAGATGGTGGCCCTGATGCTGCTGGGTGTCAGATCTGTCCGCCATGGGATACCCTACCAGGAAATAGTGTTCCAGACGGCATAGCACCAACATCTATAGCACCTGCACCAACATCTATAGCACCTCTTTGTAGACGATATTGCGTGTCATCCCTTGAGGAGAGTAAGCAAAAATTTCATTCCTGCTCCCTGCGCGGGAACAGGCAACATATAGTTGGCCATGGGAGAAGCATGGCTCCTCCAAATGGATGCCCGCCACCGACAATGTTTGTCCTTGTGACTTGTTAATGGACATGGCAAAACATGGTCTCACCGGGAATTGGGATCGTCGGAAATCGAACGGGATATCTGACGCCGAGGAGAAAAGGTTCATCCTTGGAATGAAAACATTCTCCCCTCTTCCGCACCCCGTTACAATGGTGGCCTCAATCAGGTGGGTGTCAGTGACTTGACGACCATGCGAGTACCGTTGCACTGCTTTGGTGGACGCAAGTTCCTTATTAGCATAATGGGACAGCCAACCCTAAGCTTAAGAATAATGTGAGGTGGGAGCCGTGGGGGCTCAAGGAGATTTAATAACTCAACCGGATAATTAACGATATCGTCGGGGTCTGATTTGAAGATGTGCTCTTTACCGGGAATCTTCTCAATCAGCTGCTCGTTAATAAAATTACCATGGTATTTTTCGGAGCAAGGATGGCTCTTTCGCTGAGCCAATCGAGGTTTTTAAAGTTAGATGAGACATTAAGAAAAACTGCTTCCCAAAGGTCAGAAGGGGCTGCTAACAATGTTGCACAGGGTGTCGATTGCTATGCCGCCCTTGTCATTCGCAGGGATCTTGCCCTCACCAAGTGCTAAAATGTTCTGTGCTGCAGACATGTTGTCACCATGCAAATGAGCATGCATATTTGTGCTCAGGTACAAACTATTCACCTGGAGCCACAACATGGACGACTTAAGACAGGCACGCACTTCCTCAGCTCTTGTCCATTTGGGGATGACAGGCAGCATTTTCCGAAAATCCGCTGATAGCAGAAGGGTTACGCCACCCATAGGAGCCCTAGAATCCCTAATGTCTTTCCGGGTCTTGTCCAATGCCTCAAGGGCACCCTTGTGTGCCATTGTACACTCATCCCAAACAATGAGGCAACATCTTTTGAGAACCAGAGCTTTGTGTGAACTCTTGCTGATATTGCATGTTCGTGTCTCAGTTTTTACTAAATCCAAAGGGAGTTTAAAGGTTGAATGTGCTGTCCTGCCTCCCGGCAGCAAAGTAGCAGCGATCCCGGACGATGCAACGGACAACGCAACTTTTTTCACCTGACGAATCTTAGCGAGAATCAAAT
>OZ024742.1:361627620-361655120 GCA_964016885.1 Eledone cirrhosa | reverse complement strand
TTTGAAAAGCAGAAGAACTGCGAAACCGGTAAAGGTACCAAATAAATATATATATTTTTAAAAAAAATAAGACTTCAGTTGCATTTTCGATTTCATCTCTTTTTCTTTATACTTCCACTCGTGTAGGACACCTCGGTTATTTTTCATTTTGTAAAAAAAACCTCACTTTCTAATATATATATATATATATATATATATATATATATATATATATGCAGATGATCTAACGCTCATAGCTGAATCAATGGCTGAACTAGAGAAGAAATTCCAAGCATGGAAGCATGGCCTAGAATCAAAAAGCATTAAAATTAACTTGTCTAGGACTAAAGTTCTAGTTTGTAGGAGGGAAAATAGGGCACTGGTCCCATCTCGGAAATGGCCATGCTCAGTGTGTAGGAAAGAAGTAGGCAGAAACTCCATTTTATGTCACAAATGCAAAGTATGGGTGCATAAAAGATGTAGTGGGATCACAGGTAAGCTAACTAAGAATATAGATTTTATATGTGGCCGGTGCTCTGGTGCAATAAGTAGCTGCAAGTGCCCACAGAATACTAGCTCATTCTATTGCACAGATGGTTCTATAGAAATAGTGGACACCTTCCGTTACCTGGTTGTCAAAATCAGCAGTGGGGGAGGGTGCTCTGAAAGTACAGTAGCTAGAATCAGAACAGGATGGAAAAAGTTGAGAGAGTTTATGCCACTATTGGCCGCTAATGGGTTCTCTCTAAAAATAAAAGACAGGCTGTATGATGCCTGCATACGAACAGCAATGTTACATGGCAGTGAGACCTGGGCATTGTGTGCAGAGGATATACGCAGACTGGAGAGAAACGAAGCTTGCATGCTCCGCTGGATGTGTAATAGTAATATACGTGAACGGCAAAGCAGAAACGAACTAAGGGAGAAATTAGAAATAAGAGGGATCAGATGTTAGTTACTCGAGAGAAGACTACGTTGGTACGGTCACGTGATGCGCATGAAAGACGACAGCTGTATAAAAAAGTGGAGGGCGATAAAAATAGACGGTAGCCACGGAGTAGGCCGACACAGAAAAACCTGGGACAACTTGATATATTCCGACCTCACACACTTACACCTCTCCAAGACAATGTCACTGGACCGAGATCTTTGGCGCTACACAGTCATACAGAAGACCCGCCTTGCCTAAGTACAAAGCGAAACCTACAGTCAGTAGGCACCTCTAACAAAATACACCCCCGTCCCACTACCCCACCCCATCCACACCACCCCCTTAAATGTGAAGTTATGTTGGTACCAATACATCCAGTCCGAAACAAATGAGGTCGTGTAAGTGTCATGACAAAAAAAAACACACAGCCCACGTTGTAATGTGGCTGCGTAGGTAACACGGTAAAAACCTCCCAGTCCACACTGAAAACGTGGTTGGTGTTGGGAAGGGCACCCAGCCGTAGAAAACCCACCAGACGTGTAGGTGTCACGACAAAAAAAAACAAACAGTCCACGCTGTAATATGGCCGCGTTGGTAACACGGTAAAAACCTCCCAGTCCACACTGTAAATGCGGTTGGTGTTAGGAAGGGCATCCAGCCGTAGAAAGCCCGCCAGACAGTCCTATACGAGCAGGACAACAAATCTTGCCTCAAATGGGAAAACTCCCGTCCAAACCCATGCAAGCGTGGAAGATGGACGTTAAACGATGATGATGATGATGATGATATATATATATATGTATATATATCTATATATATATATACATGTATATGGGTGGAGGAGACAATATGTCTATTTTATCTGTCTCCTCAAACTTAAGATCGCCAGTGGTTTTGACAATTTAACTAAAATAAAAAAATTAAATTAAATATAATTAAATAAATAGGGTTTTTTTTTTTTCAAAGAGATATAGAAGGAAAATTAAAAAAAGAATAATATGACACCTTACGTGTATCTCATGGGCCAGGATTGAACCTCGGTCCTCGATTGAACACCCAGACGAGGATCTCACCATCTCTGGTACTCCCCACTAAACTACTGAAACTGATACAAAGATTTATGGGAAATTAATATTTATAAACATACTTTCAAAATAAAATTAATTAAATTAATTAAATTAAAAATAAAATGAAATAAATAGACATTGGGCTTTTAAACTTTAATATATATATATATATATATAGGAACCAGTAAGACCCCGACAGCTGAGCTCAAGCCGTTTCGACGGCTAATTCTGGACGGTCCAGAATTAGCCGTCGAAACGGCTTGAGCTCAGCTGTCGGGGCCTTACTGGTTCCTATTACCCACTCTACTACCTCAAGTATTGAGTACTTTGGTGCGTTATGGTCCACTGGTTCCTTACCACATTTCCTTCGTTATATATATATATATATATATATATATATATATATATATATATATATATATGTGTGTGTGTGTGTGTGTGTGTGTATGTGTATGTATATGTGTATGTATATGTGTGTATATATGTGTATGTACACATATATATATATATATATGTGTGTGTGTGTGTGTGTGTATGTATGTGTGTATCTGGATGTATGTGTATGTATATATATATATGTGTGTGTGTATGTGTGTATGTATATGTATGTGTGTGTGTATGTATGTGTGTATATGTATATATATATATATATATATATATATATATATATATATATATATATACACTATGTATATGTATATGTATGTATGTGTGGATGAAGGTATGTGTATATATATAGGTGTAAGTGCACTAAATCCCTTTCTATCAATCTCCCCTCTCCTACCGACCACAGGGAGAGATATATGTATGTATATTGCTTCCACCCCCTCACTGACCAGCAGCTGGCCATCTGGCCATTGCTAAATCTGACCTTTATAAAATAACCCACACCTCCAAATAACTTCTCATTCACTACCAGAAAGGCACACAGCAGTCAACTTGCGGCTACCAAGATGAAAACTACTATGAAATCCCACAATGAATTTTATACTTGAATTTTCAAATCTCAAATTTTAACTCTTATTATTATTAATTTTTCTTAATATTAATCAACATTTGAAAAGATGGCTTTTGCAGACCCATCGCAACCGGTCATTTTTTATACCCTTTATTATTTCCTTACCTTATAAAATTATATGTTTTTTCACAAAAAAGTATTCTGTCTCTTATATATTCCATGTGCCATTACCAACCTCAATTTTCTCTATAACCTTCGTTTTGTGTAGTAAATTACACTTTTCATATATATATATATATATATATATATATATATATATATATATATATATATAGTTGGTGCTACTGGTAACATGTATCCCAGTACAATCTGTCTCATGGTCGGGTCGTTGGCGAGTAAACTGGCAACCCCACCAAGGTTTCTTGGTGAGGAGGGTTACTTTGGACATCCTGCAGGACTAAAAACAAAACCTGTCAATGGGCAAAGAAGCTCTTATGAGTCAATGGCCATCTAAAATCACCGGGAGAGATGACCCCTTAGCCTTTGTCAAGGCAGAATTCTAGGAGAAGGAAAACTCTGATATAACACCTGCCACCCTGATGGTATCCAATGATGTTGACTTGTTCTTCTTTTTGGTAAATATCATCTTGGTTAAGAGAGTGGGACTGGCTTTGTGCAGTGCCTTTGCTCACTATAAAAGCTTCACAGCACAGGCATTGCTTTATATCTGGAGATCTCTCTGCACTTGTCGTCACATGGTACCATGGGCCCTGCACTGTGTCAATAATTGTCACAAGTGTAGTGTTTGTACCAGAGTTTTCAAGTCGCTAGCTGGACTAAAAAGTCACACTCGTTCAGCGCATCGGTAGGGGTTCTCCTACATGGATATAAAGTAGTAGCCGTACTCAAAAATGAGTTGGCAGCCACCATATATATATATATATATATATATATATATATATATATATATATATATATATATATATATATATATATATAATTATAGGAATAACCAAAGAGTGCTTAGAAATACATAGTTTTATTAGCTAACAGTGTTTCATCCATACAACATAGCAGGAATCTTCAGAGCCTATAAACATGAGTATATCAGTAGTTGCATGCTCCATCGAGCTACGTCACCAGAACAAGGTTAAATGACCAGCAGGGGGTCCCGGGGCTAGCGCTATATGGAAAAAGACATAATACATGATGCACATAATGTCATAAAATGTCTTAAAATTTTAAAGATTAAAAATAAAAAATAAAAAATTACACCAAAAGTTATATCACTCATATGGTGCAATAGATGATAAAGAGGTTGGGAGAGGTTAGCAAGGGATGAGTGAGGGTATTACTCAGCATGATCAGAAACAATCAGAAAATACAAGAAAATAACAAAAAAAAATAAAAAGTACAAAAATACAGGGATAAGAAAAGAGATAAATACAAAAATACAAAACAATTAATGAACAAAAAGCCCGGACCCCCCCCCCCCCAAAAAAAAACATATAAGACAAAGCAAAGCATGGATGCATTAAAGCACAAGCAGTGCAAAAGGGGTATACAGGCAGATCAAGAGAGTTTGCAAGCATGAGTCTGTGAAAAGAATTGTTGGTTAGCAGTAATACAGCCTTACATGTATGATAGTCCATATGAGGGATGGTGTACTCCAAATATATCGCCCTGTAATAGGTCGATTCTCCTTATCATATCCGCAGCCTACGAACCACATCGATATGTTCCAGTTCCGAACTCCAAGTGAGATAACACTATTTTTCCAAAACCTATAGCCAGGGGATTTATCACCATAGGCGGTCTGGGATATACACAGAAAATCTACAATAAAAAATAAAAAAAGGTACGACGAGTTAAAGAAATGTATGGCACATATACAGCCGGCACAGATGTGAGGAAATGGAAAACATTTGGTCACTTAATCCAACGTGCCAGGTGAAATTCACTGTATGTCCAAGTTGGCGTTCAGCCAATGTATCGCACCGATTAGAACTGTACCACAGCAAATACAAATCGTGATGGCAATCCAGTCACACACAGATAAAAGTGCACACAGGAAACTCTGGTTCCAGAATCACATAAGGCAGAATGAGCATATAATGTTATAATAATACGCGGGTTTATTATAGTGAGTGCAAGTTTCTGGAGGATATATAGATGTATAAAGAAGGGACTAATCACAACCAAATGTCTATTTATTTAATTTTAATTTTAATTTAATTTAATTTTATTAATTTTATTTTGAAAGTATGTTTATAAATATTAATTTTCAGTAAAACTTTGTATCAGTCTCGGTAGCTTAGTGGGAAGTACCAGAGATGGTGAGATCCTGGTCTGGGTGTTCAATCCTGGTCTGAGTGTTGAATCGAGGACTGAGGTTATATCCTGGCCGGTGAGATACATGTAAGGTGTCATATTAATCTTTTTAATTTTCCTTCTATATCTCTTTGAAAAAGAGAACCCCTATTTATTTAATTATATTGAATTTAATTTTTTATTTTAGTTAAATTGTCGAAACTACGAACGATCTAAAGATGATGAGACAATATAATGTCTATTTCATCGGTCTCCTCCAACTAAAGTTGGAGGAGACCGGTGAAATAGACAGTGGTTTCGACAATTTAACTAAAATAAAAATTAAATTAAATTAAATTAATTAAATTATATTAGATAAATAGACATTGGGTTCTCACCAAAGATTTTCAGCTTTTTCTAAGAGATGTAAAAGGAAAATTAAAAAAAGATTAATAGGACACATTAGACATGTTTCTAAGAATGGATTGAACCTGAGTCCTGCATTGAACTTACAGACCAGGATCTTGCCATCTCTGTTACTTCCCACTAAGCCACCAAGACTGCTACAAAGGTCTACTGAAAATTAATATTTATAAACCTACTTTCAAAATAAAATTAATTTTATTAATTTTATTTAAAAATAAAATAAAATAAATAAACATTGGGGTTCTCACAAAACTTTTTCAGTTTTTTTTCTAAGAAATGTCAAAGGAATATATATATATATGAAGAAGAAGTTTATGAAACGGAAATGCGGGTATAAAGAATTTACTAGGTAACAATTGTTTCTATAGTGTGTGGGTTACCTATACCTCGCTATTTGTATAATATAAAAATATTATCATAAATCGTAGGTACACTGTAAGAGAACACACCATGTCGTCAGACCTTTATGGTAGAATGATAGGAGAATATTTTATACACTAGATATGTGAGAAAGTAGGAGGTAGGAAGGGAAGGGGAAGAGGGAAGCAAGTAAAGGGGGTAGTCTTAGGATTCGAGACTGTCAGAGTAGTAGAGATTGTATAGAAGAAAATGTTTTGGCAGCAGTTAGTTAAATGGGGCGTGTTAGAGTTGGCGGGGGAAGTAAATTCTTCTAGTGGTGTTGTTTGGACAAAATTTAGTTAAAGGGGTCAATGTAGTACAGAATTATAGACAAGTTATTGGGGCTATTATAGTAGCAGGATATTTCTAAAGGGGTCTAAAAAACAGTGTTTAGTGCTATTAGTATAAAAAGCGATATCGTGTGTATAAACATATAAAAATATGAAATAAAAATAATAAAAATTTGCAAATGGTGGTGTAAAAAGATAACATTACATGCATTTAAAAAAAGAAAAAGTCGTTTTTAAACGATGGTTACAGTAAAGTGAACGTTTAATTTTGCTGTTCAAAAGTTTGTTTTCCGACGTTAAAATGCAGTATATCTCCATATTGCATAATTTACAGAATCGGTGATTTTGCTTATATGCTGGCGCAAATGCAATCATTTGCCAATCAAGGGAGAATGCTTGATTGTTCTTCCGAAGCTGCCAGGCTTTATCGGCGAGGGTTGTTACGGAGCGCATTTTCTCATGCTTGATCGAAGATCGATGTTGGTATAGGCGAGCTTTGAAAGATGTTGCGGTACATCCGACGTAATACCATTTGTTGGTTCCGGAATTTATTGTACATCGGTAGACAATATTGCGTGTTAGGCATTGGTTATTCAATGGGCACAAACCTGGTTTAGTGCAGTTACAGTTATTTTTATGTTTTGCAGTAGTATTCTGGATAGTTTGGTGGGGTTGTAGCTGCGTGTTAGTGCGTTGTATGTCGCTATGCTGGTGCGCTGTGTCATTAGGGATGTACTTATTTAGTATTGTTGAGTTAAGTTTTTTAATTAGTTGTTCTATGTTAGGTGCAGTGGAGTATGAGAGTCTAATGGTGCGCGAGTTTAAGATTTTATAGTATTTATGTGAAATTGTAAAGTGTTTATTGATCAGTGTATAGAATTGTGAGATAATCTTAGTGCTAATAGAAATATTGTACACGGGGTTATACCATATGTACTCTCTACGTCTAACTCTATTTGTAGGTTTGCACCTATTATTATGCCTATTAATGTGTCTGTGTGGTGCAATACTAGTTCGACTTAGATGTGATTTATTCATAGTACCTATGTGGTTATCTTCTAGATATTCTATTTTCTCGCAGTAACCAGCTTTTCTAAGTGCGTCGTTATAATACTCAGCATGCTCGTTGAAGGTCTGCAAATTAGACGATAGTCGGGAGATCCTTATGGATATATTTTTAGGGATAGATTTAATAATGGAATGTGGATGGTTCGATCTTACATTAACGTATTTGAGATTTTCATTAAGTTTGTGAAATGGCTTTATATTACCGTTATTAAGGTTGAAGGTGACAACCAAGAAATTGACCACTTTAAGATTGTGTTCGAAGGTAATACTAAGTCCTAGTTCTAAGAAAAGTTTCCTAATGTTTTTACGTCGCCTTTCTAGGTTTTGTTTGTTCATATTTTTGACTAATAGGAGTGCATCATCACGGTAGATTCCGCCGTGGAGGTCAATAAATTCGTCTGGAGTCTGTGAGCTATATAGATTCAAACCAAATCCGTAACTTCCGCCGAATCATTAGAACCCATCGTAATGTCAAATTCCGATGGTCTATCCCTGCGGACCCAATAACTATTTTCAAAATGGACTACTGTGCGTCTAGCTTCAAGTATAATATTAATATCCTCGTTTGTGAGGTCCGAGTTAACCTTAGCGAATGAGAGGGCCTTATGCAGAGTTTCAGGTGAAATAGAGGAATAGTATTCATCTATATCGAATTGAATAAAAGAAGATTTGTTTTTGTCACTAATGTTATTGAACCAACTTATTGCCTGTTGAGTATTACCCCATAATTTAATATTTACCTTAGCCTTAACTTGAGGGATAATACGATCTAATATGTACTTACTGATTCTACCTATATATATATATATATATATATTAAAGTTTAGAACCCCAATGTCGATTTATTTCATTTAATTTTAATTTAATTTAAAGTAATTAATTGTATTTTGAAAGTAGGTTTATAAATATTAATTTTCAGTAAATCTTTGTATCAGTCTCGGTAGCTTAGTGGGAAGTACCAGAGATGGTGAGATCCTGGTTTCGGTGTTCAATTGTGGTCTGGGGGTTGAATCGAGGACTGAGGGTCAATCCTGGACTGTGAGATACACATAAGGAGTCGTATTAATCTTTTTTAATGTTCCTTCTATATCTCTTTGAAAAAGAGAACCCCTACTTATTTAATTATATTTAATTTAATTTTTTATTTTAGTTAAATTCTCGAAACCATTGACCATCTAAAGGTTGAAGAGACAATATAATGTCTATTTTATCTGTCTCCTCAAATATATATATATATATATATATATATATATATATATATGTAAGTATGCATGTATACGTACATACATATATGTATACAGACGTACAGTAGCATGCACATATATATATATATACATATATATATACATATGCATACAGGTACACATACATATATGCACGTATCAGTTTAGCGGCGCTAACGTCGCTTTGTTCGTTTGTAAACAAACTGAACAGCCTGAATTTATGCCATACGGTGTTAAGGCAACCACGTCACCTTTTTGTTCAACACTGACACAGGAACGATGTACTAGTTTCAAGCTTGTTAGCTATCATCAGCACCGTTTACCCATCTGCCAGATAGTTGAACGTTCGAAAGTATATACTTTCCTTATGAAAATTAACGGCTGAGCAGCCTAATTTGCATATTGAGTGAGTTAAATCGGTCAGGCATACCGAAAACAATAAATTGAAACAAAATGAAAACGAAATTTCATTTCTCACTCTTAGTATGGCACTTACTTAAATGTAAGTATGCATGTATACGTACATACATATATGTATACAGACGTACAGTAGCATGCACATATATATATATATATACATATATATATACATATGCATACAGGTACACATACATATATGCACGTATCAGTTTAGCGGCGCTAACGTCGCTTTGTTCGTTTGTAAACAAACTGAACAGCCTGAATTTATGCCATACGGTGTTAAGGCAACCACGTCACCTTTTTGTTCAACACTGACACAGGAACGATGTACTAGTTTCAAGCTTGTTAGCTATCATCAGCACCGTTTACCCATCTGCCAGATAGTTGAACGTTCGAAAGTATATACTTTCCTTATGAAAATTAACGGCTGAGCAGCCTAATTTGCATATTGAGTGAGTTAAATCGGTCAGGCATACCGAAAACGATAAATTGAAACAAAATGAAAACGAAATTTCATTTCTCACTCTTAGTATGGCACTTACTTAAATGTAAGTATGCATGTATACGTACATACATATATGTATACAGACGTACAGTATGTGTCAGTGTTGAACAAAAAGGTGACGTGGTTGCCTTAACACCGTATGGCATAAATTCAGGCTGTTCAGTTTGTTTACAAACGAATAAAGCGACGTTAGCGCCGCTAAACTGATACGTGCATATATGTATGTGTACCTGTATGCATATGTATATATATATGTATATATATATATATATGTGCATGCTACTGTACGTCTGTATACATATATGTATGTATACAGATTCCCGATATACCAACTAGATCGCCCACTCTATCCACCGCCCGCCAACCGCGAGCTGGAAGATAAACTCTCGAGACTAAAACATTCCGTATTTAACATCTTACGGAAACAGAAGAAGGTGGCCCCTAACCTCTCCAGGACACAACAACTCGCCCTGAAGAACCTACGGAATAAGGAACTTATTTACTTACCATCCGACAAAGGTAAAGAGTTCTGCGTCATCTCTCAAGCCACATACAATAACCTAGCCTTCGAACACCTAAGCGACAGTGAACTGTACACAGTGATCCCGGACATGACCGCAGCCCAAATCGAAAAACAGACCAACTCCATTTGGTTCGATATCTGTAGGAGAAGACAACTCCCGAATAAAATTAAACTCAACTACACCACTAGAAATAGCAGACTGCCCACTTTCTACCACCTCATCAAGACCCACAAGAATAGCACTAAGACGCATATAAGACCCATCGTCTCTAGCATAGAAGGACCCCTATACAAAATTTCCTGGCTTCTCTCCCAGGTCCTCAAGCCTCTACTCTCCACCTTCCCCGGACATGTCAGTAGCTCCGACGAAGTTATACGTAGATTACACCAACTCCAGCCAGAACAACTTAAACTTAATAAATACGCTTTTAGCCTCGACGTTGTCTCCCTCTACACTACAGTCCCCGCTCACCCAGCTGTCGATTTATTGACGGACTGCGTGGTCGCAGAGAACATCCACTGCTACGGCCTCCACCCGACGGACATACACCAACTTTTGTCCTTCACGGTAGACAACACGTACTTCACCTTCCACCACCACACATACAGACAGACAACAGGATTACCCATGGGATCCAGCCTCTCTGGCCTGCTGGCCATCACTTACATGAACCAGCTAGAATGCCGAGCCCTCAACACCTGCCATTCCCATGCCTTCTTCACCCGATATGTAGATGACATACTCATCCTTACATCATCCCGTGAAGAGGCAGAGAAAATATACACAACATTCTCCAGCATGGACGCCAGTATAAAGTTCAGCATAGAACACCCCGATGACCGCGGATCCCTATCCCTGCTGGACTTCCAACTCAGGGTAACAGAGGAAGGCAACATCCACACCTGCTTCTATAAAAAATCCGCCAGCAGGGACCTGTTCGTACATTTCAGATCGGCCCTCCCACTCGGTGCCAAGTTCGGATACATAAAGAACGAACTGGCACGTATCAAGAACAAATGCACCGACGCCAGAGACCGAGACACACACACCACACATTTCCTGGAAGTACTCAAACTGAACGGATACACGACATCCACCACAAACCGTGCCAGAAAGAACAGAGGACACCACACCCGAGGCACTAACACTTGCTTCCTGAAGCTCCCACACTTCAGTGAAGAAACAACAACAGCCATCCGCAGAGCCATCAGACGAGAAGGTCTGGATATTCAACTGGCCCATTCGGGTCCTTCTTTGCGTGGACGGCTAGCTAAGAGACACTCCACCAGACATGACAACTGCTGCAGACTAGCCAACTGCCCCATCAACGACACAGACCTATGCCACCAGGCTTACGTAGTTTACAGACTAGAGTGTGACAAATGCAACAACTTCTACGTAGGTAGCACCACCAGACCACTCCACATAAGAATAAAAGAACACCTCAATACTAACGCTTCCTCATTTAAGAAACACCTAGTTAAATGCAAAAACACTGATAAAAACATAACAGTTAGGATAGAAACTAAAGAAAGAAACCTCGGTAATCTTAGAATCAAGGAAGCACTCATTATAGATAGAACACATCCACCAATCAATAATAGACTAGAGCTCAACACCCAATTTATAACCTGATAGGGCCTCTAGCCCCACTTTACACACCCCACACACACGCACGCACACACCTCCACTTATTCTCTCTCACACATACACACACAAAACCAGTTCTAACACCAGATAACACCTACCCCCCACTTTTACGATTAGACCTATCTTCCCACACTCACACACACACATACCTACACCTTCATGCTTTCTCCCACACACATATACAGACACGCATATAAAATTTAAAAAACACAACAAAAACATAAACAAACCCCTCTTAAAGGGAGACTACTCTTTACCCACCTAATTTTAATTCTTTGATATTAAAGTTAGAACTCTATACTATTTCCGGTCAGCATGGCTTCATTGGAAATTTAGACGCTGGTCTGAGACTTTTACTTCCCTCCGAAGAAGAGATATTATCTCGAAAATTAAGGACATTTAAATAAATTCAAGGTGAAAGACGAATCCTCATCAATATCTCTCACTATTGCATTCTTTTTCTATGTCCATATCTGCATTGTCTTGGCCTTATTACACATATTCTAACGTTTATACCTCATTACACAATGCTTCAAGTGAACTATAACCTCCTCCCATATATATATATATATACATCACAAGCAGTTGTTACGGAATTTGCATCCAGTGAATGCGAGTGTCGTATATGTGTCTTTTTTGGTTCCGTTAAGCTCATATGTGTGTCTGTGTGTGTGTGTGTCTGCCTGTCTGTGTGTATGTGTGTCTGTGAATGTGTGTGTGTGTCTGTGTGTGTGGCTGCATGTATGTGTGTGTGTCTGTGTGTCCGTGTATGCGTATGCGTGTATATGTGTGTGTGTCCGTGGGTGTCAATAGGTAAATAAAATCCAAGCTATCTCCTCTCCAAAACTCCAATATTATCAGACGTTGTAACAACTCAGCAGTAGTAGTATAAATATATAAATTGCAATAACAACAATAACAATTTCATTTTTATTTTAGCTGAGCTACCCGGTGATACCCGGGTATTTTATGAAAGTTACAATATATTTGGCACACATTACAAAATATTTGACCATTCAAATATAATTGCTGAATTTTAACGAAAGTAAAGCAGAATATTTATTGCCGTTTGGTCAAATAAATCATCTAGATAAAAATATTAGTTTTTTCCAGTGGTGATTTTTTGAATACTGCTCCCTATTACAGTCAGCATATATAATACTTTACTCATAGATGAATCATTGGGTATGTTGTCAGTGAAAAGGGCTTGACGCAAAAAATACATTTAGATTTTTTTTTATTTATCCTTTTCTTTCTTTCTTTCTTTTTTTTTCTTTGCTCAATCTGAACCTCTGAAATTCAAACAACATGTAAAGACTATTTTAAAAAACCATAAATAAAATAAGAAAATAAATTTATCATTGGTTTATGATCGAATGAAGCGTTTACTTACTCATTTCTGTAATTCGGGGAAAGGTGGAATTTGAAGGAAATTTGGCTGCTATTTCTACCCAACAAAGTCCTCACTTATACTACTTCATATAGCAGAGTTACCCGGGAATGTCTGCATATTCTTTCAAAGTAACACCATGCAGTAAATTTGCGGCTTCAGAATTCCTTGCAAACTACATGACTAAGGAATTAGGATCTGTGTGTATTGTCATTGAATGAGGTATTACGACATTGCGCATTCCAAAGCCTCTGGTTAAACAACATTCTTGGTTTTGCATTGTGGTGCCACAATGAAGAGACAATCAGGGTTCCAGCCCTTGTTGTGCCAACATAGAGTTGAGCGTGTGAAAAGGCAGGATCTGCCAGATTCAACCCTAAATTCAGTTGGATAGTTTACAACCTGGTCTTGAGAAGTGATTGTGTCAACTGATTTGTAGCATATTTTCTCTCCCGGTAACATCTCCAGCAGCCTTCTGTTGATTTATTTCACAGCAACATTTTTAGGTGCTAAGATTGCTCGTTCACAGAGCCATTTCGGATCACATCGCCTGGTCTGAATGTTTGGAAACACTCTGGCAATCAGTTCATGTTCTGTGTCAATGATATGGCCAAATGACAACTGAATATGGTCATTGGAGTCCTTTTCAAGAAGTCCATTTCCCAATTTAAGTAGTTGGATGGCAAACTCACTGACACCTTCGTCACCAGTTAAGTGCATTCGCATGTTGGTTGTAAGGTTCAGCAGTTGAAAGTGGGGTCAGACATAGGATGTTTTCAGACAGGCATTGACCTGATCAGCTCGAGTCCCTCGAAGAATTACAGGCAGAGTTTGTCTGAATCACCAGCAAGAACCATTGTCACTCCTCCCATTATGCAACTATTTTCTCTCAGATCCCTTATCGTCCGGTCCAAAGCTTCAATTTCTCCTTTATGGCTCATAGTAGTTTCATCCCAAATTATCATCTTGCATGTTTGCAGAAGCTTGCCCTTGGGTGAGTTCTTCTTGATGTTGCAAAAAGATTGTTCATGCTGTGTGAGATCTATGGGCAGCTTAAACATGGAGTGTGCAGTTCTTCTCCCATCCAGAAGTGTTGATGCAATGCCAGTTGAGGCCACAGCAAGGGCAATATGTGGCTTTTGGCGAACTTTTGCAAGCAGGAGGTTTATGAGGAATGTCTTGCCTGTGCCAGCAGGAGCATCGATGAAGAAAAGTCCTCCCCTGTCATTTTGAATGTTTTCGATGATGTTGAGGTAGGCGTATTTCTGGTCATCCATCAATCGAGGTTCATTTTAATCCACAAACTTACGCAATGCTTGAATATCGTAGTTTGTCTCCTGAAAAAATGTCTTGTGCTACCTCCATTTCTTCATCTGGCTCTGGCATCCTGCAGTTAGCTAATGTGCTATTCATTGCCTGAACTCGATGGGACAGGTCACAGAGAGCTTGATTGTAAATCTTGGGGGTATATTCCATATACATATTGCCATGATGTCTTCGAGCTAGGTGTAGATAGTTGTCTGGCATATTGTTTTTGTACTCCAGCCAGAGTAGATGAACTTCATCAAATTCCACATGCTGTGAGCATAATAGCAAATAATTGTCTTATTTCACTGGCTACTTGAGTGATTGCTGCTTCTTCTAGGCACTTTTTCCAGTGTCCATTGTCATGCAGGAGTCCATGCTGTTTACATGCTTCTTGGTATGTTGCGCACTCCCTTCCTCTGAAGCACCTAAGATCCTCTAATGATGTTGGTCCTCGAACAGTATGCAGAAGTAGCCATAAATAAAAACATTCTCTGTTGTTGGGATGGACATTGTCAACACACCCAACAACATCCTTTGACTTGCCTTCATGACCTTCCACTAAATAACCCTGCTTTCTTCGAATGCAGACCTTGCAATTGGTCCAGGTGTAGTTTGTTGGGACTTCAGCATATAGGAGGGATCGAGCAAATTCATCATTCTGGCAGAGTTTAAAGAAAGCAGTTAGTGTCATGTGATGCTTGTGCCAACTGATGAGCAGTGATATCAGTGAAGTACACTCTCTGTCCATTTTCCAGATGGACTGCGAGGTTGACCACTGTTGGGTGGCGTTGGTGGATATCAAATCCAAAGATTCGCCAGATAGCTTCATTGCTGGAGATGTATCGACCTGTTTGATGCCGTTTCACCTCATCCAGCCCACCATCATTGAGTTCTTTGTCAGTAATAAAGGTATCCATGTCCCTGCCCTTGTTGATATTTTAAAAGTTTACACAACAATTTCTTGTGTAGGACGACCCACTGATTGTTTATGGTCAGCTCCTCTCCTCGAACTGTCAGGCTTGCAGTATTGCCTCCATGTTCTGGTCTACGCCTACGATAAAGGGGGTATCCATTATTGTCAGTCCGAGTTTCCCGAATAAAAGCTCTAGGATGATGTTTGCTGTATTTTTTATCTTTCATGCAGGCTGAGGCTGGATTGATGACTCCACATGGACCATGAATGAGTTTGGACTTCGTATATATACTCTTTTACCTGTTCCAGCCATTCGGCTGAGGCCATGCTGGGGCACCGCCCTTGTTGCTACACATTTTATCCCCAGCCTGTATTGGTTGGCCACTGGTGCAACAGGGAGTTCATTGCTGCTGCCCTTAGGTTTCCCTCGTGCCTTTCTGTGGGCTCATCTGGGATCCTGGATAGCAAAGTGTCGAGATGTTTCTTGAAGACATCCACACCATGCAGATCTCTCAGATCCCTTGGCAGCTTGTTGAAGAGTTGAGGGTCCTTGAACCCCAGACTTTTGCAATATTTGCTCCTTATTCTAGATATGGAAGACGGGATCTTTGGCACCACACAATGACGTCCTGTTCGGCGGTTGGTCCAGCTCCCAATGCCAAAGTTTGGTGCTAGTCCCTCCAGGATTTACCACATGTAGATCACTGCGGATCTCTCCCGTCTTCGTTCCAAGGAGTAGAGGTTCAGTTCTTTTAGCCTCGCCCAGTAGCTTATCTCCTTCACAGTCGCAATTCTCTTAGTGTAGCTTCGCTGGATTGCCTCAATCTCCGTGGTTAGTTTGACACTATGGGGTGACCACAACTGGGAGCAGTAGTCCAGGCGGCTTAGGACAAATGTCCTCCATAGTGTCAACATGGTGTCTCGGTCTCTTGTCCGGAAAGTCTTCAAGATCCAGCCAGCGAGTCGCCTGCACATTGTCGCCACTTTCATGATGTGCGAGGAAAAAGATGCATCATCGCTCATGTCTATACCCAGGTCTCATATCGATTTTTACCCAGGGATATCGGTCCCTCCTGGTCCGGTGTAACTGTGTTGTACTATATTTGTGTTTGCAAGTTTGTTTGGAGGTTTGTATTGTAGGGCTTGGAATTTGCCAGCATTAAACTGCATGTTGTTTTCTTCCGCCCATTTGTATATGGCATACAGCCCTTGTTGTAAAGGGCAGCGTCAGCCGGGTTTTTGATTGCCTGTGCTACCTTAGTGTCATCATCATAGCTAGTGAGGGATGTTGTTGTATGTACTACAGAGGGTATGTCTGAGAGAGCCACCAAAAACAGTAGTGGTCCCAGGACTGTGCCTTGGGGAACCGCACTTGTTATTGATATTTCCTTTGAGAGGGCCCCCGTTTGCTGCGACTGTCTGGCTTCTCTCCTTTAAGAAGTCGTGCAGCCACTCACCTACTTTTCCAGTTATGGTGAGTCCGTGTAGTTTGTGACATATCATTCCGTGGTCGACTTTGTCAAAGGCCTTCGCAAAGTCAAGATATATCATGTCCACATGTGAGCTGTCAAGCAGTTGTTTCAGTACCCAGTCGTAATGATGTAGCAGCTGTGTAAGGCAGCTTTTTCCTGGGTGAAAGCCATGCTGCGTGTTAGTCAGGCAGTCATTTTCCTCGAGGAAAGTGATCAGTTTCTTTCTGACGATTCGCTCCATGACCTTACTGATATGTGACGTCAGGGTGACTGGCCTATGTTGTTTGGCTTCCACTCTGCTACCTCCTACATGGATAGGGCACTTGTGAGTGCAAGCTCACCATTATCATTCTGGAAACACTTCTCTCCAATGACATAACAATTCTCTCTGACACACTGCCTCGTAATCTGGAACACCTCCTGTTTCTGTTCCTCGTGTTGCAAAACATGCTTGAATTTCCTATCCTCTGCCTCCCTTCTAGCTAATTATACTTGTCGACTAGCTTCCCTCCTGGTCTCTATGTAATGTGCCCTGTTCTTCCATTCTTTCCATGCCTGTCTCTTAACCTTAACTGCCTCATCTACCATATTGTTCCACCACCAAGTCACTCTCCTCCTCCCTGTATATATCTTTTTATCATTATCCTTTTCTCAAATATAGACAAATTACGCGCACAAATATTATGCATAGATGTGTTACCTGGAAGCTGAAGAGTGAGAATAATATAGATGATAAAAGTCTATCTTCAGCAACAAGTGCTATATTGTCTCCCATGTTGAAAGATATTATTTTACAATATAAGAACTTGAAACTAAGACTAACTGAGTCACAGAATAGATAGGGATGTACACAAAAGACCTAGATGTGGAAAGAAGTGGAAATTGTGCAGATTGAACATTGAAGTTGTGACCGATGTGAAGAAGCTGTGGAAAGATGTGGCGAAAAGAGTGAAGAATGCAATCCCTAGAAAGGTCATCCCCGAGAGTAAACATTGGGAGTTACAGCAACGTTTTAAGACATAGAAAGAGTAGTTGTGGATTGTTCCGGTGAAAAGCAATGAATCGGAAGCATAACAGACGACGCTCAGCAGTTGGAGTTCGCTGCCAAGCAGATACCAATATAATATTATATATTAGGGAATCAGATAGTTTGTCTTACCTGTTGTTTTATTGCAAAAGCGTATCCTTAAAAGTGAGAGACAATATAGCGTTTGTTGGTGAAGATAATATAATTTGTTTATCTATATTACTCTCTATGCAGAAATAAGGAAACATTTGCACATGGTCGACCCTGACTATACGTTCATATTAGTTGTGAATCTTTGCTTTAGAGAAACAGAAAGAAGACGACTATATTTGTAATTCGATGTATAATCGATTTAAGTATGATAAAAAATATTTGAAACATTGGAGATGATGTGCATCTAAATACTAAGCATATACAGATGCACACATAAGTGAAAAGGAACACAAGCACACACAAATAGATGGATAGCTGCACACACATGCATACATATCTACGTAGTTGATGTTTAAATTGCAACAAGTCTTGTCATCAACTTCATCACTTTACGTCTGCTTTTCCTTGCTTGCAAGGGTGGGACGAACCTATTGAGCACAGTATCTCTCCACTTGTCACGGTCCTTCGTCATCTCCTCATTGAGCTTTAGAGATTTGAGGTCTGCTCACACCAGCTCCGCCCATATTTTTCGTGGTCTTCCTCTACTGCGTTGTCCTTCTACTGGGATTTCTTGGCATTTCTTTACCTAGGTGTCATCCTCCATGCGCATCACATGTCTATACCAACACAGTCTTCTCTTCCGCACGCTACAACTTATCCCAGTTAAACAGTTTCTCCCTGAAGTCCTCCATGCCTAGTCGTTCATTTCTCTCCAGCCGTCGCATATCCTCTGCAGTTGCTGCCCAAGTCTCACTACCATGCAGCATCGCGCATCTCACACAGTCATCATATAACCGTCCTTTCGTACGCAGGGAGAAATCCTTCTTTGTCAACAGAGGAAGAAGCTCCCTAAATTTCTTCCGACCCGTCCTTATTCTAGATACTATGGTCTCGGAACACCCGCTCCCATTCTAATCAGATCACCTAGGTAGCGGAAGCTATCACCCACTTCTATAGAACCCACCTTCATGTGGTAAATGTGTCTATCACTGCGTCTTCTACTGTCAAGTTCTGTACAACTACTGCATACGTATTTCTCCCTACTTGTTAGTTTGCCTGCTATCCCACTACATCTCTTGTGTACCCAGGATCTGCATTGTGTACATTTTATAGAATTTATCCCAACTCCTTTTCTACATATTGAACATGACCATTTCTCTGATGGAATCAGAGTTTTGTCCTCTTCTCTACTTATCAACACTTTTGTCTTAGCTAGGTTCACTCTCAGTCCTCTTGATTCCAACTGCTTTTTCCATAGACAGAATTTCTTCTCTAGTTCCTCTACTGAATCTGCTATAAGTACCAGATCGTCAGCATAGAGAAGTTCCCATGGGCAGCCAGTCTTAAACTCGTGTTATGGCTTGGATAATTATAATGAACAAGAGCGGGCTGAAGACAGAGCCCTGATGCACTCCTACTTGTATCTGGAATTCCTCATTAAACTCCATTACTTCTCTCACTTTACTGACAGAACCTATGTACTTAGCTTGCACTGTCCTCACAAGCCATTCCTCTACACCTATTTTCCTTAGATACCACCAGATGACAGATCGTGGTACACTATCAAAGACCTCCTCTAAGTCATCAAAATCTAAGTATAGTGGCTTATTTTTCTCTAAGAACCTCTCTTGTAGTTGTATCACTAAGAAGAGGGCATCTGTTGTACTTTTCCCAGACATAAAACCAAACTGCATCTCATTTAGTTTGGCCCTTTCTCTAATTAGTTGCAATAGTATTCTTTCTGCCACTTTCATAACCTGATCCATCAGTTTGATGCCTCTATAATTGCTCATTTCCAGAGCATCCCTTTCTACCTTTGTCGCAATTTATAAGGATACTGCTGCACCAGTCTTTGGGTATGACTCAGCCATATATATAACCTGATTGACGATGCGTGCAACCAGTTTAGTAGCTACTTCTGATGCCCTAACCCTATATTCATCTTTGTCAATAGCTGGTCCCTCTATCGGATAATAATTTGTGAAAAAATGAACGCAGAAAACACACACATACATATATACACTCACACACTCTCTCACTCACATGAACAGACAGAGCACTAAATATCTATTTGTTTTTAAAATATAATTTCAATAATAATTAATTGCTAAGATGGATTACATTGCCACCGGTTATATTTTATATAATACCCTAAAACTCGTTTGTTTAAAAAGCTTAATTTTATTTCTTTTTACTCTGACATTATGACTTGTAGCTCTGATAGGTTGAGCTAGATTGCCAGCGTTGAAATAGTTGCGCTTTAGTTGTGATGTAGCCGTGAGTCGTGGGGCTATAGTATATTGTCATGTATGTATATACTTATGTGTACATATATCTATGTATGTATACACGTGTATGTATATCTATATATACACATATATTTATATATATATATATATATTGATTTATATATATATATATATATACTGATTTTTAATGCGATGAAATACCAATGATCGTTGGCAAATCACTGATGAGGGACTAATTTTATAATATGTAATCCATGTGCAACCATGCAGTATTCTTCTCCCCATGTTTTTCATATATATATATATATATATATATATATATATATATATATATATATATATATATATATATATATATATATATATATTTATATATATGTGTTATTGTGTATAGTGTTTGTGTGTTTACATAAGACTACAAATCTGTTTATGCAGCATTCCAATTAGCGAGGGGAGATTACTTTACAATATTTTAATAAAATTATTGGAGTTGTTTCCCTTTTAGTCGGAAATTTTGTTGTTTGATAAAACTGTCATTGAATTTATGCCTTGTTAAGGCTGGTTCGGTCTCAGTCAGTGCTAAGTGTATGCTGTTAAAAGAAAGATATTTCATGTGACATAATTACTGCAACAGGTTAGGTATTTGGAAGGTTTGGGGTTGTATTTTATTGTTTAAATATGATTGTCACTTAGATAAGACAGGATTCATCAATTTGTAGAAGAATTGATAGGGTTAAGTTTTAGTTTTTGGGTGGGTGTGTATATATGAAACTGAATAGCTATTTATATACATGATCTGTTGATTCTCTATCCTTCTTTCTCATAAATATAGACATAGAAATTACGATATACACGTACACACATACATGCATACACTCACACACACACATATATTTCACATTGTTCTGATCAAAATATTCAATTTCTTCACAGAATAATAAATCATGTTTTAGTTTTTGCTGATATTATTGTTCGTTGTGGTGGTGGTGTTGTTTGGATTGGCGGTGTTGTTGGGAGTGGTGGCGGTGTTTGTGTTGTTGTTGTTGTTACACATACACACATACACATACCCACACTGACTGGCAAAACTATTCTTTCATCTCAATGAAATTTCCGCCCAAACAACTACTACCATCTCCATCCCCACCATCAGGTTCACAATTATACACACACACACAGATACATACATACACACATATGTGTGAGATCCGTGATGCTGCATGGTAGTGAGACGTGGGCAGCAACTGCAGAAGATATGCAACGGCTAGAGAGAAATGAAGCAAGCATGCTCCATTGGATGTGCAATGCCAAAGTGCGTGAACGACCAAGCATAGACGAGTTGAGAAAGAAACTGGGTATAAGAGGGATAAGTTGTGGTGTGCAGGAGAGAAGGCTGAGATGGTATGGACATGTGATGCGAATGTAGGATGACCGCCGGGTAAAGAAGTGCCAAGAAATCCCAGTAGAAGGAAGACGCAGTAGAGGTAGACCACGAAAAACATGGGCGGAGGTGGTGAGAGCAGACCTCAAATCTCACCGAGGAGATGACGAAGGACCGTGACAAGTGGAGAGATACTGTGCTGAATAGGACCCGTCCAACCCTTGCAAGCAGGGAAAAGCGAACGTAAAATGATGATGATATTAGTGGGTGTGTGTGTATGTTGACTGCAAATTAGATAACGCCTACATAATTAGATAACGCCTATGTCTTTCATTGTCATGTGTCATTCCTTATTGAGATCCTTATAAATACCAGTGTGCGTTTTATACTTTCCATATTCCAGGCTCCTGGTGGAAATATGTCTCTGTCACCTGCATACCAGTTAGATCTCAGCACACGAGCTCCTGCCACTTCATAATCCCTCACGGGAAGTCAAATGGCTGCAGGTCAGTCAGATTTATATTTAATTTATTTCTTAAAAAATAAAATTTCAGTTTAATTTATTTCTTAAATAAAAGTTCAATTTAATTTTTTTCTTAAAAAATAAAAAGTTTAATTTCATTTATTTCTTTAAAAAAAAATTAAATATAATTAATTTCTTCAAAAAAAAGCTTTGTTAAATTTATTTTTACGTTTTGTATTGGGGAAAAATTTTCCATTTAATTAATTTCATCATTTTGTTGTATATACACACATGCATATATACAATTGTTATATATATATATAAAATGTCATATAAGATGGGAGTTATTAGAATACCTTGCAGTATTCGTTTTTGTTCTATGCTCTCTGAGTTGAAATCCCGCCGAGGTCAACTTTGCCTTTCATCCCTTGGAGGTTGATAAAAAAAGTACCAGTGAAATACTGATGTGAATTCTTCCTCTCTATTTTTCTCTTCATCTTTTTATGAATAAAAGTACCAGTCAAATACTGGGTTCCTCTCTTCTCTGTGTTTCCTCTCTTCCCTGTCTATCTTTCTGGAAAAATTTGCTATTTTTAGAACTGGAGGGGGTGGGATTTGTTAGGGATTAAGGTTAAAAAATGAAAGATATATATGTATATATATATGTATAATATGTGTGTTGATGAAATTATGTTGGTGGTGGTGGTAAAAATTGTTTTGCAAGATTTATCTGGAAAAATCTGTTGAATTATATTGTTTTGTTTTCACTTTGATTTATTATATAATTATGGTTGGTTGGTTGTCTCTCTCGTGGTTACTGGTATTGTCTCTGTTCTCTCGTTTGACAAACGACTTTATAAAAGCTGACTCAATATTGTTCAATGTTTTACTGCTACTTTAAGAGACTGGTGGGCAAAGGGGGACAATAATATCTGCTTACACACCCCAATGTGGACTGCCTGGCGTTATTAAAGACAGATTCTATGAGTCGCTAATGCTCACTACCTCCCAACTAACCGACAGTGACAACATAATTGTTGGCGACCTAAATGGTCATGTTGGACAACATTGTGATAGCTATGATGGAATCCATAGTGGCTACAGGTTTGGTACCAGAAATGAGGAAGGCTTTAGAATCCTGGAATTCTGTAACTCTAATAACCTAACTATCTGTAACACAAACTTTAAAAAACCAGACAATCACTTGATCACCTATAGATCAGGGGAACATGCCATTCAGATAGATTATATCCTTACCAGAAGATGTGAAAAAGTGTCTGTTGTAAACACTATTTCCCTCCCCCGTGAAGAATGCACCTCCCAACATAGCTCATAGTTAGTGACCTCATAGTCAGGACGAGATGTATTCGACAACAGGAGGACTACCCTGAGAAGAAGAATATGAAAGTTAAAGGACCCCACAGCCAGTAACAAATTTATTACTTGATGCTTTTGACAGTAAAGAAGAGCAATTAGAGACATACAGTATAGAGGAACAGTGGGAATTCCTGAAAGTTAACCTGCTGAAGGCGACAGATGAAATCTGTGGCTGGAGCAGACCTATAAGCAGGAGAAGAGTAACATGGTGGTGGAACAGTAAGGTGGAGGAGTCAATCAAGGCCAAAAAGAGAGCTTGGAAAGTATGGCGGGATGGGGGAAGTAGAGAAGACTATCAAGTGGCCAGGAGGAAAGCTAGGAGACAAGTGTACTTTGCAAGAAGGGAAGCAGAGGAAATAAAGTTCAAGCATGTTCTACAACGCGAGGACCAAAAACGTGAGGTGTTCAGGATTGCTAGGCAATGAGTCAAGGAAAACCGTGATATTGTCGGGGAGAAGTGTGCCCGTAATGATGATGGTATACTTGTCATCACTGATACAGATAAAAAGGTAGCTTGGAAGTGTCACTACGAGAGGCTACTAAATGAGGAGAATAAGTGGGAAAAAGATAGTCTGCCTCAAATCAATCCAATAGAGGAACCAGCAGTGCAAGTTGAAGGTTGTATAATAAGTAAGGCAATCAAAGATATGGAGACAGGCAAAGCAGCTGGGCCTTCACAGATAGTTGCTGAAATGTTGAAAGCATCTGGATCGGTGGGACACACTATGGTCACCCGGATAGTAAACCATGTCATACAGAATGGGGTTATACCAAATGACTGGCATAACAGCATCAGCTTCATTAACTGCTACAAGGGTAAAGGAGATGCCCTATATAGGGGAAACTATAGAGGCATTCAATTAATTGACCAGGTCATGAAGGTCACAGAAAGAGTTATAGCGCAATTAAAAAGAGAGCGAATTGATCTAGACGAAATGACGTTTGGGTTTGTGTCAAGTAAAAGTACCACAGACGCTCTTTTCCTTGTACGACAACTGCAGGAGAAGTACCTAGCTAAATGTCTGAGATGTCTGGGTGTAGCACAGAGTGTATAGAGGAGCTTCGGCATGGCATAGCAGTTCCTCAGCAGAAAGAGAACTGGGTGGCCATCAATCAACCCCAGTCGGCTCGTGAGAGTCTGGAGCTTTTGAAGCCTGGACCTGATGGTGGAGCGGATGGCCGGCGGGTGGATCGGTGAGGGCATCCTCTTTGGGGGTCGCCTGAACCTGGCGGAGAATGGACCGCACGTCCAAGACGGAGACTGCAAAGCTTGCAGCATTGAGGCTGACATTCACCACCTCCGACTTGGCTGAGTTGACCTGGAGGTCGATTCCCGCCAGGGCAGGAACCACCGATCGAAGGTCATGGCAGACCGTCTGTACGGGCCCACCCAAAGTAGCATCATCCAGATATTAAACGTTGCGAGGGGCCATTATACTCCGGGCGATGTGGTCAATACCAAGGGTGAACAGGAGGGGTCCCAAAGGGTTGCCCTGTTGGACCCCAGTAGCCGAGGGTATGACCGTATCAGCAGCAAGGAGCATGCTCGGGGCTCCATATGACAGGTAGGCAGAGGGGGCTCGGCTGAGGCAGGCCTCGAGCAGATGATCCCAGCGTAAAGAGTTGAAGGCATTCCTCATGTCAAACTTGACAATGAGGTGGCTGGAGTCCCTGGATGCCGGTTCCGAGTGTTACGGACTTGCAGATCACCTTGGCAGCCAGCCTCCGGAAGACATTGCCCACAGCAATGGGGCGTATGCCACCCTCTTTCTTCCTGAGAGCGGTGAGGCTGGCCGAAAAAAGAGGCCTCGGGCGTAAGAGTCTAGGGTGCCATGGATGAGCCTATTGGTGAGCGCCACAATTGCACTCAGAAGGCGGCGGAGAGGGGAGATATCAACTCCTTGAGGAGGCCTGGTCAGAGACCATCAACATCTCCGCAGCTGCTAGCTGGGAAGGACCTGATGGCGGACATGATGTCTGCATCAGAAGCCACAAGGAGCAAGTGTGGATTACAATACAAAACCTCTGAGAATGATTTCTAAGATATTTCACCATAATTAATTTTCATCAATATATATTAATATTATTATTGGTTATTAGGTCAGGTGGATTGGCCAGAACAATTCTACTCTTCTTTTTTAGATGTCACGATTTTTCATGGCATTCCTGAGATCATTAATCTCCAGCTGGAGATCCAGAGATATCTGATGTATGTAGGTGAACCTCAGTCATCCCACTTGGGTCTTACTATGTTTAGGTATCCACCACAGGAGCCAGCTCATCAGGTCATCCTACCCTCAGCAGCAATGTCCAGCATTTATTGACTTCCACTCCCTAGTTATTGTGGTAATCTTCGATATCTGGGAATATATTTCTTCTGCTTAAGGGAGTAATAAATATAAAGTTTTAAAAAAAACATATATATACACACACATATATATATATGTTGACATTTATAAGAGTTCTCTATCAAAAGCCTTCTCTTTGTCCAATGCTAAGTATAGTGGCTTATTTGTCTCTAAGAACCTCTCTTGTAGTTGTCTCACTAAGAAGAGGGCATCTGTTGTACTTTTCAGAGGCACAAAAGCAAACTGCATCTCATACACATACATACATATACATACATACATACATACATATACACATACATACATACATCATCATCATCATCATCATCATTTCGTTTTAAGTCCGCTTTTTCCCTGCTTGCAAGGGTGGGACGAAACTGATTCTGGCTTGATTTCTACAGCTGGATGCCCTTCCTAACACCAACCTCATTTACAGTGAGTGCTGGGTGCTTTTTTGCCGTGGCACCTCCACCACCGCTTTGTAGTGGAATTATATGGACCCAGTCCCTATCATCTCATTTCTACAGCTGAGTAAACTGGAGCAATGTGAAATAAAGTGTCTTGCTCAAGGAAACAACACATCATCCGGTCTGAGAATTGAACTCACAACCTTTTGATTGCAAGGCCAATGCTCTAACCACTAAGCCATGTGCCTCCATATACATACACATACATATACATACATATATATATATATATATATATATATATATATATATATATATACATACATACATATATACACATACATACATACACATACATATATATATATATACATAATATACATATACATACATACACATATATAAGCATATACACATAAGTATATATACATATACACAAGTATATATACATATATACATATACATACATATATACATACATATATACATACATATACACATATACATACATATATACATATACACATACACATACATATATACATATACACATACACATACATACATATATATATACATATACACATACACATACATACATACATATACATACATATACACATACATATACATACACATACATATATATATATATATATATATATATATATATATATATACATACACACACATATATACATACACACATATATACATACACACACATATACATATACACATATATACACATACATACACATACATATACATACATATACACATACATATACACGCATATATACATATACATACATACACACATACATACATACATACATATATATATATACATACATAAAGACAAATCCATCTCATGGACGAGAATGCAAGGGCTCCTCCTCTTTGTTTCGGCCGCGGATGGCTAACATAACCCCATCCCCGCTCCCCACCGCTCCCACCCTCTAAACGCAATCCAAAACTTCAGAGTTGGTACCATGAATGTAGGCACCTTAAAGGGTGGCTCTAACGAGGTTGTAGAAATGCTTGAACGTAAGGAGGTCGATGTTTGTTGTATTCAAGAGACCAGGTGGAGGGGTGGGTCTGCTAGATTCATCGTGGGTAAAGAACGATGCTATAAGCTTTTCTGGGTGGGAAATGACAATGGGCTGGGTGGAGTAGGAATCATGGTAGCAGATAAGATAATAGACGTAAATAGAGTGAACGACAGAATAATTAAAATAAGACTTGTCCTCAATAGAACT
>OZ024742.1:361592620-361622620 GCA_964016885.1 Eledone cirrhosa | reverse complement strand
GGGGCCCACCCACAGCCCCGGCGGACAGAATGGAGAAGGCGTTTCCCCGGAGCACGGCAAGGGAGACGCGCTGGAAAAGCCACTCCAACTCGCGGGGCTCACACCTGCGGCTGGCCAGCTCAGCGCCTATGGTGGTGAGTAAGGAGGTAGCCCTGGGGCCGAGGACACCAGAAGTCTCCACTTCCAGGGGTACGACCGCAAACCTGTCGGAGAGTGACCGATATGTGAGGAGTTTGGCCCCCTCAGTCTGACGTGCAGCAGAACCTGGGCCAGTCGCAGACTGCACCAGGTTGCGGCTGCAGAAAGTGTCGGTGCAAGTGGCATCCCAGACGAGGGGTTTGCCACCGCGGAACGGGAAGATGGTCATGCCATCTGGCCTTTTGCCGTCCCCTCGAGCTGGGAAGGGAAGCCTGCAGCGTCCAAGCCATGCTTAATGACTTCGTTGAGGGCAGCATGGCGTGGATTGCGGCTGGCACTGTGGCGACAGGAAAGCGGGTGGAGGCCGAAAGAGTCCATGGTGGAACGGCAGCGACATTGGTGTGAGACCGAGCCTCAGGGAAACGCCGATGCGCAAGCTATGGTTGTCTAGCTGCGTGCGAGTGGAGAATGAGGGCAGGGCATGGAGCCAGGCACCACTGTGGGGTTTGGAGGCCCCACGAAAACAAACAAGGCGGTGATGGTCGAGCTGGCACGTGAGCCTGTCTGAGGCCAGGCTGCACTGGATGGCATCCCAAGTGTGTTGGGGGGACTTGACGTCAACAGGGGAAGAAGGAGGAGGGACGTCTACTGGGCTAAGTCCCAGCCGGTCCCACGTCTCACAGGCGGCCACGCGTTCTCTGAACACAGAGGGTTCTGTTGTGTTTTGAAGAACCCTGCTGACGAGGACGTGGCACGAGGTTAACGACGAAAGATACGCCGGCAAAGCTAGTGAGATCGGGGACTGGAGGCGAAGGCCGCCATACCTGACAGGTAGAGTTGCATATCTCATCGGCTGCTGCTAGGATACAAGTATCGAGCTCAGCGAGGAGACATGTCTGGGTGTAGCACAGAGTGTATAGAGGAGCTTCGGAATGGCGTAGCAGTTCCTCAGCAGAAAGAGAACTGGGTGGCCATCAATCAAGCCCAGTCGGCTCGTGAGAGTCTGGACCTGATGGTGGAGCGGATGGCCGGCGGGTGGATCGGTGAGGGCATCCTCTTTGAGGGTCACCTGAACCTGGCGGAGAATGGACTGCACGTCCAAGACGGAGACTGCAAAGCTTGCAGCATCGAGGCTGACATTCACCACCTCCGACTTGGCTGAGTTGACCTGGAGGTCGATTCCCGCCAGGGCAGGAACCACCGATTGAAGGTCATGGCAGACCGTCTGTACGGGCCCACCCAAAGTAGCATCATCCAGATACCAAACGTTGAGAGGGGCCGTTATACTCTGGGCGATGTGGTCAATACCAAGGGTGAACAGGAGGGGTCCCAAAGGGTTGCCCTGTTGGATCCCAGTAGCCGAGGGTATGACCGTATCAGCAGCAAGGCGCATGCTCGGGGCTCCATATGACAGGTAGGCAGAGGGGGCTCGGCTGAGGCAGGCCTCGAGCAGATGATCCCAGCGTAAAGAGTTGAAGGCATTCCTCATGTCAAACTTGACAATGAGGTGGCTGGAGTCCCTGGATGCCGGTTCCGAGTGTTACGGACTTGCAGATCACCTTGGCAGCCAGCCTCCGGAAGACATTGCCCACAGCAATGGGATGTATGCCACCCTCTTTCTTCCTGAGAGCGGTGAGGCTGGCCGAAAAAAAGAGGCCTCGAGCATAAGAGTCCAGGGCGCCATGGATGAGCCTATTGGTGAGCGCCACAATTGCACTCAGAAGGCGGCGCCCGGCCTCAGCGGAGAGGGGAGATATCAACTCCTTGAGGAGGCCAGGTCAGAGACCATCACCATCTCCGCAGCTGCTAGCTGGGAAGGACCTGATGGCGGACATGATGTCTGCATCAGAAGCCACAAGGAGCAAGTGTGGATTACAATACAAAACCTCTGAGAATGATTTCTAAGATATTTCACCATAATTAATTTTCATCAATATATATTAATATTATTATTGTTTATTAGGTCAGGTGGATTGGCCAGAACAATTCTACTCTTCTTTTTTAGAGGTCACGATTTTTCATGGCATTCCTGAGATCATTAATCTCCAGCTGGAGATCCAGAGATATCTGATGTATGTAGGTGAACCTCAGTCATCCCACTTGGGTCTTACTATGTTTAGGTATCCGCCACAGGAGCCAGCTCATCAGGTCATCCTACCCTCAGCAGCAATGTCCAGCATCTATTGACTTCCGCTCCCTAGTTATTGTGGTAATCTTCGATATCTGGGAATATATTTATTCTGCTTAAGGGAGTAATAAATATATAGTTTTAAAAAAAACATATATATACACACACATATATATATATGTTGACATTTATAAGAGTTCTCTATCAAAAGCCTTCTCTATGTCCAAAGCTAAGTATAGTGGCTTATTTGTCTCTAAGAACCTCTCTTGTAGTTGTCTGACTAAGAAGAGGGCATCTGTTGTACTTTTCAGAGGCACAAAAGCAAACTGCATCTCATACACATACATACATATACATACATACATACATCATCATCATCATCATTTCGTTTTAAGTCCGCTTTTTCCCTGCTTGCAAGGGTGGGACAGGAACTGATTCTGGCTTGATTTCTACAGCTGGATGCCCTTCCTAACAGCAACCTCATTTACAGTGAGTGCTGGGTGCTTTTTTGCCGTGGCACCTCAACGACCACTTTGCAGTGGAATGATAGGTACCCCAGTCCCTATCATCTCATTTCTACAGCTGAGTAAACTGGAGCAATGTGAAATAAAGTGTCTTGCTCAAGGAAACAACACATCACCCGGTCTGAGAATTGAACTCACAACCTTTCGATTGCCAGGCCAATGCTCTAACCACTAAGCCATGTGCCTCCATATACATATACATACATATACATATACATACATACATACACACACATACATACATACATACATACATACACATATACATACACATATACATACATATATATATATATACATAATATACATATACATACATACGCATACATAAGCATATACACATATACATAAGTATATATACATATACATACATACATATACATACATACATATATATACATACATATACATACATACATACACACACATATATACACATACATACATATATACACATACATACATATATACACATACATACATATATACGCATACATACATATATGCACATACATATATATATACACATACATATATATATACACATACATATATATATATACACATACATATATATATACACATACATATATCTATACACATACATATATATATACACATACATATATATATACACATACATATATATATACACATACATATATATATATACACATACATATATACACACACATACATATATACACACACATACATATTTACATACACACATATATATATATACATACACACATATACATACATACACACATATACATACATACACACATATACATACATACACACATATACACACATATATACATACACACATATATACATATATACATACATACATATACATATACACATATATACACATACATATGGTGGCTGCCAACTCGTTTTCGAGTACGGCCACTACTTTATATCATGTAGGAGAACCCCTACCGATGCGCTGAACGAGTGTGACTTTTCAGTCCGGCCAGCGACTTGAAAACTTTGGTACAAACACTACACTTGTGACAATTATTGACACATAGTGCTGGGCCCATGGTACCATGTGACGACAAGTGCAGAGAGATCTCCAGATATAAAGCAATGCCTGTGCCGTGAAGCTTTTATAGTGAGCAAAGGCACTGCACAAAGCCATTCCCACTCTCTTAACCAAGATGATATTTACCAAAAAGAAGAACAAGTCAACATCATTGGATATCATCAGGGTTGCAGGTGTTATATCAGAGTTTTCCTTCTCCTAGAATTCTGCCTTGACAAAGGCTAAGTGGTCATCTCTCCCGGTAATTTTGGATGGCCATTGACTCTTAAGAGTTCCTTTGACAGGTTTTGTTTTTAGTCCTGCAGGATGTCCAAAGTCACCCTCCTCACCAAGAAACCTTGGTGGGGTTGCCAGTTTAGTCGCCAACGACCCGACCATGGGACAGGTTGTACTGGGATACATGTTACCAGTAGCACCAACTGGTGACCTGACATAATATATACATATACATACATATATACATATATACATATACATATATACATACACATACATGCATATACATACATACATACATACACATACATGCATATACATACATACACACACATACATACACATACATGCATATACATACATACACATGCATACATATATATATATATATACATACATAAAGACAAATTCACCTCATGGACGAGAATGCAAGGGCTCCTCTTTGTTTCGGCCGCGGATGGCTAACATAACCCCATCAGAAAAAGCCCCCATCAGCCAGTTTATTCTACTTGTGGCTTGTTCTCCTGCTCAGGCAGTAAAACGATGTGCTTGATTAGCATTTCGTCTTATTTGCTGTTGTTCCTTAATTTGTTGTTCTCGAGTAGCAGCAGTCCTTTGTTCCCTTTCATTCAAACTGTGTGCTCTTGCTAAAGCTGTTTGGGCTCTGTTAGCAGCTAGACGGGCATGCCGAACTTCTTCACTTTCTTCAGATCGCTGTATTTTCTTTCTCTTAGCCTCTGAAGATGACCTTCCATATAATGATCTGGAAGGTTACCGGTATGACAAAAGGCTCAATGCAAGTTTTCAAGTGTTTTACAGAACCGAGATACAAAGTGTTAAAATGATCAAATTTTACTTTAGAACATTTATTTGCTGACAATTGTTTCTTCCAGAGGGAAGTCTGGAATCATCGGAGCATAAGGAATGTTGAAACATTGCTTATAACTTTTATGCCTTTGATTTTTTTGCCTGTGCTTTTTCCTTATACCTATTACACTTCCAACCAGTGCTGCCTGTAATTGTGTTCTTTCAAGCAGAACATCTTTTTAACTCCTGATTCTCCACATGATGCCTTTGACACTAATAACAATTATGTATCTTAAATGTTCTGAATGATAGGATTTTAGTAACATGTTTCTGGAAGAAGCAATTGTCAGCAAATAAATGTTCTAAACTAAAATTTGATCGTTTTAACACTTTGTATATATATATATATATGTATATAAATATGTATATATACTCTTTTACCTGTTCCAGCCATCCGGCTGAGGCCATGCTGGGGCACCGCCCTTGTTGCTATACATTTAATCTCCAGCTGTATTGGTTGGCCACTGGTGCAACGGGGAGTTCATTGCTGCTGCCCTTAGGTTTCCCTCGTGCCTTGCTGTGGGCTCATCTGGGATCCTGGATAGCAAGGTGTCGAGATGTTTCTTGAAGACATCCACACCATGCAGATCTCTCAGATCCCTTGGCAGCTTGTTGAAGAGTTGAGGGTCCTTGAACCCCAGACTTTTGCAATATCTGCTCCTTATTCTAGATATGGAAGACGGGATCTTTGGCACTACACAATGACGTCCTGTTCGGCGGTTGGTCCAGCTCCCAATGCCAAAGTGCTAGTCCCTCCAGGATTTTCCACATGTAGATCACTGCGGATCTCTCCCGTCTTCGTTCCAAGGAGTAGAGGTTCAGTTCTTTTAGCCTCGCCCAGTAGCTTATCTCCTTCATAGTCGCAATCCTTTTGGTGTAGCTTCGCTGGATTGCCTCAAGCTCCGTGGTTAGTTTGACACTATGGGGTGACCGGTGACCACAACTGGGAGCAATAGTCCAGGCGGCTTAGGACAAATGTCCTCCATAGTGTCAACATGGTGTCTCGGTCTCTTGTCCGGAAAGTCTTCAAGATCCAGCCAGCGAGTCGTCTGCACATTGTCGCCACTTTCATGATGTGAGAGGAAAAAGATGCATCATCGCTCATGTCTATACCCAGGTCTCATATCGATTTTTACCCAGGGATATTGGTCCCTCCTAGTCCGGTGTAACTGTGTTGTACTGTATTTGTGTTTGCAGGAATTGCGTAGCGCTTGGAATTTGCCAGCATTAAACTGCATGTTGTTGTCTTCCGCCCATTTGCATATGGCATACAGCCCTTGTTGTAAAAGGGCAGCATCAGCCGGGTTTTTGATTGCCTGTGCTACCTTAGTGTCATCAGCATAGCTAGTGAGGGATGTTGTTGTATGTACTACAGAGGGTATGTCTGAGAGGGCCACCAAAAGCAGTAGTGGTCCCAGGAACCAGGAGCCTTGGGGAACCCCACTTGTTATTGATATTTCCTTTGAGAGGGCCCCCGTTTGCTGCGACTGTCTGGCTTCTCTCCTTTAAGAAGTCGTGCAGCCACTCACCTACTTTTCTAGTTATGGTGAGTTCGTGTAGTTTGTGACATATCATTCCGTGGTCGACTTTGTCAAAGGCCTTCGCAAAGTCAAGATATATCATGTCCACATGTGAGCTGTCAAGCAGTTGTTTCAGTACCCAGTCTTAATGATGTAGCAGCTGTGTAAGGCAGCTTCTTCCTGGGTGAAAGCCATGCTGCGTGTTAGTCAGGCAGTCATTTTCCTCGAGGAAAGTGATCAGTTTCTTTCTGACGATTCGCTCCATGACCTTACTGATATGTGACGTCAGGGAGACTGGCCTATGTTGTTTGGCCCCCGCTCTGCTACCTCCTATATGGATAGGGCACTTGTGAGTGCAAGCTCACCTTTATTATTCTGGAAACAATTCTCTCCTATGACATCACAATTCTCTCTGACACACTGCCTCGTAATCTGGAACACCTCCTGTTTCTGTTCCTCGTGTTGCAAAACATGCTTGAATTTCCTATCCTCTACCTCCCTTCTAGCTAAGTATACTTGTCGCCTAGCTTCCCTCCTGGTCTCTATGTAATGTGCCCTGTTCTTCCATTCTTTCCATGCCTGTCTCTTAACCTTAACTGCCTCATCTACCATATTGTTCCACCACCAAGTCACTCTCCTCCTCCCTGTATATATCTTTTTATCATTATCCTTTTCTCAAATATAGACAAATTACGACACACACACACAAATATTATGCATGGATATGTTACCTGGAAGCTGGAGAGTGAGAATAATATAGATGATAAAAGTCTATCTTCAGCAACAAGTGCTATATTGTCTCCCATGTTGAAAGATTATTTTACAATATAAGAACTTGAAACTAAGACTAACTGAGTCACAGAATAGATAGGGATGTACACAAAAGACCTAGATGTGAAAAGAAGTGGAAATTGTGCAGATTGAACATTGAAGTTGTGACCGATGTGAAGAAGCTGTGGAAAGATGTGGCGAAAAGTGTGAAGAATGCAATCCCTAGAAAGGTCATCCCCGAGAGTAAACATTGAGAGTTACAGCAACGTTTTAAGACATAGAAAGAGTAGTTGTGGATTGTTCCGGTGAAAAGCAATGAATTGGAAGCATAACAGACGACGCTCAGCAGTTGGAGTTCGCTGCCAAGCAGATACCAATATAATATTATATATTAGGGAATCAGATAGTTTGTCTTTATTTCCTGTTGTTTTATTGCAAAAGCGTATCCTTGAAAGTGAGAGACAATATAGCGTTTGTTGGTGAAGATAATATAATTTGTTTATCTATATTACTCTCTATGCAGAAATAAGGAAGCATTTGCACATGGTCGACCCTGACTATACGTTCATATTAGTTGTGAAGCTTTGCTTTAGAGAAATAGAAAGAAGACGACTATATTTGTAATTCGATGTATAATCGATGTAAGTATGATAAAAAATATTTGAAACATTGGAGGTGATGTGCATCTAAATACTAAGCATATACAGATGCACACATAAGTGAAAAGGAACACAAGCACACACAAATAGATGGATAGCTGCACACACATGCATACATATCTACCTAGTTGATGTTTAAATTGCAACAAGTCTTGTCATCAACTTCATCACTTTACGTCTGCTTTTCCTTGCTTGCAAGGGTGGGACGAACCTATTGAGCACAGTATCTCTCCACTTGTCACGGTCCTTCGTCATCTCCTCATTGAGCTTTAGAGATTTGAGGTCTGCTCACACCAGCTCCGCCCGTATTTTTCGTGGTCTTCCTCTACTGTGTTGTCCTTCTACTGGGATTTCTTGGCACTTCTTTACCTAGGTGTCATCCTCCAAGCGCATCACATGTCTATACCAACACAGTCTTCTCTCCTGCACACTTCAACTTATCCCAGTTAAACAGTTTCTCCCTGAAGTCCTCCATGCCTAGTCGTTCATTTCTCTCCAGCCATCGCATATCCTCTGCAGTTGCTGCCCAAGTCTCACTATCATGCAGCATCGCGCATCTCACACAGTCATCATATAACCATCCTTTCGTACGCAGGGAGAAATCCTTCTTTGTCAACAGAGGAAGCAGCTCCCTAAATTTCTTCCGACCTGTCCTTATTCTAGATATTATGGTCTCGGAACACCCGCTCCCATTCTAATCAGATCACCTAGGTAGCGGAAGCTATCACCCACTTCTATAGAACCCACCTTCATGTGGTAAATGTGTCTATCACTGCGTCTTCTACTGTCAAGTTCTGTACAACTACTGCATACGTATTTCTCCCTACTTGTTAGTTTGCCTGCTATCCCACTACATCTCTTGTGTACCCAGGATCTGCATTGTGTACATTTTATAGAATTTATCCCAACTCCTTTTCTACATATTGAACATGACCATTTCCCTGATGGAATCAGAGTTTTGTCCTCTTCTCTACTTATCAACACTTTTGTCTTAGCTAGGTTTACTCTCAGTCCTCTTGATTCCAACTGCTTTTTCCATAGACAGAATTTCTTCTCTAGTTCCTCTATTGAATCTGCTATAAGTACCAGATCGTCAGCATAGAGAAGTTCACAAGGGCAGCCAGTCTTAAACTCGTGTTATGGCTTGGAGAATTATAATGAACAAGAGTGGGCTGAGGACAGAGCCCTGATGCACTTCTACTTGTATCTGGAATTCCTCATTAAACTCCATTACTTCTCTCACTTTACTGACAGAACCTCTGTACTTAGCTTGCACTGTCCTCACAAGCCATTCCTCTACACCTATTTTCCTTAGAGACCACCAGATGACAGATCGTGGTACACTATCAAAGACCTCCTTTAAGTCATCAAAAGCTAAGTATAGTGGCTTATTTTTCTCTAAGAACCTCTCTTGTAGTTGTCTCACTAAGAAGAGGGCATCTGTTGTAATTTTCAGAGGCACAAAACCAAACTACATCTCATACACATACGTACATATACATACATACATATACACATACATACATCATCATCATCATCATCATTTCGTTTTAAGTCCACTTTTTCCCTGCTTGCAAGGGTGGAACGGGAACTGATTCTGGCTTGATTTCTTCAGCTGGATGCCCTTCCTAACACCAACCTCATTTACAGTGAGTGCTGGGTGCTTTTTTGCCATGGCACCTCCACGACCACTTTGCAGTGGAATGATATGGACCCCAGTCCCTATCATCTCATTTCTACAGCTGAGTAAACTGGAGCAATGTGAAATAAAGTGTCTTGCTCAAGGAAACAACACATCACCCAGTCTGAGAATTGAACTCACAACCTTTCGATTGCCAGGCCACTAAGCCATGTGCCTCCATATACATATACATACACATACATATACATACATACATACACACACATACATACATACACATATACATACACATATACAGACATATACATACATACATATATATATACATAATATACATATACATACATACGCATACATAAGCATATACACATATACATAAGTATATATACATATACATACATACATATACATACATACATATACATACATACATACACACACATATATACACATACATACATATATACACATGCATACAACTATACACATACATACATATATACACATACATACATATATACACATACATACATATATACACATACATACATATATACACATACATATATATTTACACATACATATATACACATACATATATATATACACATACATATATACACACACATACATATATATATATACACATACATATATATACATACACACATATACATACACACATATATATATACATACACACATATACATACATACACACATATACATACACACATATACATACATACACACATATACATACGTACACACATATACACATATACATACACACATATATACATACACATATATACATACATACATATACATATACACATATATACACATACATATATACATATACATACATACATACACATACATGCATATATATACATACATACACATACATGCATACACACATATACATACATACACACATATACATACATACACACATATACATACATACACACATATACATACATACACACATATACATACATACACACATATACACACATATATACATACACACATATACATACACACATATATACATACACATATATACATACATACATATACATATACACATATATACACATACATATATACATATACATACATATACATACATACATACACATACATGCATATACATACATACATACACATACATGCATATACATACATACATACACATACATGCATATACATACATACACACACATACATACACATACATGCATATACATACATACACACACATGCATACATATATATATATATACATACATAAAGACAAATTCACCTCATGGACGAGAATGCAAGGGCTCCTCTTTGTTTCGGCCGCGGATGGCTAACATAACCAAGCATGACGGGATGGGGGAAGTAGAGAAGACTATCAAGTGGCCAGGAGGGAAGCTAGGAGACAAGTGTACTTCGCAAGAAGGGAAGCAGAGGAAAGAAAGTTCAAGCATGTTCTACAACGCGAGGACCAAAAACGTGAGGTGTTCAGGATTGCTAGGCAATGTGTCAAGGAAAACAGTGATATTGTCGGGGAGAAGTGTGTCCTAAATGATGATGGTGTACTAGCCATCACTGATGCTGATAAGAAGGTAGCTTGGAAGTGTCACTACGAAAGGCTACTAAATGAGGAGAATAATTGGGAGAAAGACAGTCTCCCCCACATCGACCCAATAGAGGGACCAGCAGTGAAAGTTGAAGGTAGTATAATAAGTTATGGCGATCAAAGACATGAAGACGGGCAAGGCGTCCGGGCCTTCGGAAATAGTTGCCGAAATGCTGAAAGCATCTGGAACGGTGGGACACACTATGGTCACCCGGATAGTAAACCAAGTCATACAGAATGGGGTCGTTCCGAAGGACTGGCGCAGCAGCATCATCATTAACTGCTACAAGGGTAAAGGTGATGCCCTAGATAGGGGAAACTATAGAGGCATTAAATTAATTGACCAGGTCATGAAGGTCACAGAAAAAGTAATAGCGCAACTAATCAGAGAGCGAATTGATCTAGACGAAATGCAGTTCGGGTTTGTGTCAGGTAAAAGTACAACAGACGCTCTTTTCATTGTACAACATCTACAGGAGAAGTACCTAGCTAAAAGTAAACCCCTATACTTAGCTTTTGTTGACTTGGAGAAAGCCTTTGACAGAGTACCCCGCTTGATTATCTGGTGAGCCCTTAGAAAACTAGGTGTTGATGAATGGTTTGTGAGAGCTATACAAGCCATGTATAAAGAAACAGTCAGCAAGGTTAGAATTAACAACGAATATAGTGAAGAGTTTAGCGTAAAAGTTGGTGTTCATCAGGGCTCCGTCCTTAGCCCCCTACTATTTATTATTGCCCTTCAGGCTATAACAGAGGAGTTCAAGACCGGCTGCCCATGGGAACTCCTATATGCAGATGATCTAACGCTCATAGCTGAATCAATGGCTGAACTAGAAAATAAATTCCAAACATGGAAGCATGTCCTAGAATCAAAAGGCCTTAAAGTTAACTTGTCTAAGACTAAAGTTCTAGTTTGTAGGAAGGAAAATAGGGCACCGGTCCCATCTGGGAAATGGCCATGCTCAGTGTGTAGGAAAGGAGTAGGTAGAAACTCCATTTTATGTCCCAAATGCAAAGTATGGCTACATAAAAGATGTAGTGGGATCACATGTAAGCTAACTAAGAATATAGATTTTATATGTGGCCGGTGCTCTGGTGCAATAAGTAGCACACAAGTGCCCACAGAATACTAACTCATTCCATTGCACAGATGGTTCTATAGAAATAGTGGACAGCTTCCGTTACCTGGGTGATAAAATCAGCAGTGGGGGAGGGTGCTCTGAAAGTACAGTAGCTAGAGTCAGAACGGGATGGAAAAAGTTAAGAGAGCTTATACCACTATTGGCCGTTAAAGGGTTCTCTCTAAAAATGAAAGGCAGGCTGTATGATGCCTGCATACGAACAGCAATGTTACATGGCAGTGAGACCTGGGCATTGTGTGCACAGGATATACGCAGACTGAAGAGAAACGAAGCTTGCATGCTTCGCTGGATGTGTAATAGGAATATACGTGAACGGCAAAGCATAAACGAAATAAGGGAGAAATTAGAAATAAGAGGGATCAGATGTTTACTCGAGAGAAGACTATGTTGGTATGGTCACGTGATGCGCATGAAAGACGACAGCTGTATAAAAATGTGCAGGGCAATAAAAATAAACGGTAGCCACGGAGTAGGCAGACCCAGAAAAACCTGGGACGACTTGATAAATTCCGACCTCACACACTTACACCTCTCCAAGACAATGTCACTGGACCGAGTTCTTTGGCGCTACACAGTAATAGAGAAGACCCGCCTTACCTAAGTGCAAAGTAAAACCTACTACAGTCAGTAAGCACCTCTAACAAAATACACCCCCGTCCCACTACCCCCACCCCATCCACACCACCCCTTTCAATGTAAAGTTATGTTGGTACCACAACATCCAGCCCGAAACAAATGAGGTCGTGTAGGTGTCACGACAAAAACACACAGTCCACGCTGTAATGTGGGCGTGTAGGTAACACGGTAAAAACCTCCCAGTTCCACACTGTAAATGTGGTTGGTGTTAGGAAGGGCATCCAGCTGTAGAAAACCCGCCAGACAGTCCTATGCGAGCAAGACAACCACTCTTGCCTCAAGTGGGAAAACTCCCGTCCAAACCCATGCGAGCGTGGAATATGGACGTTAAACGAAGATAATGATGATGATACATATATACATATACATACATATATACACATACATACACATATATACATACATACACATACACACACATACATACACACACACACACATATATACATACACACACACATATATACATATACACACACATATATACATATACACACATACACATATATACACATACACACACATACACATACATACACACACATACATACATACATATATACATACATATACATTAGTATTCACACATACATATACATACCAGTACCCATACATATATATATATATCAGCATTTCGAGTACGGCCACTACATTATATCCATGTAGGAGAACCCCTACCGATGCGCTGAACGAGTGTGACTTTAGTCCAGCCAGCGACTTGAAAACTCTTGTACAAACACTACACTTGTGATAATTATATATCTATCTATCTACCTACATATCTATCAATTATATATCTATCTATCTACCTACTTATCTATTTATGTATCTCAAAACATTTTGCAACGTCTATCTTCAGATGTTACACACCCTCTTCCGCCATATGATGCTTGTTTGCCAAGGGGAGATAATTACATGATTGACTTTGACACGTGCGTACACACCAAACAAACTTAGACACACCCACATACAGCAATGGTAGACGAACGGCGCTGAATTTGATTTTCGGTGAAAACGTAACAAGTTGTGTTTCATTGTTTGAACAAACGGACCACTATTATTTCTTCTGGAAACTTTTTTTTATTTATTCTTACCCTCCTTTCTCGTCCATGGGAGCAAATAAGACATTTATTTTACAAGAGAGTCACTTCAGAAAATTACGCTATCAATATTGATACAGCACATAATAGTGATAACCATTTCAATGCAACAACTTAAACAACAATAATATTAATGATATAAGGAAAAAGAGTTCAGAGGAAATTTAACAGAAGAAAGAAGAAATGAATTAAGAGAGGAAACTAGAATTTTTCAATGAAGCAAGACGAGGAAGACAAAGGTATGCTAAACATGTGTTTAATTAACATTACAAATTGTTCAGTTCTTTCAGAATGAAAATAAAAACACATAATACAATGTGTATAAAAATATCTCTATTTGATTTCTAGCTTCGAAAAACTGTCATAATTTATTTATGAAAATGCAAAGGAACGGTTGAACAACGGAGCCAACATCAGAGCAAAAGACAGCAGCGAGGGGTAAATTTTTCAGCCTGTGGGGAGTCGGGCCGCTGACTGCGAGGTTCCTCTCTTCACTGGCGGCTCGCCTAATAGAGGTAACTGGCGAGGGCGCTTGTTTCTTCCAGCACCTCAGCCTCGCCATCACACGAGGTAACACTGCCAGTGTGCTGGCTTGCCTTAAAAATCATTAGAGAGGTTGCCCAGTACCCCTGGCTGCTGTCTTTTGCTCTGGTGTTGGCTCCGTTTTCCACCCCTTCAATTTATACTGTTAGTTAAGCATTTGTAGTGTTATGTATATATTTAAAACATATTTATGTTATTCTACTGTAAATTTATTTATATTCTTTGTATATATCATATGTGTTTATATTTTCACTCCCATTTGTAACGTTATTTAATATATAATAATTGTTTCTACTTTTGGCACAAGGCCGGCAAATATTCAGTGTATTACTGGTACTTTATTTAATATATAATAACATTTCAAATTGTAAGATGTAAATAATTGTTCCAAATGTATTTAGTTGATAACAAACTATCAAATTTCTCTTTTATTCACAGTTGTATAAATAACATTAGAAATCGTTTGCAATTCTTTCAGAATGAAAATATAAACAGAGCATATAAATAAATTTACAGTAGAATAACATAACAAATATGTTTTAAATACAGTGATACCTTGAGATACGAGTGAACCGACATACGAGTTTTTTTTTAGATACGAGCTAGCGCGTGCCTGAGAGGGGTGCAGAATTAATTTCACCCGGTGAACCCCAACCAAAGTTACTCCCGCCGTTTATATCCGTAAAGTGACTAAAGATTAAAACAAATGTAATATATTTACGGTTAGGGTTGGGGCGATACTTGGTTTTAGTGTCCTAAATTATCATCGACATTCAGTTATTAGCTCCACCCACTACACGATACGTCACGATACGTCATCAGCTGCTGCTGCTTGATTTTTACATGTTAATTTTCTTACATGCTTCATTTTTACACGAAAAAACATTGAATTTTTAGAATAAATATTTATTAAAATATTAACAGAGAAAATTAGATTTTTGATTTAATTTTTGAACAAAATAAATATTTATTTACAGTTTTTCACAAAAAAACTATGCTTCATTTTTACATGAATATTTATTTACAGTTTTTAACAGAAAAAATATTGCTGCGAAATACATTTTTTTTTTAACAGATTTACAGTTTTTAACAACAGAAAAAAAAATTCTTTAAACAATATATTGTTGCGATATACAGTAATTTTTTTTTACCTGTGCAATTGTATGCGTGATGTATGTAGTGAATGGGTTGAGCAAAATCTGGCGATACTCGGTGGTCTTGATTCTAACGGAATACGAATAACTGTACAAATTGAGGAGAGCAAATATTTTCATCGTAAATATGCTCGTGGGCTCTAGCATGAAGGACATTGTGTCATTGGCGGAATTGATACTAATAATTCCCGCAATATTTTTCTCCATGAAATCCCTGATCAGGCTGCTGAGACTGTTGCCTCTCATTGAAAGGCACTGTGCAAATGGATCTATGATCCATACAGATGAGTGGCGGGTATGCCAAATTTGCCTGGTCGTTATACACATCTGACTGTCAATCATTTAAAAAGCATTTCGTTGATCCCATATCAAGTACATACACGCAAAATATTGAGGGGGGTGTGGTCTGATGCCAACAAGAAACTAAAACGCATCAATGGTACCAGCCGACCAATATTTCAGTCGTATTTAAGGGAGTTTGAGTGGCAATGTCACGTATCCAACTGGTGAAGGTAAATGTTTCGAAAAAAATGTAGTTATTCTAATGCAGTTTATATATAATATCGTCTTTGTTTTAATGCGTAGTGGAACTACGTCGCACCTCGCAATACCAACATTTGCATACGCAATAATGTCAAACTGACCAATGGGAGGTTGCGTATAAATACATGGGCAATCTCACTCTCTTGTTAAAAACCCGAGACAGTCGTCGCGTGCCAGACAGATCGACACAGTTGACGCGTGAAGACGTATCTATAAAAATGGTGACCTGACTGTAAAGAATACATCCTTCACACACATAAAAAAAATGTCGAGTTTACAATAACACAATATTTTGTTTGTACATGGCATTTTTGTCCAATGTGGCGACTCACCTCCTCTTTCTTCATCACTTATTCCCGCGCTTTTACTTTGGCCAACATAAGCGCACTCTTTACTGTTTCAAGGATACTACGGACTTAAAAAAATTATTTTTACATGTTTTGTTCGCAACTATTTTGTTAAAGTTTACGAACGTCTTTGATGTACACCTTGGCGACTATACACCTACACAGCTCTTACGCTGATAACATTTTGGAGTACTCCGGCAATTCGACCACCACTACGCCTTCACGACTTGCAACAAATGCTTCACCTTTTCCTGTCGCATCAGTTTCGGCCAGCGCCACTTCGACAAACGAAGCAACACTAAAGGCCATCCTTGACCTTACAAAGGAGGTACAATTTCTTCGTTTATCCAGATCGAGATCTCCCCGACAACGGTCACTGAATCGTTCGAATTATTCACGTCGTCGTTTCTAACCTTCACCATCGCGAGCATGCTTTTACCATATCCGTTTCGGAGCCTCTGCTCATAAATGTATCGCCAACGAAGTAACAGAGAATTAAGCACGACGTCTTCTCCGTAATTCAGTACTGAAAGTCGTAGATTTTTCATTACGGATTCCTTCTCGCACGCACGCTGCCTCATCGACACGGGTGCGTATTGCAGCATTTGGCCGTTAACACACTTGAAAGAAAAACCTCCTCTCACACATATCACTACAAGCTATAAATCATTCAGCTATCCCTACATATGGACAAATCTCTCGCTCTTTGGACCTGGATTTACGTAGAGATTTCTCATGGATTTTGACCATAGCTGATTAGGACTACCAGTTACCACCCTGCATCTAATGCTACTCAGGACTCTACACTATATGTGACCCGTTTGCGTGCGTATTTTCAAGTCCTGCCTCATATGAAAACTAGGCAACAAACCTTTAAATCTTCTGTTCCGAGGTACTTTCCTTGTGGACCCATGTTTTTTGTCAGAAATGACGCAGTGAGAAGTCCTCTCACTCCACCTTATTCTGGACCCTATCGTGTACTTGCACGTAGAGATAAACATTTCACCTTTGACTTTAATGGACATAAAGACACACTCTATTGACAGACTAAAGCGGGCCTACACAGATGCTCTCACACCAGAGCCTCATACTCCCCTCTTCTACAATGTGTCAATACAAGCACCACCGCAAACACCACAATCACATTCAAACACTCCTTTACTTTCAACATACATCAAACTCACCAATGGGAAGTTGCGTATGACAGACCGAACTGACTTGGAGATGATACAAACGCGCGAAAATTTATTGTAAAATGACTCCTACAATCCTTTTCGACAAATAAAATTATATTTATAGAGGAGTGAGCATTGAAGAGCTATTTATTTATATCCTGGAAGTCAGAAGCATTTACTACCGATAAGAAGCTACCAACTCTTCGATTAAGGTATTTCAATTATATCACTTATAACTAATATCCTTCGAAGACCTATAACAACAAGGTAAAATCATATAGATAATATTTAGCCCCTCATCCTTATCTATAAATGTATCATTTATCACATAAGACAGTGTAACACACTCTTCGTTCAACTAATGTGTATATTGTCAATTGCGATTTTATTTGACGTATCATATCTACATGTATATATACTTGCGTATAATATCAATATACACACTACACGTGCTAGCAGAAAACCACCCGTAGTATATATATATATATAGCGTAGAGTGGAATAGGCTACTTGAAATTTTCGAAAAATCGATATTCGGGCCCCATGACAATGTTTTTCGATTCCAATGAAATTTTATGTGAATTCGAACACAAGAACTCTTAGTTGATTCTTACCTTTCAGCTATGAATTGGGCAGTGCCTTAAAATCCCGTTTTATTTGCGTGCAATTGTTTTGTATCTTATGTATGGAGAATCGAAAACCCTTTTTCTCATAACCTGATACATGCGTTACACATGCTCCATAGATGTTTGTGGACTATTTTTTTTCAAAATACCAATATCACAGATTGGAGCACAAAGGGAAACGTTTGTTCTTCATTTAGTTAAATCCAGCGCCTTATAAACCCGTGTATATCCGGGTACACTAGCTAGAAAGAGAAATGGAAACATTGATTCCTCGGTCCGATTTGACGAAAGTAGATTTAGTTCCACAGCAAATTAACAAACCATACTTGAAGACACGTTGAGGCTGTTGCAAAGGGCAATAACCCTAGATACAATTTTGATCAACGTTTTTTCACCTATAGCAAATTTACCGTGACAGGTTTTTAGCTACTCAAATCTACTTCAGATATCACGCATTGATGTAAAAAATCAATAAAACTGAAGCGGGGCTCGACTTTGCGCAAAAAGACAAGGCAAAGTTACACATGGGAAAACTTTTTACAGGAACGTCCGATATTCTTGAAAACTGTCACAAAAGACTCGCCATTATGCCGCGATTAAGATAAAGGCCCTTTTAATTCTTCTGCACATGTGAGCGCAAAAATTGTAAAAAAAAAAAAAAACCTGTAAAAAATCGACATTTTCACCCTGCTTTAAATTAACTGAACATTCAATATCAAGCGATTTTGACTTCCGTCAGTCGTGCAGAGAACAATTTCAACGATACACTGTGTAACTACAATTAATAAATTACACACCTGCGTCTACTAACCTATTTTTTTTTCATTGAAGTTCGAAGTTTTGAACCTGTGATGCGAGGGAAGTTACTTTCACACATTCTAACAGACCAAAGGTCGACTTACACCCGGGCAACGCCGGGTACTTCTGCTAGTGTATGTATGTATATATAAGTATATATGTATGGATATATAAGTATGTATGTATATATATATAAGTGTGTGTGTGTGTGTAAAAATGTCAATAATGACCTTTTTTTTGACAAAAAACTTGAATTTAAGTTGTCATGTTTACCTTAAGTAAACTAAAAACAAGACATAAAAATTTAAATTTAAGTTTTAATTGTAAAAGTAACATTATCATATTTTAGCTCCTTGAGTTCCTTAAGTGCGTATTTCAGCTCGTATTCCCCATTTTCTAAACACAATGCTTTTGCAAGCGAATCTTCACTCATTGAATTCTGTATTCGTAGACCTGACTTTTCCCAGCAATTTACAATTGTCTCTTTTACAACCGAATCCCATGCCTGGACTGACCAAAAATACCATGCAATAACTGTTTTTACTTTTGCCAGCAATTATTCCAGTGCATCACTGGTACTTTATTTATCGACCCTATAAGGATGAAAGGCCAAGTTGAACTCGGAAAATAAAGGGGCGTAACTCATGACGTTCCTTTTAAATTGACACTTTCACATCTTTATTAACCAACTTTATTAATAAAAATCGTATTGTAGTTGCATTTGAATGACCAAATTATTCCTTGGTCTAAAGGTTGTAATTTTGTAGTTATGTTCGAGGGTAGAAAAAATTTCTTTTATATTTTAAAAGCTTTGTTTGTGGCATGCTGCATTATCAAGGAGCAATAATACTTTTCTCTATTGTTTAAAAAATTCGTAATTGATTTCTTTTAGGTAAAATGAAAATATATTGTCTGTCATCCATCCGTAATGTTCTTTTTATAATAAAATTCCTGTTTAGAAATGTCAATATTCTTGAAACAACGAGGTTTAAGGCTTTTTTCAGTAAAAAGGGGTTTAAACTTTTCACCAGTTGCACTACATGTGAATAGTACTGTAATTCTCTTTTGATTCCTCTAATTTTGTATTATCATCGTTAAGAAAAACATAACTTTTAGTCCCTCTCCTTATTCCTACCCTTTATGTCTCATCATCGAATCCATATTCTCAGTCCCTGTCTCCTATTCCTTATCTCTCTATCTCTTACTTTTTATTATTTATTTAATCCTTTGATATTTTATTATACAACTTGCCTTTTTATTTTGCTGATTTATAAACTCAAAACATATATCGTATTCCTTTTCATGTTATTGTTATCATTACTGTCATCACTATTTTACACATCCACTTACTCACCACTATAACTTCTACTACTACTATTATCAGAAACCGTATTTTGTACTTATTTTTTACATCGTTATTCTTTCTTCTTTATACTTTTATTATTGTTTATCTTTTATTATTGATGTTTTCGTTTTCATTCACTCGATTCTCTGATGTATCTATAAATGCTAATGCCATGCGTTACACCCTCCAGTATTCCGATGATTTTATCAGAGCCACACACTGTATTTAAGGTCGAGTGATTAGCGACTTTTAGACTCACCTGTTCAATGAAACAATTGTTAGTACTGTAAATAAAACCCTTTTTATACAGCCGACCATCTTACTCTTCATTCTTTCACTACTATTACTCCAAGATCGACCTGCATGGGAATTATTGCAAACTCGCTACCTAAGTAAGGAAACCTCTCACTGGATTACCTAAAACGATAACTTGTTATCCCATGTGTATATATCATCATCATCATCATCATCATCGTTTAAAGTCTATCTTCCACGCTAGCATGGGTTTAGACGGGAGATGTCCCACTTGAGGCAAGATTGGTTTTTCTCGCTCGTATAGGACTGTCTGGCAGGTTTTCTACGGTTGGGTGCCCTTCCTAACACCAACCACGTTTAGTGTGGACTGGGAGGTTTTTACCGTGTTACCTACACGGGCACATTACAGCGTGGAGATTTTTTTTTTTTTTTTTCTCGTGACATCTACACGACCTCATTTATTTAGGGCTGGGTGTTGTGGTACCAACATAACTTTACAGAGAAAGAGGTTGGGGGAGAGGTTAGTGGGATGCGCGTGTATTTTTGGTTAAGAGGTGCCTACTGACTAGGTTTCGCGTTGTACATAGACAAATCAGGTCTTCTGTATTACTGCGTAGTGCCAAAGATCTCTGTCCAGTGACATTGTCTTGGAGAGATGTATGTAAGGTCGGAATTTATCAGATCGTCCCAGGTTTTTCTGGGTTTGCCTACTCCGTAACTTCCATCAATTTTGATATATATATATATATATATGTGTGTGTATATGTATATATTTGTCCTGGGTATGACATTAAACTACATCCAGTGGCAAGGCTCAAGTTCAGGAGGAACTGTGGGGAACGTGGAGTTACCCCCTTAGTTGTCATAACTCCCAGGTCTGCTCTGGCCTGGTGTAGTAGTACCTGTTAGGGCCCCATTTATAGGTTAAATAATAAGATGACAGATCGGGGTACCCTATCAAAGGCCTTCTCTAGGTCAACAAAGGCTAAGTATAGTGGCTTATTTTTCTCTAAGAACCTCTCTTGTAATTGTCTCATCAAGAAGAGGGCATCTGTTGTACTATTCCCAGGCACAAAACCAAACTGCATCTCATCTAGTTTGACCCTTTCTCTAATTAGTTGTGCTAATATCCTTTCTGCCACTTTCATAACCTGATCCATCAGTTTTATACCCCTATAATTTCTCCTCTCAAGAGCATCCCCTTTACTTTTGCACTAGTCTTTGGGTATGACACTGCCATATATAGCCTGATTGATGTGTGCAACCAGTTTAGTGCGTACGTCCCCTGAGGCCTTCAGCATCTCAGCAACTATCTCCGATGGTCCAGCAGCCTCACCATTTTTCATTTCCTTAATCGCCTCTTGGACCCTATATTCGTCAATCTCAATAGCTGGTTCCTCTGTCTGATCTACTGAGGGTAATTTCTCTCTCTCCCATATATATATATATATATATATATATATATATATATATATATATATAATATATATATATATATCTTGAAATATTTGTAAATGTCTGAGAGATTGGCTAAATGTTTTACAGTGTACTGTGCCACTAAACTGCACCATACTAAATCACACTACTCTACACTACACTGCACTGCACTGCACAGCACTGTACTGTTCACTCTAACGCTACTGTTTTCTATTTTGCAGTTATGATCAGTAAGAGAAAGGAAGTTATTTCAACAAAAGCTAAGTATAGTGGCTTCTAAGAACCTCTCTTGTAGTTGTCTCGCTAAGAGGGTATCTGTTGCACTTTTCCCAGGCACATAACCAAACTGCATCGCATCTAGTTGGACCCTTTCTATAATTAGTTGCGCTAATATCCTTTCTGCCACTTTCACAACCTGATCCATCAGCTTTATTCCTCTATAATTGCTCATGTCCAGAGCATCCCCTTTACCTTTGTAGCAATTTACGAGAATATTGCTGCAGCAGTCTTTGAGTACAAAACCGACATATATAGCCTGATTTGATGAAGTGTGCAACCAGTTTAGTGCCTATGTCCCCTGATGCCTGCAGCATCTCAGCAACTATTCCTGACGGTCCAGCGGCCCTACCATTATTCATTTCCTTAATCGCCTCTTGGACCATATATTCGTCAATCTGAATAGCTGATCCCTCTGTCGGATGTACTGGGGGGGGGGGGTAATTTCTCTCTTTCTCACATTGGGTCTCTACATTCATCAGTCTCTCTTAATGACATTTCCAGGCCTTTTTTTTCTGACCATCCGTGAAACCAAGTACGCCGGCATCATTAAGCAGACAAACTTAATCTCGATTTGCACTGACACACAGCCTCGCAATACGGAACACAGCGCGTCTTTGATCTTCTTGTCGAGCAGCCTCCTTGCGTGCTAAGTACACCTGACCTCTAGCTTCTCTCTTAGCGGCTGTATATTCTTCTCTACTCGCACTAATTTTGCAAGCATTCCATGCTAGTCTTTAGTCTCCAATGGCCCGATCTACCGTGCTGTCCCACCACCATGTCACTCTCTGTCTGGTTGGAACTCTGATCCAGCCACAAGTTTCATCAGTAACCTGCAGTAAGGTATCGCATAAGAAATTCCAGTTATCATCTATGTTGTACGACTCTAAATCGTCTTCTTTTTCATCATACACATATTGAAGGGCTTTCCTAAATTTGTATTTTAGTGAAAGCTCTTTTAGCTTCCAGACCTTTCTTTTTTCCACACCTTCCTGTATGTCTCATTCAGTCTCTTGCTTACGGAGATATCACTAACGACTAACCTATGCTGTGGGGTACATTCTTCCCCGGGGTATTCCTTTGTATTTGACACCATCTGCCTGTCCCGCTGCCTAACTAGCAAGAAGTCAATCTGGCTTATGTGCTTGCCTGATTTGTAGGTTATTAGGTGGTTGGCAGATTTGTGTAAGTTAGTGTTGTAGATGGTTAGTGCAATTGCATCGCAAAATTCAAGAAGGTTCACTGCTTCATTTCTTAAGCCGTAAGTGTGCCCAACATGTACCTCAGTGTAACCATCCTAGAGCTGTCCAACATGACCATTGAAATTCCCTGCTAGCATAACGATGTCTCCGTCCTGTCATTGTGGCTGTTTGTAAAAATTGCTTGTAAATGCAGCTTTTCTTTTCTTTACCTAGCAGCAGTTTCTTGCCCTCAATTAACCCTAAAACTAGCCGTAACGCTAACCGTAACACTAACCGTAACACTAACTTATGCAGGCCTAGGTAAAGATGAGAAAGATAAAACAAGGAGTGATGCTTCTTGAATTTTGTGATGCAAGTGTTTTAACCATTTGCAAAACCAACTTCCGCAAACCTGCCAACTGCCTAATAACCTACAAATTAGGCAAGCACATAAGCCGGATTTCTCGGTAGTTAGGCAGCGAGACAGACAGATGGTGTGAAGTACCAGGGTGTGCCCCGGGGAGGAATGTTTCCCACAGCGTGGGTTGGTTGTTGGTGATGTCTCGGTGATCCTGAGACAGAGTGAGACGTGCAGGAGGGTGTTTATAGGTAAATAGATAGACTGATGCACAGATATCTTGATAGATTGATAGAGAGATAGATATATAGAGAGCATCATTATCATCGTCTGTTCATCATTTTACGTCCGCTTTTCCCTGCTTGAAAGGGTGGGACAGGTCCTCTTGGGCAAAGCATCTCTTCACTTGTCACGGTCCTTCGTCATCTCCTTGGTGAGTTTCAGCGATCTGAAGTCAGCTCTCACCACCTCCACCCATGTTTTTCGTGGTCTTCCTCTACTGCGTCTCCCTTCTTTACCCAGCGCTCAACCTCCATGCGCCTCACATGTCCATACCATCTCAGTCCTCTCTTGCACACCACAACTTATCCCTCTTAAACACAGTTTCTCTCTCAACTCGTTTATGCTTGGTCGTTTCCGCACATTGACATTGCACATCCAACGGAGCATGCTTGCTTCATTTCTCTCCAGCCATCGCATATCCTCTGCAGTTGCTGTCCATGTCTCACTACCATGCAGCGTCGCACATCTCGCATAGGCATCATGTAACCACACTTTCGTACGCATATATATATTTGTATATATGTATATATATATGTATGTATATATGTGTATGTGTATGTATATATATATGTATGTATATATTTGTCCTGGGTATGACATTAAACTACATCCAGTGGCAAGGCTCGAGTTCAGGAGCTGTGGGGAATGTGGAGTTACGCCTTAGTTGTCAAAACTCCCAGGTTTTCTCTGGCTCGGAATAGTAGTACCTGTTAGGGCCCCATTTATAGGTTAAATAATGACCTTATTCGAGTGGTGCTGGTAAGGTATTGTTAGACATTGACAAAAATATGGAGAGTGTATTTAACAGCACTAGGGTTAGACGCTAATTAGTGTCAAGGAGCAGCCTGGTCATTATGACTTTTCTGGCTTATAGCCACAGGGAGCACCAGTTGAGTGGAGGATCAGTAACATCGTCCCAGTGCCAAAGAAGGGAGATCTCTCTAACACCAACAACTACAGAGGGATCGCACTGACGTGACTTGTGGCAAAGACCGTCAACAGGATGATTCTTAACAGGATCCAGCCCGTGATAAGGGACAACCATAACGGCTTCAAAGAGGGAAGATCAACCACCAATCACATCCTGATGCTGAGGAGGATATTAGAGGGAGCTAGAGCAAACTGCCTTCTTGCGGTCATGCTTTCTGTGGACTGTCACTACTTGATGAAGCTCTTACAGGTTTATGGAATCCCCAAGAAGCTAGTGGACCTGATATCGCTGCTCTACACCAAATCCCAAGTCATTACACCTGATGGGATAACGGAGTTCTTTGAGATACTGGCTGGAGTGCTCCAGGGAAATACATTGGCCCCCCTATCTTTTTATCATCATAGTGGACTGTTGTATGCGCCTTGCGCTGGAGAAACACCAAGACTCTGGCTTTACTGTAACACCAGCTCAGAGCATGAGAGTTAAAGGGAAAAAGACATTGGATGCTGAATTTGCCGACGACATAGTTTCGATGACAAACACAGTGAAGGAGGCAGAGGATTTTATGCAGGAGGTTGAGACTGTCGATGAGTGTCGGGCTGAGAATGAATGAGATCAAGACAAAATATCTGCTAGAGAATATTAATAAGCCAGAGAAGATTACTAATGTAAGCGGGGAGCTGCTAGAATTGGTTGAGGACTGCCTGTATTTGGGAGCAAAGATTGGGAATACGGAAGATGATGTGTTCGAGAAGAGCAAAGCCTGAACATTAATTAGTATACACTGAACATTAACTAGTATACACTGAGGATTAAGAATTCAGCTCAAAAGCGACACAGGAGACTGAGGTTAACATATGTTGATGCCCTAAGGACAGACGCTGGTCTGTTGGAGACCTAGGACAATGCAGCTATAATGAGGGACAGAGACCGCTGAAGAGATATTGTCCATGGATCTCGTGAATTTTACCCGCCCTAGATAGATAGATAGATAGGTATGTGTATGTATGTATGTATGTATATATATATACACACACATGCATACATACATATATATGTATCTCTTTCTCATTCTCTCTGTATGTATGTATGTATGTATGTATGTATGTATGTATGTATGTATGTATGTATGTATGTATGTATGTATGTATGTCAGGTCACCAGTTGGTGCTACTGGTAACATGTATCCCAGTACAACCTGTCTCATGGTCGGGTCGTTGGCGACTAAACTGGCAACCCCACCAAGTTTTCTTGGTGAGGAGGGTGACTTTGGACATCCTGCAGGACTAAAAACAAAACCTGTCAAAGGGCAAAGGAGCTCTTGAGAGTCAATGGCCATCCAAAATCACCGGGAGAGATGACCCCTTAGCCTTTGTCAAGGCAGAATTCTAGGAGAAGGAAAACTCTGATATAACACCTGCAACCCTGATGGTATCCAATGATGTTGACTTGTTCTTCTTTTTGGTAAATATCATCTTGGTTAAGAGAGTGGGACTGGCTTTGTGCAGTGCCTTTGCTCACTATAAAAGCTTCACGGCACAGGCATTGCTTTATATCTGGAGATCTCTCTGCACTTGTCGTCACATGGTACCATGGGCCCAGCACTGTGTGTCAATCATTGTCACAAGTGTAGTGTTTGTACTAGAGTTTTCAAGTCGCTGGCTGGACTGAAAAGTCACACTCGTTCAGCGCATCGGTAGGGGTTCTCCTACATGGATATAAAGTAGTGGCCGTACTCGAAAACGAGTTGGCAGCCACCATGTATGTATGTATGTATGTATGTATGTATGTATGTATGTATGTATGTATGTATGTATATATATATATATAATTATATATTTATAGACAGACAGACACAGACACACACACAGATAAACATCCTGAAAGCTTTTTAAATGTCTGAGAGATTGGCTAAATATGCACCATACTGAATCCTTTTACAGCGCATCACTGTTCACTCTAATGCTACCGTTTTGTGTTTTGCAGGTATGACCAGTAAGAGCGAGGAAGTTATTTCAAAGGATTTTCGTAATTAAACACTTTTTTTACCATTATTTTAAGGTATTATCTCGGTGTATTTTTAAATTGACCTCTTGATAAGACGAAATGACCTGTATAATTTTTTTCATATTTAGATGGAATAGAAGAAAAAGAAGAGAAATGAAAGCAATGAAATTAAGTTTTAGAGAAAATATACGCCAATAACAATGGAGGTATGATTTCAGTTTAATCTTAACCTAATGACCACTTTACAGAGTGTACTGGGTGTGTTTTACCTCGCTATGCTTACTGTAAACCCTAGATAACGAACGCCTTGTTGAGTGTTGTGAATTGTGAACGTGAGGTTGTGTTGTGGGGTTGCTTGGTGAGGTTGCATAAGAAGGGTGTTGTGAGTTTGCATTATGATGTAGCTTTGTGAGGCTTTGTTGTGAATTGATAAATATTTGAAAACACACCTCTGTCCCTCAACAGTCAGTCAGTCATTTTCTACTAAAACTCATTGATGCGAGTCCCTAGCATTGTATCTGTAAGTACATTATGACTATTTTCTCTTGGTGGACTTGACATTCAAAGATATTTGCATATATTTTGTTGATGTTGTTTGTTAGTTAGGAAATTGCTTAAAAGCTACTTTGATCACAGCACTTTGTAAAGGCAACATATGTTTTACATTCTTTTCTTTTATTTTTGTTATTCAGATGACAGAGAAGGCAAAGAAAGGCACAGAAGAAAAGAACAATGACAATTATTATTATTATTACTATTATTATTTGTTTTATTATAATCAAAATATGCTGTTAGTTTGCCTGCTATCCCACTGCGTGCCTGCTATCGCACTCGATCTTTTGTGTACGTTTTATATAATTTATGCCAGTTCCGTTTCTGCATATCGAACATGGCCATTTCCCTGACGGAATAGAGTTTTGTCCTCTTTTCTACTCATCAACACTCATTCATGACACAAAGTACAGCGGCATCATTGCGGACAGACTTAATCCCGATTTGCACTGACACACTGCCTCACAGTACGGAACAGCGCACGTCTTTGATCTTCCCGTCGAGCAGCCTCCTTGCGTGCTAAGTACACCTGACGTCTAGCTTCTCTCTTAGCGGCTGTATATTCTTCTCTACTCGCACTAAATTTCCAAGCATTCCATGCTAGTCTTTAGTCTCCAATGGCCCGATCTACCGTGCTGTCCCACCACCATGTCACTCTCTGTCTGGTTGGAACTCTGACCCAGCCACAAGTTTGAAATCCCCTGCTAGCATAACGATGTCTCCGTCCTGTCATTGTGGATGTTTGTAAAAATTGCTTGTAAATGCAGTATTTCTTTTCTTTACCTAGTCTCTTGTCCTCAATTAACCCTAAAACTATCAGTAACACTAGCCGTAACACTAACCCTAACCCGTAACACTAACCCGTAACACTAACCTGTAACACTAACCCGTAACACTAACCCGTAACACTAACCGTCGCACTAACCGTCACACTAACCGAAACCCTAACCGAAACCCTAACCGTAACACTAACCGTAACACTAACCCTAACCGTAACACTAACCCTAACAGTAACACTAACCCTAACCGTAACACTAACCGTAACACTAACCATAACACTAACTTATGCAGGCCTAGGTAAAGATGAGAAAGATAAAACAAGGAGTGATGCTTCTTGAATTTTGTGATGCAAGTGTTTTAACCATTTGCAAAACCAACTTCTGCCAACTGCCTAATAACCTACAAATTAGGCAAGCACATAAGCCGGATTTCTCGGTAGTTAGGCAGCGAGACAGACAGAAGGTGTGAAGTACCAGGGTGTGCCCCGGGGAGGAATGTTTCCCACAGCGTGGGTTGGTCCTTGGTGATGTCTCGGTGATCCTGAGACGGAGGGTGTTTATAGGTAAATAGATAGACTGATGCACAGATATCTGGATAGATTGATAGAGAGATAGATATATAGAGAGCATCATTATCATCGTCTGTTCATCATTTTACGTCCGCTTTTCCCTGCTTGAAAGGGTGGGACAGGAGCTCTTGAGCAGAGCATCTCTCCACTTGTCACGGTCTTTTGTCATCTCCTCGGTGAGTTTCAGCGATCTGAGGTCAGCTCTCACCACCTCCACCCATGTTTTTCGTGGTCTTCCTCTACTGCGTCTCCCTTCTTTACCCAGCGCTCAACCTCCATGCGCCTCACATGTCCATACCATCTCAGTCTTCTCTCCTGCACACCACAACTTATCCCTCTTAAACAGAGTTTCTCTCTCAACTCGTCTATGCTTGGTCGTTCCTGCACATTGACATTGCACATCCAACGGAGCAGGCTTGCTTCATTTCTCTCCAGCCGTCGCATATCCTCTGCAGTTGCTGTCCATGTCTCACTACCATGCAGCATCGCGCATCTCACTTGTGTGTGTGTGTGTGTGTGTGTGTGTGTGTGTGTGTGTGTGTGTGTGTGTGTGTGTGTATATATATATGTACATACATATATATTATGTCAGATCACCAGTTGGTGCTACTGGTAACATGTATCCCAGTACAACCTGTCTCCTGGTCGGGTCGTTGGCGACTAAACTGGCAACCCCACCAAGGTTTCTTGGTGAGGAGGGTGACTTTGGACATCCTGCAGGACTAAAAACAAAACCTGTCAAAGGGCAAAGGAGCTATTAAGAGTCAATGGCCATCCAAAATCACCGGGAGAGATGACCCCTTAGC
>OZ024742.1:361565120-361590120 GCA_964016885.1 Eledone cirrhosa | reverse complement strand
GATATATACATGTGTTCAAATAGTAAGGCATCAGATTCGCTAAGGTGAAAAGAATACTAACTATAGACAATTTAAGAATAAATCAATAAAATAAATACAAACTTGGCTGCTATCTTTAGTGGTGTGAGTTTGTGAGACACGCTAAGTTCAGAAACCATGTGCGTTATATATACGCACACTATTCAGTTTTTTAATATACTTAGAAATGTCCATGATAATAATTCTTCATCCACTGATGAGCAAGAATTGGTATTCCTCTTCACAATTAATTTTGCGAAACAGCATTACCAAAGGTGTCTGGGTGATTGGTACTTACCACAATTCCGGTTTGTATTTCTTTTTTTGATTTATTCTTAAATTGAGTCTGGCAAACCCTATTGTCTCTAGTTAGTATTATTTTCACCTTAGCGAAGCTGACCCCCCCCCCCCCCCCCGGTGGTCAAACGGATCGGTCCCACCCGTGACAGCAGTCGTTCGACATAGCCCCACAGATAGGCAATGCCCGAGCACTGTACAATGCGTGTGCAATTGTTTCCTCGTCGCACCCGCATCTGGGACAGATCTTTTTCGAGGGGTCTCTACCAGGGCGCCCGTGTCTGTAGAGCCTTTCTCGAACAGGCAGAGCCCCTCGGTGGCACTGCCAGGCCAGGGACCTCTGGAAGTTATCCATAGGTCCCTGGCTGAATGTCCTACCGAACAGGTTGGCCAGTTCGTTTTCCTCCATGCCTAGGGCTTCTCCGAGGGTGTTGCCGCACCTGCTAACCACCAGCCCTCTATAGAATGACGAGTTGGATTCTCCACTGACAGCCGGGTCCGCCTGCCAGAGAGCCGTGAGCGCCTGGGCACACTCGGTGTGCCAGGCGCCCAATTTTCTCGGTCTTTGCTTGACCCAGGATTGCAGCTCGGTGAGCGAGACGAGTCTGGGAAAGGCTCGCCTCACAAACGGGGCCCACACCGGTTGACCGGTGATGAATACCTGGAGGTGCCGTAGCCTTAATGCGTGTTTACGCATCACCAGCCACGGCATCTCAGCCCTCCTTTCGAAGGGTGTTGATAGCAGATGGATCTCCTCACCATAGGAGCCCGCTTCTTCCAAAGGAATTGGAAGAGTGTGCGCTCCATTTTGGAGAGCGTTTCCCTTGGGCAAGGCACGACGGTCAGGCGGTAGTAGATGACGGACGCTATGTGTTCGCCACCTCCGCCCGACGACGGCATTAACAACTCCAACTTCTGCAACAGTGGCTCTAGTCATTACATACAGAAGGGAGGAGAGAGGGCACCCTTGTCGGATGGACCGCGCGATTTCGAACGGCTCCGAGAGGTAGCCGTTCACCTTGACAAGAGCAGAAGTGCGTGCCTGCCTGCCTTAAGTCGTCCATGTTGTGGCTCCAGGTGAAGAGTTTGTACTTGAGCACAAATATGCGTGCTCATTTGCATGGTGACATGTCTGCAGCATTTGGTCAGAATATTTTAGCACTTTGTGAGGGCAAGGTCCCTGCGGATGACAAAGGCGGAATAGCAATCGACTCCCTGTGCAACATTGTGAGCAACCCTTCTGACCTTTTGGGAGCAGTTTTTTCTAATGTCTCATCTAACTTTAAAAACCTCGATTAGCTCAGCGAAAGAGCCATCCTTGCTCGGAAAAATACCATGGTTAATTTTATTAACGAGCAGCTGATTGAGAAGATTCCCGGTAAAGAAGACGTCTTCAAATCTATCGACCTGGCGTCAGACCCCGACGATATCGTTAATTATCCGGTTGAGTTATTAAATTCCCCAGGGCTCCCACCTCTTATTCTTAAGCTTAGGGTTGGCTGTCCCATTATGCTAATAAGGAACTTGCGTCCACCAAAGCAGTGCAACGGTACTCGCATGGTCGTCAAGTCACTGACGCTGCACTTGATTGAGGCCACCATTGTAACAGGGTGCTGGAGAGGGGAGAATGTTTTCATTCCAAGGATGAACCTTTGCCCCTCGGCGTCAGATATCCCGTTCGATTTCCGGCGATCCCAATTCCCGGTGAGACCATTTTTTTTTTCCAAGTCCATTAACAAGTCACAAGGGCAAACATTGTTGGTGGCGGTCATCCATTTGGGGGAGCCATGCTTCTCCCATGGCCAACTTTGTTGCCAGTTTCCGCGTATGGAGCAGGAATGGACTTTTTGCTTACACTCCTCAAGGGATGACACGCAATATCGTCTACTATGAAGTGCTATAGATGTTTGAGTTATGCCGTCTGGAAAACTGGTTGGGTCACCCATAGCGGACAGATCTGACACGCAGCGGCATCAGGGCCACCATCTTGCAACTTTGTTCTACTAAATTCGCTATTGGAAGATTATTAAGCCATCATTGATTGTCCAAAATGCTAATTGGTTCGTAACTATTAATAACCGGTTCAACTGCTTTATGCACTTAATTGATAAGATTATGCGCTTTCAAGCTACGTTTACCTGTATGTAACTTTTCATAGCAAATGAACAAACCCGAGTAACGCCGGGCTAAACTGCTAGTTATCAATAATGTTATATCTCGCAATGGCCATACTCGATAACGAGGGCGCAGTCATTATGTATGGTGTTGTGATTTTTATGTACAGTATATTATTATTAGATGGGTAACGTGCCTGCAGTAATCGGTAGAGCGTCCTCTCAAAATGTTTGCATTTTGCCCAAAGCAGAAACAATTATTATTGTTGTTTGTAGTAGTAGTAGTAGTAGTAGTAGTAGTAGTAGTAGTAGTAGTAGTAGTAGTAGTAGTCCTAATAGTTGTTATTGTTGTTATTGCTTTTGTTGTTGGGGGCGGTATAGAGAGAGGTGGAATTAGTTTTGTCATTGCACTACGCACATATACATACATACGCGTGTGTGTGTGTGTGTGTGTATAAATATATATATATATATTTATTTATTCATTCTATTTTGTGTTCCACGTGGTTGATATTTCATCACCACAACACCACCACACCACTACACCACCACGCCACCACACCAACACACACCACCAACACACCACTACACAACACTGTCGCCACCAGTTGGGCTACGTAGTCAAAGTGAAGGAAATAGAATTGGTGAAAGATAGACATACTGATAGAAAGATATATGTATATATAGAGAGAGGAGGGGGTAGATAGAAAGACACAGTTATAGAGATACAGACAATTACGCGTGTTGTTGTTTCTTTGATTCCGATAATACACATGTGTATCTAACAGTGATGATATGTCATATAGATTATTGAGAGGAAATGAATATTTACAAAGAAAAGCTGAAATATAATTTTAAAAAAATTAACGAATATTTATTTTTTATCTTTTGGAGTCAGTCAACATTTACCGCCATGTTCTTTGTTCTTTGTTAACAATAAAAGAATCTAATTTCTGACATACACCCTACTTCCGATCTTTAACCGCAGCCATTATATCAGAATGTATCTGTGCGTATGTCAAACTGAGTGCATGTGTATGGGTAGGTGTATATATAAAAATCTGTGTGTGAGTTGGTCCCAGGTTCAATCTGGGGTAACCACAGTAAGGTACTCAATACATAGCAGAGTATAAATATTGAATCTAGAAATGTCTTCTGCAGGAGTAGAACTGTATATTATATATATAATTTGTCTGTGGTATATATAGATGAATGTTTGATGCTGAATCTCCCCGAGAATCACGCTCTAAGTGTTTATATTTATCTAAAAACCTTTATGTCCCAAACACTCTTTTCGGCTGAGTATTTTACAGCTGACAATGTAGCGACAGCCAGTTTTGGAGCATGGCGTTGGATGGCACAACTATGCGAAGTGACCAGTGATATCATTATGAGGAGGAAGAGGCCAGTTTGCCGCACCGAATCCTTCTCACAGCGGCACCCCAATTTCGGAGCCGGGCCCTCTCCCCGCGATGGATACTTCTCAATACGAAAGACGACCGTGGCAGCCTGGGACTAGATTGCACTGTTATGAGAAGTGACAGTCCAGTTGGCCGCTCGAAACCCCTTTCACAGCGGCAGCACAGTATCGGATCCAAGTACTGTGAATTGGATGGACACTTCTCAATACAAAACGTGCTAAGGTGTGACTTGACAATGATGAGAAACCGGAACCAGACATTGTGAAGGACTGTTTGAGGGGAGGGATGTATGTATACGGTCATTAAAACACACGCACGCACGTATATAATTCTCCTGAATGAAACAGTTATAGTCATGTAGAAGTCATTACTATATTAAATATTTATACTCTGTTATGAATTGAGTACCTTACTTACTGTTGTTAGCTGTGATTGAACTCGGAATAAACTTTACAAATTTTTGGAAACACCCTGTATATATATATCATTTGAGATGTAAATATCACATACTTAAGAGAGATAGATGTTAGAACTCGAAAACTTGTCAGTGTTACTGGGAACTTTGGTGATGTGGATAGGCTGTACTTGTCATGCAAGGAAGGTGGCCGGGGTCTAAAATCCATATTAACATCATATGACACCCGGATAGTAACACTGAAGCAACATCTTCAACAGAGGAAAAGTTTTATGGCCCAGGTTTATGAGCATGAAAAAAAAAATATCATTAGGATAGCCACTGATCTGGAGGAGAGATGGAATAAAGCCTGATATAAATCTCTCACCCAGAGAAATCGGAAGATCCTATTCACTGTTCAAAGAAGATGAAAAAATTGACCAATTTACAGAAAAAGTTGTGCACGTATACTTGAGACGTAAAACACAGACCATAGAGCGGATAAACCACTCAAAAAGCCTGGCATGGAGTTCCGACAAGTTTATGACATCACACCTTGAGGGATATCTCTATGCAATACAGGAACAAGAACTCCCTACCAAATATCTGCTGCACAAAAGAGGAGGGCCATCAGCTGACAATAAATGTAGGCTTATGTAAAACAAAGATTGAAGATGTAAGCGACATTGTTGCCAGCTGCGAAAGAATGTCATCTCGCTACTACCTCCCCATGAGACACGATGGGATAGCTAGAACCATCTGGAACGCAAACGAGGAAGAATATATCGAGACAGATTGCACTAAGGAATACTGGTGGAACCTGAAAATAAAAACTGCCACCAAATTAAAGCACAACCGGCCTGATATTGTTGTTTGGGACCACCCATTGAAAACGTGTTGTGTTGTGGAGATCAGTTGCCCACTTGATGTAAACGTTGTCAGAAAAATACAGGAGGAGGACATCTACGGACCATTGATGAGAAGTTTACAAATCCAGTATCCAAAATACACCTTTAGCTTCATACCCATCATTATTGGAGCTACGGGTTATATACCAACCCGCTTGGACCAAAGTATGACTGAACTTGGATTTGCTGACAAAGAGCGCAGCTCCCTAATTCATAGTCTACAAGTGGCTGCGATAGTTGGCACCTTCAAAATTTGCAAAACATTCTTGCGATTCAAGGGATGACAATTTCTTTTCTTTTACAACCTTGCCACCAGGAAGGTGACCGGTCAAAAAATATATTCGAAATTAAGAGAAAGAGATCACCTACATGTATGTGTGTGTGTATGTATGTGTGTATGTATGTGTGTGTGTGTGTGTGTGTGTATGAATGTATTTGTATATATATATTTATTTATTTATTTCATTATATTTGTTCCACTCCACGTGGTTTATATTTCACCACCACACCGCCATCAAACCACCACACCGCCACCAAACCACCACACCAACAACACTCGCCACCACCGCCATCATTTGAACTACGTTGTCAAACCCGACATGACTTAGCCTTGATGAAAGAAAATGAGATGACAGCCGTAATCTCCCCCACCCCCCATACTCAATAGAGATACATATATTTTCTGACACCATGATTGTAGTTTTAGTGTTTATTATTCCTTCATTGCATTTATTGATATTTGTCGCGCGTTTCGCCACTGATCAGCTCAAGGTTCGATCTATATCGATCCTACCCGACTCAATAATCGGCAGCTCGACAAACCCTCTTAAAATGCTATAAGAAAATGAAATACATGCTATGTGGTAAAGTCAGTTTCAAGAGTTTGACAAAATGAGGTGTTTTGATTGGTGAGAAGGATCAAGGCGATGTACTGGCCTGTAGTGTATATGGGGGTGGGTGTGATGGTGAGATGTTGGTGACGGTCTGTGGATGAGGTGGGCTGTGGTGTGGTGGTGGTGGTGGTGGGTTGGCCTTGGCGTGTAGAGTATGTGGGTGTGGATGTGAAGATATGGTGGTGGTTAAGGTTATTTAGTGGGATGGGCTGTGGTGTGAGGTTAGTGGACTATCTGTAGACGGGTTGGCGTGTGGTAGTGGCGCCTTTGTCTATGGTAGCGGCGTTTTTGGTGGTGTGGTGGATGTATCGGCATACGCTCACACACAGCCATATGTATATGTACACACATGTATGTGCATGCGCGCATGCGGTCACGAATATGGAGAGTGGTGGAGTATCGGTGGGGGTGGCGAACGACAGAGATGGGGGGAAGGACTCACACTCATGTATGCAAGATATACACATACACACTCCCACACACGTATACTCACACATATATATATATATATATATATATATATATATATATACACACACATGTACCGACAACACACATATACACGGACATATATACATACATGCACATATATGAGCTCACCTACACATAGTCAGATTTACCCATATACATATATGTAGACGTACACATACACACACATAGACATATGTATATACATGTGTTCACATACACACACACACACACACACACACACACACACACACACACACACACACACACATATACAGATAAATTTGCGTACACGCACGCACACTTAAAACGCCCGTATGAGTAAAATACTTACACACAGACACACACACTATTGTTGGTTGGGGAGTGGAGGTATGTTTTGTCGGTGTTGGTGAAGTATGGAGTTGTTTTGTGGTGGTGGTGGTGGAGTTGTGAGGGACAAAAATATATATACCGGATCGAATACCGGTTAAAAGGTGAGATAGGGAACGCGGGGGAAAAGCGTTTATGGACGTACGGCGATGTGTGTTGTGGACATGGTGATGGTGGTGGTGGTGCTGGGGTGATATGTTCGGCAAGATGATTACATGATCAGAGGTTACGGTGTGTTATATGGTAGGCAGACGGGGGGTGGGGGGGTATATAATTGTTTCTACTTTAGGCACAAGGCCAGCAAATAGCCAGTGTATTACTGGTACTTTATTTTATCGACCCCCGTAAGGATGAAAGGCAAAGTCAACGTCGGCGGGATTTGAACTCAGATCGTAAAGGGACGTAACTATGCTTGAAAGCATGGCGTCCGACCCTCTACCGATACTGCCAATCCCCCGCCGTGGGGGGTATATAATACAGTCGATTTGGGATCGAGGGATATGTGTTGATGATGATTGTTGAAGTATGTGGATGTATTTAGTGGTGGCGGTGGTTGTGTGTGCGTGCGACAGTACAGTTACAGGATCGAATTTAACGTGTTGTTGCAAGTTAGGGTAGATAGAGGTAACATGGGGGGATGAGGATGTAGGCGTGTATGGTATGCACATGACGATGTGTGGTGTGGTGGTGGAGATGGTGTGATATGATCGACATTGTATTTACAAGATCTCTTGTCATTGTGGATTGCAAGGTAGAACGTATCATATGGTATATATATATATATATAAAACTAAGGATGTCTGTGTGAGTTTGAATCCCTAAGCCTCGAGAACCACCCAACCGACTGTTTTCAAACTTTACACCGCGCCCTTATAATATGTCTGTATGTCTGGCTGTCTGCATCGCACTCGGCGCGTCAATTTATGCCTGTTAAATGGGCCGCAAACGCATTGATTCATTGTAAAGGCTACCAGTGGAAGCAACCGTAACACCCTCGAAATGTCAGAGAACGCAGTGAAAGTCACTATTAAGAGAACGTTGACATGGCCCTTTTTATGGTCACCACTTGAAATTGTTGATTGTTACCCGTAGTTACTGGAGTGTCAGTGAACGGCTTACAAAATCAATTATAAGGGCCCTTGAAATAACTGATGGCGACCATTTGGTTTCGGGCGGCGAGTGAACACGCACACGCCTCAGGGCCCATTTTATTGCACCACTCCTCTGTAAAATTGTTAAATTATACCCACTGTTTGGTAAACGTTTGTGAAGGTGCGGTGGACTGGTTCGAGAAGGCTCCATATGCTGTCCGATTGCACGTCATGCCTTGCTCAAGCATTGCAGACTTCCCTCTGATATAAGTGGTGACATCTGTCCTGCTGCCTCCTGCCACTTTATTAAAGTACAAAAGCACTCAGCCGATTTTCTTCACGTGGAAGGAAAAGCATACCTAATACTAATTGCATCAGAGCATTCGGTTTATTTTCTTTACATATTGTCCAGGCATGCAGTTTTTCCACGATTAGGTCAAAATAACTTATCCCGTGCAACGCCGGGTACCACTGCTAGTATTATATATATGTATATTGTTTTACTCTTTTACTTGTCCCAGCCATTTTGCTGAGGTCATGCTGGGGTACCGCCTTTAATATATTTTTCTATATATCTACACACACACACACATATATAGATATATATATATCAATAAAGACGTATCCATGAAAGGCAAATCTTATCGGTTGGAAAACAAAATAAACTTTTGTATTTTATTTGATGAAAGTGCACCAAGCTTGTCTTGGTTGACCTTGAAATATATATAATAAAATAAATATGGTTTTATAAATATAGTTTCCATTTATTTAATATCACGAAATATTTACTCCAGTAAACTGTTGAGTGCTCTAAATCAGTTATAAACATTTGTTTGTCGGACTTGCAACAAATTAAATACAACTTCTACACACACATATATATATATATATATATATATATATATATATATATATATATATATATTACGGAGTTGTGTTAAGGAACCAGATGGACCATAATGCACCAGAGATAGCCGTCGAAACGGCTTGAGCTCTGCCGTCGGGGTCATACATCTTCCTATATATATATATATATATATATATATATATATATATATATATTTCACATTGTTCTGATCAAAATAATAAATTTTGTTTTATTATTTGTTGCTATTGTTCGGTTGTTGTTGTTGTTGTTGTTGTTACACACATACACACTCTCAAACTTTGCTCATCTTTTGGCGGCAAAAAATAGCGGCAAAACCACATACATACATACATAGATACATGTGTGTGTGTGTGCGTGAGTGAGTATGTGTGAGTTACTGTCACTTTCTTCTCCTTATAAATACAAGTCCCGTTTTTCATATTTTTCATTTCAGCCACTGATTTTGAAAGATGACTACACTGTATTCTCATGCGTCCTTTAAACGTGGGTATGCGTTAAGCCCTTTTTAGGGCTGCTCAGAGATACGCCGAAAACCAACCACAGCGTTCACTCCTGGGACTGAGAAGAAAAGTCCCACAGGTCAGTCAGATTTATATTTAATTTATTTAAAAAAAAAAAAAATTTAATTTATATTTCTTTAAAAAAAAAGAATTCAATTTAACTTATTTCTTTAAAAAAAAAGTTCAATTTCATTTATTTCTTTAAAAAAAATTCAATTCAATTAATTTCTTTAAAAAAAAAAAGCTTTTATAGTTATGTTTTTGTATTTTAATCGGGGTAACATTTTCGATTTAATTAATTTCATCATATTGTTGTATATACACACACATATATATACAATTGTTATATATATATATATATATATATATATATATAAGGTTGCAGTTATTCGAATACCTTGGAGTATTCGTTTTTATTTCTATGCTCTCTGAAATCCTGCCAAGGTCAACTTTGCCTTTCTTCCTTCCGTTGGAAGTGGATAAAAAAAAGTACCAGTGAAATGCTGGGGTGAATTCTTCCTATCTATAGTTTTCTCGCAATTATCTTTTTCTGAATAAAAGTACCAGTCAAATACTGGGTTCCTCTCTTCTCTGCTTTTTCTCTGTCTATCTTTCTGGAAGAATTTTCTATTTTTAGAACTGGAGGAGTTGGTATTTGCTAGTGATTAAGGGAGAAAATGAAAGATATATATGTATATATATGTATAATATGTGTTGATGAGATTATGTAGGGGGGGGGGGGTAAAAAAATGTTTAAAGATTTATCTGGAAAAATCTGTTGAATTCACATGGTTGGCATTTTCTCTGTTCTCGGTTTTCAAAAGACTTATAAAAGCTGAGTCAGTATTGTTTATCCAATAAAGTAGCAGTAATACGTTATAGTTAGATTAACGTTAATTTTGTTCATTTGTAATTTAGAGAATATAAAATATAAAATGCACCATTAGAATATATAACTTATTTTTATTCCAGATTCTCCTAGTCCCTGTTCAATTCCTTTTCTGCCACAAACCTCTCTCATTTTTTGATAGAATTTTTTAATTTATTTTTTTACGTTAGGTTAAACCAGCCAACCAATTTTTTAAAATATGTATATATATATAGTAGCTTATGAAACGTGTGTATATATATATATATATATATATAATTTATATATATATATAATTTATATATATATATAATTTATATATAAATTATATATATATATATATATTATATAAATTATATATATATACATATTTATATATATATTTATATTTATATACATATTTATATATATATTTATATTTATATACATATTTATATATATATTTTATATATTTATATATTTATATATATATTTATATATATATATTTATTTATATATAGAAAAGATGAATATAAAATGAAAGTGCTTTTTTTAAAAAAAGGAATTTATTAGGTATCGACATGCGTAATCATATAATGTTAGCAAGTATTCGATAGCAAATGTATAATCAGTTGTCACTTCCGAGATTTTGGATAAATTGGAAAAAATCAGAAAAATTGAAGTATTTATATTAATTGTAATAGAGGAAGAGAAGTATATGACAGATGGTAATTCAATTTACTGCTAAACAAGTATATAAATGGTTTTTAATGAGAATACAATGAGTAAATGGTTTATTTTATCTAAATAAGAATTTTTGGGAGTGCCTATTTTAATCTATACTTGACCAATTGAACAATGGACAGGGCTGGTCATTTGGTGTAGTAGTATTAATTATAAAGTGTCAATTAAGGAAGGGGGAGATTTCGACTGCTACTGAATAACATCCAATGCTCGTAGCCAGCTGGTATATGCATTAGGGAATTGAATTAAGAAATCTCATTTTATTTATAACAGTTTATATTAAATGATAACCTGAAATTTTTATATTTATATATATATATATATATATATATATATTTATTTATATATATATATATATATATATATATATTTATATATATATATATATATATATATATATATTTATATATATATATATATATATATATATATATATATATATATATATATATATATATATATATATATATATTTATATATATATATATATTTATATATATATATATATATATATATTTATATATATAATATATATATATATATTAAAATAACCGATTAAAGTTTAAGCAAAGAATCGCTGCTTTCACCCTTAACGGGATCTTCTGAAATTCATTTAAGATCCCGTTAAGGTTGAAAGCAGCGATTCTTTGCTTAAACTTTAATCTGTTATTTTAATATATATTTGCTGTACGGTTCTTATATATTTGCTATATATTTATCCATATCGAGCCCTTTTTTAATTTTAGTTTTCAAATTTATTATTATTACTATATATTATGTGTGTGTATATTATGTGTGTATGTGTATGTATTCTGTGTGTATTATGTGTCTGTATTAGGTGTCTGTATTTGTGCGTATTATCTCTGTATTATGTGTGTATTATCTGTGTATTATCTGTGTATTATCTGTGCGTATTATGTGTGTATTATCTGTGTGTATTATCTGTGTATTATCTGTGTATTATCTGTGTGTATTATATGTGTGTATTATCTGTGTGTATTATGTGTGTATTATCTGTGTGTATTATATGTGTATTATCTGTGTGTATTATATGTGTGTATTATATGTGTGTATTATCTGTGTGTATTATCTGTGTGTATTATGTGTATTATATGTGTGTATTATGTGTATTATATGTGTATTATCTGTGTGTATTATCTGTGTGTATTATCTGTGTATTATATGTGTATTATATGTGTGTATTATCTGTGTATTATCTGTGTATTATCTGTGCGTATTTGTATTATCTGTGTGTATTATCTGTGTGTATTATCTGTGCGTATTATCTGTGTATTGTGTGTAGTATGTCTGTATTATGTGTCTGTATTATGTGTGTATTTGTAATAAATGTCTGTACTATATACACATGTATATATATAATATATAAATACAATATAATATATATGTTGGTGTGTATCGGGTTTGTGTTTATATCACCGTAGAAATCTGTTTATGCAACATTCTAATTAGCAAAGGGAAATTACTCTAGTATATTTTAATAAAAATATTTTATTTTCCGTTTTAGCCAGAAATTTTGTTGTTTGATAAAACTGTCATTGAATTTATGCCTTGTCTGTTTCTGCTGAAGACTACTTTACTAATTAAGCTTAAGCTTAATTTATTATATCGGTTTTCATCGTAAAATTGAGACGGGTGTTTTTTCATGTCTATTTAATGCAGCACGTTAGTGATATAGTAAGTTTTAGTTTCTATTTGTTTGAATATCATTTCGAAGCAGATACGACGGGGTTCATTAATTTCTAGATGAATTATTTGGGTTTAGTTTTAGTTTGTGGTTAGTGTGTGTGTGTGTGGGGGGGGGGTATATATAAAACTGAATAGCTATATATATTTATATCATCTTGTCAATATCTATCCTCTTTCCTCATAAATATAGACAGAAATTACGGTATACAAGTAGGCACATGCATTAAAACTTAATATATGGTTATGTTACCAGGAAGCTGGAGAGTGAAAGTAATATAGTTACGGTTATCTTGACGAAACGCTATATTTTTTTTTGTTTTTTTTTGGATACGCTTTTGCAATATAAGAATAGGAAACGAAGACAAAGTGATTGATGCAGACAAAATATATATTTATGGTAATTGTTCAGAATTAAGATCGTAGATGTGACCGATGTGAAGCAGCTGTAGAAAGTTGGCATGATGTAGTGAAGAATGCAGTGGGTAGAAAAGACATCCCCGAGAATAAACATAGAAAGAGTAGTTGGTGATTGTTGCAGTGAAAATCAATGAAGTACAAGCATAACAGACGAGAGAGAGAAGAATGCAGGCCCAGCAGTTGGAGTTCGCTGCCAAGCAGATGCCAATAGTATATAAAATATTAGGGAATCGGATAGTTTATTGATTCCCTGTTTTATTGCAAAAGCGAATCCTTTAAAGTGCGAGACAATATAGTGTATTCCACAAGATCTTGATCAGGCAGTGACGATCGACAGAATTATAGGCAATTTGCTTTAGCTCCCTCAAATATCTTCCTCAGCATCAGGATGTGACCGTTGGTTGATCTTTATCTCTGAAGCTGTTCTGGTTGTTTGAGCTTTTTGTCCATGTAGGGCTGGATTCTCTTAAGAATCATCCTGTTGGGGGCCTTTGCCACATGTGAGGTCCCCCTGTAGTTGGTGTTAGAGAGATCTGCCTTCTTTGGCAGTGGCACGAAGTTACTGATCGTCCACTGGTTCAGGGCAACTCGTTTCTCCAGTCCCTTTTTACAGAACTGCAAGATATGAAAATCACAACTCTACATGACCTGATGCCACTCGATTTTCTCCATGGGCCTTGGCCCTCCTTTATCTTCTTTTTTTACTCTCTGAAGCTCCTCTCTGGCAAAGGGTCTTGTCTCAATATGCAGTTTTTGTAACAGCCACCTGATCTGCCCAGTGTTCTTGGCTGTGGAGGGCATCTCATAGTTGTGTTCTAAAATGGTCCAGCCATTTCCTTTTTCCTATCCTCTGGATCTGTTCCCTTGATCTGGCTCTTCCTCCATGTGATCTCGTTGATCATCCAACTGTCAACCGTTCTCTTAACACTTTAGTGCCTCCTCTCTGGCGTCAGTGTAAGCGGTACAGAGTGCTTCCCTCATCACCTCCACTGTGTCCATCCTCTCCATAGGATCAGCACAGAATTGGTCCTTGGCAGGCTGCACACACCTTTGGGTCTGCAGAACTGACATGATTCCTCTTCTTTCTCCTCAGCATCAGTGTCTCACTTGCTTCTGCTACTGCATTGTTCAAGTAGCCGTACCTCTTTATCAAACTCTCTACATAGAGCACTGAACCTGTTGCTCACTTCTCCTGTGAACCTCTTCTGTAGCTTATGTTCCTTGAAAGTTCCCCAGTCATATATTATACTGTTGGTGTAGCCTTGCTCTTTCTTAAGCTCACCCGGACCTCACTCATAACAAGCATGTGTCCACTGTCCCAGTGTACTGAAATAGTTGTATGGTTCTGTGTTGAGAACACTATTGCGCTGCTTTTTCCTCACCAGAAAGAAATCAATTTAGGTCTTGGTCCACATCTTTTCTGGATTCTTCCTTAACGTTAGGTTGGTTGCCATCAAGTTTGCATCCAGCATGGCGTCTGTCGGTAGTCTTCCATTTCGGTTGGTGTTAGGGAATTACCAGCGCGGATCTTCACTGCTCTCCTTACTCAGATGTGCATAGAAGTCCCTCAGAAGAATGATGTTTTGAGCTTGTGTGGTGTTGACAGCTCTACACATCTCATGAAATTCCTCCGCATTCACATCACTGTCTCCCTTGGTAGGACTATAAGCTGATATCCGGTTTTAAATTCCTGTTATTGCCTGCAGGACTGATAAAAAGGAGAGGGCTAAGAACAGCCCTGGTGTACACCGACCTGCATGCTAAATTCCTCGCTCTAGTCATTGATAACCCTAACTTTGCTGATTGTTTCTTTATACATGGCTTGTACAGCCCTCATAAGCCATTCATCTACTTTTAATTTTCTAAGAGCCGACCGGATTATAGCATGGTGGACTCTGTTGAAGGCTTTTTCCATTTCGACAAATGCCAGGTAGAGTTGCTTACTTTTAGCTAGGTACTAATCAACTGTGCTATAACTCTTTACGTTACTTTCATGATCTGGTCCATCAGCTTTATACCTCTAGTTTCCTCTATCTAGTGCATCACCTTTACCTTTGTATCAGTTGACCATGATGCTGCTGCACGAATCGTTTGGTATGACGCCCTTTAGTATTATCTAGTTAACATTACTTGTGGTTATGGTCTGATCTACCGACCCAGATGCCTTGAGGATCTCGGCAGCTATACCCGATAGACTGGTTGCCTTCCCCGTCTTCATATCTTTGATTGCCATACTACATTGCTGCTGACTTGTTCTGCTAGACCTCTATAGGGTTCACTTTGGGTATGGTATCTTTTTCCCATGCATTCTCCCCATTTAGTAATCTTTCATACTGGCTCTTTCACGCATCTCCTCAGAAATTGTGAGTGCAAGCTGACCTATATCATTCTGGATACACTTTTGTCCAATGACATCACAATTCTCTCTGACACACTGCCTCGTAATCTCGAACACCTGTTTCTGTTCCTCGTGTTGCAAAAGATGCTTGAAATTCCTATCCTCTACCTCCCTTCTAGCTAAGTATACTTGTCGCCTAGCTTTGCTCCTGGTCTCTATGTAATGTGCCCTGTTTTTCCATTCTTTCCATGCCTGTCTCTTTAGCCTTAACTGCCTCATCTACCATATTGTTCTACCACCAAGTCACTCTCCTCATCCATGTATATATCTTTTTATCATTATCCTTTTCTCAAATATCCACACATGACGACACACATGCAAATATTATGCATGTATATGTTAACTGGTAGCTGGAGAGAGAATAATATAGATGATAAAAGTCTATCTTCAGCAACAAGTGCTATATTGTCTCCCATGTTGAAAGATATTATTTTACAATATTAGAACTTGAAACTAAGACTAACTGATGTATAGAATAGAAAGACCTAGATGTGAAAAGAAGTGGAAATTGTGCAGATTGAAGATTGAAGATTTGACCGATGTGAAGAAACTGGAAAGATGTGTCGAAAAGAGTGAAGAATGCAGTCCGTAGGAAAGACATCCCCGAGAGTGAACATTGGAAGCTAGAGCAAGGTTTTAAGAGTTAGAAAGAGTAGTTGTTGATTGTTCCTGTGAAAAGCAATGAAGTGGAAGCATAACAGACGAGACAAGAATGCAGACCCACCAGTCGGAGTTAAGCAGATGCCAATATAATATTAAATATTAGAGAATCAGTTTGTTCTTATTTCATGTTTTATTGCGAAATGGTATTGTTGAAAGCTAAAGACAATATAGCGTTTGTTGAAGATGATGTATACTTTCTATGCAGAAATAAGGAAACATTTGCACAGTCATCTTCATAATCATACGTTCGCTTTCAAGTGTGGGACATGTATTATTGAGCACCGCCTCTCCGCTTATACCGGTCGTTGGTCACCTCGTTGGTGATCGTTAGCGATTTGAGGTCTGCTCTCACCACCCGTCTATGTTTTTCCTAGTCTTCCTTCTACTGGAATTACTTGGCACATGTTTACCCAGCAAACCATCTTATTCTTCTCTCCTGCACATAACTCATACCCATTTTCTCTCTCAACTCATCTCTGCTCGGTCGTCGGAGCATGCTTCCTTCATTTCTTTGCCAGCCTTGGCATATTCTCTGCAATTGCTGGCCATGTCTCACTTCTTCCAACCCATCCTTATTGTAGATATTATGGCCTCGTAGTAGCCTCCTCTCTTTCTAATCTGCTCATCTGTATAGAACCCACCTTCATTTGAAAACTGTTTCTATCACTGTCACTTCTACTGTGAAATTTCTCTGTACATGTAGTTTTCACTACCTGTTTGCTTGCTATCCCTACATATGTTGAGTACCCCAGATGTGCATTGCGTATATTTTATATAATTTATCCCAACTCCTTTTCAACATAGGGAGCATGTCCTCTTTTCTATGTTTTTATTCTGTCCTCTTGCTTCCAACTACTGTTTCCATAGACAGCATTTCTTCTTTAGCTTGTTTACTGATTCTGCTATAAGAACCAGATCGTCATGGACAGCTAGTTTTAAACGCATCTGTTACTGACAGCACCTCTGTACAAAGCCTGCACTGCCCTCACAAGACATTCCCCAACACCTAGTTTGGTTAGGCACCACCAGATGACAGATCATGGTACCCTACCAAAGGAGTTGTCTGTCAACAAAATTAATTGCTAAGATGGATTACATTGCCACCGGTTATATTTTATATATTTCCTAAGACTCGTTTGATTAAAAAGCTTTTACTGACATTATTAGTTGTAGCTAGGCGGTGGGTTGGCAGTATCGGTGGATGGTCGGACGCCATGCTTTGACTTAAAGAGTTACGTCCCTTTACGATCTGAGTTCAAATGCCGCCGAGGTTAACTTTGCCTTTCATCCTTACGGGGTCGATAAAATAAAGTACCAGTAATGTACTGGGTAATTGCTGGCCTTGTGCCAAAAGTAGAAACAATTATTAGTTGTAGCTCTGATAAGTTTAGCTAGATTGCCAGCGTTGAAATAGTATATGTCTATGTATGTATACACGTACACATGTTATTGTGTATAGTGTTTTTGTGTTTATACGTCTACAAATGTTTATGCCTTATTTCAATTAGCAAAGGGAGTTTACTCTTGGATATTTTAATAAAATTACGAGTTGTTTCCCCTCTTAGCAGGAAATTTATTTGTTTGATAAAACTCAATATTCAAGGCTGGTTGTCTCGGTCAGTGGTAAGCGTCTGTTGAAGACTAGACATCGAAATTACGATATACAAGTACACACATCCATGCATGGATATGTTGCCAAGGAGCTGTCGAGTGATTGTAATGTAGATAAGCAAAATATATGAACACTCGCTATATTATCTCGCACTTTTATGGATATGTTTTTGCAATATAAGAATAGGAAACGAAGAAAAACTAATTCACTGAATACAGTGTGATGCAGGCAAAAGATGTTGAAATTGTGCCGAATTAAGATTGAAAATTTGACCGATGTGAAAGAAGCTGCGGAAAATTTGCATGATGTAATGAAGAATGCATTGGTTAGAAAAGACATCCCCGAGAATAAACAGAAAGAGTAGTTGAGGATTGTTCCAGTGAAAATCAATGAAGTGCAAACATAACAGATGAGAGAAGCATGCAGGCCCAACAGTTGGAGTTAGCTGCCAAGGAGATGCCAATATAATATAAAATATTAATGGAATCAGATAGTTTATTGATTCCCTGTTTTATTGCAAAAGCGAATCCTTTAAAGTGCGAGACAATATAGTGTTTGTCGTTGATGTATTTTTATCTATATTACTCTGCGTAAATACGGAAAAATTTATGAGATGCCCGACCCTACATAAGCCCACAAACAGACATTCAACAGTAAATATTTAATTGTCCTTTGTTTAAAAAGAAATTATTTTTCTTAATATAATTGTTTATATGCTGGATTGGTCATTGACCATTTTAGTAGGAGAGGGGATTTTGTTAGTGGTGCGTTACCTTCGCTGACTTAACTCTGAGAAAGAAAAGCAATTATATTTTTCTTTGACTGTATTTAGCCACTGAACAATGGGTGTAGCTCCTTGGAGCAATCCAAGCAGTAACTCGAAGAACCATCGGGTGTAATGACTTTGGCTTTAGTGTTCGTGTAGAGCAGTGATACTTTTGTATTCCACAAAAATCTTGATCAGGCAGTGACGATAGTCAGAATTATAGGCAATTTGCTTTAGCTCCCTCAAATATCTTCCTCAGCATCAGGATGTGACCGTTGGTTGATCTCTATCTGTGAAGCTGTTCTGGTTGTTTGAGCTTTTTGTCCATGCAGGGCTGGATTCTCTTTAGAATCATCCTGTTGAGGGTCTTTGCCACAAGTGAGGTCCCCCTGTAGTTGTTTCTGTTAGAGAGATTTGCCTTCTTTGGCAGTGGCACGAAGTTACTGATCGTCCACTTGTTCAGGGCAACTCGTTTCTCCAGTCCCTTTTTACAGATCTCCAAGATATGAAAATCACAACTCTACATGACCTGATGCCACTCGATTTTCTCCATGGGCCTTGCCCCCCTTTATCTTTTTTTTTTGCTCTCTGAAGTATTCTCTGGCAAAGGGTCCTGTCTCAATATCCAGTTATTGTAACAGCCACCTGATCTGCCCAGTGTTTTTGGCTGTGGAGGGCATCTCATAGTTGTGTTCTAAAATGGTTCAGCCATTTCCTTTTTCCTATCCTCTGGATCTGTTTCCTTGATCTGACCTTTCCTCCATGTGATCTCGTTGATCATCCAACTGTCAACCGTTCTCTTAACACTTTAGTGCCTCCTCTCTGGCGTCAGTGTAAGCGGTCCAGAGTGCTTCCCTCATCACCTCCACTGTGTCCATCCTCTCCATAGGATCAGCACAGAATTGGTCCTTGGCAGGCTGCACACACCTTTGGGTCTGCAGAACTGACATGATTCCTCTTCTTTCTCCTCAGCATCAGTGTCTCACTTGCTTCTGCTACTGCATTGTTCAAGTAGCCGTACCTCTTTGTCAAACTCTCCACACAGAGCACTGAACCTGTTGCTCACTTCTCCTGTGAACCTCTTCTGTAGCTTATGTTCCTTGAACGTTCCCCAGTCATAGATTATACTGTTGGTGTAGCTTTGCTTTCTTAAGCTCACTCGGACCTCACTCATAACAAGCATGTGTCCACTGTCCCAGTGTACTGAAATAGTTGTATGGTTCTGTGTTGAGAACACTATTGCGCTGCTTTTTCCTCACCAGAAAGAAATCAATCTAGGTCTTGGTCCACATCTTTTCTGGATTCTCCCTTAACGTTAGGTTGGTTGCCATCAAGTTGGCATCCAGCATGGCGTCTGTCGGTAGTCTTCCATTTCTGTTGGTGTTAGGGAATTACCAGCGCGGATCTTCTCTGCTCTCCTTACTCAGATGTGCATAGAAGTCCCTCAGAAGAATGATGTTTTGAGCTTGTGTGGTGTTGACAGCTCTACACATCTCCTCATGAAATTCCTCCGCATTCACATCATTGTCTCCCCTGGTAGGACTATAAGCTGACATCCGGTTTTAAACTCCTTTTATTGCCTGTAGGACTATGATAAAAAGGAGAGGGCTAAGAACAGCCCTGGTGGACACGGACCTGCATGCTAAATTCCTCGCTCTAGTCATTGATAACCCTAACTTTGCTGACTGTTTCTATATACATGGCTTGGTACAGCCCTCATAAGCTATTCATCTACTTCAAATTTTCTAAGAGCTCACCAGATTATAGCATGGTGGACTCTGTCGAAGGCTTTTTCCATTTCGACAAATGCCAGGTAGAGTTGCTTACTTTTAGCTAGGTACTTTTCCTGTAACTGCCTCACAAAGGTGAGGACATGAGTGGTGCCTTGTCCTGCTACAAAACCCAATTGTATATCATGTAGTTTCACCGTGTTCCTAATCAACTGTGCTCTAACTCTGTTACTATGACCTGGTCCATCAGCTTTATACCACTATAGTTTCCTCTATCTAGTGCATCACCTTTACCTTTGTATCAGTTGACCATGATGCTGCTGCACGAATCGTTTGGTATGATGCCCTTTAGTATTATCTAGTTAACAATACGTATGGTTATGGTCTGATCTACCGACCCAGATGCCTTGAGCATCTCGGCAGCTATACCCGATGGACCGGTTGCCTTCCCCGTCTTCATATCTATGATTGCCATACTACATTGCTGCTGACTTGTTCTGCTAGCCCATCTATAGGGTTCACTTTGGGTATGGTATCTTTTTCCCATACATTCTCCTTATTTAGTAATCTTTCATACTGGCTCTTCCACGCATCTTCTCAGCACTTGTGAGTGCAAGCTGACCTTTATCATTCTGGATACACTTTTGTCCAATGACATCACAATTCTCTCTGGAACACCTGTTTCTTTTCCTCGTGTTGCAAAAGATGCTTGAATTTCCTATCCTCTACCTTCCTTCTAGCTAAGTATACTTGTCGCCTAGCTTTGCTCCTGGTCTCTCTGTAATGTGCCCTGTTTTTCCATTCTTTCCATGCCTGTCTCTTAGCCTTAACTGCCTCATCTACCATATTGTTCTACCACCAAGTCACTCTCCTCATCCATGTATATATCTTTTTATCATCTTTTTCTCAAATATCCACACATGACGACACACATGCAAATATTATGCATGGATATGTTAACTGGTAGCTGGAGAGAGAATAATATAGATGATAAAAGTCTATCTTCAGCAACAAGTGCTATATTGTCTCCCATGTTGAAAGATATTATTTTACAATATAAGAACTTGAAACTAAGACTAACTGATGTATAGAATAGAAAGACCTAGATGTGAAAAGAAGTGGAAATTGTGCAGATTGAAGATTTGACCGATGTGAAGAAACTGGAAAGATGTGTCGAAAAGAGTGAAGAATGCAGTCCATAGGAAAGACATCCCTGAGAGCTAGAGAAAGGTTTTAAGAGTTAGAAAGAGTAGTTGTTGATTGTTCCTGTGAAAAGCAACGAAGTGCAAGCATAACAGACGAGACAAGAATGCAGGCCCACCAGTCGGAGTTAAGCAGCGAAGCAGATGCCAATATATTATTAAATATTAGAGAATCAGTTTGTTCTTATTTCATATTTTATTGCGAAATGGTATTGTTGAAAGCTAAAGACAATATAGTGTTTGTTGAAGATGATCTACTTTGTTTATGTATATTACTTTTTATGCAGAAATAAGGAAACATTTGCACAGTCATCATCATCATCATACGTTCGCTTTCAAGTGTGGGACATGTACTATTGAGCACCGCCTCTCTCGGCTTATACCAGTCGTTGGTCACCTCGTTGGTCACCTCGTTGGTGATCGTTAGGTCTGTTTTTCCTAGTCTTCCTTCTACTGGAATTACTTGGCACTTGTTTACCCAGCAAACCATCTTATTCTTCTCTCCTGCACACAACTCGTACCCATTTTCTCTTTCAACTCATCTCTGCTCGGTCGTCGACGCACATCCAACGGAGCATGCTTCCTTCATTTCTTTGCCAGCCTTGGCATATTCTCTGCAATTGCTGGCCATGTCTCACTTCTTCCAACCCATCCTTATTGTAGATATTATGGCCTCGTAGTAGCCTCCTCTCTTTCTAATCTGCTCATCTATGTAGCGGAAGGTACGAACCACTTGTATAGAACCCACCTTCATTTGAAAACTGTTTCTATCACTGTCACTTCTACTGTGAAATTTCTCTGTACAGGTAGTTTTCACTACCTGTTTGCTTGCTATCCCTACGTTGAGTACCCCAGATGTGCATTGCGTATATTTTATAGAATTTATCCCAGCTCCTTTTCAACATAGTGAGCATGTCCTCTTTTCTATGTTTTTATTCTGTCCTCTTGCTTCCAACTACTGTTTCCATAGACAGCATTTCTGTAGATTCTTTATTGATTCTGCTATAAGAACCAGATCGTCATGGACAGCCAGTTTTAGACGCATCTGTTACTGACAGTACCTCCACAAAGCGTACACTGCCCTCACAAGACATTCCTCAACACCTAGTTTGGTTAGGCACCACCAGATGACAGATCATGGTACCCTACCAAAGGAGTTGTCTGTCAAAAAAATTAATTGCTAAGATGGATTACATTGCCACCGGTTATATTTCCTAAGACTCTTTTGATTAAAAAGCTTAATTTTTATTTCTTTTTACTATTAGTTGTAGCTCTTATAAGTTTAGCTAGATTGCCAGCATTGAAATAGTTGCGCTTCAGTTGTGATGTATGTGTTTCAAGTTCCGGCTGTAAGTCGTGGGGGTGTAGTATATTGTCATGAATGTGTACATATGATGTCTATGTATGTATACACGTACACATGTTGTATACACATGTGTATAGTGTTTTTGTGTTTATACGTCTACAAATGTATATGCAATATTTCAATTAGCAAAGGGAGTTTACTCTTGGATATTTTAATAAAATTACGAGTTGTTTCCCCTCTTATCAGGAAATTTAGTTTGATAAAACTGAATTGTCAAAGCTGGTTGTCTCGGTCAGTGGTAAGCGTCTGTTGAAGACTAGACATCGAAATTACGATATACAAGTACACACATCCATGCATGTATATATTGTCAAGTAGCTGGCGTGTGAGAATAATGTAGATAATCAAAATATATGAACACTAGCTATATTATCTCGCACTTTTATGAATATGTTTTTGCAATATAAGAATAGGAAACGAAGAAAAACTAATTGACTGAATACTGTGTGATGCAGGCAAAAGATGTTGAAATTGTGCCGAATTAAGATTGAAAATTTGACCGATGTGGAGCAGCTGTGGAAAATGTGCATGATGTAGTGAAGAATGCAGTGGGTAGAAAAGACATCCCCGAAAATAAACATAGAATGAGTAGTTGCGGATTGTTCCAGTGAAAATCAATGAAGAGCAAGCATAACAGACGAGAAGAATGCAGGCCAAGGAGATGCCAATATAATATAAAATATTATGGAATCAGATAGTTTATCGATTCCCTGTTTTATTGCAAAAGCGAATTGTTGAAAGTGCGAGACAATATAGTGTTTGTTGGTGATGATAATATACTTTGTGTATTAGTCTCTGTTCATAAATAATTCAAAATGTGCACATAGTCGACCCTGACTATACGTTGATATTAGTTGTGAAGCTTTGCTTGTTTAAAACAGAAAGACGACCATCTTTGATTAAAAATATTATCATTGGATAAAATGTGCTTCTAAACACTACATGTAAACATGTAGAACACAGACAGTCACAAAGACCTTCAACACTAAATTTTAAAAACAAATGGTTATTTAATTTCTATAATTAATTGATAATCGGTGGCCATGTAATCCATCTTATCTATATATAAAACTGAAGATGTCCGAGTTCGAATCGCTAAAGCTCGAGAACCACCCAACGGACTGTTTTCAAACTTTACACATGTAATACTTATGTTTGAGAAATTGTTCTGATCACCCCCAAAAGATTTCAACTTTTCTAAGCCCACAGGGACGACATTAGGCGGTTTAGCGATCTCACTCTATAATTCTTAGTCTCTTTTTCGATAGACGTACTTATAACGTCGCGCCCTTATTATATCTGTATGTCTGACTGTCTGCATTACGTCACTTCCTTTAGGGTGTGTGTTTGAATCCCTTAAACTCGAAGTACCCAACCGATATTTTGTCAAACTTTAAATGCGTATTACTTATGTTTAAGGTAGTGTTATGCAAATTAAAAATTTCAACTTTTTTTTTATCTCCTGGGGCCCGCATTAGATGAAAAACTTTTTTTTTTATCTTAGGACTTTTTGTAGCCGTTACGTCTAGCCGATTTTCGCTAAATTTCAATGGATATTATGGTCATAAAAAGAAAATCATTATCTTGATCCCCTAGGGCCCGCATTAGGTGAAAACCTGCCTTTTTCTTGCTTCATCCATCAGAGTATTCGAAAATACTTTATATGGTGCAACGCCGGGTACCACTGCTAGTATATTATAGATTTCATGAAACTCGTTCATTTAAAAACGTTTTTTTAATCTTTTTTACCATAATGACATTTTGACTGTAGATCTGATAATTTGAGCTAGATTGCCAGCGTCGAAATAGTTTCACTTTAGTTAGGATGTAGGTGTTGAAAGGGCCGGATGTGAGCGTTGGGTGTAGTATATTTTCACACATACGTAGATATATACATGTGTATATATATCTAAACACGTGTATGAAAGTATGTAACCCTGTAACATTGAGCTTTCCGATAACCCTTTGTAAATATGCAATGTCGGTTTGATAACCACGACAAAGAATTGAAGATACTAGGCAGATTAACATGTTAGTTGAACGACCGTTGACTTGAATTGCGCGTGAAAATACGTGGGTGCAGTTGGTGGGGCTGATGATTTTAAGTTTGTTTTTTGTCTTGTTGAATAATCATGGCGTGCTACTTTGTAGTACTTATATTGCAGGCCGTTGTTCCGGTGGTT
>OZ024742.1:361555120-361560120 GCA_964016885.1 Eledone cirrhosa | reverse complement strand
GTTAGGGTTAGGGTTAGGGTTAGGGTTAGGGTTAGGGTTAGGGTTAGGGTTAGGGTTAGGGTTAGGGTTAGGGTTAGGGTTAGGGTTAGGGTTAGGGTTAGGGTTAGGGTTAGGGTTAGGGTTAGGGTTAGGGTTAGGGTTAGGGTTAGGGTTAGGGTTAGGGTTAGGGTTAGGGTTAGGGTTAGGGTTAGGGTTAGGGTTAGGGTTAGGGTTAGGGTTAGGGTTAGGGTTAGGGTTAGGGTTAGGGTTAGGGTTAGGGTTAGGGTTAGGGTTAGGGTTAGGGTTAGGGTTAGGGTTAGGGTTAGGGTTAGGGTTAGGGTTAGGGTTAGGGTTAGGGTTAGGGTTAGGGTTAGGGTTAGGGTTAGGGTTAGGGTTAGGGTTAGGGTTAGGGTTAGGGTTAGGGTTAGGGTTAGGGTTAGGGTTAGGGTTAGGGTTAGGGTTAGGGTTAGGGTTAGGGTTAGGGTTAGGGTTAGGGTTAGGGTTAGGGTTAGGGTTAGGGTTAGGGTTAGGTTAGGGTTAGGGTTAGGGTTAGGGTTAGGGTTAGGGTTAGGGTTAGGGTTAGGGTTAGGGTTAGGGTTAGGGTTAGGGTTAGGGTTAGGGTTAGGGTTAGGGTTAGGGTTAGGGTTAGGGTTAGGGTTAGGGTTAGGGTTAGGGTTAGGGTTAGGGTTAGGGTTAGGGTTAGGGTTAGGGTTAGGGTTAGGGTTAGGGTTAGGGTTAGGGTTAGGGTTAGGGTTAGGGTTAGGGTTAGGGTTAGGGTTAGGTTAGGGTTAGGGTTAGGGTTAGGGTTAGGGTTAGGGTTAGGGTTAGGGTTAGGGTTAGGGTTAGGGTTAGGGTTAGGGTTAGGGTTAGGGTTAGGGTTAGGGTTAGGGTTAGGGTTAGGGTTAGGGTTAGGGTTAGGGTTAGGGTTAGGGTTAGGGTTAGGGTTAGGGTTAGGGTTAGGGTTAGGGTTAGGGTTAGGGTTAGGGTTAGGGTTAGGGTTAGGGTTAGGGTTAGGGTTAGGGTTAGGGTTAGGGTTAGGGTTAGGGTTAGGGTTAGGGTTAGGGTTAGGGTTAGGGTTAGGGTTAGGGTTAGGGTTAGGGTTAGGGTTAGGGTTAGGGTTAGGGTTAGGGTTAGGGTTAGGGTTAGGGTTAGGGTTAGGGTTAGGGTTAGGGTTAGGGTTAGGGTTAGGGTTAGGGTTAGGGTTAGGGTTAGGGTTAGGGTTAGGGTTAGGGTTAGGGTTAGGGTTAGGGTTAGGGTTAGGGTTAGGGTTAGGGTTAGGGTTAGGGTTAGGGTTAGGGTTAGGGTTAGGGTTAGGGTTAGGGTTAGGGTTAGGGTTAGGGTTAGGGTTAGGGTTAGGGTTAGGGTTAGGGTTAGGGTTAGGGTTAGGGTTAGGGTTAGGGTTAGGGTTAGGGTTAGGGTTAGGGTTAGGGTTAGGGTTAGGGTTAGGGTTAGGGTTAGGGTTAGGGTTAGGTTAGGGTTAGGGTTAGGGTTAGGGTTAGGGTTAGGGTTAGGGTTAGGGTTAGGGTTAGGGTTAGGGTTAGGGTTAGGGTTAGGGTTAGGGTTAGGGTTAGGGTTAGGGTTAGGGTTAGGGTTAGGGTTAGGGTTAGGGTTAGGGTTAGGTTAGGGTTAGGGTTAGGGTTAGGGTTAGGGTTAGGGTTAGGGTTAGGGTTAGGGTTAGGGTTAGGGTTAGGGTTAGGGTTAGGGTTAGGGTTAGGGTTAGGGTTAGGGTTAGGGTTAGGGTTAGGGTTAGGGTTAGGGTTAGGGTTAGGGTTAGGGTTAGGGTTAGGGTTAGGGTTAGGGTTAGGGTTAGGGTTAGGGTTAGGGTTAGGGTTAGGGTTAGGGTTAGGGTTAGGGTTAGGGTTAGGGTTAGGGTTAGGGTTAGGGTTAGGGTTAGGGTTAGGGTTAGGGTTAGGGTTAGGGTTAGGGTTAGGGTTAGGGTTAGGGTTAGGGTTAGGGTTAGGGTTAGGGTTAGGGTTAGGGTTAGGGTTAGGGTTAGGGTTAGGGTTAGGGTTAGGGTTAGGGTTAGGGTTAGGGTTAGGGTTAGGGTTAGGGTTAGGGTTAGGGTTAGGGTTAGGGTTAGGGTTAGGGTTAGGGTTAGGGTTAGGGTTAGGGTTAGGGTTAGGGTTAGGGTTAGGGTTAGGGTTAGGTTAGGGTTAGGGTTAGGGTTAGGGTTAGGGTTAGGGTTAGGGTTAGGGTTAGGGTTAGGGTTAGGGTTAGGGTTAGGGTTAGGGTTAGGGTTAGGGTTAGGGTTAGGGTTAGGGTTAGGGTTAGGGTTAGGGTTAGGGTTAGGGTTAGGGTTAGGGTTAGGGTTAGGGTTAGGGTTAGGGTTAGGGTTAGGGTTAGGGTTAGGGTTAGGGTTAGGGTTAGGGTTAGGGTTAGGGTTAGGGTTAGGGTTAGGGTTAGGGTTAGGGTTAGGGTTAGGGTTAGGGTTAGGGTTAGGGTTAGGGTTAGGGTTAGGGTTAGGGTTAGGGTTAGGGTTAGGGTTAGGGTTAGGGTTAGGGTTAGGGTTAGGGTTAGGGTTAGGGTTAGGGTTAGGGTTAGGGTTAGGGTTAGGGTTAGGGTTAGGGTTAGGGTTAGGGTTAGGGTTAGGGTTAGGGTTAGGGTTAGGGTTAGGGTTAGGGTTAGGGTTAGGGTTAGGGTTAGGGTTAGGGTTAGGGTTAGGGTTAGGGTTAGGGTTAGGGTTAGGGTTAGGGTTAGGGTTAGGGTTAGGGTTAGGGTTAGGGTTAGGGTTAGGGTTAGGGTTAGGGTTAGGGTTAGGGTTAGGGTTAGGGTTAGGGTTAGGGTTAGGGTTAGGGTTAGGGTTAGGGTTAGGGTTAGGGTTAGGGTTAGGGTTAGGGTTAGGGTTAGGGTTAGGGTTAGGGTTAGGGTTAGGGTTAGGGTTAGGGTTAGGGTTAGGGTTAGGGTTAGGTTAGGGTTAGGGTTAGGGTTAGGGTTAGGGTTAGGGTTAGGGTTAGGGTTAGGGTTAGGGTTAGGGTTAGGGTTAGGGTTAGGGTTAGGGTTAGGGTTAGGGTTAGGGTTAGGGTTAGGGTTAGGGTTAGGGTTAGGGTTAGGGTTAGGGTTAGGGTTAGGGTTAGGGTTAGGGTTAGGGTTAGGGTTAGGGTTAGGGTTAGGGTTAGGGTTAGGGTTAGGGTTAGGGTTAGGGTTAGGGTTAGGGTTAGGGTTAGGGTTAGGGTTAGGGTTAGGGTTAGGGTTAGGGTTAGGGTTAGGGTTAGGGTTAGGGTTAGGGTTAGGGTTAGGGTTAGGGTTAGGGTTAGGTTAGGGTTAGGGTTAGGGTTAGGGTTAGGGTTAGGGTTAGGGTTAGGGTTAGGGTTAGGGTTAGGGTTAGGGTTAGGGTTAGGGTTAGGGTTAGGGTTAGGGTTAGGGTTAGGGTTAGGGTTAGGGTTAGGGTTAGGGTTAGGGTTAGGGTTAGGGTTAGGGTTAGGGTTAGGGTTAGGGTTAGGGTTAGGGTTAGGGTTAGGGTTAGGGTTAGGGTTAGGGTTAGGGTTAGGGTTAGGGTTAGGGTTAGGGTTAGGGTTAGGGTTAGGGTTAGGGTTAGGGTTAGGGTTAGGGTTAGGGTTAGGGTTAGGGTTAGGGTTAGGGTTAGGTTAGGGTTAGGGTTAGGGTTAGGGTTAGGGTTAGGGTTAGGGTTAGGGTTAGGGTTAGGGTTAGGGTTAGGGTTAGGGTTAGGGTTAGGGTTAGGGTTAGGGTTAGGGTTAGGGTTAGGGTTAGGGTTAGGGTTAGGGTTAGGGTTAGGGTTAGGGTTAGGGTTAGGGTTAGGGTTAGGGTTAGGGTTAGGGTTAGGGTTAGGGTTAGGGTTAGGGTTAGGGTTAGGGTTAGGGTTAGGGTTAGGGTTAGGGTTAGGGTTAGGGTTAGGGTTAGGGTTAGGGTTAGGGTTAGGGTTAGGGTTAGGGTTAGGGTTAGGGTTAGGGTTAGGGTTAGGGTTAGGGTTAGGGTTAGGGTTAGGGTTAGGGTTAGGGTTAGGGTTAGGGTTAGGGTTAGGGTTAGGGTTAGGGTTAGGGTTAGGGTTAGGGTTAGGGTTAGGGTTAGGGTTAGGGTTAGGGTTAGGGTTAGGGTTAGGGTTAGGGTTAGGGTTAGGGTTAGGGTTAGGGTTAGGGTTAGGGTTAGGGTTAGGGTTAGGGTTAGGGTTAGGGTTAGGGTTAGGGTTAGGGTTAGGGTTAGGGTTAGGGTTAGGGTTAGGGTTAGGGTTAGGGTTAGGGTTAGGGTTAGGGTTAGGGTTAGGGTTAGGGTTAGGGTTAGGGTTAGGGTTAGGGTTAGGGTTAGGGTTAGGGTTAGGGTTAGGGTTAGGGTTAGGGTTAGGGTTAGGGTTAGGGTTAGGGTTAGGGTTAGGGTTAGGGTTAGGGTTAGGGTTAGGGTTAGGGTTAGGGTTAGGGTTAGGGTTAGGGTTAGGGTTAGGGTTAGGGTTAGGGTTAGGGTTAGGGTTAGGGTTAGGGTTAGGGTTAGGGTTAGGGTTAGGGTTAGGGTTAGGGTTAGGGTTAGGGTTAGGGTTAGGGTTAGGGTTAGGGTTAGGGTTAGGGTTAGGGTTAGGGTTAGGGTTAGGGTTAGGGTTAGGGTTAGGGTTAGGGTTAGGGTTAGGGTTAGGGTTAGGGTTAGGGTTAGGGTTAGGGTTAGGGTTAGGGTTAGGGTTAGGGTTAGGGTTAGGGTTAGGGTTAGGGTTAGGGTTAGGGTTAGGGTTAGGGTTAGGGTTAGGGTTAGGGTTAGGGTTAGGGTTAGGGTTAGGGTTAGGGTTAGGGTTAGGGTTAGGTTAGGGTTAGGGTTAGGGTTAGGGTTAGGGTTAGGGTTAGGTTAGGGTTAGGGTTAGGGTTAGGGTTAGGGTTAGGGTTAGGGTTAGGGTTAGGGTTAGGGTTAGGGTTAGGGTTAGGGTTAGGGTTAGGGTTAGGGTTAGGGTTAGGGTTAGGGTTAGGGTTAGGGTTAGGGTTAGGGTTAGGGTTAGGGTTAGGGTTAGGGTTAGGGTTAGGGTTAGGGTTAGGGTTAGGGTTAGGGTTAGGGTTAGGGTTAGGGTTAGGGTTAGGGTTAGGGTTAGG
>OZ024742.1:361029572-361552420 GCA_964016885.1 Eledone cirrhosa | reverse complement strand
CTCAATCTAAAGATTAAATGTGCATTTCATCAATACAGAGTTGCACTGGACTTGCAAATGTTTGAAGTTTCGAATATGATTTGACTTGGACTGAAATATCCGTGGGATCAATAAATGTATCTGACTGTGCACTTAAAAAGAATATCTTGAATACATTCATGAGTTGTAGCTATCATTGGCTCATTCTGGTACATAGAGATAACCATCAACTAGAAATAATTTGTACAAACCAGAACCATAAATCATATCAATTCTACTAAAACCACCAATAGTACCAACAGCAACATTACAAACAATACTGTGAGGAAGACTAACATAAGAAACTGGAAATTATGGAATGTTAATTTAACAATTAAATCACATCTCCAAACATTACTGAGGGTTTTGTAGTAGTTGTCATGATGTATGCTATAAACATTGGAAATATAAACATAAAGATAATTGAATATTAACATGTCTTTCGTTATTGTACAGCTCCATACCAGTTCTTAGTGCACAAGTTAATATCATGAGATATAGTGGTTACATTTATAGCATAACTGTTGATGTTCAATTAACCATATAATATTGTTAATTACAATGCAATGCTGGATTTAATAGGAGGCAAAGGAGGGCAATTGCCCCGGACCCCTGCAGTAGGAACCCCACCAGCGACAACTGTAGCAATTTATTTGTACCCTCAGGTGTCTTTTTAGCTTTAGGATGGTTAGAATTTTTTAATTTAATACCTGTATATATAACTTTTCAATTCCTATTACTTGCGCCAAACTAATTTTGATATGTAAAATTGGTGGGTGTGTGTGTGTGTGTGTGTGTGGGGGGGGGGGGGGGGGGGGGGGGGGGGCTGTGCATTCTAATTTTTTGTGTATGAGTTCTCCCAAACCTGAAATGCCCTGGGCCCCCCAAGGTCTCAATCTAACCCTGTCAGATGGATTCATAGAGGCACTATAGTGTCATACAAGGTGTCTTAGACATTTTAACCCAAACAAAGTTTATTCCCCTCCATATTCTGAACATAGCCATTTCCTGTCAGAGAGAGAAAGAGAGGTGGGGGGGGGGGATAGGAAGTGAGAAAGAGTTATGGAGGAAATATCGATCTTTGTATTAGAATGGTATTTTTTTTTTACAGAATTCACTGCCAAATCTATCTGTGAACTCCCATCTTCTGTGTCCAACTATACCGGCATGGAAAGCTGTACTCATCCCACTCTACACACAATACCACCAGACACCACATAACCTAAAGCTACCCCACCCCTCCTAGAAGTAACAGGAATCTCAACCTCTGCTATCATCCCACAATACTCTCTGTCACTTTCCTCCTAGCCAGGCCAATTATGAAAGCAAGTTAAGTTTGAAATTTGGTAATATTTATACCACAATAAAATGTACTCAATACTCAGACCACAATGGAAGGTGGAAGTGCTCAAGTAACAATTAAATACCCAGCCTTCTCTGTAAAATAGAAGAGGTTGTGCCACAACAGAATGCACATAGTCCACCCTGTCAAGTGGTAGTGGTGGTACCACAAGAAAACAAACCCTGTATACACAAAGATGTGGTGGCATTAGAAAAGGTGTCCAGATAAAACAACCATGCCAAAATTGAATATATGAACAAGGCAGAATCATCTAAGCAGTCTGCCTAGAGCATGACTACCTGTCTAACCCATGCAAGCTTAGGGAATAGATGTAAAACGATGATGATGTTGAAGAGGTTAAAGGCAAAGTTGAGGTTGCTGGGATTTGAACTCAAAATAAATACACAAAACATTGTATCCAACGTTCCGACGAATCTATCTAATTATTTCCTTGTTACTTATATTATCAGTCCCTGAAAGATGAATTGGAAATGTATTCTGTCTGGATTTGAGCTCAATATATAAAAGAATGAAGGACAATCTTATAAAACATTCATTCCTTCCCTCTTCTCCCTCATCGATGTATAGCATCCTAAGATCGTTTATGAAAGGAGAAACTATAATTGATTTTAACTAATGTAAGTAATACTGAATTCCACAGTTTTACAAATACTCACATAGAGTTTCAAACATGATCCAAAACAGTATTTTCTATTCATTTTATCATTTTAAGTATTTAATCTTAAACTGTATCCTTTCATGGTGTTTCATTTAATCCAGTGAACAACCATGATATCATTCTCTCTTTTTGCTCTGCTCAGTTGCCAGGTAAATATATCAATCATTCACCGTTCTATACACAGTTTGGTAGCAATGACATAAACCTCTTAAAATTCAGCTAATAACACATACCATTGTATTCATTGTATCTTCAGATTGTAGTAATTCCCTGAAATTGATATTGTTTTCTAAAAGATTGCTAATACAACCAACACCAATGCTGCAGTAATCATTGGTATCTCATATTTGCTTTGTTTTTAGTTATCCAATAAGTTAATTATAGTTATTACTTTCACTAATTCTCTTCCACACTTATGAACACTTGCCATACTGTCTCATCATCATTTTTCCATGCTAACATGGGTTAGACAGGTTTCCCTGTCGTGAGAGAAACCAGGTCAGATTACCATTAGTTACTCATGCAGAACTGGTTTTTGCTTGGTTTCTATAGCTGGATGAATTTCTTGACACCAACCACATTTACAGTATGTGCTGGGTGCTTTTTGTCGTGGCACCCACATGAACACTTTGCAGTGTGAACTGGGCAAACTTTGTTGTGTCACCATCATTACCATTTTACAATGTTGGCTGGAGTCGTGGGTTGGGGAAGGTGTGTCGGTATTTGGGAGGTAGATCTAGGGGTATGTGTGGAGTGTTAGGATTTAGGTGGAATGTTAGGAGATAGTAGGTACAAGAGGAGTAGGGACATGGAGAATGGAGGGGCGTTAGGATGTGTATGGAAGGGAAGGTAGTGCATACAAGATGTATTATATACTATAATTGTTTCTACTTTTGGCACAAGGCCAGCAATTACCCAGTGCATTACTGGTACTTTATACTATCGACCCCATAAGGATGGAAGGCAAAGTTAACCTTGGCGGGATTTGAACTCAGAATGGCAAGGGCTGTAACTCAAGCGTCAAATCATGGTGTCCGACCCTCTACTGATACTAACTACAATGATCTGCATATAGAAGTTGATTGGTGTGGTGTATATCATATGGAGTTTAACCAATAGTCTATTATTTATTGTTTTAATGTTTTAGTTTAATATTATTCTTTTAATAGTTAGCTGAAAACCAATTGCTGTTTTCCTATAACTATGTATTGTTAAAAATATTTTGTTCCCAAAATTGTCTCTTGTATATCGTTTATTAAGTAAATCTTATTTTGACTTAATTGGAAAATAAATGTATAAAAGGTAATCTTGTTTAATTAGAAAATACATTCTTCATTCTTTAAAAGGATCATTTTTTCTGACATTTCCTTCAGATTTGAAATTGGCCAACATTAAAATATGACATTTAAATTCTTTCTATTGTTTCTAGAAGAAATTGTTATTTTATTTTAAAGATAATCATAAAAGGTCAGGCAGTTAATTAATGGGTTTAGCTTTTATATATTTAAAGGTGTATTATTAAGTTTCATCATACCATAATGTTTTTCAATTCTACTTGAAATATTTTGTGTATGTGTGTCTGTCTGTGTGTGGCTTGCATCATAATGAAAATGAAATGAAATATTAAAGAATTGACATTTTTATGATTCTATTACTTAGGCACCAAACAAAACGAGAAAAATATAGTATTTATAAATTTTGTTAATGGAAAATTTTCTGAAAGGAATATATTTGTATTAAATGGAAACTAAATATTTGAAACTATATTTAGAATAAGTATGCATGGAAGTTATTGTTTCTTTTTTAATTTAAATCAAAACAATTATTTCTTTATAAAGCCATACTAAAATAATGTATAATTTGCATACACATAGAATACTAACAGAAACAAAGAATATGTCAACAGTGCAATATATCAAGTTATATAATCAAAACAAAGAGAATAGAGTGTAAAAACATAAATCTCATGGATATTTAATGTAAAGTTTTGCTTTGATTCCCAGTGGGTTAATTATAATTTCAAATATAATAAAATATAAAAATTACAATTAGGAAATCACGACATATATTGATTTGAGTTTGAGGAGAGATTATTTTAATATGATATCTGAAAATTCCTGATCAATTCAATTTTTTAAACAATTAACAATCGTGTTGATTGGAAATCTTTTTCAATGTTGAATGTTTAAAATGTTTGAGGTCAAATTTGCTTTTCATATTTTCAGGTAAATAAAATGCCAGTTAAGTACGGATAAAATATATTCCTATAAAGCATCTTAGATGTGAATGAAATTATAGTAAGTTAGTAAAACATTTTAATTCTGATTATCAAGAAATGAAAGAGTATAGATTTCAGCAAAAGAAAAGCAGCCTAGATACAAAAGCAATACTGATATTGTAATGGACTTTAATGTTATGTGAAAGTAGAAGAAGGGATGACATTAGGGGAAGTGGTATAGTAACAATATAAGCTGTAAAGAGAAAAGTTGAAAGAGAGGATGTTACAAAGATTTATATCCTATCATGAAAGTTAAATGAAATGTTTTCTCTATTCTATCTGCCAGGACTGGTGGGTAGCCAGCATGTAGGCTCTCATTTGTTTATTATAGTGAGAGATGGGTAAGGCGAGAGAGAGACAGGGGCATTGATTGAGATCATCAACACACACATACTTAAGACAACAATAGATGTTATTCTTCAAAATGTAACTTAATTTGTTACCATTTGATATGATAGTATTTCGTAAGTGTTGAATTTTAAGATCTACTAGACCACCTGTGACCCATTGAGTCACGTTCGCTTCCAACTATTTTAAAAAAATCATGTTTGCTTAAAAATAATTTTTAAATAATTAAAATATACACAGACATGTATATAGTGTGAAATGAAACTGGAAGGCCCATATATATACATGTGTGTATGTATATATATATAAATGTGTATGTTTGTATATATATATTATATATAATTGGAGGCTTAGTAAAATTGAATATATATATATATATATATGTGTGTGTGTTTATAGATATGTGGGTGTCTGTGATCTATATTCACTGGTGACACACACACACACACACGCACGCACGCGCGCGCGCACGCACTCATCACCATCACCACCACCATCACCATCACCACCACCACCACCATCACCACCACCACCATCACCACCACCACCACCACCATCACCAACACCATCACCAACATCACCATCACCAACATCACCATCATCATCATCATCACCATTATTTCTCTCTCTCCCATTCTCCTCCTCTGTCTCCTCTCCCTCTCTCTATGTCTCTCTTTCAATCTACTCTCTCACAACCACTATCTCTTTCTCTCAATATTTCTCTCTCTCTATTTATGAAGGTACCCAGAAAACCAATATCTTGGGAACCTGTGCTTCGATTTACAAAAAACATATTTTATCCCATTTGTATTCCCATTTCAGGGGCAACTTTCTTTCAAAGTATTTTCCCATTATGCGCCCTTTTGGCTGTATTACATTACAGACAAGCAAACAATCACAGACCTTTAGTAATATACTACACCACCCATCACTCGTTAGGTCACATTCACTTCAAATTATTTTTAAAAAATCATTTTCACTTAAAAATAATTTTCAAATAATTTTCAGACATGTATATAATGTGAAATGAAACTGGAAGGCCCATATATATATATATATATATATATGTGTGTGTCATGGCTTAGTGGTTAGAGCAGTGGATTTGCAATCGAAAGGTTGTGAGTTAAATTCTCAGACCGGGTGATGTGTTGTTTCCTTGAGCAAGACACATTATTTCACATTGCTCCAGTTTACTCAGCTGTAGAAATGAGATGCAGTGGAATGATAGGGACCCCAGTCCCTATCATTCCACTGCAAAGTGGCTGTGGAAGTGCCATGGCAAAAAAGCACCCACCACTCACTGTTAAGTAGACGTGGAGGTGCCACGGCAAAAAAGCACCCAGCCCACACTGAAAAGTGGACGTGTGGGCGCCACGGAAAAAAAACCACAGCACTTACTGTAAATGAGGTTGGTGTTAGGAAGGGCATCCAGCTGTAGAAATTAAGCCAGAATCAGTTCCCGCAAGCAGGGAAAAGTGGACATAAAATGATGAAATGATGATGATATATAGATGTGTGTGTTTGTATACACATATGTATATATATATATGTGAGTGTATGTATATATATAAATATATTTGGGCATCTGTGATCTATTAACTGGTCTTAGACACAGACACATATATATACACACTCGCATATATATATACACACACCCAACACCACCAGCTCTCTCTCTCTCCCTTCCATTCTCCTTCTCTGTCTTCTTCTCTCTCTTTTTCTCTGTCCCTCTTTCAATCTACTCTCTCAAAACCACTATCGCTTTCTCTCTCTCTATTTATGACGGTACCTAGAAAAACCCCATATCTCGGGAACCCCAGCTCGGATTTACACAAAACTTGTTTCATTCCATTTGTATTCCCATTTCAGGCCAACTTCCTTTCAAACTATTTACCCTTTATGCACCCTTTTAGCTGTATTACATTACAGACAAGCAAGCAAGCAATCACAGACCTTTAGTATTATATAGATAGCTCAAAATAACCTTAATAAATAAGTTATTAATAAAAAGACAAATTAGACTTTGGGGTAATTTGAAATCAGAACTCAAAGAGCCACTAAATATCACAAACAATTTTTACATTGTTATAATGATTTTGTCAATCCCTGATAAGAATATCAAAGCATGCCTAATGGATGTAAATAATTTTAAAAAAAAGGTTTTTATAATGATATTTCCTACAGTTCTGATTAAGTTCTATGAAAAATATCAAGGAAAAAAAATCTTAACTCATATTTTGATATAAGAGGTGTTAATAGGGGTATCGGATTCTGATGCAGCTTTAATGTTCAAAATCTCACATATAGGAACATGTTTTTAGATTGAAAAATGTATAAGAAAATACAAATAATTCAGCCGTAATTTTTAATTTGTGAAAAAATGACTCAAGTGTGTTTTATGATAAATGCTTTTAGCTGGGTCTACTTATATTGTGAACCAATTATTACATATGAATATCTGTTTATCAGAAAAACAAAATATATTTTATATTCAAACATATACATTTACATAAAGCATCTTCTTCACATGTCTTGAGGCCATTTAATAATGAAGCTGCTCACTGTTGTTGGTGAGAGATACCTTTGCAATAACATATCAAATGAAATTGCCATAGGTTTATCTTAGTTAAAAATATATCATTAAAATAAAATAGCTGCAGGCATTGAATCCTCTAAGCCTTCGTTTCTGCTTTATACATGTACTAAATATAATTTTGTAAAACCCTGCTAAGGAATATCTTTCCTTTCAGTTCTAATATTGTGTTTCTTTCCGTTCATAGTAGGTATTCACTTTAACTTTGTTTTTGACCACCTTGAAAATTTTGCTTTTTGTTGTAACACCAATTCCCTTCTTTGGTTTTGAGCACTTTTTCCTTGTTGTTGTAATCTTCAAATACAGATATATGTATATATTTACGCACACACACACATACATATGTATATATAAATATATATAAATAGGGAGTGCAATATGCAGTTACTGTAGGTTCACCCAGGTGAGCACTCGATGTGTAGTTTCCCATCTGTAACCTAGTGTAGAACTAAGCAGAGTGTAAATATAACAATAAAAGAATGATTTGTTATGTCTTCATTATGTTTCTTGAGTAGTGAGGTGCATTTCGCTATTGATCAGCTGAAGGTTCAATCTGTATCGATCTGGCCCGACTCTGGAATTAAAAGCTCATCAGACCCCTGTTGTGGTAATGACAGGCAGAGGTCCGACTAGCTTTTGATTCCAGAGTTGGGCCAGATCGATACAGAAGACATAACAAATCAGCCTTTTATTATATATATATACATGTGCCAGGAAATGCCAGTTGAAGGAAGATGTGGTAGAGGTAGACCACGAAAAACATGGGCGGAGGTGGTGAGAACAGACATCAGATCATTGAAGCTCACGGTGGAGATGACGAGGGACCGTGACGAGTGGAGAGATGCTGTGCTGAATAAGACCCGTCCCACCCTTGCAAGAAGGGAAAAGCGGACGTAAAATGATGATGATGATGATGATGATGATGATGATGATATATTGCTTTATTGTTCTACAGTAAAACTCATCTCCTACATATATAGATATATATATATATATATATATATATATATATATATATATATTGTTATACCTGGGGAGGGTCATATTTGTGTAATATTGCCAGAATTAATAACAGAACACACTCACTGTCTGGTTGGTTTTCGCTTCTCGCTTCTGTGTCTTTTATATCGGTAATCTAACTTACTCGGTCCTCAATGTTGCCATTGACTGACCGACGGTCAAAAATAATACAGATACAATATAGACACAAACACATATATATATTTTATCATAAATCTTTCGTTGCACATCTGCAACATCGTCAGTGGTGTTATATCTTCCTCCTGTTGTATTGTATGTCTACGCCATTTTTATTCAGTCTGTCTATATATTTATTTATTTGCTTGTTTGTTTATTTTATTTTGTCTTCTTTGCGCATGCGTTTGCGTGTGTGTATAGTGTTTTGTTGACTACTGTGTGTTTATGTGCTTGTTGTTATTGTGCTTGTGTATGTATTTATTTATTTATTTATTTATTTTATTTTATTTACTTATTTATACTTCTCTTAGGTCAGTGTTGTTTGTTTGGGTGTTGTTGTTATTCCATTCATTCTTTCTGTTTAGCCTTGGTCTTCTAATTTCTATTTCACTGGCCTCTCTGATTTGCCTATCTGCTGGGTCATTTCTATGTTTAGATATTATTCTAATTTCTATGTTGTCTATGTTACCGTCATGTTGTTGTCTAGCATGTTCGTATAGTACTGACCCGTTTTTTCGTCCTTTTAGTTCCCTCCAGTGTTGGTCTATCCTTTCACCTATGCTACGAGCTGTCTCACCTATGTATGTTGTTGTCATGTTTCTGCAAGTACCCTCTGTACATCTTATGCTATAGACTACGTTTCTAGTTTTACAGTTTATCCGGGTGTTCACCTTACATATGATACATTTCCTATTGGTACAGTGGGTTTTCTTAAAAGGGTAGGTTTTGCTGATCAGGGATTTTATGGTGTTTCCTGGCTTTTCTACCACCTTTATTCCAAACACCCTAACAATAGACTACCTGTATTAGACACAGAACTCTGGATTAACACTATAGACGAGAGAGCCCAAATTCTCCACTCACACTATGCTAAACCCATGGCCTCCAAATACCTGATACTCAAAAACTCAGCGATGTCCAGTAGTGCTAAGTTTAATATTCTGATCGCAGATTTGGTACGAGTGATGAAGAATGTGTCCCGCATGTGCGACCCAACAGAAATGGAAAAACACATCCAACACTTCATCAACCTCATGCAGTTCTCTGGCTACAACCAAAGAGACAGAGTCAGAGTATACGAAGGAGCCATGGAAAAGTATAAGACCCTCATAGAACTGGACATGAAAGGAATTTGCCCATTATACAGGAGCAAATCATGGAATAGCTTAGATAGGGCTAGATATAAGATAGGGAAAGCCACCTCATGGTACGACAACCAGAGATACCAGAGTGTCATGTTTGTGGACGCGACCCCTGGAGGAAAATTAGCTAACCAGTGTAGAAAGGCCCTGAGAAAGACCCACTTAAAAATAAAGGTGGTAGAAAAGCCAGGAACCACCATAAAATCCCTGATCAGCAAAACCTACCCTTTTAAGAAAACCCACTGTACCAATAGGAAATGTATCATATGTAAGGTGAACCCCCGGATAAACTGTAAAACTAGAAACGTAGTCTATAGCATAAGATGTACAGAGGGTACTTGCAGAAACATGACAACAACATACATAGGTGAGATAGGTGAAAGGATAGACCAACACTGGGGGGGAACTAAAAGGGTCAGTACTATACAAACATGCTAGACAACAACATGATGGTAACATAGACAACATAGAAATTAGAATAATATCTAAACATAGAAATGACCCAGCAGATAGGCAAATCAGAGAGGCCAGTGAAATAGAATTAGAAGACCAAGGCTAAACAGAAAGAATGAATGGAATAACAATAACACCCAAACAAACAACACTGACCTAAGAGAAGTATAAATAAGTAAATAAAATAAAATAAAATAAAATAAATAAATACATACACAAGCACAATAACAACAAGCACATAAACACACACTAGTCAACAAAACACTATAAACACATGCAAACGCATGCGCAAAGAAGACAAAATAAAATAAACAAACAAGCCAATAAATATATAGACAGACTGAATAAAAATGGTGTAGACATACAATACAACAGGAGGAAGATATAACACCACTGACGATGTTGCCGATGTGCAACGTAAGATTTATGATAAACTATATATGTGTTTGTGTCTATATTGTATCTGTATTATTTTTGACCGTCGGTCAGTCAATGGCAACATTGAGGACCGAGTAAGTTAGATTACCGATATAAAAGACACAGAAGCGAGAAGCGAAAACCAACCAAACAGTGAGTGTGTTCTGTTATTAATTCTGGCAATATTACACAAATATGACCCTCCCCAAGTATAACAATATTTGTTTCGACACACGATTTCATATAAAAAACCTCGCAAAACTATATATATATATATATATATATATATATATATATATATATATATATATATATATATATATATATATATATAATATGTGTATGTAAAATGTAAACAGAAATAATAAAAGAAACTAAACAAAAGGCACAGTACATGGAAGAAATATGTTATTTCTTCAACACTCGAAATAGCAAAAATACAGTCTTAACGTTTTGGACACCAATCCTTCATCATAAGACAGAGTTAGAAATAGAAGTTAAATAGAAAGTAAAGTGTGATAATAAGGAACGGGGGAGAAAAATGAAGGGAAAAAAATACACATGCATATGAAATCAGCCATCAGGTAGTGTGTCAGTGTAAACCATACAGTTGGAACAACTCCCTACTATGCACTGAGTTAGCCTAAAGTTATTATGAATGGTTTTGTTTAGTTAACAATTTTCAACATTTCCAGTGGATATATCTCACAGATGGTTCATCTATTCTAGGCTTATTGGAAAATGAAGTCTTCAGTGATGCTCCCGTATCAAAAGATTATTGATTTATTTCAACATCAACAGATTCTACAAATATTTAATACAAAAAATAATTTGATCTATTAGAAATAACATCACATTTCAATTAACTATTAACATCTTGTAATAATTTAGAGAAAAATAACTAAAAATAGGTTTGTTTATTCAAATGTTTATAGTATCTTTGCTAATGGTGAGAGCATTGTGAAGATTTACCATAAACTAAAGTCTTTATTTTATCATGTGATGTAGTTAGTGTTATTTTCTACATTTAAAGTATATGTTGCTAAAGTAGAGGACCTTAAGAATGGAGTCACATCAAAACATATAAGAGCATGATAGATTAGAAAATATAGTTCTAACAACTCCAATAAAGATGGGATAGTAAAGCATGAAATCTATTTGGTGGTTTTACATCTACTCAATGAGAGTTGAGTAGGACTCAACAACAAACATTAAACATGTAATCAATAAGACTATCAAATACTGGGGATTTTCCAGCTGCTTCCTCTTCGTACTGGCTGCCATTAAGACCTTAGTCATATTTGGACCTAGACTACTGAGCTCCCACACAATATCGAAGCGTCAGCAGCCCTATGAGGTGGGGTGGCTGCTACTGAACATGTCACTGGCTATTGTCTACAAGAATGCTTTTGCAGTTTTGTCCGTGGAATGCAAACCCAACACCGCCATGCCCTAGGCCTAGAGATATCACTCCCATTTGCCCTCCCATTCTTCTGTTACCCTAGATCCCTTGTCTTGCCCTTCCTTTTAACGTTTTTATTCACAAATTGAGTTTCAAATACTTCCTAAGGCATTTATTGTTGCAGCTTGTAAGTGGTTTCTTTTAAAACAGATCGTATGATGTAGTGAGAATGAATATGAGACTATTTTGCTCTTGTTCAAAAACATCTGTTAGATTGTGTGTGTGCGTGTGTGGGTGTGTGGGTGTGTTTGTGTGGGTGTGTGTGTGTGTGTGTGAGTGACAGCTGACACCTATACAGGTTTAGCTGGCTTCCTCCAAGGTATATCTTGTTGCAGGTGTATTGGGTAATTTAATGATAGGGACCCCAGTCCTATCATCTCATTTCTACAGCTGAGTAAACTGGAGCAACGTGAAATAAATTGTCTTGTTCAAGGAAACAACACATCACCCGGTCCGAGAATTGAACTCACAACCTTTCAATTGCAAGCCCAACACTAATACTGGACAACACTAATTAACTAATACCTTTGTGAATATAATTTGTTAGGCAGAAACCTGTTATTTACATATGTGTGGCCTAGAGGTTATGGACTTACAATGTCATGGATTCAATTCTTGGACAGGTTGGTGTATTGTGTTCTTGAGCAAAACACTTCATTTCATTCCAGGTAGCTCCAATCAACTCAGCTGAAAATTAGTACTAACAATAGCTGGAGGTTAGTCCTGTGATGGTTTGAAATCCTGTCCAGGGAGAAGTCTTGTAACCTCAGTTTCTTAAAGCCAATGAAACCCGAATATGGACCATCCAGATTAGACTCCAGGTTTGGGATAGATTTATATGGCTGTGTGTGTGTGTGTGTAGGTACATATATATGTAAGTATATGTGTTCATGTGTGGTGTTGCTCTTCATGCCACTTTGTGTTCCATAACATAGCTGTTCGCCAAATAGGGATTGATGAAATAACTACCAGATTGAAATAAGTGGTGTAGTCGTTATGATGAACTAAACAACATTTGAATGTGGTACCCCAGCAGTATAGGGATTGAAAGTCTAAAAAACTATATATCAGATAGCCATTTAAATGATGATGAAGGAGTGAGATAGAAAGGAGCTGAGAGAGACAGAGAGAAGTAGAAATAGAGGGAGTGAGTGTGAACAATTTTTCATTAATTTAAGAAAGGACATAAAATTTAAATCATTATATATCCTTTCCTTTATATTCTCTTTCCTTTACTTTAATTAAACAAAGTCTGTGTTGAATCATTCATAATATTGTCAAATTTTAAAGGCTATAAACAAAAAAGATTCTTGCCTATTCCTCCATTGCGAAATTCTGCTGCCAACCTCTCTTTTAAAGAAGCTCTTTTGAGAAACTATCACTTTTAAACATTATAATTACTTGATAATTCTTATACCCTAGGCTGTATAACATGACCATAAAACTTAATTAGAATGTCCCTTTCCTAGTAGAAATAACAGGGCTTATATGAATTAGCTATTAATTGCCAGCTTTCCTAATCTTTTCTAAACTTATTTAATGGTAGCTACAGAAATTGGTCTATTTTGTGTAATTGTGCAAGCAGGGAAAAGCAGACGTAAAATGATGATGATGATGATATATATATACTCTGTATATTTATTTTGAGGTATGCTTATCTATACTGGTTACAATTACTGTACTGTAGTCTAGATAAAAAATGTATTCAACTCTCATCCTTCCAACCAGTTCAAGTACGCAAGAGGAATAATTTATCAGTTTACGTACCTAATTCAACAATAGTGCTTTGTTCAAATACGATGCTTACTCCACGGTGTGGTCAAGCAGTTTCTTTTGCAGCCAAGTGTTTCTAGGATGGATTTTACAGCTCCGCACATATGGTACAGAGTTTTCCACCATAGCCTTGTGTTGATTAATAACTTATGAGTAGAATTTAACAGCTGGAAATTGTGCAGAGTCCCATTGAGTATGTAGATATACTTATACTTTATGTTGACTGTTCATCTTCTTCATGACAAAGTTGTATAGAAATGGGTTGCATTACTTCTGTCATTCTTTGTGCAAACATTTATTGTTAAAGTTTTTAAAAATTCTTGTAGATATGTATGTATAACTTTTTTCCAATGTACATTAGAACCACAAGAAAAAGTACCCAGTCCATTCTGTAAGGTAGTAGTGCTGGAGTCATGATGAAGTACTCCCAGTACAAAGTGTATATTGGTTGGTGTTAGGAAGGGCATCCAGCTGTAGAAACCAATGCAAAATCAGTTCTGTTTAAGCAAATCACGGCCCTTTGACATGAATCTCTCAATGGGACAGCCTGCCCTACCCATGCTAGCGTGGAAAATGGACGTTAAACATGCTGATATATATCATCATTTCATTTTACGTCCACTTTTTCCCTGCTTGCAAGGGTGGGACGGGAACTGATTCTGGCTTGATTTCTACAGCTGGATGCCCTTCCTAACACCAACCTCATTTACAGTGAGTGCTAGGTGCTTGTTTGCCGTGGCACCTCCACGACCACTTTGCAGTGGTATGATATGGACCCCAGTCCCTATCATCTCATTTCTACTGCTAAGTAAACTGGAGCAATGTGAAATCAAGTGTCTTGCTCAAGGAAACAACACATCACCTTATCTGAGAATTGAACTCACAACCTGCTCTAACCACTAAGCCATGTGCCTCCATATATATATATATATATATATATATATATATATATATATATATACATACATACATACATACATATATGGTGGCTGCCAACTCGTTTTCGAGTACGGCCACTACTTTATATCCATGTAGGAGAATCCCTACTGATGCGCTGAACGAGTGTGACTTTTTAGCCCAGCCAGCGACTTGAAAACTCTGGTACAAACACTAAACTTGTGACAATTACTGACACATAGTGCTGGGCCCATTGTACCCTGTGATGACAAGTGCAGAGAGATCTCCAGATATAAAGCAATGCCTGTGCCGTGAAGCTTTTATAGTGAGCAAAGGCACTGCACAAAGCCAGTCCCACTCTCTTAACCAAGATGATATTTACCAAAAAGGAGAACAAGTCAACATCATTGGATACCATCAGGGTTGCAGGTGTTATATCAGAGTTTTCTTCTCCTAGAATTCTGCCTTGACAAAGGCTAAGGGGTCATCTCTCCCATACATACATACATACATACATATATATATATATATATATATATATATATATATATATTATACTTGGGGAGGGTCATATTTGTGTAATATTGCCAGAATTAATAACAGAATAAACTGTAAAACTAGAAACGTAGTCTATAGCATAAGATGTACAGAGGGTACTTGCAGAAACATAACAACATACATAGGTGAGACAGCTTGTAGCATAGATGAAAGGATAGACCAACACTAGGGGGGAACTAAAAGGACGAAAAAACGGGTCAGTACTATACGAACATGCCAGACAACAACACGACTGTAACATAGACAACATAGAAATAAGAATAATATCTAAACATGGAAATGATAGGCAAATCAGAGAGGCCAGTGGAATAGAACTTAGAAGGCCAAGACTAAACAGAAAGAATGAATGGAATAACAACAACACCCAAACAAACAACACTGACCTAAGAGAAGTATAAATAAATAGATAAATAAATAAATAAATAAATACATACACAAGCGCAATAACAACAAACACATATAAACACACACTAGTAAACATAGAATACATTAACCAATACACAGTCACCCAATCACGAACACACATCAAACAAAACACTATACACACGCAAACGCATGCGCAAAGAAGACAAAATAAAATAAACAAACAAACAAATAAATAAATATATAAACAGACTAAATAAAGATGGCGTAGATATACAATGTAACGGGAGGAATCTATAGCACCACTGACGATCTTGTAGATGTGCAACGAAAGAACTTTGATAAACTATATATATGTGTTTGTGTCTATATTGTATCGTATTATTTTTGACCGTTGGTCAGTCAATGACAACATTGAGGACCGAATAAATTAGATTACCGATATAAAAGACACAGAAGCGAAAAGCGAAAATCAACCAAAAAGTGAGTGTGTTCTGTTATTAATTCTGGCAATATTACACAAATATGACCCTCTCCAAGTATAACAATATTTGTTTCGACACACGATTTCATATAAAAAACCTCCCAAAACTAATCCATCGCCGTTATATATATATATATATATATATATATATATATATATATATATATATATAAAATCATCATCATCATAATTTTACGTCTGCTTTTCCCTGCTTGCAATAATAGAACACTGGTGGTTTATATTTGTAGCACTTAATTTATATATATACGTACTACAAGGTGGCTGATGAATTTCTTCTGTGAGACTAGAACCTGAGATGTCATGCTACCAAGAAAATGTCATATAACCAACAAACAGCTACATGTTTCCTGGTAGGCTTTCGTTTAACTGATAGCAAACAATTTAAAGACAAGTCTGCATTAGTTATACATATCACCATACTAACAGACATTCTATATCATACAAATATTAGTTTCTCATGATGAGGGACAAATCCAACATTGCTATTGAAAATGATGTAATCAATTGAAAGTTATCTAACATGCTGTGATTATAATATTTTATCAGTTCCAAGTACAACAAAATGCGAACTGAAAATGTAGAATTATGGCACAAAGTATTGTAATGCATTTAGATTTATACTCTATTATCTCTATCAACATGTCACTCTACTTTACAGTTATTAATACTGCATACTGCTTGTCAAAAAGTTTATCTGATTTGAATAGCTGACATTTATTACCTTCTTTTCAAAGGAAAAATATATCTAAACTTTTTGTTTTATATTTTCACTTGCAATACCATTAGTGAAGAACCTGTCTATTTTTGCCACTTAATTTATTTTCTCATACTATGTAACATATGTATTACAACTTCAGTAACATGTAATCAGACAGCATAATGTAAAATAAGGTAAGAAAATTTCGAAACCAATCAACTCCTTGACATTTATATATCTCCGATTTTCCATTTTTATATCAATGAAATAATAAAAACTAAAAGAAAATTAAAATTCTAAATAGCACAAGTCATTTCATCATGTCAAATTGTGAATGATTCTGCAATACCATATTTCTAAAATTTCTCATTCACCAACTAAACTTTATGTTTATATTTTATGCCTGAATATTATATCGGAAGAATGTAACTGTTTATATTAGAATATTACAAGTTAAAAGGTTAAACTAACGCCATCTTAGAGAATGTAAGTTCAATTTTTGAAATATTTATTGTTTCTGAACAAGACAATTATAAATTGCTTCAGTTCACATATTTGTATTATAGTGAATGATTGAAGAATAAAATATCCAGATTTAGTGGCTATATATAATCTGAATAGCAAAATAAAAATCAGAATTTAGGTTTTCACTCTACCAAAGTGGATACATAAATGCATTTGTCAGTTTGATATCGAATAATAATAATATTCAATTCATTTGCCAGCAAACAGCCTCAGTACTCTATGTTGTTTAGATGATCATCGGCATCCTTTCATTGTGGTGGTTACACATAGAACTAAAGGATGGTGATGGTCATCTAAAAATCATAACAAAAGAGGCTGTTTGCTTGCAAATGAATCAAATATTATCATTCGATATAAAACTCAGAAATCCAGAATAAAATTATCATACCTGATATAATAAACCAACCAATTGTAATTGCTTAATGTGAGTGTATTGTACTAAAGGACATTGCATTTCAATTAATTAATGAACAAATTCAAGGGATTTACTAAAATCATTAATTTACTCAATGACACAATGTCATAATGAATCAAACTAATTATCTTACAACCAATGCCTAACCACTAGGCCATGTACCTTCAACATTACTCAATTAAATTCAATAAACTATCACTGGGCTGAGTTGATAGAAATCATCATCTTCAAATGTCTATCTTCCATGCTAACATGGGTCAGACAGGTTGTCCCATTAGAGGCAGGTTGAGTAGGGTGACCATGTCTTGCTCATGTAAAACTATTTGTGGCTTGGTTGCTATGGATCTTCCTAATGCCAAACACATTTACAGTGTGGATATTTTTTTTTTCATGACACCTACACGACCACTTTATAGTGTGTATTGGGTGCTTTTTGTTGAAACACTTACATGACCACTTCAGTGTGTATTGGGTGCCTTTTGTTGAAACACCTACATGACCACTTTACAGTGTGTATTGGGTGCCTTTTGTTGTAACACTTACATGACCACTTCAGTGTGTATTGGGTGCCTTTTGTTGTAACACTTACATGACCACTTTACAGTGTGTATTGGGTGCCTTTTGTTGTAACACCTACATGACCACTTTACAGTGTGTATTGGGTGCCTTTTGTTGTAACACTTACATGACCACTTTACAGTTTGTATTGGGTGCCTTTTGTTGTAACACCTACATGACCACTTTACAGTGTGTATTGGGTGCCTTTTGTTGTAACACTTACATGACCACTTCAGTGTGTATTGGGTGCCTTTTGTTGTGACACCTACATGACCACTTTACAGTGTGTATTGGGTGCCTTCTGTTGTAACACTTACATGATCACTTCAGTGTGTATTGGGTGCCTTTTGTTGTAACACTTACATGACCACTTCAGTGTGTATTGGGTGCCTTTTGTTATAACACTTACATGATCACTTTACAGTGTGTATTGGGCCCTTGTTGCTGTGATACCTAAATAATCTCTTTGCAGTGTGTACTGGGTGCCTTTTGTTCTGACACATACATGACCACTTTACAGTGTGTATTGGGTGTCTTTCGTTGTAACGCCTACATTACCACTTTAGAGTTTGTATTGGGTGCCTTTTGTTGTAACACCTACATGACCACTTTACAGTGTGTATTGGGTGCCCTTTGTTGTAGCACCTACATGACCACTTTACAGTGTGTATTGGGTGCCTTTTGTTGTGACACTTACACGACCACTTTACAGTGTGTATTGGGTGCCTTTTGTTGTGTCACTTCCATGACCACTTTAGAGTGTGTACTGGATGCTTTTTGTTGTGATACCTACATAATCACTTTACAGTGTGTACTGGGTGATTTTGCTGTGATACCTAAACAACCACTTTACAGTGTGTACTGGGTGCCTTTTGTTGTGATACCTACACGACCACTTTACAGTGTGTATTGGGTGCTTTTTGCATTTGATACCTACATACTCTACTTACAGTGTTTACTGGGTGCCTTTTGTTGTGACATTAACATGAAAACTTTACAGTGTGAATTGGGTGCCTTTTGTTGTAGCACCTACATGACCACTTTACAGTGAGTATTAGGTGCTTTTTGTTGTAACACCTACATGACCACTTTACAGTTTGTATTGGGTGCTTTTTGTTGTAACACCTACGTGACCACTTTACAGTTTGTATTGGGTGCCTTTTGTTGTAACACCTACATGACCACTTTACAGTGTGTATTGGGTGCCTTTTGTTGTAACAGTTATATGACCACTTTACAGTTTGTATTGGGTGCCTTTTGTTGTAACAGTTACATGACCATTTTACACTGTGTATTGGGTGGCTTTTGTTGTAACAGTTACATGACCACTTTACAGTTTGTATTGGGTGCCTCTTGTTGTAACAGTTACATGAGCACTTTACAGTGTGTATTGGGTGCTTTTTGTTGTAACACTTACATGACCACTTTACAGTGTGTATTGGGTGCGTTTTGTTGTAACACTTACATGACCACTTTACAGTGTGAATTGGGTGCCTTTTGTTGTAACACCAACATGACCACTTTACAGTATGTATTGGGTGCCTTTTGTTGTAACACTTACATGACCACTTTACAGTTTGTATTGGGTGCCTTTTGTTGTAACAGTTACATGAGCACTTTACAGTGTGTATTGGGTGCCTTTTGTTGTAACACTTACATGACCACTTTACAGTGTGTATTGGATGCCTTTTGTTGTAACACTTACATGACCACTTTACAGTGTGTATTGGGTGCCTTTTGTTGTAACACCTACATGACCACTTTACAGTGTGTATTGGGTGCCTTTTGTTGTAACACTTACATGACCACTTTACAGTGTGTATTGGGTGCCTTTTGTTGTAACACTTACATGACCACTTTACAGTTTGTATTGGGTGCCTTTTGTTGTAACACCTACATGAACACTTTACAGTGTGTATTGGGTGCCTTTTGTAGTAACAGTTACATGACCACTTTACTGTGTGTATTGGGTGCCTTTTGTTGTAGCACCTACATGACCACATTACAGTGTGTATTGGGTGCCTTTTGTTGTAACACTTACATGACCACTTTACAGTGTGTATTGGGTGCCTTTTGTTGTAACACTTACATGACCACTTTACAGTTTGTATTGGGTGCCTTTTGTTGTAACACCTACATGACCACTTTACAGTGTGTATTGGGTGCCTTTTGTTGTAACAGTTACATGACCACTTCAGTGCGTATTGGGTGCCTTTTGTTGTAACACCCACATGACCACTTTACAGTGTGTATTGGGTGCCTTTTGTTATAACACTTACATGACCACTTTACAGTGTGTATTGGATGCCTTTTGTTGTAACACCTACATGACCACATTACAGTGTGTATTGGGTGCCTTTTGTTGTAACACCTACGTGACCACTTTACAGTGTGTATTGGGTGCCTTTTGTTGTAACACTTACATGACCACTTTACAGTGTGTATTGGGTGCCTATTGTTGTAGCACCTACATGACCACTTAACAGTGAGTATTGGGTGCCTTTTGTTGTAACACCTACATGACCACTTTACAGTTTGTATTGGGTGCCTTTTGTTGTAACAGTTACATGACCACTTTACAGTGTGTACTGGGTGCCTTTTGTTGTAGCACCTACATGACCACTTTACAGTGAGTATTGGGTGCCTTTTGTTGTAACACTTACATGACCACTTCAGTGTGTATTGGGTGCCTTTTGTTGTAACACTTACATGACCACTTTACAGTGTGTATTGGGTGCCTTTTGTTGTAACACTTACATGACCACTTCAGTGTGTATTGGGTGCCTTTTGTTGTGACACCTACATGACCACTTTACAGTGTGTATTGGGTGCCTTCTGTTGTAACACTTACATGATCACTTCAGTGTGTATTGGGTGCCTTTTGTTGTAACACTTACATGACCACTTCAGTGTGTATTGGGTGCCTTTTGTTATAACACTTACATGATCACTTTACAGTGTGTATTGGGCCCTTGTTGCTGTGATACCTAAATAATCTCTTTGCAGTGTGTACTGGGTGCCTTTTGTTCTGACACATACATGACCACTTTACAGTGTGTATTGGGTGTCTTTCGTTGTAACGCCTACATTACCACTTTACAGTTTGTATTGGGTGCCTTTTGTTGTAACACCTACATGACCACTTTACAGTGTGTATTGGGTGCCCTTTGTTGTAGCACCTACATGACCACTTTACAGTGTGTATTGGGTGCCTTTTGTTGTGACACTTACACGACCACTTTACAGTGTGTATTGGGTGCCTTTTGTTGTGTCACTTCCATGACCACTTTAGAGTGTGTACTGGATGCTTTTTGTTGTGATACCTACATAATCACTTTACAGTGTGTACTGGGTGATTTTGCTGTGATACCTAAACAACCACTTTACAGTGTGTACTGGGTGCCTTTTGTTGTGATACCTACACGACCACTTTACAGTGTGTATTGGGTGCTTTTTGCATTTGATACCTACATACTCTACTTACAGTGTTTACTGGGTGCCTTTTGTTGTGACATTAACATGAAAACTTTACAGTGTGAATTGGGTGCCTTTTGTTGTAGCACCTACATGACCACTTTACAGTGAGTATTAGGTGCTTTTTGTTGTAACACCTACATGACCACTTTACAGTTTGTATTGGGTGCTTTTTGTTGTAACACCTACGTGACCACTTTACAGTTTGTATTGGGTGCCTTTTGTTGTAACACCTACATGACCACTTTACAGTGTGTATTGGGTGCCTTTTGTTGTAACAGTTATATGACCACTTTACAGTTTGTATTGGGTGCCTTTTGTTGTAACAGTTACATGACCATTTTACACTGTGTATTGGGTGGCTTTTGTTGTAACAGTTACATGACCACTTTACAGTTTGTATTGGGTGCCTCTTGTTGTAACAGTTACATGAGCACTTTACAGTGTGTATTGGGTGCTTTTTGTTGTAACACTTACATGACCACTTTACAGTGTGTATTGGGTGCCTTTTGTTGTAACACTTACATGACCACTTTACAGTGTGTATTGGGTGCCTTTTGTTGTAACACCAACATGACCACTTTACAGTATGTATTGGGTGCCTTTTGTTGTAACACTTACATGACCACTTTACAGTTTGTATTGGGTGCCTTTTGTTGTAACAGTTACATGAGCACTTTACAGTGTGTATTGGGTGCCTTTTGTTGTAACACTTACATGACCACTTTACAGTGTGTATTGGATGCCTTTTGTTGTAACACTTACATGACCACTTTACAGTGTGTATTGGGTGCCTTTTGTTGTAACACCTACATGACCACTTTACAGTGTGTATTGGGTGCCTTTTGTTGTAACACTTACATGACCACTTTACAGTTTGTATTGGGTGCCTTTTGTTGTAACACCTACATGAACACTTTACAGTGTGTATTGGGTGCCTTTTGTAGTAACAGTTACATGACCACTTTACTGTGTGTATTGGGTGCCTTTTGTTGTAGCACCTACATGACCACATTACAGTGTGTATTGGGTGCCTTTTGTTGTAACACTTACATGACCACTTTACAGTGTGTATTGGATGCCTTTTGTTGTAACACTTACATGACCACTTTACAGTTTGTATTGGGTGCCTTTTGTTGTAACACCTACATGACCACTTTACAGTGTGTATTGGGTGCCTTTTGTTGTAACAGTTACATGACCACTTCAGTGCGTATTGGGTGCCTTTTGTTGTAACACCCACATGACCACTTTACAGTGTGTATTGGGTGCCTTTTGTTATAACACTTACATGACCACTTTACAGTGTGTATTGGATGCCTTTTGTTGTAACACCTACATGAACACATTACAGTGTGTATTGGGTGCCTTTTGTTGTAACACCTACGTGACCACTTTACAGTGTGTATTGGGTGCCTTTTGTTGTAACACTTACATGACCACTTTACAGTGTGTATTGGGTGCCTATTGTTGTAGCACCTACATGACCACTTAACAGTGAGTATTGGGTGCCTTTTGTTGTAACACCTACATGACCACTTTACAGTTTGTATTGGGTGCCTTTTGTTGTAACAGTTACATGAGCACTTTACAGTGTGTATTGGGTGCCTTTTGTTGTAACACTTACATGACCACTTTACAGTGTGTACTGGGTGCCTTTTGTTGTAGCACCTACATGACCACTTTACAGTGAGTATTGGGTGCCTTTTGCTGTAACACGTACATGACCACTTTACAGTGTGTATTGGGTGCCTTTTGTTGTAACAGTTACATGAACGTTTACAGTGTGTATTGGGTGCCTTTTGTTGTAACAGTTACAAGACAACTTTACAGTGTGTATTGGGTGCCTTTTGTTGTAGCACCTACATGACCACTTTACAGTGAGTATTGGGTGCCTTTTGTTGTAACACCTACATGACCACTTTACAGTTTGTATTGGGTGACTTTTGTTGTAACAATTATATGACCACTTTACAGTTTGTATTGGGTGCCTTTTGTTGTAACACTTACGTGATCACTTTACAGTGTGTATTGGGTGCCTTTTGTTGTAACAGTTACATGACCACTTTTCAGTGTGTATTGGGTGCCTTTTGTTGTAGCACTTACATGACCACTGTACAGTGTGTATTGGGTGCCTTTTGTTGTAACACCTACATGACCACTTTACAGTGTGTATTGGGTGCCTTTTGTTGTAACAGTTACAAGACCACTTTACAGTGTGTATTGGGTGCATTTCGTTGTAACACCTACATGACCACTTTACAGTGTGTATTGGGTGACTTTTGTTGTAACACTTACATGACCACTTTACAGTGTGTATTGGGTGCCTTTTGTTGGAACACCTACATGACCACTTTACAGTGTGTATCGGGTGCCTTTTGTTGTAACACTTACATGACCACTTTACAGTGTGTATTGGGTGCCTTTTGTTGTAACACTTACATGACCACTTTACAGTTTGTATTGGGTGCCTTTTGTTGTAACACCTACATGAACACTTTACAGTGTGTATTGGGTGCCTTTTGTTGTAACAGTTACATGACCACTTTACTGTGTGTATTGGGTGCCTTTTGTTGTAGCACCTACATGACCACATTGCAGTGTGTATTGGGTGCCTTTTGTTGTAACACTTACATGACCACTTTACAGTGTGTATTGGGTGCCTTTTGTTGTAACACTTACATGACCACTTTACAGTTTCTATTTGGTGCCTTTTGGTGTAACACCTACATGACCACTTTACAGTGTGTATTGGGTGCCTTTTGTTGTAACAGTTACATGACCACTTCAGTGCGTATTGGGTGCCTTTTGTTGTAACACTTACATGACCACTTTACAGTGTGTATTGGGTGCCTATTGTTGTAGCACCTACATGACCACTTTACAGTGAGTATTGGGTGCCTTTTGTTGTAACACCTACATGACCACTTTGCAGTTTGTATTGGGTGCCTTTTGTTGTAACAGTTACATGACCACTTTACAGTGTGTATTGGGTGCCTTTTGTTGTAACACCTACATGACCACGTTACAGTGTGTATTGGATGCCTTTTGTTGTAACACTTACATGACCACTTTACAGTGTGTACTGGGTGCCTTTTGTTGTAGCACCTACATGACCACTTTACAGTGACTATTGGGTGCCTTTTGTTGTAACACCTACATGACCACTTTACAGTGTGTATTGGGTGCCTTTTGTTGTAACAGTTACATGAACGTTTACAGTGTGTATTGGGTGCCTTTTGTTGTAACAGTTACAAGACCACTTTACAGTGTGCATTGGGTGCCTTTTGTTGTAGCTCCTACATGACCACTTTACAGTGAGTATTGGGTGCCTTTTGTTGTAACACCTACATGACCACTTTACAGTTTGTATTGGGTGCCTTTTGTTGTAACAATTATATGACCACTTTACAGTGTGTATTGGGTGCCTTTTGTTGTAACACTTACGTGATCACTTTACAGTGTGTATTGGGTGCCTTTTGTTGTAACAGTTACATGACCACTTTTCAGTGTGTATTGGGTGCCTTTTGTTGTAGCAATTACATGACCACTGTACAGTGTGTATTGGGTGCCTTTTGTTGTAACACCTACATGACCACTTTACAGTGTGTATTGGGTGCCTTTTGTTGTAACACCTACATGACCACTTTACAGTGTGTATTGGGTGCTTTTTGTTGAAACACTTACATGACCACTTCAGTGTGTATTGGGTGCCTTTTGTTGAAACACCTACATGACCACTTTACAGTGTGTATTGGGTGCCTTTTGTTGTAACACTTACATGACCACTTCAGTGTGTATTGGGTGCCTTTTGTTGTAACACTTACATGACCACTTTACAGTGTGTATTGGGTGCCTTTTGTTGTAACACCTACATGACCACTTTACAGTGTGTATTGGGTGCCTTTTGTTGTAACACTTACATGACCACTTTACAGTTTGTATTGGGTGCCTTTTGTTGTAACACCTACATGACCACTTTACAGTGTGTATTGGGTGCCTTTTGTTGTAACACTTACATGACCACTTCAGTGTGTATTGGGTGCCTTTTGTTGTGACACCTACATGACCACTTTACAGTGTGTATTGGGTGCCTTCTGTTGTAACACTTACATGATCACTTCAGTGTGTATTGGGTGCCTTTTGTTGTAACACTTACATGACCACTTCAGTGTGTATTGGGTGCCTTTTGTTATAACACTTACATGATCACTTTACAGTGTGTATTGGGCCCTTGTTGCTGTGATACCTAAATAATCTCTTTGCAGTGTGTACTGGGTGCCTTTTGTTCTGACACATACATGACCACTTTACAGTGTGTATTGGGTGTCTTTCGTTGTAACGCCTACATTACCACTTTAGAGTTTGTATTGGGTGCCTTTTGTTGTAACACCTACATGACCACTTTACAGTGTGTATTGGGTGCCCTTTGTTGTAGCACCTACATGACCACTTTACAGTGTGTATTGGGTGCCTTTTGTTGTGACACTTACACGACCACTTTACAGTGTGTATTGGGTGCCTTTTGTTGTGTCACTTCCATGACCACTTTAGAGTGTGTACTGGATGCTTTTTGTTGTGATACCTACATAATCACTTTACAGTGTGTACTGGGTGATTTTGCTGTGATACCTAAACAACCACTTTACAGTGTGTACTGGGTGCCTTTTGTTGTGATACCTACACGACCACTTTACAGTGTGTATTGGGTGCTTTTTGCATTTGATACCTACATACTCTACTTACAGTGTTTACTGGGTGCCTTTTGTTGTGACATTAACATGAAAACTTTACAGTGTGAATTGGGTGCCTTTTGTTGTAGCACCTACATGACCACTTTACAGTGAGTATTAGGTGCTTTTTGTTGTAACACCTACATGACCACTTTACAGTTTGTATTGGGTGCTTTTTGTTGTAACACCTACGTGACCACTTTACAGTTTGTATTGGGTGCCTTTTGTTGTAACACCTACATGACCACTTTACAGTGTGTATTGGGTGCCTTTTGTCGTAACAGTTATATGACCACTTTACAGTTTGTATTGGGTGCCTTTTGTTGTAACAGTTACATGACCATTTTACACTGTGTATTGGGTGGCTTTTGTTGTAACAGTTACATGACCACTTTACAGTTTGTATTGGGTGCCTCTTGTTGTAACAGTTACATGAGCACTTTACAGTGTGTATTGGGTGCTTTTTGTTGTAACACTTACATGACCACTTTACAGTGTGTATTGGGTGCGTTTTGTTGTAACACTTACATGACCACTTTACAGTGTGAATTGGGTGCCTTTTGTTGTAACACCAACATGACCACTTTACAGTATGTATTGGGTGCCTTTTGTTGTAACACTTACATGACCACTTTACAGTTTGTATTGGGTGCCTTTTGTTGTAACAGTTACATGAGCACTTTACAGTGTGTATTGGGTGCCTTTTGTTGTAACACTTACATGACCACTTTACAGTGTGTATTGGATGCCTTTTGTTGTAACACTTACATGACCACTTTACAGTGTGTATTGGGTGCCTTTTGTTGTAACACCTACATGACCACTTTACAGTGTGTATTGGGTGCCTTTTGTTGTAACACTTACATGACCACTTTACAGTGTGTATTGGGTGCCTTTTGTTGTAACACTTACATGACCACTTTACAGTTTGTATTGGGTGCCTTTTGTTGTAACACCTACATGAACACTTTACAGTGTGTATTGGGTGCCTTTTGTAGTAACAGTTACATGACCACTTTACTGTGTGTATTGGGTGCCTTTTGTTGTAGCACCTACATGACCACATTACAGTGTGTATTGGGTGCCTTTTGTTGTAACACTTACATGACCACTTTACAGTGTGTATTGGGTGCCTTTTGTTGTAACACTTACATGACCACTTTACAGTTTGTATTGGGTGCCTTTTGTTGTAACACCTACATGACCACTTTACAGTGTGTATTGGGTGCCTTTTGTTGTAACAGTTACATGACCACTTCAGTGCGTATTGGGTGCCTTTTGTTGTAACACCCACATGACCACTTTACAGTGTGTATTGGGTGCCTTTTGTTATAACACTTACATGACCACTTTACAGTGTGTATTGGATGCCTTTTGTTGTAACACCTACATGACCACATTACAGTGTGTATTGGGTGCCTTTTGTTGTAACACCTACGTGACCACTTTACAGTGTGTATTGGGTGCCTTTTGTTGTAACACTTACATGACCACTTTACAGTGTGTATTGGGTGCCTATTGTTGTAGCACCTACATGACCACTTAACAGTGAGTATTGGGTGCCTTTTGTTGTAACACCTACATGACCACTTTACAGTTTGTATTGGGTGCCTTTTGTTGTAACAGTTACATGACCACTTTACAGTGTGTACTGGGTGCCTTTTGTTGTAGCACCTACATGACCACTTTACAGTGAGTATTGGGTGCCTTTTGTTGTAACACTTACATGACCACTTCAGTGTGTATTGGGTGCATTTTGTTGTAACACTTACATGACCACTTTACAGTGTGTATTGGGTGCCTTTTGTTGTAACACTTACATGACCACTTCAGTGTGTATTGGGTGCCTTTTGTTGTGACACCTACATGACCACTTTACAGTGTGTATTGGGTGCCTTCTGTTGTAACACTTACATGATCACTTCAGTGTGTATTGGGTGCCTTTTGTTGTAACACTTACATGACCACTTCAGTGTGTATTGGGTGCCTTTTGTTATAACACTTACATGATCACTTTACAGTGTGTATTGGGCCCTTGTTGCTGTGATACCTAAATAATCTCTTTGCAGTGTGTACTGGGTGCCTTTTGTTCTGACACATACATGACCACTTTACAGTGTGTATTGGGTGTCTTTCGTTGTAACGCCTACATTACCACTTTACAGTTTGTATTGGGTGCCTTTTGTTGTAACACCTACATGACCACTTTACAGTGTGTATTGGGTGCCCTTTGTTGTAGCACCTACATGACCACTTTACAGTGTGTATTGGGTGCCTTTTGTTGTGACACTTACACGACCACTTTACAGTGTGTATTGGGTGCCTTTTGTTGTGTCACTTCCATGACCACTTTAGAGTGTGTACTGGATGCTTTTTGTTGTGATACCTACATAATCACTTTACAGTGTGTACTGGGTGATTTTGCTGTGATACCTAAACAACCACTTTACAGTGTGTACTGGGTGCCTTTTGTTGTGATACCTACACGACCACTTTACAGTGTGTATTGGGTGCTTTTTGCATTTGATACCTACATACTCTACTTACAGTGTTTACTGGGTGCCTTTTGTTGTGACATTAACATGAAAACTTTACAGTGTGAATTGGGTGCCTTTTGTTGTAGCACCTACATGACCACTTTACAGTGAGTATTAGGTGCTTTTTGTTGTAACACCTACATGACCACTTTACAGTTTGTATTGGGTGCTTTTTGTTGTAACACCTACGTGACCACTTTACAGTTTGTATTGGGTGCCTTTTGTTGTAACTCCTACATGACCACTTTACAGTGTGTATTGGGTGCCTTTTGTTGTAACAGTTATATGACCACTTTACAGTTTGTATTGGGTGCCTTTTGTTGTAACAGTTACATGACCATTTTACACTGTGTATTGGGTGGCTTTTGTTGTAACAGTTACATGACCACTTTACAGTTTGTATTGGGTGCCTCTTGTTGTAACAGTTACATGAGCACTTTACAGTGTGTATTGGGTGCTTTTTGTTGTAACACTTACATGACCACTTTACAGTGTGTATTGGGTGCCTTTTGTTGTAACACTTACATGACCACTTTACAGTGTGTATTGGGTGCCTTTTGTTGTAACACCAACATGACCACTTTACAGTATGTATTGGGTGCCTTTTGTTGTAACACTTACATGACCACTTTACAGTTTGTATTGGGTGCCTTTTGTTGTAACAGTTACATGAGCACTTTACAGTGTGTATTGGGTGCCTTTTGTTGTAACACTTACATGACCACTTTACAGTGTGTATTGGATGCCTTTTGTTGTAACACTTACATGACCACTTTACAGTGTGTATTGGGTGCCTTTTGTTGTAACACCTACATGACCACTTTACAGTGTGTATTGGGTGCCTTTTGTTGTAACACTTACATGACCACTTTACAGTTTGTATTGGGTGCCTTTTGTTGTAACACCTACATGAACACTTTACAGTGTGTATTGGGTGCCTTTTGTAGTAACAGTTACATGACCACTTTACTGTGTGTATTGGGTGCCTTTTGTTGTAGCACCTACATGACCACATTACAGTGTGTATTGGGTGCCTTTTGTTGTAACACTTACATGACCACTTTACAGTGTGTATTGGATGCCTTTTGTTGTAACACTTACATGACCACTTTACAGTTTGTATTGGGTGCCTTTTGTTGTAACACCTACATGACCACTTTACAGTGTGTATTGGGTGCCTTTTGTTGTAACAGTTACATGACCACTTCAGTGCGTATTGGGTGCCTTTTGTTGTAACACCCACATGACCACTTTACAGTGTGTATTGGGTGCCTTTTGTTATAACACTTACATGACCACTTTACAGTGTGTATTGGATGCCTTTTGTTGTAACACCTACATGAACACATTACAGTGTGTATTGGGTGCCTTTTGTTGTAACACCTACGTGACCACTTTACAGTGTGTATTGGGTGCCTTTTGTTGTAACACTTACATGACCACTTTACAGTGTGTATTGGGTGCCTATTGTTGTAGCACCTACATGACCACTTAACAGTGAGTATTGGGTGCCTTTTGTTGTAACACCTACATGACCACTTTACAGTTTGTATTGGGTGCCTTTTGTTGTAACAGTTACATGAGCACTTTACAGTGTGTATTGGGTGCCTTTTGTTGTAACACTTACATGACCACTTTACAGTGTGTACTGGGTGCCTTTTGTTGTAGCACCTACATGACCACTTTACAGTGAGTATTGGGTGCCTTTTGCTGTAACACCTACATGACCACTTTACAGTGTGTATTGGGTGCCTTTTGTTGTAACAGTTACATGAACGTTTACAGTGTGTATTGGGTGCCTTTTGTTGTAACAGTTACAAGACAACTTTACAGTGTGTATTGGGTGCCTTTTGTTGTAGCACCTACATGACCACTTTACAGTGAGTATTGGGTGCCTTTTGTTGTAACACCTACATGACCACTTTACAGTTTGTATTGGGTGACTTTTGTTGTAACAATTATATGACCACTTTACAGTTTGTATTGGGTGCCTTTTGTTGTAACACTTACGTGATCACTTTACAGTGTGTATTGGGTGCCTTTTGTTGTAACAGTTACATGACCACTTTTCAGTGTGTATTGGGTGCCTTTTGTTGTAGCACTTACATGACCACTGTACAGTGTGTATTGGGTGCCTTTTGTTGTAACACCTACATGACCACTTTACAGTGTGTATTGGGTGCCTTTTGTTGTAACAGTTACAAGACCACTTTACAGTGTGTATTGGGTGCATTTCGTTGTAACACCTACATGACCACTTTACAGTGTGTATTGGGTGACTTTTGTTGTAACACTTACATGACCACTTTACAGTGTGTATTGGGTGCCTTTTGTTGGAACACCTACATGACCACTTTACAGTGTGTATCGGGTGCCTTTTGTTGTAACACTTACATGACCACTTTACAGTGTGTATTGGGTGCCTTTTGTTGTAACACTTACATGACCACTTTACAGTTTGTATTGGGTGCCTTTTGTTGTAACACCTACATGAACACTTTACAGTGTGTATTGGGTGCCTTTTGTTGTAACAGTTACATGACCACTTTACTGTGTGTATTGGGTGCCTTTTGTTGTAGCACCTACATGACCACATTACAGTGTGTATTGGGTGCCTTTTGTTGTAACACTTACATGACCACTTTACAGTGTGTATTGGGTGCCTTTTGTTGTAACACTTACATGACCACTTTACAGTTTCTATTTGGTGCCTTTTGGTGTAACACCTACATGACCACTTTACAGTGTGTATTGGGTGCCTTTTGTTGTAACAGTTACATGACCACTTCAGTGCGTATTGGGTGCCTTTTGTTGTAACACTTACATGACCACTTTACAGTGTGTATTGGGTGCCTATTGTTGTAGCACCTACATGACCACTTTACAGTGAGTATTGGGTGCCTTTTGTTGTAACACCTACATGACCACTTTGCAGTTTGTATTGGGTGCCTTTTGTTGTAACAGTTACATGACCACTTTACAGTGTGTATTGGGTGCCTTTTGTTGTAACACCTACATGACCACGTTACAGTGTGTATTGGATGCCTTTTGTTGTAACACTTACATGACCACTTTACAGTGTGTACTGGGTGCCTTTTGTTGTAGCACCTACATGACCACTTTACAGTGACTATTGGGTGCCTTTTGTTGTAACACCTACATGACCACTTTACAGTGTGTATTGGGTGCCTTTTGTTGTAACAGTTACATGAACGTTTACAGTGTGTATTGGGTGCCTTTTGTTGTAACAGTTACAAGACCACTTTACAGTGTGCATTGGGTGCCTTTTGTTGTAGCTCCTACATGACCACTTTACAGTGAGTATTGGGTGCCTTTTGTTGTAACACCTACATGACCACTTTACAGTTTGTATTGGGTGCCTTTTGTTGTAACAATTATATGACCACTTTACAGTGTGTATTGGGTGCCTTTTGTTGTAACACTTACGTGATCACTTTACAGTGTGTATTGGGTGCCTTTTGTTGTAACAGTTACATGACCACTTTTCAGTGTGTATTGGGTGCCTTTTGTTGTAGCAATTACATGACCACTGTACAGTGTGTATTGGGTGCCTTTTGTTGTAACACCTACATGACCACTTTACAGTGTGTATTGGGTGCCTTTTGTTGTAACAGTTACCTGACCACTTTACAGTGTGTATTGGGTGCCTTTTTGTTGTAACACCTACATGACCACTTTACAGTGTGTATTGGGTGACTTTTGTTGTAACACTTACATGACCACTTTACAGTGTGTATTGGGTGCCTTTTGTTGGAACACCTACATGACCACTTTACAGTGTGTATCGGGTGCCTTTTGTTGTAACACTTACATGACTTACATGACCACTTTACAGTGTGTATTGGGTGCCTTTTGTTGTAACACTTACATGACCACTTTACAGTGTGTATTGGGTGCCATTTGTTGTGACACTTACACGACCACTTTGCAGTGTGTATTGGTGCCTTTTGTTGTGTCACTTCCACGACCACTTTAGAGTGTGTACTGGATGCTTTTTGTTGTGATACCTACATAAACACTTTACAGTGTGTACTGGATGATTTTTGTTGTGATACCTACACAATCACTTTACAGCGTGTACTGGGTGCTTTTTGCTGTGATACCTAAACAACCACTTTTCACTGTGTACTGGGTGCCTTTTGTTGTGATACATACACGACCACATTACAGTGTGTATTGGTTTTTTTTTGCATTTGATACCTACATACTCTACTTACAGTGTGTACTGGGTGCCTTTTGTTGTGACATTTACATGAAAACTTTACAGTGTGAATTGGGTGCCTTTTGTTGTAGCACCTACATGACCACTTTACAGTGTGTACTGGGTGCCTTTTGTTGTGATACCTACACGACCACTTTACAGTGTGTATTGGGTGCTTTTTGCATTTGATACCTACATACTCTACTTACAGTGTTTACTGGGTGCCTTTTGTTGTGACATTAACATGAAAAATTTACAGTGTGAATTGGGTGCCTTTTGTTGTAGCACCTACATGACCACTTTACAGTGAGTATTAGGTGCTTTTTGTTGTAACACCTACATGACCACTTTACAGTTTGTATTGGGTGCTTTTTGTTGTAACACCTACGTGACCACTTTACAGTTTGTTTTGGGTGCCTTTTGTTGTAACACCTACATGACCACTTTACAGTGTGTATTGGGTGCCTTTTGTTGTAACAGTTATATGACCACTTTACAGTTTGTATTGGGTGCCTTTTGTTGTAACACCAACATGACCACTTTACAGTGTGTATTGGGTGCCTTTTGTTGTAACACTTACATGACCACTTTACAGTTTGTATTGGGTGCCTTTTGTTGTAACAGTTACATGAGCACTTTACAGTGTGTATTGGGTGCCTTTTGTTGTAACACTTACATGACCACTTTACAGTGTGTATTGGATGCCTTTTGTTGTAACACTTACATGACCACTTTACAGTGTGTATTGGGTGCCTTTTGTTGTAACACCTACATGACCACTTTACAGTGTGTATTGGGTGCCTTTTGTTGTAACACTTACATGACCACTTTACAGTGTGTATTGGGTGCCTTTTGTTGTAACACTTACATGACCACTTTACAGTTTGTATTGGGTGCCTTTTGTTGTAACACCTACATGAACACTTTACAGCGTGTATTGGGTGCCTTTTGTAGTAACAGTTACATGACCACTTTACTGTGTGTATTGGGTGCCTTTTGTTGTAGCACCTACATGACCACATTACAGTGTGTATTGGGTGCCTTTTGTTGTAACACTTACATGACCACTTTACAGTGTGTATTGGGTGCCTTTTGTTGTAACACTTACATGACCACTTTACAGTTTGTATTGGGTGCCTTTTGTTGTAACACCTACATGACCACTTTACAGTGTGTATTGTGTGCCTTTTGTTGTAACAGTTACATGACCACTTCAGTGCGTATTGGGTGCCTTTTGTTGTAACACCCACATGACCACTTTACAGTGTGTATTGGGTGCCTTTTGTTATAACACTTACATGACCACTTTACAGTGTGTATTGGATGCCTTTTGTTGTAACACCTACATGACCACATTACAGTGTGTATTGGGTGCCTTTTGTTGTAACACCTACGTGACCACTTTACAGTGTGTATTGGGTGCCTTTTGTTGTAACACTTACATGACCACTTTACAGTGTGTATTGGGTGCCTATTGTTGTAGCACCTACATGACCACTTAACAGTGAGTATTGGGTGCCTTTTGTTGTAACACCTACATGACCACTTTACAGTTTGTATTGGGTGCCTTTTGTTGTAACAGTTACATGACCACTTTACAGTGTGTATTGGGTGCCTTTTGTTGTAGCACCTACATGACCACATTACAGTGTGTATTGGGTGCCTTTTGTTGTAACACTTACATGACCACTTTACAGTGTGTATTGGGTGCCTTTTGTTGTAACACTTACATGACCACTTTACAGTTTGTATTGGGTGCCTTTTGTTGTAACACCTACATGACCACTTTACAGTGTGTATTGTGTGCCTTTTGTTGTAACAGTTACATGACCACTTCAGTGCGTATTGGGTGCCTTTTGTTGTAACACCCACATGACCACTTTACAGTGTGTATTGGGTGCCTTTTGTTATAACACTTACATGACCACTTTACAGTGTGTATTGGATGCCTTTTGTTGTAACACCTACATGACCACATTACAGTGTGTATTGGGTGCCTTTTGTTGTAACAGTTACATGAACGTTTACAGTGTGTATTGGGTGCCTTTTGTTGTAACAGTTACAAGACCACTTTACAGTGTGTATTGGGTGCCTTTTGTTGTAGCACCTACATGACCACTTTACAGTGAGTATTGGGTGCCTTTTGTTGTAACACCTACATGACCACTTTACAGTTTGTATTGGGTGACTTTTGTTGTAACAATTATATGACCACTTTACAGTTTGTATTGGGTGCCTTTTGTTGTAACACTTACATGACCACTGTACAGTGTGTATTGGGTGCCTTTTGTTGTAACACCTACATGACCACTTTACAGTGTGTATTGGGTGCCTTTTGTTGTAACAGTTACAAGACCACTTTACAGTGTGTATTGTGTCATTTTGTTGTAACACCTACATGACCACTTTACAGTGTGTATTGGGTGACTTTTGTTGTAACACTTACATGACCACTTTACAGTGTGTATTGGGTGCCTTTTGTTGGAACACCTACATGACCACTTTACAGTGTGTATCGGGTGCCTTTTGTTGTAACACTTACATGACCACTTTACAGTGTGTATTGGGTGCCTTTTGTTGTAACACTTACATGACCACTTTACAGTTTGTATTGGGTGCCTTTTGTTGTAACACCTACATGAACACTTTACAGTGTGTATTGGGTGCCTTTTGTTGTAACAGTTACATGACCACTTTACTGTGTGTATTGGGTGCCTTTTGTTGTAGCACCTACATGACCACATTACAGTGTGTATTGGGTGCCTTTTGTTGTAACACTTACATGACCACTTTACAGTGTGTATTGGGTGCCTTTTGTTGTAACACTTACATGACCACTTTACAGTTTCTATTGGGTGCCTTTTGTTGTAACACCTACATGACCACTTTACAGTGTGTATTGGGTGCCTTTTGTTGTAACAGTTACATGACCACTTCAGTGCGTATTGGGTGCCTTTTGTTGTAACACCTACATGACCACATTACAGTGTGTATTGGGTGCCTTTTGTTGTAACACCTACATGACCACTTTACAGTGTGTATTGGGTGCCTTTTGTTGTAACACTTACATGACCACTTTACAGTGTGTATTGGGTGCCTATTGTTGTAGCACCTACATGACCACTTTACAGTGAGTATTGGGTGCCTTTTGTTGTAACACCTACATGACCACTTTGCAGTTTGTATTGGGTGCCTTTTGTTGTAACAGTTACATGACCACTTTACAGTGTGTATTGGGTGCCTTTTGTTGTAACACCTACATGACCACGTTACAGTGTGTATTGGATGCCTTTTGTTGTAACACTTACATGACCACTTTACAGTGTGTACTGGGTGCCTTTTGTTGTAGCACCTACATGACCACTTTACAGTGAGTATTGGGTGCCTTTTGTTGTAACACCTACATGACCACTTTACAGTGTGTATTGGGTGCCTTTTGTTGTAACAGTTACATGAACGTTTACAGTGTGTATTGGGTGCCCTTTGTTGTAACAGTTACAAGACCACTTTACAGTGTGTATTGGGTGCCTTTTGTTGTAGCACCTACATGACCACTTTACAGTGAGTATTGGGTGCCTTTTGTTGTAACACCTACATGACCACTTTACAGTTTGTATTGGGTGCCTTTTGTTGTAACAATTATATGACCACTTTACAGTGTGTATTGGGTGCCTTTTGTTGTAACACTTACGTGATCACTTTACAGTGTGTATTGGGTGCCTTTTGTTGTAACAGTTACCTGACCACTTTACAGTGTGTATTGGGTGCCTTTTTGTTGTAACACCTACATGACCACTTTACAGTGTGTATTGGGTGACTTTTGTTGTAACACTTACATGACCACTTTGCAGTGTGTATTGGGTGCCTTTTGTTGGAACACCTACATGACCACTTTACAGTGTGTATCGGGTGCCTTTTGTTGTAACACTTACATGACTTACATGACCACTTTACAGTGTGTATTGAGTGCCTTTTGTTGTAACACTTACATGACCACTTTACAGTGTGTATTGGGTGCCATTTGTTGTGACACTTACACAACCACTTTGCAGTGTGTATTGGGTGCCTTTTGTTGTGTCACTTCCACGACCACTTTAGAGTGTGTACTGGATGCTTTTTGTTGTGATACCTACATAAACACTTTACAGTGTGTACTGGATGATTTTTGTTGTGATACCTACACAATCACTTTACAGTGTGTACTGGGTGCTTTTTGCTGTGATACCTAAACAACCACTTTTCACTGTGTACTGGGTGCCTTTTGTTGTGATACATACACGACCACATTACAGTGTGTATTGGTTTTTTTTTGCATTTGATACCTACATACTCTACTTACAGTGTGTACTGGGTGCCTTTTGTTGTGACATTTACATGAAAACTTTACAGTGTGAATTGGGTGCCTTTTGTTGTAGCACCTACATGACCACTTTACAGTTTGTATTGGGTGCCTTTTGTTGTAACACTTACATGACCACTTTACAGTGAGTATTAGGTGCTTTTTGTCGTAACACCTACATGACCACTTTACAGTTTGTATTGGGTGCTTTTTGTTGTAACACCTACGTGACCACTTTACAGTTTGTAATGGGTGCCTTTTGTTGTAACAGTTACATGACCACTTTACAGGGTGTATTGGGTGGCTTTTGTTGTAACACTTACATGACCACTTTACAGTTTGTATTGGGTGCCTTTTGTTGTAACACCTACGTGACCACTTTACAGTGTGTATTGGGTGCCTTTTGTTGTAACAGTTACATGACCACTTTACTGTGTGTATTGGGTGCCTTTTGTTGTAGCACCTACATGACCACTTTACAGTGTGTATTGGGTGCCTTTTGTTGTAACACTTACATGACCACTTTACAGTGTGTATTGGGTGCCTTTTGTTGTAACACTTACATGACCACTTTACAGTTTGTATTGGGTGCCTTTTGTTGTAGCACCTACATGACCACTTTACAGTGAGTATTGGGTGCCTTTTGTTGTAACACCTACATGACCACTTCACAGTTTGTATTGGGTGCCTTTTGTTGTAACAGTTACATGACCACTTTACAGTGTGTATTGGGTGCCTTTTGTTGTAACACCTACATGACCACTTTACAGTGTGTATTGGGTGACTTTTGTTGTAACACTTACATGACCACTTTACAGTGTGTATTGGGTGCCTTTTGTTGTAGCACCTACATGACCACTTTACAGTGAGTATTGGGTGCCTTTTGTTGTAACACCTACATGATCACTTTACAGTGTGTATTGGGTGCCTTTTGTTGCAACAGTTACATGACCCTTTACAGTGTGTATTGGGTGCCTTTTGTTGTAACAGTTACAAGACCACTTTACAGTGTGTATTGGGTGCCTTTTGTTGTAACACCTACACGACCACTTTACAGTGAGTATTGGGTGCCTTTTGTTGTAGCACCTACATGACCACTTTACAGTGAGTATTGGGTGCCTTTTGTTGTAACACCTACATGACCACTTTACAGTTTGTATAGAGTGCCTTTTGTTGTAACACTTACATGACCACTTTACAGTGTGTATTGGGTGCCTTTTGTTGTAACAGATACATGACCACTTTACAGTGTGTATTGGGTGCCTTTTGTTGTAACACTTACATGACCACTTTACAGTGTGTATTGGGTGCCTTTTGTTGTAACACCTACATGATCACTTTTCAGTGTGTATTGGGTGCCTTTTGTTGTAACACTTACATGACCACTTTACAGTGTGTATTGGGTGCCTTTTGTTGTAACACCTACATGACCGCTTTACAGTGTGTATTGGGTGCCTTTTGTTGTAACAGTTACCTGACCACTTTACAGTGTGTATTGGGTGCCTTTTTTTGTAACAGTTAAAGGACCACTTTACAGTGTGTATTGGGTGCCTTTTGTTGTATCACTTACATGACCACTTTACAGTTTGTATTGGGTGTCTTTTGTTGTAACAGTTACATGACCACTTTACAGTGTGTATTGGGTGCCTTTTGTTGTAACACTTACATGACCACTTTAGAGTGTGTATTGGGTGCCATATGTTGTGACACTTACACGACCACTTTACAGTGTGTATTGGGTGTCTTTTGTTGTAACAGTTACATGACCACTTTACAGTGTGTATTGGGTGCCATTTGTTGTGACACTTACACGACCACTTTACAGTTGGTATTGGGTGCCTTTTGTTGTGTCACTTCCACGACCACTTTAGAGTGTGTACTGGATGCTTTTTGTTGTGATACCTACATAAACACTTTACAGTGTGTACTGGATGCTTTTTGTTGTGATACCTACATAATCACTTTACAGTGTGTACTGGGTGCCTTTTGTTGTGATACCTACACTTTACAGTGTGTATTGGGTGCTTTTTGCATTTGATACCTACATACTCTACTTACAGTGTGTACTGGGTGCCTTTTGCTGCGACATTTACATGAAAACTTTACAGTGAGAATTGGGTGCCTTTTGTCGTAGCACCTACATGACCACTTTACAGTGAGTATTAGGTGCTTTTTGTTGTAACACCTACATGACCACTTTACAGTTTGTATTGGGTGCTTTTTGTTGTAACACCTACGTGACCACTTTACAGTTTGTATTGGGTGCCTTTTGTTGTAACAGTTACATGACCACTTTACAGGGTGTATTGGGTGGCTTTTGGTGTAAGAGTTACATGACCACTTTACAGTTTGTATTGGGTGCCTTTTGTTGTAACACCTACGTGACCACTTTACAGTGTGTATTGGGTGCCTTTTGTGTAACACTTACATGACCACTTTACAGTGTGTATTGGGTGCCTTTTGTTGTAACACCTACATGACCACTTTTCAGTGTGTATTGGGTGCCTTTTGTTGTAACAGTTACATGACCCTTTACAGTGTGTATTGGGTGCCTTTCGTTGTAACAGTTACAAGACCACTTTACAGTGTGTATTGGGTGCCTTTTGTTGTAACACCTACATGACCACTTTACAGTGTGTATTGGGTGCCTTTTGTTGTAGCACCTACATGACCACTTTACAGTGAGTATTGGGTGCCTTTTGTTGTAACACCTACATGACCACTTTACAGTTTGTATTGGGTGCCTTTTGTTGTAACAGTTACATGACCACTTTACAGTGTGTATTGGGTGCCTTCTGTTGTAACACCTACATGACCACTTTACAGTGTGTATTGGGTGCCTTTTGTTGTAGCACCTACATGACCACTTTACAGTGTGTATTTGGTGCCTTTTGTTGTAACACTTACATGACCACTTTACAGTGTGTATTGGGTGCCTTTTGTTGCAACAGTTAAATGACCACTTTACAGTTTGTATTGGGTGCCTTTGTTGTAACACCTACATGACCACTTTACAGTGTATATTGGGTGCCTTTTGTTGTAACAGTTACATGACCACTTTACAGTGTGTATTGGGTGCCTTTTGTTGTAACACTTACATGACCACTTTACAGTGTGTATTGGGTGCCTATTGTTGTAGCACCTACATGACCACTTTACAGTGAGTATTGGGTGCCTTTTGTTGTAACACCTACATGACCACTTTACTGTGTGTATTGGGTGCCTTTTGTTGTAGCACCTACATGACCACATTACAGTGTGTATTGGGTGCCTTTTGTTGTAACACTTACATGACCACTTTACAGTGTGTATTGGGTGCCTTTTGTTGTAACACTTACATGACCACTTTACAGTTTCTATTGGGTGCCTTTTGTTGTAACACCTACATGACCACTTTACAGTGTGTATTGGGTGCCTTTTGTTGTAACAGTTACATGACCACTTCAGTGCGTATTGGGTGCCTTTTGTTGTAACACCTACATGACCACATTACAGTGTGTATTGGGTGCCTTTTGTTGTAACACCTACATGACCACTTTACAGTGTGTATTGGGTGCCTATTGTTGTAGCACCTACATGACCACTTTACAGTGAGTATTGGGTGCCTTTTGTTGTAACACCTACATGACCACTTTGCAGTTTGTATTGGGTGCCTTTTGTTGTAACAGTTACATGACCACTTTACAGTGTGTATTGGGTGCCTTTTGTTGTAACACCTACATGACCACGTTACAGTGTGTATTGGATGCCTTTTGTTGTAACACTTACATGACCACTTTACAGTGTGTACTGGGTGCCTTTTGTTGTAGCACCTACATGACCACTTTACAGTGAGTATTGGGTGCCTTTTGTTGTAACACCTACATGACCACTTTACAGTGTGTATTGGGTGCCTTTTGTTGTAACAGTTACATGAACGTTTACAGTGTGTATTGGGTGCCTTTTGTTGTAACACTTACATGACCACTTTACAGTGTGTATTGGGTGCCTATTGTTGTAGCACCTACATGACCACTTTACAGTGAGTATTGGGTGCCTTTTGTTGTAACACCTACATGACCACTTTGCAGTTTGTATTGGGTGCCTTTTGTTGTAACAGTTACATGACCACTTTACAGTGTGTATTAGGTGCCTTTTGTTGTAACACCTACATGACCACGTTACAGTGTGTATTGGATGCCTTTTGTTGTAACAGTTACATGACCACTTTACAGTGTGTACTGGGTGCCTTTTGTTGTAGCACCTACATGACCACTTTACAGTGAGTATTGGGTGCCTTTTGTTGTAACACCTACATGACCACTTTACAGTGTGTATTGGGTGCCTTTTGTTGTAACAGTTACATGAACGTTTACAGTGTGTATTGGGTGCCTTTTGTTGTAACAGTTAGAAGACCACTTTACAGTGTGTATTGGGTGCCTTTTGTTGTAGCACCTACATGACCACTTTACAGTGAGTATTGGGTGCCTTTTGTTGTAACACCTACATGACCACTTTACAGTTTGTATTGGGTGCCTTTTGTTGTAACAATTATATGACCACTTTACAGTGTGTATTGGGTGCCTTTTGTTGTAACACTTACGTGATCACTTTACAGTGTGTATTGGGTGCCTTTTGTTGTAACAGTTACATGACCACTTTTCAGTGTGTATTGGGTGCCTTTTGTTGTAGCACTTACATGACCACTGTACAGTGTGTATTGGGTGCCTTTTGTTGTAACACCTACATGACCACTTTACAGTGTGTATTGGGTGCCTTTTGTTGTAACAGTTACCTGACCACTTTACAGTGTGTATTCGGTGCCTTTTTGTTGTAACACCTACATGACCACTTTACAGTGTGTATTGGGTGACTTTTGTTGGAACACCTACATGACCACTTTACAGTGTGTATCGGGTGCCTTTTGTTGTAACACTTACATGACTTACATGACCACTTTACAGTGTGTATTGGGTGCCTTTTGTTGTAACACTTACATGACCACTTTACAGTGTGTATTGGGTGCCATTTGTTGTGACACTTACACGACCACTTTGCAGTGTGTATTGGGTGCCTTTTGTTGTGTCACTTCCACGACCACTTTAGAGTGTGTACTGGATGCTTTTTGTTGTGATACCTACATAAACACTTTACAGTGTGTACTGGATGATTTTTGTTGTGATACCTACACAATCACTTTACAGTGTGTACTGGGTGCTTTTTCCTGTGATACCTAAACAACCACTTTTCACTGTGTACTGGGTGCCTTTTGTTGTGATACATACACGACCACATTACAGTGTGTAGTGGGTGCCTTTTGTTGTGACATTTACATGAAAACTTTACAGTGTGAATTGGGTGCCTTTTGTTGTAGCACCTACATGACCACTTTACAGTTTGTATTGGGTGCCTTTTGTTGTAACACTTACATGACCACTTTACAGTGAGTATTAGGTGCTTTTTCTCGTAACACCTACATGACCACTTTACAGTTTGTATTGGGTGCTTTTTGTTGTAACACCTACGTGACCACTTTACAGTTTGTAATGGGTGCCTTTTGTTGTAACAGTTACATGACCACTTTACAGGGTGTATTGGGTGGCTTTTGTTGTAACACTTACATGACCACTTTACAGTTTGTATTGGGTGCCTTTTGTTGTAACACCTACGTGACCACTTTACAGTGTGTATTGGGTGCCTTTTGTTGTAACAGTTTCATGACCACTTTACTGTGTGTATTGGGTGCCTTTTGTTGTAGCACCTACATGACCACTTTACAGTGTGTATTGGGTGCCTTTTGTTGTAACACTTACATGACCACTTTACAGTGTGTATTGGGTGCCTTTTGTTGTAACACTTACATGACCACTTTACAGTTTGTATTGGGTGCCTTTTGTTGTAGCACCTACATGACCACTTTACAGTGAGTATTGGGTGCCTTTTGTTGTAACACCTACATGACCACTTCACAGTTTGTATTGGGTGCCTTTTGTTGTAACAGTTACATGACCACTTTACAGTGTGTATTGGGTGCCTTTTGTTGTAACACCTACATGACCACTTTACAGTGTGTATTGGGTGCCTTTTGTTGTAACACTTACATGACCACTTTACAGTGTGTATTGGGTGCCTTTTGTTGTAGCACCTACATGACCACTTTACAGTGAGTATTGGGTGCCTTTTGTTGTAACACCTACATGATCACTTTACAGTGTGTATTGGGTGCCTTTTGTTGCAACAGTTACATGACCCTTTACAGTGTGTATTGGGTGCCTTTTGTTGTAACAGTTACAAGACCACTTTACAGTGTGTATTGGGTGCCTTTTGTTGTAACACCTACACGACCACTTTACAGTGTGTATTGGGTGCCTTTTGTTGTAGCACCTACATGACCACTTTACAGTGAGTATTGGGTGCCTTTTGTTGTAACACCTACATGACCACTTTACAGTTTGTATAGAGTGCCTTTTGTTGTAACACTTACATGACCACTTTACAGTGTGTATTGGGTGCCTTTTGTTGTAACAGATACATGACCACTTTACAGTGTGTATTGGGTGCCTTTTGTTGTAACACCTACATGATCACTTTTCAGTGTGTATTGGGTGCCTTTTGTTGTAACACATACATGACCACTTTACAGTGTGTATTGGGTGCCTTTTGTTGTAACACCTACATGACCGTTTTACAGTGTGTATTGGGTGCCTTTTGTTGTAACATTTACCTGACCACTTTACAGTGTGTATTGGGTGCCTTTTTTTGTAACAGTTAAATGACCACTTTACAGTGTGTATTGGGTGCCTTTTGTTGTATCACTTACATGACTACTTTACAGTTTGTATTGGGTGTCTTTTGTTGTAACAGTTACATGACCACTTTACAGTGTGTATTGGGTGCCTTTTGTTGTAACACTTACATGACCACTTTAGAGTGTGTATTGGGTGCCATTTGTTGTGACACTTACACGACCACTTCACAGTGTGTATTGGGTGTCTTTTGTTGTAACAGTTACATGACCACTTTACAGTGTGTATTGGGTGCCATTTGTTGTGACACTTACACGACCACTTTACAGTGTGTATTGGGTGCCTTTTCTTGTGTCACTTCCACGACCACTTTAGAGTGTGTACTGGATGCTTTTTGTTGTGATACCTACATAAACACTTTACAGTGTGTACTGGATGCTTTTTGTTGTGATACCTACATAATCACTTTACAGTGTGTACTGGGTGCCTTTTGTTGTGATACCTACACTTTACAGTGTGTATTGGGTGCTTTTTGCATTTGATACCTACATACTCTACTTACAGTGTGTACTGGGTGCCTTTTGCTGTGACATTTACATGAAAACTTTACAGTGAGAATTGGGTGCCTTTTGTCGTAGCACCTACATGACCACTTTACAGTGAGTATTAGGTGCTTTTTGTTGTAACACCTACATGACCACTTTACAGTTTGTATTGGGTGCTTTTTGTTGTAACACCTACGTGACCACTTTACAGTTTGTATTGGGTGCCTTTTGTTGTAACAGTTACATGACCACTTTACAGGGTGTATTGGGTGGCTTTTGTTGTAAGAGTTACATGACCACTTTACAGTTTGTATTGGGTGCCTTTTGTTGTAACACCTACGTGACCACTTTACAGTGTGTATTGGGTGCCTTTTGTGTAACACTTACATGACCACTTTACAGTGTGTATTGGGTGCCTTTTGTTGTAACACCTACATGACCACTTTTCAGTGTGTATTGGGTGCCTTTTGTTGTAACAGTTACATGACCCTTTACAGTGTGTATTGGGTGCCTTTCGTTGTAACAGTTACAAGACCACTTTACAGTGTGTATTGGGTGCCTTTTGTTGTAACACCTACATGACCACTTTACAGTGTGTATTGGGTGCCTTTTGTTGTAGCACCTACATGACCACTTTACAGTGAGTATTGGGTGCCTTTTGTTGTAACACCTACATGACCACTTTACAGTTTGTATTGGGTGCCTTTTGTTGTAACAATTATATGACCACTTTACAGTGTGTATTGGGTGCCTTTTGTTGTAACAGTTACATGACCACTTTACTGTGTGTATTGGGTGCCTTTTGTTGTAGCACCTACATGACCACTTTACAGTGTGTATTTGGTGCCTTTTGTTGTAACACTTACATGACCACTTTACAGTGTGTATTGGGTGCCTTTTGTTGCAACAGTTAAATGACCACTTTACAGTTTGTATTGGGTGCCTTTGTTGTAACACCTACATGACCACTTTACAGTGTATATTGGGTGCCTTTTGTTGTAACAGTTACATGACCACTTTACAGTGTGTATTGGGTGCCTTTTGTTGTAACACTTACATGACCACTTTACAGTGTGTATTGGGTGCCTATTGTTGTAGCACCTACATGACCACTTTACAGTGAGTATTGGGTGCCTTTTGTTGTAACACCTACATGACCACTTTACAGTTTGTATTGGGTGCCTTTTGTTGTAACAGTTACATGACCACTTTACAGTGTGTATTGGGTGCCTTCTGTTGTAACACCTACATGACCACTTTACAGTGTGTATTGGGTGCCTTTTGTTGTAACACTTACATGACCACTTTACAGTGTGTATTGGGTGCCTTTTGTTGTAGCACCTACATGACCACTTTACAGTGAGTATTGGGTGCCTTTTGTTGTAGCACATACATGACCACTTTACAGTGTGTATTGGGTGCCTTTTGTTGTAACACCTACATGACCACTTTACAGTGTGTATTGGGTGCCTTTTGTTGTAGCACCTACAAGACCACTTTACAGTGTGTATTGGGTGCCTTTTGTTGTAACACCTACATGACCACTTTACAGTGTGTATTGGGTGCCTTTTGTTGTAACACTTACATGACCACTTTACAGTGAGTATTGGGTGCCTTCTGTTGTAACACTTACATGACCACTTTACAGTGTGTATTTGGTGCCTTTTGTTGTAACACTTACATGACCACTTTACAGTGTGTATTGGGTGCCTTTTGTTGTATCACTTACATGACCACTTTACAGTTTGTATTGGGTGCCTTTTGTTGTAACAGTTACATGACCACTTTACAGTGTGTATTGGGTGCCTTTTGTTGTAACACTTACATGACCACTTTACAGTGTGTATTGGGTGCCATTTGTTGTGACACTTACACGACCACTTTGCAGTGTGTATTGGGTGCCTTTTGTTGTGTCACTTCCACGACCACTTTAGAGTGTGTACTGGATGCTTTTTGTTGTGATACCTACATAAACACTTTACAGTGTGTACTGGGTGCTTTTTGCTGTGATACCTAAACAACCACTTTACAGTGTGTACTGGGTGCCTTTTGTTGTGATACCTACACGACCACTTTACAGTGTGTATTGGGTGCTTTTTGCATTTGATACCTACATACTCTACTTACAGTGTGTACTGAGTGCCTTTTGTTGTGACATTTACATGAAAACTTTACAGTGTGAATTGGGTGCCTTTTGTTGTAGCACCTACATGACCACTTTACAATTTGTATTGGGTGCTTTTTGTTGTAACACCTACGTGACCACTTTACAGTTTGTATTGGGTGCCTTTTGTTGTAAGGGTTACATGACCACTTTACAGTGAGTATTAGGTGCTTTTTGTCTTAACACCTACATGACCACTTTACAGTTTGTATTGGGTGCCTTTTGTTGTAACACCTACGTGACCACTTTACAGTTTGTATTGAGTGCCTTTTGTTGTAACACCTACGTGACCACTTTACAGTGTGTATTGGGTGCCTTTTGTTGTAACAGTTACATGACCACTTTACAGGGTGTATTGGGTGGCTTTTGTTGTAACAGTTACATGACCACTTTACAGTTTGTATTGGGTGCCTTTTGTTGTAACACCTACGTGACCACTTTACAGTGTGTATTGGGTGCCTTTTGTTGTAACAGTTACATGACCACTTTACTGTGTGTATTGGGTGCCTTTTGTTGTAGCACCTACATGACCAATTTACAGTGTGTATTGGGTGCCTTTTGTTGTAACACTTACATGACCACTTTACAGTGTGTATTGGGTGCCTTTTGTTGTAACACTTACATGACCACTTTACAGTTTGTATTGGGTGCCTTTTGTTGTAACACCTACATGACCACTTTACTGTGTGTATTGGGTGCCTTTTGTTGTAACAGTTACATGACCACTTCAGTGCGTGTTGGGTGCCTTTTGTTGTAGCACCTACATGACCAATTTACAGTGTGTATTGGGTGACTTTTGTTGTAGCACCTACATGACCACTTTACAGTTTGTATTGGGTGCCTTTTGTTGTAACAGTTACATGACCACTTTACAGTGTGTATTGGGTGCCCGTTGTTGTAACACCTACATGACCACTTTACAGTGTGTATTGGGTGCCTTTTGTTGTAACACTTACATGACCACTTTACAGTTTGTATTGGGTGCCTTTTGTTGTTGCACCTACATGACCACTTTACAGTGAGTATTGGGTGCCTTTTGTTGTAACACCTACATGACCACTTTACAGTGTGTATTGGGTGCTTTTTGTTGCAACAGTTACATGACCCTTTACAGTGTGTATTGGGTGCCTTTTGTTGTAACACCTACATGACCACTTTACAGTGTGTATTGGGTGCCTTTTGTTGTAGCACCTACAAGACCACTTTACAGAGTGTATTGGGTGCCTTTTGTTGTAACACCTACATGACCACTTTACAGTGTGTATTGGGTGCCTTTTCTTGTAGCACCTACATGACCACTTTACAGTGAGTATTGGGTGCCTTTTGTTGTAACACCTACATGACCACTTTACAGTTTGTATAGGGTGCCTTTTGTTGTAACAGTTACATGACCACTTTACAGTGTGTATTGGGTGCCTTTTGTTGTAACACTTACATGACCACTTTACAGTGTGTATTGGGTGCCTTTTGTTGTAACAGTTACATGACCACTTTACAGTGTGTATTGGGTGCCTTTTGTTGTAACACTTACATGACCACTTTACAGTGTGTATTGGGTGCCTTTTGTTGTAACACCTACATGACCACTTTTCAGTGTGTATTGGGTGCCTTTTGCTGTAATACTTACATGATAACTTTACAGTGTGTATTGGGTGCCTTTTGTTGTAACACCTACATTACCACTTTACAGTGTGTATTGGGTGCCTTTTGTTGTAACAGTTACCTGACCACTTTACAGTGTGTATTGGGTGCCTTTTGTTGTAACAGTTAAATGACCACTTTACAGTGTGTATTTGGTGCCTTTTGTTGTAAAACTTACATGACCACTTTACAGTGTGTATTGGATGCCTTTTGTTGTATCACTTACATGACCACTTTACCGTTTGTATTGGGTGCCTTTTGTTGTAACATTTACATGACCACTTTACAGTGTGTATTGGGTGCCTTTTGTTGTAACACTTACATGACCACTTTACAGTGTGTATTGGGTGCCATTTGTTGTGACACTTACACGACCACGTTGCAGTGTGTATTGGGTGCCTTTTGTTGTGTCACTTACACAACCACTTTACAGTGTGTATTGGGTGCCTTTTGTTGTGTCACTTCCACGACCACTTTAGAGTGTGTACTGGATGCTTTTTGTTGTGATACCTACATAAACACTTTACAGTGTGTACTGGGTGCCTTTTGTTGTGATACCTACATTTTACAGTGTGTATTGGGTGCTTTTTGCATTTGATATCTACATTCTCTACTTACAGTGTGTACTGGGTGCCTTTTGTTGTGACATTTACATGAAAACTTTACAGTGTGAATTGGGTGCCTTATGTCGTAGCACCTACATGACCACTTTACAGTTTGTATTGGGTGCTTTTTGTTGTAACACCTACGTGACCACTTTACAGTTTGCATTGGGTGCCTTTTGTTGTAACAGTTACATGACCACTTTACAGGGTGTATTGGGTGGCTTTTGTTGTAACAGTTACATGACCACTTTACAGTTTGTATTGGGTGCCTTTTGTTGTAACACCTACGTGACCACTTTACAGTGTGTATTGGGTGCCTTTTGTTGTAGCACCTACATGACCACTTTACAGTGAGTATTGGGTGCCTTTTGTTGTAACACCTACATGACCACTTTACAGTTTGTATTGGGTGCCTTTTGTTGTAACAATTACATGACCACTTTACAGTGTGTATTGGGTGCCTTTTGTTGTAACAGTTACATGACCACTTTACTGTGTGTATTGGGTGCCTTTTGTTGTAGCACCTACATGACCACTTTACAGTGTGTATTTGGTGCCTTTTGTTGTAACACTTACATGACCACTTTACAGTGTGTATTGGGTGCCTTTTGTTGTAACAGTTACATGACCACTTTACAGTGTGTATTGGGTGCCTTTTGTTGTAACACTTACATGACCACTTTACAGTGTGTATTGGGTGCCTATTGTTGTAGCACCTACATGACCACTTTACAGTGAGTATTGGGTGCCTTTTGTTGTAACACCTACATGACCACTTTACAGTTTGTATTGGGTGCCTTTTGTTGTAACAGTTACATGACCACTTTACAGTGTGTATTGGGTGCCTTCTGTTGTAACACCTACATGACCACTTTACAGTGTTTATTGGGTGCCTTTTGTTGTAACACTTACATGACCACTTTACAGTGTGTATTGGGTGCCTTTTGTTGTAGCACCTACATGACAACTTTACAGTGAGTATTGGGTGCCTTTTGTTGTAGCACATACATGACCACTTTACAGTGTGTATTGGGTGCCTTTTGTTGTAACACCTACATGACCACTTTACAGTGTGTATTGGGTGCCTTTTGTTGTAGCACCTACAAGACCACTTTACAGTGTGTATTGGGTGCCTTTTGTTGTAACACCTACATGACCACTTTACAGTGTGTATTGGGTGCCTTTTCTTGTAGCACCTACATGACCACTTTACAGTGAGTATTGGGTGCCTTTTGTTGTAACACCTACATGACCACTTTACAGTTTGTATAGGGTGCCTTTTGTTGTAACAGTTACATGACCACTTTACAGTGTGTATTGGGTGCCTTTTGTTGTAACACTTACATGACCACTTTACAGTGTGTATTTGGTGCCCTTTGTTGTAACACTTACATGACCACTTTACAGTGTGTATTGGGTGCCTTTTGTTGTATCACTTACATGACCACTTTACAGTGTGTATTGGGTGCCTTTTGTTGTAACAGTTACATGACCACTTTACAGTGTGTATTGGGTGCCATTTGTTGTAACACTTACATGACCACTTTACAGTGTGTATTGGGTGCCATTTGTTGTGACACTTACACGACCACTTTGCAGTGTGTATTGGGTGCCTTTTGTTGTGTCACTTCCACGACCACTTTACAGTGTGTACTGGATGCTTTTTGTTGTGATACCTACATAAACACTTTACAGTGTGTACTGGATGATTTTTGTTGTGATACCTACACAATCACTTTACAGTGTTTACTGGGTGCTTTTTGCTGTGATACCTAAACAACCACTTTACAGTGTGTACTGGGTGCCTTTTGTTGTGATACCTACACGACCACTTTACAGTGTGTATTGGGTGCTTTTTGCATTTGATACCTACATACTCTAATTACAGTGTGTACTGGGTGCCTTTTGTTGTGACATTTACATGAAAACTTTACAGTGTGAATTGGGTGCCTTTTGTGGTAGCACCTACATGACCACTTTACAATTTGTATTGGGTGCTTTTTGTTGTAACACCTACGTGACCACTTTACAGTTTGTATTGGGTGCCTTTTGTTGTAAGGGTTACATGACCACTTTACAGTGAGTATTAGGTGCTTTTTGTCGTAACACCTACATGACCACTTTACAGTTTGTATTGGGTGCCTTTTGTTGTAACACCTACGTGACCACTTTACAGTTTGTATTGAGTGCCTTTTGTTGTAACACCTACGTGACCACTTTACAGTTTGTATTGGGTGCCTTTTGTTGTAACAGTTACATGACCACTTTACAGTGTGTATTGGGTGCCTTTTGTTGTAACACCTACGTGACCACTTTACAGTCTGTATTGGGTGCCTTTTGTTGTAACACTTACATGACCACTTTACAGTGTGTATTGGGTGCCTTTTGTTGTTGCACCTACATGACCACTTTACAGTGAGTATTGGGTGCCTTTTGTTGTAACACCTACATGACCACTTTACAGTGTGTATTGGGTGCTTTTTGTTGCAACAGTTACATGACCCTTTACAGTGTGTATTGGGTGCCTTTTGTTGTAACACCTACATGACCACTTTACAGTGTGTATTGGGTGCCTTTTGCTGTAGCACCTACAAGACCACTTTACAGTGTGTATTGGGTGCCTTTTGTTGTAACACCTACATGACCACTTTACAGTGTGTATTGGGTGCCTTTTCTTGTAGCACCTACATGACCACTTTACAGTGAGTATTGGGTGCCTTTTGTTGTAACACCTACATGACCACTTTACAGTTTGTATAAGGTGCCTTTTGTTGTAACAGTTACATGACCACTTTACAGTGTGTATTGGGTGCCTTTTGTTGTAACACTTACATGACCACTTTACAGTGTGTATTGGGTGCCTTTTGTTGTAACAGTTACATGACCACTTTACAGTGTGTATTGGGTGCCTTTTGTTGTGACACTTACATGACCACTTTACAGTGTGTATTGGGTGCCTTTTGTTGTAACACCTACATGACCACTTTTCAGTGTGTATTGGGTGCCTTTTGTTGTAACACTTACATGATAACTTTACAGTGTGTATTGGGTGCCTTTTGTTGTAACACTTACATGACCACTTTACAGTGTGTATTGGGTGCCATTTGTTGTGACACTTACACGACCACGTTGCAGTGTGTATTGGGTGCCTTTTGTTGTGTCACTTACACGACCACTTTACAGTGTGTATTGGGTGCCTTTTGTTGTGTCACTTCCACGACCACTTTAGAGTGTGTACTGGATGCTTTTTGTTGTGATACCTACATAAACACTTTACAGTGTGTACTGGATGATTTTTGTTGTGATACCTACATAATCACTTTACAGTGTGTACTGGGTGCCTTTTGTTGTGATACCTACACTTTACAGTGTGTATTGGGTGCATTTTGCATTTGATATCTACATTCTCTACTTACAGTGTGTACTGGGTGCCTTTTGTTGTGACATTTACATGAAAACTTTACAGTGTGAATTGGGTGCCTTTTGTCGTAGCACCTACATGACCACTTTACAGTTTGTATTGGGTGCTTTTTGTTGTAACACCTACGTGACCACTTTACAGTTTGTATTGGGTGCCTTTTGTTGTAACAGTTACATGACCACTTTACAGGGTGTATTGGGTGGCTTTTGTTGTAACAGTTACATGACCACTTTACAGTTTGTATTGGGTGCCTTTTGTTGTAACACCTACGTGACCACTTTACAGTGTGTATTGGGTGCCTTTTGTTGTAACACTTACATGACCACTTTACAGTGTGTATTGGGTGCCTTTTGTTGTAACACTTACATGACCACCTTACAGTGTGTATTGGGTGCCTTTTGTTGTAGCACCTACATGACCACTTTACAGTGAGTATTGGGTGCCTTTTTTTGTAACACCTACATGACCACTTTACAGTGTGTATTGGGTGCCTTTTGTTGTAACAGTTACATGACCCTTTACAGTGTGTATTGGGTGCCTTTTGTCGTAACAGTTACAAGACCACTTTACAGTGTGTATTGGGTGCCTTTTGTTGTAACACCTATATGACCACTTTACAGTGTGTATTGGGTGCCTTTTGTTGTAGCACCTACATGACCACTTTACAGTGAGTATTGGGTGCCTTTTGTTGTAACACCTACATGACCACTTTACAGTTTGTATTGGGTGCCTTTTGTTGTAACAATTACATGACCACTTTACCGTGTGTATTGGGTGCCTTTTGTTGTAACACTTACGTGACCACTTTACAGTGTGTATTGGGTGCCTTTTCTTGTAACAGTTACATGACCACTTTACTGTGTGTATTGGGTGCCTTTTGTTGTAGCACCTACATGACCACTTTATAGTGTGTATTTGGTTCCCTTGTTGTAACACTTACATGACCACTTTACAGTGTGTATTGGGTGCCTTTTGTTGTAACAGTTAAATGACCACTTTACAGTTTGTATTGGGTGCCTTTTGTTGTAACACCTACATGACCACTTTACAGTGTATATTGGGTGCCTTTTGTTGTAACAGTTACATGACCACTTTACAGTGTGTATTGGTTGCCTTTTGTTGTAACACCTACATGACCACTTTACAGTGTGCATTGGGTGACTTTTGTTGTAACACTTACATGACCACTTTACAGTGTGTATTGGGTGCCTTTTGTTGTAGCACCTACATGACCACTTTACAGTGAGTATTGGGTGCCTTTTGTTGTAACACCTACATGACGACTTTACAGTGTGTATTGGGTGCCTTTTGTTGTAACAGTTACATGACCCTTTACAGTGTGTATTGGGTGCCTTTTGTTGTAACAATTACATGACCACTCTACAGTGTGTATTGGGTGCCTTTTGTTGTAACACTTACGTGACCACTTTACAGTGTGTATTGGGTGCCTTTTGTTGTAACACCTACATGACCACTTTACAGTGTGTATTGGGTGCCTTTTGTTGTAACACCTACATGACCACTTTACAGTGTGTATTGGGTGCCTTTTGTTGTAACACTTACATGACCACTTTACAGTGTGTATTGGGTGCCTTTTGTTGTAGCACCTACATGACCACTTTACAGTGAGTATTGGGTGCCTTTTGTTGTAACACCTACATGACCACTTTACAGTGTGTATTGGGTGCCTTTTGTTGTAACACTTACATGACCCTTTACAGTGTGTATTGGGTGCCTTTTGTTGTAACAGTTACAAGACCACTTTGCAGTGTGTATTGGGTGCCTTTTGTTGTAACACCTACATGACCACTTTACAGTGTGTATTGGGTGCCTTTTGTTGTAGCACCTACATGACCACTTTACAGTGAGTATTGGGTGCCTTTTGTTGTAACACCTACATGGCCACTTTACAGTTTGTATAGGGTGCCTTTTGTTGTAACAGTTACATGACCACTTTACAGTGTGTATTGGGTGCCTTTTGTTGTAACACTTACATGACCACTTTACAGTGTGTATTGGGTGCCTTTTGTTGTAACAGTTACATGACCACTTTACAGTGTGTATTGGGTGCCTTTTGTTGTAACACTTACATGACCACTTTACAGTGTGTGTTGGGTGCCTTTTGTTGTAACACCTACATGACCACTTTACAGTGTGCATTGGGTGCCTTTTGTTGTAACACTTACATGACCACTTTACAATGTGTATTGGGTGCCTTTTGTTGTAGCACCTACATGACCACTTTACAGTGAGTATTGGGTGCCTTTTGTTGTAACACCTACATGACCACTTTACAGTGTGTATTGGGTGCCTTTTGTTGTAACAGTTACATGACCCTTTACAGTGTGTATTGGGTGCCTTTTGTTGTTACAGTTACAAGACGACTTTACAGTGTGTATTGGGTGCCTTTTGTTATAACACCTACATGACCACTTTACAGTGTGTATTGGGTGCCTTTTGTTGTAGCACCTACATAACCACTTTACAGTGAGTATTGGGTGCCTTTTGTTGTAACACCTACATGACCACTTTACAGTTTGTATTGGGTGCCTTTTGTTGTAACAATTACATGACCACTCTACAGTGTGTATTGGGTGCCTTTTGTTGTAACACTTACGTGACCACTTTACAGTGTGTATTGGGTGCCTTTTGTTGTAACACCTACATGACCACTTTACAGTGTGTATTGGGTGCCTTTTGTTGTAACACCTACATGACCACTTTACAGTGTGTATTGGGTGCCTTTTGTTGTAACACTTACATGACCACTTTACAGTGTGTATTGGGTGCCTTTTGTTGTAGCACCTACATGACCACTTTACAGTGAGTATTGGGTGCCTTTTGTTGTAACACCTACATGACCACTTTACAGTGTGTATTGGGTGCCTTTTGTTGTAACACTTACATGACCCTTTACAGTGTGTATTGGGTGCCTTTTGTTGTAACAGTTACAAGACCACTTTGCAGTGTGTATTGGGTGCCTTTTGTTGTAACACCTACATGACCACTTTACAGTGTGTATTGGGTGCCTTTTGTTGTAGCACCTACATGACCACTTTACAGTGAGTATTGGGTGCCTTTTGTTGTAACACCTACATGACCACTTTACAGTTTGTATAGGGTGCCTTTTGTTGTAACAGTTACATGACCACTTTGCAGTGTGTATTGGGTGCCTTTTGTTGTAACACTTACATGACCACTTTACAGTGTGTATTGGGTGCCTTTTGTTGTAACAGTTACATGACCACTTTACAGTGTGTATTGGGTGCCTTTTGTTGTAACACTTACATGACCACTTTACAGTGTGTGTTGGGTGCCTTTTGTTGTAGCACCTACATGACCACTTTACAGTGTGTATTGGGTGCCTTTTGTTGTGTCACTTCCACGACCACTTTAGAGTGTGTACTGGATGCTTTTTGTTGTGATACCTACACAATCACTTTACAGTGTGTACTGGGTGCTTTTTGCTGTGATACCTAAACAACCACTTTACAGTGTGTACTGGGTGCCTTTTGTTGTGATACCTACACGACCACTTTACAGTGTGTATTGGGTGGTTTTTGCATTTGATACCTACATACTCTACTTACAGTGTGTACTGGGTGCCTTTTGTTGTGACATTTACATGAAAACTTTACAGTGTGAATTGGGTGCCTTTTGTTGTAGCACCTACATGACCACTTTACAGTGAGTACTAGGTGCTTTTTGTCGTAAAACCTACATGACCACTTTACAGTTTGTATTGGGTGCCTTTTGTTGTAACATTTACATGACCACTTTACAGTTTGTATTGGGTGCCTTTTGTTGTAACACCTACGTGACCACTTTACAGTGTGTATTGGGTGCCTTTTGTTGTAACACCTACATGACCACTTTACAGTTTGTATTGGGTGCCTTTTGCTGTAACACCTACATGACCACTTTACAGTGTGTATTGGGTGCCTTTTGTTGTAACACTTACATGACCACTTTACTGTGTGTATTGGGTGCCTTTTGTTGTAACACCTCCATGACCACTTTACAGTTTGTATTGGGTGCCTTTTGTTGTAACAGTTACATGACCCTTTACAGTTTGTATAGGGTGCCTTTTGTTGTAACAGTTACATGACCACTTTACAGTGTGTATTGGGTGCCTTTTGTTGTAACACTTACATGACCACTTTACAATGTGTATTGGGTGCCTTTTGTTGTAACACCTACATGACCACTCTACAGTGTGTATTGGGTGCCTTTTGTTGTAACAGTTACCTGACCACTTTACAGTGTGTATTGGGTGCCTTTTGTTGTAACAGTTAAATGACCACTTTACAGTGTGTATTTGGTGCCTTTTGTTGTAACACTTACATGACCACTCTACAGTGTGTATTGGGTGCCTTTTGTTGTATCACTTACATGACCACTTTACAGTGTGTATTTGGTGCCGTTTGTTGTAACACTTACATGACCACTTTACAGTGTGTATTGGGTGCCTTTTGTTGTAACAGTTAAATGACCACTTTACAGTGTGTATTGGGTGACTTTTGTTGTAACAGTTACCTGACCACTTTACAATGTGTATTGGGTGCCTTTTGTTGTAACAGTTAAATGACCACTTTACAGTGTGTATTTGGTGCCTTTTGTTGTAACACTTACATGACCACTTTACAGTGTGTATTGGGTGCCTTTTGTTGTATCACTTACATGACCACTTTACAGTTTGTATTGCTGCCTTTTGTTGTAACAGTTACATGACCACTTTACAGTGTGTATTAGGTGCCTTTTGTTGTATCACTTACACGACCACTTTACAGTGTGTATTGGGTGCCTTTTGTTGTGTCACTTCCACGACCACTTTAGAGTGTGTACTGGATGCTTTTTGTTGTGATACCTACATAAACACTTTACAGTGTGTACTGGATGCTTTTTGTTGTGATACCTACATAATCACTTTACAGTGTGTAGTGGGTGCCTTTTGTTCTGATACCTACACTTTACAGTGTGTATTGGGTGCTTTTTGCATTTGATACCTACATTCTCTACTTACAGTGTGTACTGGGTGCCTTTTGTTGTGACATTTACATGAAAACTTTACAGTGTGAATTGGGTGCCTTTTGTCGTAGCACCTACATGACCACTTTACAGTTTGTATTGGGTGCTTTTTGTTGTAACACCTACGTGACCACTTTACAGTTTGTATTGGGTGCCTTTTGTTGTAACAGTTACATGACCACTTTACAGGGTGTATTGGGTGGCTTTTGTTGTAACAGTTACATGACCACTTTACAGTTTGTATTGGGTGCCTTTTGTTGTAACACCTACGTGACCACTTTACAGTGTGTATTGGGTGCCTTTTGTTGTAACACTTACTTGACCACTTTACAGTGTGTATTGGGTGCCTTTTGTTGTAACACTTACATGACCACTTTACAGTGTGTATTGGGTGCCATTTGTTGTAGCACCTACATGACCACTTTACAGTGAGTATTGGGTGCCTTTTTTTCTAACACCTACATGACCACTTTACAGTGTGTATTGGGTGCCTTTTGTTGTAACAGTTACATGACCACTTTACTGTGTGTATTGGGTGCCTTTTGTTGTAGCACCTACATGACCACTTTACAGTGTGTATTTGGTGCCTTTTGTTGTAACACTTACATGACCACTTTACAGTGTGTATTGGGTGCCTTTTGTTGTAACAGTTAAATGACCACTTTACAGTTTGTATTGGGTGCCTTTTGTTGTAACACCTACATGACCACTTTACAGTGTATATTGGGTGCCTTTTGTTGTAACAGTTACATGACCACTTTACAGTGTGTATTGGGTGCCTTTTGTTGTAACACTTACATGACCACTTTACAGTGTGTATTGGGTGCCTTTTGTTGTAGCACCTACATGACCACTTTACAGTGAGTATTGGGTGCCTTTTGTTGTAACACCTACATGACCACTTTACAGTGTGTATTGGGTGCCTTTTGTTGTAACAGTTACATGACCCTTTACAGTGTGTATTGGGTGCCTTTTGTTGTAACAGTTACAAGACCACTTTACAGTGTGTATTGGGTGCCTTTTGTTGTAACACCTACATGACCACTTTACAGTGTGTATTGGGTGCCTTTTGTTGTAGCAACTACATAACCACTTTACAGTGAGTATTGGGTGCCTTTTGTTGTAACACCTACATGACCACTTTACAGTTTGTATTGGGTGCCTTTTGTTGTAACAATTACATGACCACTTAGAGTGTGTATTGGGTGCCTTTTGTTGTAACACCTACATGACAAATTTACAGTGTGTATTGGGTGCCTTTTGTTGTAACACTGACATGACCACTTTACAGTGTGTATTGGGTGCCTTTTGTTGTAACACTTACATGACCACTTTACAGCGTGTATTGGGTGCCTTTTGTTGTAACACCTACATGACCACTTTACAGTGTGTATTGGGTGCCTTTTGTTGTAGCACCTACATGACCACTTTACAGTGAGTATTGGGTGCCTTTTGTTGTAACACCTACATGACCAGTTTACAGTTTGTATTGGGTGCCTTTTGTTGTAACAGTTACATGACCCTTTACAGTTTGTATAGGGTGCCTTTTGTTGTAACAGTTATATGACCACTTTACAGTGTGTATTGGGTGCCTTTTGTTGTAACACTTACATGACCACTTTACAGTGTGTATTGGGTGCCCTTTGTTGGAACAGTTACATGACCACTTTACAGTCTGTATTGGGTGCCTTTTGTTGTAACACTTACATGACCACTTTACAGTGTGTATTGTGTTCCTTTTGTTGTAGCACCTACATGACCACTTTACAGTGTGTATTGGGTGCCTTTTGTTGTGTCACTTCCACGACCACTTTAGAGTGTGTACTGGATGCTTTTTGTTGTGATACCTACACAATCACTTTACAGTTTGTATTGGGTGCCTTTTGTTGTAACATTTACATGACCACTTTACAGTGTGTATTGGGTGCCTTTTGTTGTAACACTTACATGACCACTTTACAGTTTGTATTGGGTGCCTTTTGTTGTAACACCTATGTGACCACTTTACAGTGTGTATTGGGTGCCTTTTGTTATAACAGTTACATGACCACTTTACTGTGTGTATTGGGTGCCTTTTGTTGTAACACCTAGATGACCACTTTACAGCGTGTATTGGGTGCCTTTTGTTGTAGCACCTACATGACCACTTTACAGTGAGTATTGGGTGCCTTTTGTCGTAACACCTACATGACCACTTTACAGTTTCTATAGGGTGCCTTTTATTGTAACACTTACATGACCACTTTACAGTGTGTATTGGGTGCCTTTTGTTGTAACACCTACATGACCACTTTACAGTGTGTATTGGGTGCCTTTTGTTGTAACAGTTACCTGACCACTTTACAGTGTGTATTGGGTGCCTTTTGTTGTAACAGTTAAATGACCACTTTACAGTGTGTATTTGGTGCCTTTTGTTGTAACACTTACATGACCACTCTACAGTCTGTATTGGGTGCCTTTTGTTGTATCACTTACATGACCACTTTACAGTTTGTATTGGGTGCCTTTTGTTGTAACACTTACATGACCACTTTACAGTGTGTATTGGGTGCCTTTTGTTGTAACAGTTACATGACCACTTTACAGTGTGTATTGGGTGCCTTTTGTTGTAACACTTACATGACCACTTTACAGTGTCTATTGGGTGCCTTTTGATGTAACACCTACATGACCCCTTTTCAGTGTTTATTGGGTGCCTTTTGTTGTAACACTTACATGACCACTTTACAGTGTGTATTGGGTGCCTTTTGTTGTAACACCTACATGACCACTTTACAGTGTGTATTGGGTGCCTTTTGTTGTAACAGTTACCTGACCACTTTACAGTGTGTATTGGGTGCCTTTTGTTGTAACACCTACATGACCACTTTACAGTGTGTATTGGGTGCCATTTGTTGTGACACTTACACGACCACTTTACAGTGTGTATTGGGTGCCTTTTGTTGTGTCACTTCCACGACCACTTTAGAGTGTGTACTGGATGCTTTTTGTTGTGATACCTACATAATCACTTTACAGTGTGTACTGGGTGCTTTTTGTTGTGATACCTACATAATCACTTTACAGTGCGTACTGGATGCTTTTTGTTGTGATACCTACATAATCACTTTACAGTGTGTACTGGGTGCTTTTTGTTGTGATACCTACATAATCACTTTACAGTGTGTACTGGATGCTTTTTGTTGTGATACCTACATAAACACTTTACAGTGTGTACTGGATGCTTTTTGTTGTGATACCTACATAATCACTTTACAGTGTGTACTGGGTGCTTTTTGCTGTGATACCTACACGACCACTTTACATTGTGTATTGGGTGCTTTTTGCATTTGATACCTACATACTCTACTTACAGTGTGTACTGGGTGCCTTTTGTTGTGACATTTACATGAAAACTTTACAGTGTGAATTGGGTGCCTTTTGTTGTAGCACCTAGATGACCACTTTACAGTTTGTATTGGGTGCTTTTTGTTGTAACACCTACGTGACCACTTTACAGTTTGTATTGGGTGCCTTTTGTTGTAAGGGTTACATGACCACTTTACAGGGTGTATTGGGTGGCTTTTGTTGTAACAGTTACATGACCACTTTACAGTTTGTATTGGGTGCCTTTTGTTGTAACACCTACATGACCACTTTACAGTTTGTATTGGGTGCCTTTTGTTGTAACACTTACATGATCACTTTACAGTGTGTATTGGGTGCCTTTTGTTGTAACAGTTACATGACCACTTTACAGTGTGTATTGGGTGCCTTTTGTTGTAACACTTACATGACCACTTTACAGTTTGTATTGGGTGCCTTTTGTTGTTACAGTTACATGAGCACTTACAGTGTGTATTGGGTGCCTTTTGTTGTAACACTTACATGACCACTTTACAGTGTGTATAGGGTGCCTTTTGTTGTAACACCTACATGACCACTTTACAGTGTGTATTGGGTGCCTTTTGTTGTAACACTTACATGACCACTTTACAGTGTGTATTGGGTGTCTTTTGTTGTAACACTTACATGACCACTTTACTGTGTGTATTGGGTGCCTTTTGTTGTAACACTTACATGACCACTTTACAGTGTGTATTGGGTGCCTTTTGTTGTAACACCTACATGACCACTTTACAGTGTGTATTGGGTGCCTTTTGTTGTAACACTTACATGACCACTTTACAGTGTGTATTGGGTGCCTTTTGTTGTAACACTTACATGACCACTTTACAGTGTGTATTGGGTGCCTTTTGTTGTAACACCTACATGACCACTTTACAGTGTGTATTGGGTGCCTTTTGTTGTAACACTTACATGACCACTTTACAGTGTGTATTGGGTGCCTTTTGTTGTAACACTTACATGACCACTTTACAGTGTGTATTGGGTGCCTTTTGTTGTAGCACCTACATGACCACTTTAGAGTGAGTATTGGGTGCCTTTTGTTGTAACACCTACATTAACACTTTACAGTGTGTATTGGGTGCCTTTTGTTGTAGCACCTACATGACCACTTTAGAGTGTGTACTGGATGCTTTTTGTTGTGATACCTACATAATCACTTTACAGTGTGTACTGGGTGCTTTTTGTTGTGATACCTACATAATCACTTTACAGTGTGTACTGGGTGCTTTTTGTTGTGATACCTACATAATCACTTTACAGTGTGTACTGGATGCTTTTTGTTGTGATACCTACATAATCACTTTACAGTGTGTACTGGGTGCTTTTTGTTGTGATACCTACATAAACACTTTACAGTGTGTACTGGATGCTTTTTGTTGTGATACCTACATAATCACTTTACAGTGTGTACTGGGTGCTTTTTGTTGTGATACCTACATAATCACTTTACAGTGTGTACTGGGTGCTTTTTGCTGTGATACCTACACGACCACTTTACAGTGTGTATTGGGTGCTTTCGGCATTTGATACCTACATACTCTACTTACAGTGTGTACTGGGTGCCTTTTGTTGTGACATTTACATAAAAACTTTACAGTGTGAATTGGGTGCCTTTTGTTGTAGCACCTAGATGACCACTTTACAGTTTGTATTGGGTGCTTTTTGTTGTAACACCTACGTGACCACTTTACAGTTTGTATTGGGTGCCTTTTGTTGTAAGGGTTACATGACCACTTTACAGGGTGTATTGGGTGGCTTTTGTTGTAACAGTTACATGACCACTTTACAGTGTGTATTGGGTGCCTTTTGTTGTAACACCTACATGACCACTTTACAGTTTGTATTGGGTGCCTTTTGTTGTAACACTTACATGATCACTTTACAGTGTGTATTGGGTGCCTTTTGTTGTAGCAGTTACATGACCACTTTACAGTGTGTATTGGGTGCCTTTTGTTGTAACACTTACATGACCACTTTACAGTTTGTATTGGGTGCCTTTTGTTGTAACACTTACATGACCACTTTACAGTGTATATTGGGTGCCTTTTGTTGTAACACCTACATACCACTTTACAGTGTGTATTGGGGGCCTTTTGTTGTAACACTTACATGACCACTTTACAGTTTGTATTGGGTGCCTTTTGTTGTAACACTTACATGACCACTTTACAGTGTGTATTGGGTGCCTTTTGTTGTAACACTTACATGACCACTTTACAGTGTGTATTGGGTGCCTTTTGTTGTAACACCTACATGACCACTTTACAGTGTGTATTGGGTGCCTTTTGTTGTAACACTTACATGACCACTTTACAGTGTGTATTGGGTGCCTTTTGTTGTAACACTTACATGACCACTTTACAGTGTGTATTGGGTGCCTTTTGTTGTAGCACCTACATGACCACTTTACAGTGAGTATTGGGTGCCTTTTGTTGTAACACCTACATGACCACTTTACAGTGTGTATTGGGTGCCTTTTGTTGTAACAGTTACATGACCACTTTACTGTGTGTATTGGGTGCCTTTTGTTGTAGCACCTACATGACCACTTTACAGTGTGTATTGGGTGCCTTTTGTTGTAACACTTACATGACCACTTTACAGTGTGTATTGGGTGCCTTTTGTTGTAACACTTACATGACCATTTGACAGTTTGTATTGGGTGCCTTTTGTTGTAACACCTACATGACCACTTTACAGTTTGTATTGGGTGCCTTTTGTTGTAACAGTTACATGACCACTTTACAGTGTGTATTGGGTGCCTTTTGTTGTAACACTTACATGACCACTTTACAGTGTGTATTGGGTGCCTTTTGTTGTAGCACCTACATGACCTCTTTACAGTGAGTATTGGGTGCCTTTTGTTGTAACACTTACATGATCACTTTACAGTGTGTATTGGGTGCCTTTTGTTGTAACACCTACATGACCACTTTACAGTGTGTATTGGGTGCCTTTTGTTGTAACAGTTACATGACCACTTTACAGTGTGTATTGGGTGCCTTTTGTTGTAACACTTACATGGACCACTTTACAGTGTGTATTGGGTGCCTTTTGCTGTAACAGTTACATGACCACTTTACAGTGTGTAGTGGGTGCCTTTTGTTGTAACACTTACATGACCACTTTACAGTGTGTATTGGGTGCCTTTTGTTGTAACACCTACATGACCACTTTACAGTGTGTATTGGGTGCCTTTTGTTGTAACACTTACATGACCACTTTACAGTGTGTATTGGGTGCCTTTTGTTGTAACACCTACATGACCACTTTACAGTGTGTATTGGGTGCTTTTTGTTGTAACACTTACATGGACCACTTTACAGTGTGTATTGGGTGCCTTTTGTTGTAACACCTACATGACCACTTTACAGTGTGTATTGGGTGCCTTTTGTTGTAACACTTACATGACCACTTTACAGTGAGTATTGAGTGCCTTTTGTTGTAACACCTACATGACCACTTTACAGTGTGTATTGGGTGCCTTTTGTTGTAACACTTACATGACCACTTTACAGTGTGTATTGGGTGCCTTTTGTTGTAACACCTACATGACCACTTTACAGTGTGTATTGGGTGCCTTTTGTTGTAACAGTTACCTGACCAATTTACAGTGTGTATTGGGTGCCTTTTGTTGTAACAGTTAAATGAACACATTACAGTGTGTATATGGTGCCTTTTGTTGTAACACTTACATGACCACTTTACAGTGTGGATTGGGTGCCTTTTGTTGTATCACTTACATGACCACTTTACAGTTTGTATTGGGTGCCTTTTGTTGTAACAGTTACATGACCAATTTACAGTGTGTATTGGGTGCCTTTTGTTGTAACACTTACATGAGCACTTTACAGTGTGTATTGGGTACCTTTTGTTGTAACACTTACATGACCACTTTACAGTGTGTATTGGGTGCCTTTTGTTGTAACACATACATGACCACTTTACAGTGTGTATTGGGTGCCTTTTGTTGTAACACCTACATGACCACTTTACAGTGTGTATTGGGTGCCTTTTGTTGTAACAGTTACATGACCACTTTACAGTGTGTATTGGGTGCCTTTTGTTGTAGCACCTACATGACCACTTTACAGTGAGTATTGGGTGCCTTTTGTTGTAACACCTACATGACCACTTTACAGTGTGTATTGGGTGACTTTTGTTGTAACACTTTCATGAGCACTTTACAGTGTGTATTGGGTGCCTTTTGTTGTAACACTTACATGACCACTTTACAGTGTGTATTGGGTGCCTTTTGTTGTAACACTTACATGACCACTTTACAGTGTGTATTGGGTGCCTTTTGTTGTAACACCTACATGACCACTTTACAGTGTGTATTGGGTGCCTTTTGTTGTAACACTTACATGACCACTTTACAGTGTGTATTGGGTGCCTTTTGTTGTAACACTTACATGACCATTTTACAGTTTGTATTGGGTGCCTTTTGTTGTAACACCTACATGACCACTTTACAGTTTGTATTGGGTGCCTTTTGTTGTAACAGTTACATGACCACTTTACAGTGTGTATTGGGTGCCTTTTGTTGTAACACTTACATGATCACTTTACAGTGTGTATTGGGTGCCTTTTGTTGTAGCACCTACATGACCACTTTACAGTGAGTATTGGGTGCCTTTTGTTGTAACACTTACATGACCACTTTACAGTGTGTATTGGGTGCCTTTTGTTGTAACACCTACATGACCACTTTACAGTGTGTATTGGGTGCCTTTTGATGTAACAGTTACATGAACCCTTTACAGTGTGTATTGGGTGCCTTTTGTTGTAACAGTTAAATGACCACTTTACAGTGTGTATTTGGTGTCTTTTGTTGTAACAGTTACCTGACCACTTTACAGTGTGTATTGGGTGCCATTTGTTGTAACAGTTAAATGACCACTTTACAGTGTGTATTTGGTGCCTTTTGTTGTAACACTTACATGACCACTTTACAGTGTGTATTGGGTGCCTTTTGTTCTATCACTTACATGACCACTTTACAGTTTGTATTGGGTGCTTTTTGTTGTAACAGTTACATGACCATTTTACAGTGTGTATTGGGTGCCTTTTGTTGTAACACCTACATGACCACTTTACAGTGTGTATTGGGTGCCTTTTGTTGTAACACTTACATGACCACTTTACAGTGTGTATTGGGTGCCTTTTGTTGTAACAGTTACATGACCACTTTACAGTGTGTATTGGGTGCCTTTTGTTGTAACACCTACATGACCACTTTACAGTGTGTATTGGGTGCCTTTTGTTGTAACAGTTACATGACCACTTTACAGTGTGTATTGGGTGCCTTTTGTTGTAGCACCTACATGACCACTTTACAGTGAGTATTGGGTGCCTTTTGTTGTAACACCTACATGACCACTTTACAGCGTGTATTGGGTGCCTTTTGTTGTAACACTTACATGAGCACTTTACAGTGTGTATTGGGTGCCTTTTGTTGTAACACTTACATGACCACTTTACAGTGTGTATTGGGTGCCTTTTGTTGTAACAATTACATGACCACTTTACAGTGTGTATTGGGTGCCTTTTGTTGTAACACCTACATGACCACTTTACAGTGTGTATTGGGTGCCTTTTGTTGTAACAGTTACATGACCACTTTACAGTGTGTATTGGGTGCCTTTTGTTGTAGCACCTACATGACCACTTTACAGTGTGTATTGGGTGCCTTATGTTGTAACACTTACATGACCACTTTACAGTGTGTATTGGGTGCCTTTTGTTGTAGCACCTACAGACCACTTTACAGTGAGTATTGGGTGCCTTTTGTTGTAACACCTACATGACCACTTTACAGTGTGTATTGGGTGCCTTTTATTGTAACAGTTACATGACCACTTTACTGTGTGTATTGGGTGCCTTTTGTTGTAGCACCTATATGACCACTTTACAGTGTGTATTGGGTGCCTTTTGTTGTAACACTTACATGACCACTTTACAATGTGTATTGGGTGCCTTTTGTTGTAACACTTACATGACCATTTTACAGTTTGTATTGGGTGCCTTTTGTTGTAACACCTACATGACCACTTTACAGTTTATATTGGGTGCCTTTTGTTGTAACAGTTACATGACCACTTTACAGTGTGTATTGGGTGCCTTTTGTTGTAACACTTACATGACCACTTTACAGTGTGTATTGGGTGCCTTTTGTTGTAGCACCTACATGACCACTTTAGAGTGAGTATTGGGTGCCTTTTGTTGTAACACTTACATGACCACTTTACAGTGTGTATTGGGTGCCTTTTGTTGTAACACCTACATGACCACTTTACAGTGTGTATTGGGTGCCTTTTGTTCTAACACCTACATGACCACTTTACAGTGTGTAAAGGGTGTCTTTTGTGGTGTCACTGACACGACCATTTTACAGATTGTATTGGGTGACTTTTGTTGTAACACCTACATGTCCACTTTACAGTTTGTATTGGGTGGCTTTTGTTGTAACACATACATGACCACTTTACAGTGTGTATTGGGAGCCTTTTGTTGTAACAGTTACATGACCTCTTTACAGTTTGTATTAGGTGCCTTTTGTTGTAACAGTTATATGACCACTTTACAGTGTGTATTGGGTGCCTTTTGTTGTAACACTTACACGACCACTTTACAGTGTGTATTGGGAGCCTTTTGTTATAACACTTACATGACCACTTTACAATGTGTATTGGGTACCTTTTGTTGTAACACTTACATGACCACTTTACAGTGTGTATTGGGTGCCTTTTGTTGTAACACATACATGACCACTTTACAGTGTGTATTGGGTGCCTTTTGTTGTAACACCTACATGACCACTTTACAGTGTGTATTGGGTGCCTTTTGTTGTAACAGTTACATGACCACTTTACAGTGTGTATTGGGTGCCTTTTGTTGTAGCACCTACATGACCACTTTACAGTGAGTATTGGGTGCCTTTTGTTGTAACACCTACATGACCACTTTACAGTGTGTATTGGGTGACTTTTGTTGTAACACTTTCATGAGCACTTTACAGTGTGTATTGGGTGCCTTTTGTTGTAACACTTACATGACCACTTTACAGTGTGTATTGGGTGCCTTTTGTTGTAACACTTACATGACCACTTTACAGTGTGTATTGGGTGCCTTTTGTTGTAACACCTACATGACCACTTTACAGTGTGTATTGGGTGCCTTTTGTTGTAACACTTACATGACCACTTTACAGTGTGTATTGGGTGCCTTTTGTTGTAACACTTACATGACCATTTTACAGTTTGTATTGGGTGCCTTTTGTTGTAACACCTACATGACCACTTTACAGTTTGTATTGGGTGCCTTTTGTTGTAACAGTTACATGACCACTTTACAGTGTGTATTGGGTGCCTTTTGTTGTAACACTTACATGATCACTTTACAGTGTGTATTGGGTGCCTTTTGTTGTAGCACCTACATGACCACTTTACAGTGAGTATTGGGTGCCTTTTGTTGTAACACTTACATGACCACTTTACAGTGTGTATTGGGTGCCTTTTGTTGTAACACCTACATGACCACTTTACAGTGTGTATTGGGTGCCTTTTGTTGTAACAGTTACATGAACCCTTTACAGTGTGTATTGGGTGCCTTTTGTTGTAACAGTTAAATGACCACTTTACAGTGTGTATTTGGTGTCTTTTGTTGTAACAGTTACCTGACCACTTTACAGTGTGTATTGGGTGCCATTTGTTGTAACAGTTAAATGACCACTTTACAGTGTGTATTTGGTGCCTTTTGTTGTAACACTTACATGACCACTTTACAGTGTGTATTGGGTGCCTTTTGTTCTATCACTTACATGACCACTTTACAGTTTGTATTGGGTGCTTTTTGTTGTAACAGTTACATGACCATTTTACAGTGTGTATTGGGTGCCTTTTGTTGTAACACCTACATGACCACTTTACAGTGTGTATTGGGTGCCTTTTGTTGTAACACTTACATGACCACTTTACAGTGTGTATTGGGTGCCTTTTGTTGTAACAGTTACATGACCACTTTACAGTGTGTATTGGGTGCCTTTTGTTGTAACACCTACATGACCACTTTACAGTGTGTATTGGGTGCCTTTTGTTGTAACAGTTACATGACCACTTTACAGTGTGTATTGGGTGCCTTTTGTTGTAGCACCTACATGACCACTTTACAGTGAGTATTGGGTGCCTTTTGTTGTAACACCTACATGACCACTTTACAGCGTGTATTGGGTGCCTTTTGTTGTAACACTTACATGAGCACTTTACAGTGTGTATTGGGTGCCTTTTGTTGTAACACTTACATGACCACTTTCCAGTGTGTATTGGGTGCCTTTTGTTGTAACAATTACATGACCACTTTACAGTGTGTATTGGGTGCCTTTTGTTGTAACACCTACATGACAACTTTACAGTGTGTATTGGGTGCCTTTTGTTGTAACAGTTACATGACCACTTTACAGTGTGTATTGGGTGCCTTTTGTTGTAGCACCTACATGACCACTTTACAGTGTGTATTGGGTGCCTTATGTTGTAACACTTACATGACCACTTTACAGTGTGTATTGGGTGCCTTTTGTTGTAGCACCTACAGACCACTTTACAGTGAGTATTGGGTGCCTTTTGTTGTAACACCTACATGACCACTTTACAGTGTGTATTGGGTGCCTTTTATTGTAACAGTTACATGACCACTTTACTGTGTGTATTGGGTGCCTTTTGTTGTAGCACCTATATGACCACTTTACAGTGTGTATTGGGTGCCTTTTGTTGTAGCACCTACATGACCACTTTAGAGTGAGTATTGGATGCCTTTTGTTGTAACACTTACATGACCACTTTACAGTGTGTATTGGGTGCCTTTTGTTGTAACACCTACATGACCACTTTACAGTGTGTATTGGGTGCCTTTTGTTGTAACAGTTACCTGACCAATTTACAGTGTGTATTGGGTGCCTTTTGTTGTAACACTTACATGAGCACTTTACAGTGTGTATTGGGTACCTTTTGTTGTAACACTTACATGAGCACTTTACAGTGTGTATTGGGTACCTTTTGTTGTAACACTTACATGACCACTTTACAGTGTGTATTGGGTGCCTTTTGTTGTAAAACATACATGACCACTTTACAGTGTGTATTGGGTGCCTTTTGTTGTAACACCTACATGACCACTTTACAGTGTGTATTGGGTGCCTTTTGTTGTAACAGTTACATGACCACTTTACAGTGTGTATTGGGTGCCTTTTGTTGTAGCACCTACATGACCACTTTACAGTGAGTATTGGGTGCCTTTTGTTGTAACACCTACATGACCACTTTACAGTGTGTATTGGGTGACTTTTGTTGTAACACTTTCATGAGCACTTTACAGTGTGTATTGGGTGCCTTTTGTTGTAACACTTACATGACCACTTTACAGTGTGTATTGGGTGCCTTTTGTTGTAACACTTACATGACCACTTTACAGTGTGTATTGGGTGCCTTTTGTTGTAACACCTACATGACCACTTTACAGTGTGTATTGGGTGCCTTTTGTTGTAACACTTACATGACCACTTCACAGTGTGTATTGGGTGCCTTTTGTTGTAACACTTACATGACCATTTTACAGTTTGTATTGGGTGCCTTTTGTTGTAACACCTACATGACCACTTTACAATTTGTATTGGGTGCCTTTTGTTGTAACAGTTACATGACCACTTTACAGTGTGTATTGGGTGCCTTTTGTTGTAACACTTACATGATCACTTTACAGTGTGTATTGGGTGACTTTTGTTGTAGCACCTACATGACCACTTTACAGTGAGTATTGGGTGCCTTTTGTTGTAACACTTACATGACCACTTTACAGTGTGTATTGGGTGCCTTTTGTTGTAACACCTACATGACCACTTTACAGTGTGTATTGGGTGCCTTTTGTTGTAACAGTTACATGAACCCTTTACAGTGTGTATTGGGTGCCTTTTGTTGTAACAGTTAAATGACCACTTTACAGTGTGTATTTGGTGTCTTTTGTTGTAACAGTTACCTGACCACTTTACAGTGTGTATTGGGTGCCATTTGTTGTAACAGTTAAATGACCACTTTACAGTGTGTATTTGGTGCCTTTTGTTGTAACACTTACATGACCACTTTACAGTGTGTATTGGGTGCCTTTTGTTCTATCACTTACATGACCACTTTACAGTTTGTATTGGGTGCTTTTTGTTGTAACAGTTACATGACCATTTTACAGTGTGTATTGGGTGCCTTTTGTTGTAACACCTACATGACCACTTTACAGTGTGTATTGGGTGCCTTTTGTTGTAACACTTACATGACCACTTTACAGTGTGTATTGGGTGCCTTTTGTTGTAACAGTTACATGACCACTTTACAGTGTGTATTGGGTGCCTTTTGTTGTAACACCTACATGACCACTTTACAGTGTGTATTGGGTGCCTTTTGTTGTAACAGTTACATGACCACTTTACAGTGTGTATTGGGTGCCTTTTGTTGTAGAACCTACATGACCACTTTACAGTGAGTATTGGGTGCCTTTTGTTGTAACACCTACATGACCACTTTACAGCGTGTATTGGGTGCCTTTTGTTGTAACACTTACATGAGCACTTTACAGTGTGTATTGGGTGCCTTTTGTTGTAACACCTACATGACCACTTTACAGTGTGTATTGGGTGCCTTTTGTTGTAACACTTACATGACCATTTTACAGTTTGTATTGGGTGCCTTTTGTTGTAACACCTACATGACCACTTTACAGTTTGTATTGGGTGCCTTTTGTTGTAACAGTTACATGACCACTTTACAGTGTGTATTGGGTGCCTTTTGTTGTAACACTTACATGATCACTTTACAGTGTGTATTGGGTGCCTTTTGTTGTAGCACCTACATGACCACTTTACAGTGAGTATTGGGTGCCTTTTGTTGTAACACTTACATGACCACTTTACAGTGTGTATTGGGTGCCTTTTGTTGTAACACCTACATGACCACTTTACAGTGTGTATTGGGTGCCTTTTGTTGTAACACTTACATGACCACTTTACAGTGTGTATTGGGTGCCTTTTGTTGTAACAGTTACATGACCACTTTACAGTGTGTATTGGGTGCCTTTTGTTGTAACAGTTACATGACCACTTTACAGTGTGTATTGGGTGCCTTTTGTTGTAACACCTACATGACCACTTTACAGTGTGTATTGGGTGCCTTTTGTTGTAACACCTACATGACCACTTTACAGTGTGTATTGGGTGCCTTTTGTTGTAGCACCTACATGACCACTTTACAGTGAGTATTGGGTGCCTTTGTTGTAACACTTACATGACCACTTTACAGTTTGTATTGGGTGCTTTTTGTTGTAACAGTTACATGACCATTTTACAGTGTGTATTGGGTGCCTTTTGTTGTAACACCTACATGACCACTTTACAGTGTGTATTGGGTGCCTTTTGTTGTAACACTTACATGACCACTTTACAGTGTGTATTGGGTGCCTTTTGTTGTAACAGTTACATGACCACTTTACAGTGTGTATTGGGTGCCTTTTGTTGTAACACCTACATGACCACTTTACAGTGTGTATTGGGTGCCTTTTGTTGTAACAGTTACATGACCACTTTACAGTGTGTATTGGGTGCCTTTTGTTGTAGCACCTACATGACCACTTTACAGTGAGTATTGGGTGCCTTTTGTTGTAACACCTACATGACCACTTTACAGCGTGTATTGGGTGCCTTTTGTTGTAACACTTACATGAGCACTTTACAGTGTGTATTGGGTGCCTTTTGTTGTAACACCTACATGACCACTTTACAGTGTGTATTGGGTGCCTTTTGTTGTAACACTTACATGACCATTTTACAGTTTGTATTGGGTGCCTTTTGTTGTAACACCTACATGACCACTTTACAGTTTGTATTGGGTGCCTTTTGTTGTAACAGTTACATGACCACTTTACAGTGTGTATTGGGTGCCTTTTGTTGTAACACTTACATGATCACTTTACAGTGTGTATTGGGTGCCTTTTGTTGTAGCACCTACATGACCACTTTACAGTGAGTATTGGGTGCCTTTTGTTGTAACACTTACATGACCACTTTACAGTGTGTATTGGGTGCCTTTTGTTGTAACACCTACATGACCACTTTACAGTGTGTATTGGGTGCCTTTTGTTGTAACAGTTACATGAACCCTTTACAGTGTGTATTGGGTGCCTTTTGTTGTAACAGTTAAATGACCACTTTACAGTGTGTATTTGGTGTCTTTTGTTGTAACACTTACATGACCACTTTACAGTGTGTATTGGGTGCCTTTTGTTCTATCACTTACATGACCACTTTACAGTTTGTATTGGGTGCTTTTTGTTGTAACAGTTACATGACCATTTTACAGTGTGTATTGGGTGCCTTTTGTTGTAACACCTACATGACCACTTTACAGTGTGTATTGGGTGCCTTTTGTTGTAACACTTACATGACCACTTTACAGTGTGTATTGGGACATGAACCACTTTACAGTGTGTATTGGGGTGCCTTTTGTTGTAACACCTACATGACCACTTTACAGTGTGTATTGGGTGCCTTTTGTTGTAACAGTTACATGACCACTTTACAGTGTGTATTGGGTGCCTTTTGTTGTAGCACCTACATGACCACTTTACAGTGAGTATTGGGTGCCTTTTGTTGTAACACCTACATGACCACTTTACAGCGTGTATTGGGTGCCTTTTGTTGTAACACTTACATGAGCACTTTACAGTGTGTATTGGGTGCCTTTTGTTGTAACACTTACATGACCACTTTCTCAGTGTTGTATTGGGTGCCTTTTTGTTGTAACAATTACATGACCACTTTACAGTGTGTATTGGGTGCCTTTTTGTTGTAACACCTACATGACAACTTTACAGTGTGTATTGGGTGCCTTTTGTTGTAACAGTTACATGACCACTTTACAGTGTGTATTGGGTGCCTCTTTTGTTGTAGCACCTACATGACCACTTTACAGTGTGTATTGGGTGCCTTATGTTGTAACACTTACATGACCACTTTACAGTGTGTATTGGGTGCCTTTTGTTGTAGCACCTACAGACCACTTTACAGTGAGTATTGGGTGCCTTTTGTTGTAACACCTACATGACCACTTTACAGTGTGTATTGGGTGCCTTTTATTGTAACAGTTACATGACCACTTTACTGTGTGTATTGGGTGCCTTTTGTTTGTAGCACCTATATGACCACTTTACAGTGTGTATTGGGTGCCTTTTGTTGTAGCACCTACATGACCACTTTAGAGTGAGTATTGGATGCCTTTTGTTGTAACACTTACATGACCACTTACAGTGTGTATTGGGTGCCTTTTGTTGTAAACACCTACATGACCACTTTACAGTGTGTAATTGGGTGCCTTTTGTTTGTAACAGTTACCTGACCAATTTACAGTGTGTATTGGGTGCCTTTTGTTGTAACAGTTAAATGAACACATTACAGTGTGTATATGGTGCCTTTTGTTGTAACACTTACATGACCACTTTACAGTGTGTATTGGGTGCCTTTTGTTGTATCACTTACATGACCACTTTACAGTTTGTATTGGGTGCCTTTTGTTTGTAACAGTTACATGACCAATTTACAGTGTGTATTGGGTGCCTTTTGTTGTAACACTTACATGAGCACTTTACAGTGTGTATTCGGGTACCTTTTGTTGTAACACTTACATGACCACTTTACAGTGTGTATTGGGTGCCTTTTGTTGTAAAACATACATGACCACTTTACAGTGTGTATTGGGTGCCTTTTGTTGTAAACACCTACATGACCACTTTTACAGTGTGTATTGGGTGCCTTTTGTTGTAACAGTTAACATGACCACTTTACAGTGTGTATTGGGTGCCTTTTGTTGTAGCACCTACATGACCACTTTACAGTGAGTATTGGGTGCCTTTTGTATGTAACACCTACATGACCACTTTACAGTGTGTATTGGGTGACTTTTGTTGTAACACTTTCATGAGCACTTTACAGTGTGTATTGGGTGCCTTTTGTTGTAACACTTACATGACCACTTTACACGTGTGTATTGGGTGCTTTTGTTGTAACACTTACATGACCACTTTACAGTGTGTATTGGGTGCCTTTTGTTGTAACACCTACGATTGACCACTTTACAGTGTGTAATTGGGTGCCTTTTGTTGTAACACTTACATGACCACTTCACAGTGTGTATTGGGTGCCTTTTGTTGTAACACTTACATGACCATTTTACAGTTTGTATTGGGTGCCTTTTGTTGTAACACCTACATGACCACTTTACAATTTGTATTGGGTGCCTTTTGTTGTAACAGTTACATGACCACTTTACAGTGTGTATTGGGTGCCTTTTGTTGTAACACTTACATGATCACTTTACAGTGTGTATTGGGTGCCTTTTGTTGTAGCACCTACATGACCACTTTACAGTGAGTATTGGGTGCCTTTTGTTGTAACACTTACATGACCACTTTACAGTGTGTATTGGGTGCCTTTTGTTGTAACACCTACATGACCACTTTACAGTGTGTATTGGTGCCTTTTGTTGTAACAAGTTACATGAACCCTTTACAGTGTGTATTGGGGTGCCTTTTGTTGTAACAGTTAAATGACCACTTTACAGTGTGTATTGGTGTCTTTTGTTGTAACAGTTACCTGACCACTTTACAGTGTGTATTGGGTGCCATTTGTTTGTAACAGTTAAATGACCACTTTACAGTGTGTATTTGGTGCCTTTTGTTGTAACACTTACATGACCACTTTACAGTGTGTATTGGGTGCCTTTTGTTCTATCACTTACATGACCACTTTACAGTTTGTATTGGGTGCTTTTTGTTGTAACAGTTACATGACCATTTTACAGTGTGTATTGGGTGCCTTTTGTTGTAACACCTACATGACCACTTTACAGTGTGTATTGGGTGCCTTTTGTTGTAACACTTACATGACCACTTTACAGTGTGTATTGGGTGCCTTTTGTTGTAACAGTTACATGACCACTTTACAGTGTGTATTGGGTGCCTTTTGTTGTAACACCTACATGACCACTTTACAGTGTGTATTGGGTGCCTTTTGTTGTAACAGTTACATGACCACTTTACAGTGTGTATTGGGTGCCTTTTGTTGTAGCACCTACATGACCACTTTACAGTGAGTATTGGGTGCCTTTTGTTGTAACACCTACATGACCACTTTACAGCGTGTATTGGGTGCCTTTTGTTGTAACACTTACATGAGCACTTTACAGTGTGTATTGGGTGCCTTTTGTTGTAACACCTACATGACCACTTTACAGTGTGTATTGGGTGCCTTTTGTTGTAACACTTACATGACCACTTTACAGTGTGTATTGGGTGCCTTTTGTTGTAACACTTACATGACCATTTTACAGTTTGTATTGGGTGCCTTTTGTTGTAACACCTACATGACCACTTTACAGTTTGTATTGGGTGCCTTTTGTTGTAACAGTTACATGACCACTTTACAGTGTGTATTGGGTGCCTTTTGTTGTAACACTTACATGATCACTTTACAGTGTATATTGGGTGCCTTTTGTTGTAGCACCTACATGACCACTTTACAGTGAGTATTGGGTGCCTTTTGTTGTAACACTTACATGACCACTTTACAGTGTGTATTGGGTGCCTTTTGTTGTAACACCTACATGACCACTTTACAGTGTGTATTGGGTGCCTTTTGATGTAACAGTTACATGAACCCTTTACAGTGTGTATTGGGTGCCTTTTGTTGTAACAGTTAAATGACCACTTTACAGTGTGTATTTGGTGTCTTTTGTTGTAACAGTTACCTGACCACTTTACAGTGTGTATTGGGTGCCATTTGTTGTAACAGTTAAATGACCACTTTACAGTGTGTATTTGGTGCCTTTTGTTGTAACACTTACATGACCACTTTACAGTGTGTATTGGGTGCCTTTTGTTCTATCACTTACATGACCACTTTACAGTTTGTATTGGGTGCTTTTTGTTGTAACAGTTACATGACCATTTTACAGTGTGTATTGGGTTCCTTTTGTTGTAACACCTACATGACCACTTTACAGTGTGTATTGGGTGCCTTTTGTTGTAACACTTACATGACCACTTTACAGTGTGTATTGGATGCCTTTTGTTGTAACAGTTACATGACCACTTTACAGTGTGTATTGGGTGCCTTTTGTTGTAACACCTACATGACCACTTTACAGTGTGTATTGGGTGCCTTTTGTTGTAACAGTTACATGACCACTTTACAGTGTGTATTGGGTGCCTTTTGTTGTAGCACCTACATGACCACTTTACAGTGAGTATTGGGTGCCTTTTGTTGTAACACCTACATGACCACTTTACAGCGTGTATTGGGTGCCTTTTGTTGTAACACTTACATGAGCACTTTACAGTGTGTATTGGGTGCCTTTTGTTGTAACACTTACATGACCACTTTCCAGTGTGTATTGGGTGCCTTTTGTTGTAACAATTACATGACCACTTTACAGTGTGTATTGGGTGCCTTTTGTTGTAACACCTACATGACAACTTTACAGTGTGTATTGGGTGCCTTTTGTTGTAACAGTTACATGACCACTTTACAGTGTGTATTGGGTGCCTTTTGTTGTAGCACCTACATGACCACTTTACAGTGTGTATTGGGTGCCTTATGTTGTAACACTTACATGACCACTTTACAGTGTGTATTGGGTGCCTTTTGTTGTAGCACCTACAGACCACTTTACAGTGAGTATTGGGTGCCTTTTGTTGTAACACCTACATGACCACTTTACAGTGTGTATTGGGTGCCTTTTATTGTAACAGTTACATGACCACTTTACTGTGTGTATTGGGTGCCTTTTGTTGTAGCACCTATATGACCACTTTACAGTGTGTATTGGGTGCCTTTTGTTGTAGCACCTACATGACCACTTTAGAGTGAGTATTGGATGCCTTTTGTTGTAACACTTACATGACCACTTTACAGTGTGTATTGGGTGCCTTTTGTTGTAACACCTACATGACCACTTTACAGTGTGTATTGGGTGCCTTTTGTTGTAACAGTTACCTGACCAATTTACAGTGTGTATTGGGTGCCTTTTGTTGTAACACTTACATGAGCACTTTACAGTGTGTATTGGGTACCTTTTGTTGTAACACTTACATGAGCACTTTACAGTGTGTATTGGGTACCTTTTGTTGTAACACTTACATGACCACTTTACAGTGTGTATTGGGTGCCTTTTGTTGTAAAACATACATGACCACTTTACAGTGTGTATTGGGTGCCTTTTGTTGTAACACCTACATGACCACTTTACAGTGTGTATTGGGTGCCTTTTGTTGTAACAGTTACATGACCACTTTACAGTGTGTATTGGGTGCCTTTTGTTGTAGCACCTACATGACCACTTTACAGTGAGTATTGGGTGCCTTTTGTTGTAACACCTACATGACCACTTTACAGTGTGTATTGGGTGACTTTTGTTGTAACACTTTCATGAGCACTTTACAGTGTGTATTGGGTGCCTTTTGTTGTAACACTTACATGACCACTTTACAGTGTGTATTGGGTGCCTTTTGTTGTAACACTTACATGACCACTTTACAGTGTGTATTGGGTGCCTTTTGTTGTAACACCTACATGACCACTTTACAGTGTGTATTGGGTGCCTTTTGTTGTAACACTTACATGACCACTTCACAGTGTGTATTGGGTGCCTTTTGTTGTAACACTTACATGACCATTTTACAGTTTGTATTGGGTGCCTTTTGTTGTAACACCTACATGACCACTTTACAATTTGTATTGGGTGCCTTTTGTTGTAACAGTTACATGACCACTTTACAGTGTGTATTGGGTGCCTTTTGTTGTAACACTTACATGATCACTTTACAGTGTGTATTGGGTGACTTTTGTTGTAGCACCTACATGACCACTTTACAGTGAGTATTGGGTGCCTTTTGTTGTAACACTTACATGACCACTTTACAGTGTGTATTGGGTGCCTTTTGTTGTAACACCTACATGACCACTTTACAGTGTGTATTGGGTGCCTTTTGTTGTAACAGTTACATGAACCCTTTACAGTGTGTATTGGGTGCCTTTTGTTGTAACAGTTAAATGACCACTTTACAGTGTGTATTTGGTGTCTTTTGTTGTAACAGTTACCTGACCACTTTACAGTGTGTATTGGGTGCCATTTGTTGTAACAGTTAAATGACCACTTTACAGTGTGTATTTGGTGCCTTTTGTTGTAACACTTACATGACCACTTTACAGTGTGTATTGGGTGCCTTTTGTTCTATCACTTACATGACCACTTTACAGTTTGTATTGGGTGCTTTTTGTTGTAACAGTTACATGACCATTTTACAGTGTGTATTGGGTGCCTTTTGTTGTAACACCTACATGACCACTTTACAGTGTGTATTGGGTGCCTTTTGTTGTAACACTTACATGACCACTTTACAGTGTGTATTGGGTGCCTTTTGTTGTAACAGTTACATGACCACTTTACAGTGTGTATTGGGTGCCTTTTGTTGTAACACCTACATGACCACTTTACAGTGTGTATTGGGTGCCTTTTGTTGTAACAGTTACATGACCACTTTACAGTGTGTATTGGGTGCCTTTTGTTGTAGAACCTACATGACCACTTTACAGTGAGTATTGGGTGCCTTTTGTTGTAACACCTACATGACCACTTTACAGCGTGTATTGGGTGCCTTTTGTTGTAACACTTACATGAGCACTTTACAGTGTGTATTGGGTGCCTTTTGTTGTAACACCTACATGACCACTTTACAGTGTGTATTGGGTGCCTTTTGTTGTAACACTTACATGACCATTTTACAGTTTGTATTGGGTGCCTTTTGTTGTAACACCTACATGACCACTTTACAGTTTGTATTGGGTGCCTTTTGTTGTAACAGTTACATGACCACTTTACAGTGTGTATTGGGTGCCTTTTGTTGTAACACTTACATGATCACTTTACAGTGTGTATTGGGTGCCTTTTGTTGTAGCACCTACATGACCACTTTACAGTGAGTATTGGGTGCCTTTTGTTGTAACACTTACATGACCACTTTACAGTGTGTATTGGGTGCCTTTTGTTGTAACACCTACATGACCACTTTACAGTGTGTATTGGGTGCCTTTTGTTGTAACACTTACATGACCACTTTACAGTGTGTATTGGGTGCCTTTTGTTGTAACAGTTACATGACCACTTTACAGTGTGTATTGGGTGCCTTTTGTTGTAACAGTTACATGACCACTTTACAGTGTGTATTGGGTGCCTTTTGTTGTAACACCTACATGACCACTTTACAGTGTGTATTGGGTGCCTTTTGTTGTAACACCTACATGACCACTTTACAGTGTGTATTGGGTGCCTTTTGTTGTAGCACCTACATGACCACTTTACAGTGAGTATTGGGTGCCTTTGTTGTAACACTTACATGACCACTTTACAGTTTGTATTGGGTGCTTTTTGTTGTAACAGTTACATGACCATTTTACAGTGTGTATTGGGTGCCTTTTGTTGTAACACCTACATGACCACTTTACAGTGTGTATTGGGTGCCTTTTGTTGTAACACTTACATGACCACTTTACAGTGTGTATTGGGTGCCTTTTGTTGTAACAGTTACATGACCACTTTACAGTGTGTATTGGGTGCCTTTTGTTGTAACACCTACATGACCACTTTACAGTGTGTATTGGGTGCCTTTTGTTGTAACAGTTACATGACCACTTTACAGTGTGTATTGGGTGCCTTTTGTTGTAGCACCTACATGACCACTTTACAGTGAGTATTGGGTGCCTTTTGTTGTAACACCTACATGACCACTTTACAGCGTGTATTGGGTGCCTTTTGTTGTAACACTTACATGAGCACTTTACAGTGTGTATTGGGTGCCTTTTGTTGTAACACCTACATGACCACTTTACAGTGTGTATTGGGTGCCTTTTGTTGTAACACTTACATGACCATTTTACAGTTTGTATTGGGTGCCTTTTGTTGTAACACCTACATGACCACTTTACAGTTTGTATTGGGTGCCTTTTGTTGTAACAGTTACATGACCACTTTACAGTGTGTATTGGGTGCCTTTTGTTGTAACACTTACATGATCACTTTACAGTGTGTATTGGGTGCCTTTTGTTGTAGCACCTACATGACCACTTTACAGTGAGTATTGGGTGCCTTTTGTTGTAACACTTACATGACCACTTTACAGTGTGTATTGGGTGCCTTTTGTTGTAACACCTACATGACCACTTTACAGTGTGTATTGGGTGCCTTTTGTTGTAACAGTTACATGAACCCTTTACAGTGTGTATTGGGTGCCTTTTGTTGTAACAGTTAAATGACCACTTTACAGTGTGTATTTGGTGTCTTTTGTTGTAACACTTACATGACCACTTTACAGTGTGTATTGGGTGCCTTTTGTTCTATCACTTACATGACCACTTTACAGTTTGTATTGGGTGCTTTTTGTTGTAACAGTTACATGACCATTTTACAGTGTGTATTGGGTGCCTTTTGTTGTAACACCTACATGACCACTTTACAGTGTGTATTGGGTGCCTTTTGTTGTAACACTTACATGACCACTTTACAGTGTGTATTGGGTGCCTTTTGTTGTAACAGTTACATGACCACTTTACAGTGTGTATTGGGTGCCTTTTGTTGTAACACCTACATGACCACTTTACAGTGTGTATTGGGTGCCTTTTGTTGTAACAGTTACATGACCACTTTACAGTGTGTATTGGGTGCCTTTTGTTGTAGCACCTACATGACCACTTTACAGTGAGTATTGGGTGCCTTTTGTTGTAACACCTACATGACCACTTTACAGCGTGTATTGGGTGCCTTTTGTTGTAACACTTACATGAGCACTTTACAGTGTGTATTGGGTGCCTTTTGTTGTAACACTTACATGACCACTTTCCAGTGTGTATTGGGTGCCTTTTGTTGTAACAATTACATGACCACTTTACAGTGTGTATTGGGTGCCTTTTGTTGTAACACCTACATGACAACTTTACAGTGTGTATTGGGTGCCTTTTGTTGTAACAGTTACATGACCACTTTACAGTGTGTATTGGGTGCCTTTTGTTGTAGCACCTACATGACCACTTTACAGTGTGTATTGGGTGCCTTATGTTGTAACACTTACATGACCACTTTACAGTGTGTATTGGGTGCCTTTTGTTGTAGCACCTACAGACCACTTTACAGTGAGTATTGGGTGCCTTTTGTTGTAACACCTACATGACCACTTTACAGTGTGTATTGGGTGCCTTTTATTGTAACAGTTACATGACCACTTTACTGTGTGTATTGGGTGCCTTTTGTTGTAGCACCTATATGACCACTTTACAGTGTGTATTGGGTGCCTTTTGTTGTAGCACCTACATGACCACTTTAGAGTGAGTATTGGATGCCTTTTGTTGTAACACTTACATGACCACTTTACAGTGTGTATTGGGTGCCTTTTGTTGTAACACCTACATGACCACTTTACAGTGTGTATTGGGTGCCTTTTGTTGTAACAGTTACCTGACCAATTTACAGTGTGTATTGGGTGCCTTTTGTTGTAACAGTTAAATGAACACATTACAGTGTGTATATGGTGCCTTTTGTTGTAACACTTACATGACCACTTTACAGTGTGTATTGGGTGCCTTTTGTTGTATCACTTACATGACCACTTTACAGTTTGTATTGGGTGCCTTTTGTTGTAACAGTTACATGACCAATTTACAGTGTGTATTGGGTGCCTTTTGTTGTAACACTTACATGAGCACTTTACAGTGTGTATTGGGTACCTTTTGTTGTAACACTTACATGACCACTTTACAGTGTGTATTGGGTGCCTTTTGTTGTAAAACATACATGACCACTTTACAGTGTGTATTGGGTGCCTTTTGTTGTAACACCTACATGACCACTTTACAGTGTGTATTGGGTGCCTTTTGTTGTAACAGTTACATGACCACTTTACAGTGTGTATTGGGTGCCTTTTGTTGTAGCACCTACATGACCACTTTACAGTGAGTATTGGGTGCCTTTTGTTGTAACACCTACATGACCACTTTACAGTGTGTATTGGGTGACTTTTGTTGTAACACTTTCATGAGCACTTTACAGTGTGTATTGGGTGCCTTTTGTTGTAACACTTACATGACCACTTTACAGTGTGTATTGGGTGCCTTTTGTTGTAACACTTACATGACCACTTTACAGTGTGTATTGGGTGCCTTTTGTTGTAACACCTACATGACCACTTTACAGTGTGTATTGGGTGCCTTTTGTTGTAACACTTACATGACCACTTCACAGTGTGTATTGGGTGCCTTTTGTTGTAACACTTACATGACCATTTTACAGTTTGTATTGGGTGCCTTTTGTTGTAACACCTACATGACCACTTTACAATTTGTATTGGGTGCCTTTTGTTGTAACAGTTACATGACCACTTTACAGTGTGTATTGGGTGCCTTTTGTTGTAACACTTACATGATCACTTTACAGTGTGTATTGGGTGCCTTTTGTTGTAGCACCTACATGACCACTTTACAGTGAGTATTGGGTGCCTTTTGTTGTAACACTTACATGACCACTTTACAGTGTGTATTGGGTGCCTTTTGTTGTAACACCTACATGACCACTTTACAGTGTGTATTGGGTGCCTTTTGTTGTAACAGTTACATGAACCCTTTACAGTGTGTATTGGGTGCCTTTTGTTGTAACAGTTAAATGACCACTTTACAGTGTGTATTTGGTGTCTTTTGTTGTAACAGTTACCTGACCACTTTACAGTGTGTATTGGGTGCCATTTGTTGTAACAGTTAAATGACCACTTTACAGTGTGTATTTGGTGCCTTTTGTTGTAACACTTACATGACCACTTTACAGTGTGTATTGGGTGCCTTTTGTTCTATCACTTACATGACCACTTTACAGTTTGTATTGGGTGCTTTTTGTTGTAACAGTTACATGACCATTTTACAGTGTGTATTGGGTGCCTTTTGTTGTAACACCTACATGACCACTTTACAGTGTGTATTGGGTGCCTTTTGTTGTAACACTTACATGACCACTTTACAGTGTGTATTGGGTGCCTTTTGTTGTAACAGTTACATGACCACTTTACAGTGTGTATTGGGTGCCTTTTGTTGTAACACCTACATGACCACTTTACAGTGTGTATTGGGTGCCTTTTGTTGTAACAGTTACATGACCACTTTACAGTGTGTATTGGGTGCCTTTTGTTGTAGCACCTACATGACCACTTTACAGTGAGTATTGGGTGCCTTTTGTTGTAACACCTACATGACCACTTTACAGCGTGTATTGGGTGCCTTTTGTTGTAACACTTACATGAGCACTTTACAGTGTGTATTGGGTGCCTTTTGTTGTAACACCTACATGACCACTTTACAGTGTGTATTGGGTGCCTTTTGTTGTAACACTTACATGACCACTTTACAGTGTGTATTGGGTGCCTTTTGTTGTAACACTTACATGACCATTTTACAGTTTGTATTGGGTGCCTTTTGTTGTAACACCTACATGACCACTTTACAGTTTGTATTGGGTGCCTTTTGTTGTAACAGTTACATGACCACTTTACAGTGTGTATTGGGTGCCTTTTGTTGTAACACTTACATGATCACTTTACAGTGTATATTGGGTGCCTTTTGTTGTAGCACCTACATGACCACTTTACAGTGAGTATTGGGTGCCTTTTGTTGTAACACTTACATGACCACTTTACAGTGTGTATTGGGTGCCTTTTGTTGTAACACCTACATGACCACTTTACAGTGTGTATTGGGTGCCTTTTGATGTAACAGTTACATGAACCCTTTACAGTGTGTATTGGGTGCCTTTTGTTGTAACAGTTAAATGACCACTTTACAGTGTGTATTTGGTGTCTTTTGTTGTAACAGTTACCTGACCACTTTACAGTGTGTATTGGGTGCCATTTGTTGTAACAGTTAAATGACCACTTTACAGTGTGTATTTGGTGCCTTTTGTTGTAACACTTACATGACCACTTTACAGTGTGTATTGGGTGCCTTTTGTTCTATCACTTACATGACCACTTTACAGTTTGTATTGGGTGCTTTTTGTTGTAACAGTTACATGACCATTTTACAGTGTGTATTGGGTTCCTTTTGTTGTAACACCTACATGACCACTTTACAGTGTGTATTGGGTGCCTTTTGTTGTAACACTTACATGACCACTTTACAGTGTGTATTGGATGCCTTTTGTTGTAACAGTTACATGACCACTTTACAGTGTGTATTGGGTGCCTTTTGTTGTAACACCTACATGACCACTTTACAGTGTGTATTGGGTGCCTTTTGTTGTAACAGTTACATGACCACTTTACAGTGTGTATTGGGTGCCTTTTGTTGTAGCACCTACATGACCACTTTACAGTGAGTATTGGGTGCCTTTTGTTGTAACACCTACATGACCACTTTACAGCGTGTATTGGGTGCCTTTTGTTGTAACACTTACATGAGCACTTTACAGTGTGTATTGGGTGCCTTTTGTTGTAACACTTACATGACCACTTTACAGTGTGTATTGGGTGCCTTTTGTTGTAACAATTACATGACCACTTTACAGTGTGTATTGGGTGCCTTTTGTTGTAACACCTACATGACCACTTTACAGTGTGTATTGGGTGCCTTTTGTTGTAACAGTTACATGACCACTTTACAGTGTGTATTGGGTGCCTTTTGTTGTAGCACCTACATGACCACTTTACAGTGTGTATTGGGTGCCTTATGTTGTAACACTTACATGACCACTTTACAGTGTGTATTGGGTGCCTTTTGTTGTAGCACCTACAGACCACTTTACAGTGAGTATTGGGTGCCTTTTGTTGTAACACCTACATGACCACTTTACAGTGTGTATTGGGTGCCTTTTATTGTAACAGTTACATGACCACTTTACTGTGTGTATTGGGTGCCTTTTGTTGTAGCACCTATATGAACACTTTACAGTGTGTATTGGGTGCCTTTTGTTGTAACACTTACATGACCACTTTACAGTGTGTATTGGGTGCCTTTTGTTGTAACACTTACATGACCATTTTACAGTTTGTATTGGGTGCCTTTTGTTGTAACACCTACATGACCACTTTACAGTTTATATTGGGTGCCTTTTGTTGTAACAGTTACATGACCACTTTACAGTGTGTATTGGGTGCCTTTTGTTGTAACACTTACATGACCACTTTACAGTGTGTATTGGGTGCCTTTTGTTGTAGCACCTACATGACCACTTTAGAGTGAGTATTGGGTGCCTTTTGTTGTAACACTTACATGACCACTTTACAGTGTGTATTGGGTGCCTTTTGTTGTAACACCTACATGACCACTTTACAGTGTGTATTGGGTGCCTTTTGTTCTAACACCTACATGACCACTTTACAGTGTGTAAAGGGTGTCTTTTGTGGTGTCACTGACACGACCATTTTACAGATTGTATTGGGTGACTTTTGTTGTAACACCTACATGTCCACTTTACAGTTTGTATTGGGTGGCTTTTGTTGTAACACATACATGACCACGTTACAGTGTGTATTGGGAGCCTTTTGTTGTAACAGTTACATGACCTCTTTACAGTTTGTATTAGGTGCCTTTTGTTGTAACAGTTATATGACCACTTTACAGTGTGTATTGGGTGCCTTTTGTTGTAACACTTACACGACCACTTTACAGTGTGTATTGGGAGCCTTTTGTTGTAACACTTACATGACCACTTTACAATGTGTATTGGGTACCTTTTGTTGTAACACTTACATGACCACTTTACAGTGTGTATTGGGTGCCTTTTGTTGTAACACATACATGACCACTTTACAGTGTGTATTGGGTGCCTTTTGTTGTAACACCTACATGACCACTTTACAGTGTGTATTGGGTGCCTTTTGTTGTAACAGTTACATGACCACTTTACAGTGTGTATTGGGTGCCTTTTGTTGTAGCACCTACATGACCACTTTACAGTGAGTATTGGGTGCCTTTTGTTGTAACACCTACATGACCACTTTACAGTGTGTATTGGGTGACTTTTGTTGTAACACTTTCATGAGCACTTTACAGTGTGTATTGGGTGCCTTTTGTTGTAACACTTACATGACCACTTTACAGTGTGTATTGGGTGCCTTTTGTTGTAACACTTACATGACCACTTTACAGTGTGTATTGGGTGCCTTTTGTTGTAACACCTACATGACCACTTTACAGTGTGTATTGGGTGCCTTTTGTTGTAACACTTACATGACCACTTTACAGTGTGTATTGGGTGCCTTTTGTTGTAACACTTACATGACCATTTTACAGTTTGTATTGGGTGCCTTTTGTTGTAACACCTACATGACCACTTTACAGTTTGTATTGGGTGCCTTTTGTTGTAACAGTTACATGACCACTTTACAGTGTGTATTGGGTGCCTTTTGTTGTAACACTTACATGATCACTTTACAGTGTGTATTGGGTGCCTTTTGTTGTAGCACCTACATGACCACTTTACAGTGAGTATTGGGTGCCTTTTGTTGTAACACTTACATGACCACTTTACAGTGTGTATTGGGTGCCTTTTGTTGTAACACCTACATGACCACTTTACAGTGTGTATTGGGTGCCTTTTGTTGTAACAGTTACATGAACCCTTTACAGTGTGTATTGGGTGCCTTTTGTTGTAACAGTTAAATGACCACTTTACAGTGTGTATTTGGTGTCTTTTGTTGTAACAGATACCTGACCACTTTACAGTGTGTATTGGGTGCCATTTGTTGTAACAGTTAAATGACCACTTTACAGTGTGTATTTGGTGCCTTTTGTTGTAACACTTACATGACCACTTTACAGTGTGTATTGGGTGCCTTTTGTTCTATCACTTACATGACCACTTTACAGTTTGTATTGGGTGCCTTTTGTTGTAACAGTTACATGAACCCTTTACAGTGTGTATTGGGTGCCTTTTGTTGTAACAGTTACATGACCACTTTACAGTGTGTATTGGGTGCCTTTTGTTGTAGCACCTACATGACCACTTTACAGTGAGTATTGGGTGCCTTTTGTTGTAACACCTACATGACCACTTTACAGCGTGTATTGGGTGCCTTTTGTTGTAACACTTACATGAGCACTTTACAGTGTGTATTGGGTGCCTTTTGTTGTAACACTTACATGACCACTTTACAGTGTGTATTGGGTGCCTTTTGTTGTAACAATTACATGACCACTTTACAGTGTGTATTGGGTGCCTTTTGTTGTAACACCTACATGACAACTTTACAGTGTGTATTGGGTGCCTTTTGTTGTAACAGTTACATGACCACTTTACAGTGTGTATTGGGTGCCTTTTGTTGTAGCACCTACATGACCACTTTACAGTGTGTATTGGGTGCCTTATGTTGTAACACTTACATGACCACTTTACAGTGTGTATTGGGTGCCTTTTGTTGTAGCACCTACAGACCACTTTACAGTGAGTATTGGGTGCCTTTTGTTGTAACACCTACATGACCACTTTACAGTGTGTATTGGGTGCCTTTTATTGTAACAGTTACATGACCACTTTACTGTGTGTATTGGGTGCCTTTTGTTGTAGCACCTATATGACCACTTTACAGTGTGTATTGGGTGCCTTTTGTTGTAGCACCTACATGACCACTTTAGAGTGAGTATTGGATGCCTTTTGTTGTAACACTTACATGACCACTTTACAGTGTGTATTGGGTGCCTTTTGTTGTAACACCTACATGACCACTTTACAGTGTGTATTGGGTGCCTTTTGTTGTAACAGTTACCTGACCAATTTACAGTGTGTATTGGGTGCCTTTTGTTGTAACAGTTAAATGAACACATTACAGTGTGTATATGGTGCCTTTTGTTGTAACACTTACATGACCACTTTACAGTGTGTATTGGGTGCCTTTTGTTGTATCACTTACATGACCACTTTACAGTTTATATTGGGTGCCTTTTGTTGTAACAGTTACATGACCAATTTACAGTGTGTATTGGGTGCCTTTTGTTGTAACACTTACATGAGCACTTTACAGTGTGTATTGGGTACCTTTTGTTGTAACACTTACATGACCACTTTACAGTGTGTATTGGGTGCCTTTTGTTGTAAAACATACATGACCACTTTACAGTGTGTATTGGGTGCCTTTTGTTGTAACACCTACATGACCACTTTACAGTGTGTATTGGGTGCCTTTTGTTGTAACAGTTACATGACCACTTTACAGTGTGTATTGGGTGCCTTTTGTTGTAGCACCTACATGACCACTTTACAGTGAGTATTGGGTGCCTTTTGTTGTAACACCTACATGACCACTTTACAGTGTGTATTGGGTGACTTTTGTTGTAACACTTTCATGAGCACTTTACAGTGTGTATTGGGTGCCTTTTGTTGTAACACTTACATGACCACTTTACAGTGTGTATTGGGTGCCTTTTGTTGTAACACTTGCATGACCACTTTACAGTGTGTATTGGGTGCCTTTTGTTGTAACACCTACATGACCACTTTACAGTGTGTATTGGGTGCCTTTTGTTGTAACACTTACATGACCACTTCACAGTGTGTATTGGGTGCCTTTTGTTGTAACACTTACATGACCATTTTACAGTTTGTATTGGGTGCCTTTTGTTGTAACACCTACATGACCACTTTACAATTTGTATTGGGTGCCTTTTGTTGTAACAGTTACATGACCACTTTACAGTGTGTATTGGGTGCCTTTTGTTGTAACACTTACATGATCACTTTACAGTGTGTATTGGGTGCCTTTTGTTGTAGCACCGACATGACCACTTTACAGTGAGTATTGGGTGCCTTTTGTTGTAACACTTACATGACCACTTTACAGTGTGTATTGGGTGCCTTTTGTTGTAACACCTACATGACCACTTTACAGTGTGTATTGGGTGCATTTTGTTGTAACAGTTACATGAACCCTTTACAGTGTGTATTGGGTGCCTTTTGTTGTAACAGTTGAATGACCACTTTACAGTGTGTATTTGGTGTCTTTTGTTGTAACAGTTACCTGACCACTTTACAGTGTGTATTGGGTGCCATTTGTTGTAACAGTTAAATGACCACTTTACAGTGTGTATTTGGTGCCTTTTGTTGTAACACTTGCATGACCACTTTACAGTGTGTATTGGGTGCCTTTTGTTGTAACACTTACATGACCACTTTACAGTGTGTATTGGGTGCCTTTTGTTCTATCACTTACATGACCACTTTACAGTTTGTATTGGGTGCTTTTTGTTGTAACAGTTACATGACCATTTTACAGTGTGTATTGGGTGCCTTTTGTTGTAACACCTACATGACCACTTTACAGTGTGTATTGGGTGCCTTTTGTTGTAACACTTACATGACCACTTTACAGTGTGTATTGGGTGCCTTTTGTTGTAACAGTTACATGACCACTTTACAGTGTGTATTGGGTGCCTTTTGTTGTAACACCTACATGACCACTTTACAGTGTGTATTGGGTGCCTTTTGTTGTAACAGTTACATGACCACTTTACAGTGTGTATTGGGTGCCTTTTGTTGTAGCACCTACATGACCACTTTACAGTGAGTATTGGGTGCCTTTTGTTGTAACACCTACATGACCACTTTACAGCGTGTATTGGGTGCCTTTTGTTGTAACACTTACATGAGCACTTTACAGTGTGTATTGGGTGCCTTTTGTTGTAACACTTACATGACCACTTTACAGTGTGTATTGGGTGCCTTTTGTTGTAACAATTACATGACCACTTTACAGTGTGTATTGGGTGCCTTTTGTTGTAACACCTACATGACCACTTTACAGTGTGTATTGGGTGCCTTTTGTTGTAACAGTTACATGACCACTTTACAGTGTGTATTGGGTGCCTTTTGTTGTAGCACCTACATGACCACTTTACAGTGTGTATTGGGTGCCTTATGTTGTAACACTTACATGACCACTTTACAGTGTGTATTGGGTGCCTTTTGTTGTAGCACCTACATACCACTTTACAGTGAGTATTGGGTGCCTTTTGTTGTAACACCTACATGACCACTTTACAGTGTGTATTGGGTGCCTTTTATTGTAACAGTTACATGACCACTTTACTGTGTGTATTGGGTGCCTTTTGTTGTAGCACCTATATGACCACTTTACAGTGTGTATTGGGTGCCTTTTGTTGTAACACTTACATGACCACTTTACAGTGTGTATTGGGTGCCTTTTGTTGTAACACTTACATGACCATTTTACAGTTTGTATTGGGTGCCTTTTGTTGTAACACCTACATGACCACTTTACAGTTTATATTGGGTGCCTTTTGTTGTAACAGTTACATGACCACTTTACAGTGTGTATTGGGTGCCTTTTGTTGTAACACTTACATGACCACTTTACAGTGTGTATTGGGTGCCTTTTGTTGTAGCACCTACATGACCACTTTAGAGTGAGTATTGGGTGCCTTTTGTTGTAACACTTACATGACCACTTTACAGTGTGTATTGGGTGCCTTTTGTTGTAACACCTACATGACCACTTTACAGTGTGTATTGGGTGCCTTTTGTTCTAACACCTACATGACCACTTTACAGTGTGTAAAGGGTGTCTTTTGTGGTGTCACTGACACGACCATTTTACAGATTGTATTGGGTGACATTTGTTGTAACACCTACATGTCCACTTTACAGTTTGTATTGGGTGGCTTTTGTTGTAACACATACATGACCACTTTACAGTGTGTATTGGGAGCCTTTTGTTGTAACAGTTACATGACCTCTTTACAGTTTGTATTAGGTGCCTTTTGTTGTAACAGTTATATGACCACTTTACAGTGTGTATTGGGTGCCTTTTGTTGTAACACTTACACGACCACTTTACAGTGTGTATTGGGAGCCTTTTGTTGTAACACTTACATGACCACTTTACAATGTGTATTGGGTGCCTTTTGTTGTAACAGTTACATGACCACTTTACAGTGTGTATTGGGTGCCTTTTGTTGTAACACCTACATGACCACTTTACAGTGTGTATAGGGTGCCTTTTGTTGTAACACCTACATGATCACTTTACAGTGAGTATTGGGTGCCTTTTGTTGTAACACTTACATGACCACTTAACAGTGCGTATTGGGTGCCTTTTGTTGTAACACCTACATGACCACTTAACAGTGTGTATTGGGTGCCTTGTGTTGTAACACCTACATGACCACTTTACAATGTGTAATGGTTGTCTTTTGTGGTGTCACTGACACGACCATTTTACAGATTGTATTGGGTGCCTTTTGTTGTAAAACCTACATGACCACTTTACATTTTGTATTGGGTGCCTTTTGTTGTAACACATACATGACCACTTTACAGTGTGTATTGGGAGCCTTTTGTTGTAACAGTTACATGACCTCTTTACAGTTTGTATTGGGTGCCTTTTGTTGTAACAGTTATATGACCACTTTACAGTGTGTATTGGGTGCCTTTTGTTGTAACACTTACACGACCACTTTACAGTGTGTATTGGGTGCCTTTTGTTGTAACACTTACATGACCACTTTACAATGTGTATTGGGTGCCTTTTGTTGTAACACCTACATGACCACTTTACAGTGTGTATTGGGTGCCTTTTGTTGTAACACTTACATGACCACTTTACAGTGTGTATTGGGTGCCTTTTGTTGTAACACTTACATGACCACTTTACAGTGTGTATTGGGTGTCTTTTGTTGTAACACTTACATGACCACTTTACAGTGTGTATTGGGTGCCTTTTGTTGTACCACCTACATGACCACTTTACAGTGTGTATAGGGTGATTTGTGTTGTAACACCTACATGACCACTTTACAGTGTGTATTGGGTGCCTTTTGTTGTAACAGTTACATGACCACTTCAGTGCGTATTGGGTGCCTTATGTTGTAACACTTACATGACCACTTTACAGTGTGTATTGGGTGCCTTTTGTTGTAGCACCTACAGACCACTTTACAGTGAGTATTGGGTGCCTTTTGTTGTAACACCTACATGACCACTTTACAGTGTGTATTGGGTGCCTTTTGTTGTAACACTTACATGACCACTTTACAGTGTGTATTGGGTGCCTTTTGTTGTAACACTTACATGACCACTTTACAGTGTGTATTGGGTGCCTTTTGTTGTAACACTTACATGACCACTTTACAGTGTGTATTGGGTGCCTTTTGTTGTAACAGTTACATGACCACTTCAGTGCGTATTGGGTGCCTTATGTTGTAACACTTACATGACCACTTTACAGTGTGTATTGGGTGCCTTTTGTTGTAGCACCTACAGACCACTTTACAGTGAGTATTGGGTGCCTTTTGTTGTAACACCTACATGACCACTTTACAGTGTGTATTGGGTGCCTTTTGTTGTAACACTTACATGACCACTTTACAGTGTGTATTGGGTGCCTTTTGTTGTAACACTTACATGACCACTTTACAGTGTGTATTGGGTGCCTTTTGTTGTAACACCTACATGACCACTTTACAGTTTATATTGGGTGCCTTTTGTTGTAACAGTTACATGACCACTTTACAGTGTGTATTGGGTGCCTTTTGTTGTAACACTTACATGACCACTTTACAGTGTGTATTGGGTGCCTTTTGTTGTAGCACCTACATGACCACTTTAGAGTGAGTATTGGGTGCCTTTTGTTGTAACACTTACATGACCACTTTACAGGGTGTATTGGGTGCCTTTTGTTGTAACACCTACATGACCACTTTACAGTGTGTATTGGGTGCCTTTTGTTCTAACACCTACATGACCACTTTACAGTGTGTAAAGGGTGTCTTTTGTGGTGTCACTGACACGACCATTTTACAGATTGTATTGGGTGACTTTTGTTGTAACACCTACATGTCCACTTTACAGTTTGTATTGGGTGGCTTTTGTTGTAACACATACATGACCACTTTACAGTGTGTATTGGGAGCCTTTTGTTGTAACAGTTACATGACCTCTTTACAGTTTGTATTAGGTGCCTTTTGTTGTAACAGTTATATGACCACTTTACAGTGTGTATTGGGTGCCTTTTGTTGTAACACTTACACGACCACTTTACAGTGTGTATTGGGAGCCTTTTGTTGTAACACTTACATGACCCCTTTACAATGTGTATTGGGTGCCTTTTGTTGTAACAGTTACATGACCACTTTACAGTGTGTATTGGGTGCCTTTTGTTGTAACACCTACATGACCACTTTACAGTGTGTATAGGGTGCCTTTTGTTGTAACACCTACATGATCACTTTACAGTGAGTATTGGGTGCCTTTTGTTGTAACACTTACATGACCACTTTACAGTTTGTATTGGGTGTTTTTTGTTGTAACACCTACATGACCACTTCAGTGCGTATTGGGTGCCTTTTGTTGTAACACCTACATGACCACTTAACAGTGTGTATTGGGTGCCTTGTGTTGTAACACCTACATGACCACTTTACAATGTGTAATGGTTGTCTTTTGTGGTGTCACTGACACGACCATTTTACAGATTGTATTGGGTGCCTTTTGTTGTAAAACCTACATGACCACTTTACATTTTGTATTGGGTGCCTTTTGTTGTAACACATACATGACCACTTTACAGTGTGTATTGGGAGCCTTTTGTTGTAACAGTTACATGACCTCTTTACAGTTTGTATTGGGTGCTTTTGTTGTAACAGTTATATGATCACTTTACAGTGTGTATTGGGTGCCTTTTGTTGTAACACTTACACGACCACTTTACAGTGTGTATTGGGTGCCTTTTGTTGTAACACTTACATGACCACTTTATAATGTGTATTGGGTGCCTTTTGTTGTAACACCTACATGACCACTTTACAGTGTGTATTGGGTGCCTTTTGTTGTAACACTTACATGACCACTTTACAGTGTGTATTGGGTACCTTTTGTTGTAACACTTACATGACCACTTTACAGTGTGTATTGGGTGTCTTTTGTTGTAACACTTACATGACCACTTTACAGTGTGTATTGGGTGCCTTTTGTTGTACCACCTACATGACCACTTTACAGTGTGTATAGGGTGATTTGTGTTGTAACACCTACATGACCACTTTACAGTGTGTATTGGGTGCCTTTTGTTGTAACAGTTACATGACCACTTCAGTGCGTATTGGGTGCCTTATGTTGTAACACTTACATGACCACTTTACAGTGTGTATTGGGTGCCTTTTGTTGTAGCACCTACAGACCACTTTACAGTGAGTATTGGGTGCCTTTTGTTGTAACACCTACATGACCACTTTACAGTGTGTATTGGGTGCCTTTTGTTGTAACACTTACATGACCACTTTACAGTGTGTATTGGGTGCCTTTTGTTGTAACACTTACATGACCACTTTACAGTGTGTATTGGGTGCCTTTTGTTGTAACACTTACATGACCACTTTACAGTGTGTATTGGGTGCCTTTTGTTGTAACACTTACATGACCACTTTACAGTGTGTATTGGGTGCCTTTTGTTGTAACACTTACATGACCACTTTACAGTGTGTATTGGGTGCCTTTTGTTGTAACACTTACATGACCACTTTACAGTGTGTATTGGGTGCCTTTTGTTGTAACACTTACATGACCACTTTACAGTGTGTATTGGGTGCCTTTTGTTGTAACACTTACATGACCATTTTACAGTGTGTATTGGGTGCCTTTTGTTGTGACACCTACATGACCACTTCAGTGCGTATTGGGTGCCTTTTGTTGTAACAGTTACATGACCACTTTACAGTGTGTATTGGGTGCCTTTTGTTGTAACACCTACATGACCACATTACAGTGTGTATTAGGTGCCTTTTGTTGTAACACCTACATGACCACTTTACAGTGTGTATTGGGTGCCTTTTGTTGTAGCACCTACATGACCACTTTACAGTGTGTATTGGGTGCCTTTTGTTGTAACACTTACATGACCACTTCACAGTGTGTATTGGGTGCGTTTTGTTGTAACACTTACATGACCACTTTACAGTTTGTATTGGGTGCCTTTTGTTGTAACACCTACATGACCACTTTACAGTGTGTATTGGGTGCCTTTTGTTGTAACAGTTACATGACCACTTCAGTGCGTATTGGGTGCCTTTTGTTGTAACACCTACATGACGACTTTACAATGTGTATTGGGTGCCTTTTGTTGTAACACCTACATGACCACTTTACAGTTTGTATTGGGTGCCTTTTGTTGTAACAGTTACATGATCACTTTACAGTGTGTATTGGGTGCCTTTTGTTGTAACACTTACATGACCACTTTACAGTGTGTATTGGGTGCCTTTTGTTGTAACACCTACATGACCACTTTACAGTGTGTATTGGGTGCCTTTTGTTGTAACACTTACATGACCACTTTACAGTGTGTATTGGGTGCGTTTTGTTGTAACACTTACATGACCACTTTACAGTTTGTATTGGGTGCCTTTTGTTGTAACACCTACATGACCACTTTACAGTGTGTATTGGGTGCATTTTGTTGTAACAGTTACATGACCACTTCAGTGCGTATTGGGTGCCTTTTGTTGTAACACCTACATGACCACTTTACAGTGCGTATTGGGTGCCTTTTGTTGTAACACTTACATGACCACTTTACAGTGTGTATTGGGTGCCTTTTGTTGTAATACCTACAAGACCACTTTACAGTGTGTATTGGGTGCCTTTTGTTGTAACACTTACATGACCACTTTACAGTGTGTATTGGGTGCCTTTTGTTGTAACACCTACATGACCACTTTACAGTGTGTATTGGATGACTTTTGTTGTAACAGTTACATGACCACTTTACAGTGTGTATTGAGTGCCTTTTGTTGTAACAGTTACATGACCACTTCAGTGCGTATTGGGTGCCTTTTTTTGTAACACCTACATGACCACTTTACAGTGTGTATTGGGTGACTTTTGTTGTAACACTTACATGACCACTTTACAGTGTGTATTGGGTGCCTTTTGTAATAAAACCTACATGACCACTTTACAGTGTGTATTGGGTGTCTTTTGTTGTAACATCTACATGACCACTTTACAGTGTGTATTGGGTGCCTTTTGTTGTGACACCTACATGACCATTTTACAGTGTGTATTGGGTGCCTTTTGTTGTAACAGTTACATGACCACTTTACAGTGTGTATTGGGTGCCTTTTGTTGTAACAGTTACATGACCACTTTACAGTGTGTATTGGGTGCCTTTTGTTGTAACACCTACATGACCACTTTACAGTGTCTATAGGGTGCCTTTTGTTGTAACACATACATGATCACTTTACAGTGAGTATTGGGTGCCTTTTGTTGTAACACTTACATGACCACTTTACAGTTTGTATTGGGTGCCTTTTGTTTTAACACCTACATGACCACTTCAGTGCGTATTGGGTGCCTTTTGTTGTAACACCTATATGACCACTTAACAGTGTGTATTGGGTACCTTGTGTTGTAACACCTACATGACCAGTTTACAGTGTGTAATGGGTGTCTTTTGTGGTGTCACTGACACGACCCTTTTACAGATTGTATTGGGTGCCTTTTGTTGTAACACCTACATGTCCACTTTACAGTTTGTATTGGGTGCCTTTTGTTGTAACACATACATGACCACTTTACAGTGTGTATTGGGAGCCTTTTGTTGTAACAGTTACATGACCTCTTTACAGTTTGTATTAGGTGCCTTTTGTTGTAACAGTTATATGACCACTTTACAGTGTGTATTGGGTGCCTTTTGTTGTAACACTTACACGACCACTTTACAGTGTGTATTGGGTGCCTTTTGTTGTAACACTTACATGACCACTTTACAATGTGTATTGGGTGCCTTTTGTTGTAACGCCTACATGACCACTTTACAGTGTGTATTCTGTGCCTTTTGTTGTAACACTTATATGACCACTTTACAGTGTGTATTGGGTGCCTTTTGTTGTAACACTTACATGACTACTTTACAGTGTGTATTGGGTGTCTTTTGTTGTAACACTTACATGACCACTTTACAGTGTGTATTGGGTGGCTTTTGTTGTAACACTTACATGACCACTTCAGTGCGTATTGGGTGCCTTTTGTTGTAACAGTTACATGACCACTTTACAGTGAGTATTGGGTGCCTTTTGTTGTAACAGTTACATGACCACTTCAGTGCGTATTGGGTGCCTTTTGTTGTAACACTTACATGACCACTTTACAGTGTGTATTGGGTGCCTTTTGTTGTAACCCTTACATGACCACTTTACAGTTTGTATTGGGTGCCTTTTGTTGTAACACCTACATGACCACTTTACAGTGTGTATTGGGTGCCTTTTGTTGTAACAGTTACATGACCACTTCAGTGCGTATTGGGTGCCTTTTGTTGTAACACCTACATAACCACTTTACAGTGTGTATTGGGTGCCTTTTGTTGTAACACCTACATGACTACTTTACAGTGTGTATTAGGTGCCTTTTGTTGTAACACCTACATGAGCACTTTACAGTGAGTATTGGGTGCCTTTTGTTGTAACACCTACATGACCACTTTACAGTGTGTATTGGGTGCCTTTTGTTGTAACACCTACATGACCACTTTACAGTGAGTATTGGGTGCCTTTTGTTGTAACACTTACATGACCACTTTACAGTGTGTATTGGGTGCCTTTTGTTGTAACAGTTACATGACCACTTTACAGTTTGTATTGGGTGCCTTTTGTTGTAACACTTACATGATCACTTTACAGTGAGTATTGGGTGCCTTTTGTTGTAACACCTACATGACCACTTTACAGTGTGTATTGGGTGCCTTTTGTTGTAACACTTACATGACCACTTTACAGTTTGTATTGGGTGCCTTTTGTCGTAACATTTACATGACCACTTTACAGTGTGTATTGGGTGCCTTTTGTTGTAACAGTTACATGACCACTTTACAGTTTGTATTGGGTGCCTTTTGTTGTAACACTTACATGATCACTTTACAGTGAGTATTGGGTGCCTTTTGTTGTTACACCTACATGACCACTTTACAGTGTGTATTGGGTGCCTTTTGTTGTAACACTTACATGACCACTTTACAGTTTGTATTGGGTGCCTTTTGTCGTAACAGTTACATGACCACTTTACAGTGTGTATTGGGTGCCTTTTGTTGTAACACTTACATGACCACTTTACAGTTTGTATTGGGTGCCTTTTGTCGTAACAGTTACGTGACCACTTTACAGTTTGTATTGGGTGCCTTTTGTTGTAACACCTACATGACCACTTTACAGTGTGTATTGGGTGCCTTTTGTTGTAACAGTTACATGACCACTTCGGTGCGTATTGGGTGCCTTTTGTTGTAACACTTACATGACCACTTTACAGTTTGTATTGGGTGCCTTTTGTTGTAACACTTACATGACCACTTTACAGTTTGTATTGGGTGCCTTTTGTTGGAACAGTTACATGACCACTTTACAGTTTGTATTGGGTGCCTTTTGTTGTAACACTTACATGACCACTTTACAGTTTGTATTGGGTGCCTTTTGTTGTAACACTTACATGACCACTTTACAGTATGTATTGGGTGCCTTTTGTTGTAACACTTACACGACCACTTTATAGTGAGTATTTGGTGCCTTTTGTTGTAACACTTACATGACCACTTTACAGTGTGTATTGGGTGCCTTTTGTTGTAACACTTACATGACCACTTTACAGTGTGTATTGGGTGCCTTTTGTTGTAACACCTACAGGACCACTTTACAGTGTGTTTTGGGTGACTTTTGTTGTAACAGTTACATGACCACTTAACAGTGTGTATTGGGTACCTTGTGTTGTAACACCTACATGACCACTTTACAGTGTGTATTGGGTGTCTTTTGTGGTGTCACTGACACGACCATATTACAGATTGTATTGGGTGCATTTTGGTGTGATACCTACATAATCACTTTACAGTGTGTACTGGCTGCTTTTTGCTGTGATACCTACATAATCATTAGACAGTGTGTACTAGGTCCTTTTTGCTGGGGTACCTACATAATCACTTTACAGTGTGTACTGGGTGCTTTTTGCTGAGATACCTACATAATCACGTTACAGTGTGTACTGTGTGCTTTTTGCTGTGATACCTACACAACCACTTTACAGTGTGTACTGGGTGCCTTTTGTTGTAACATTTACATGAACACTTTACAGTGTGTATTGGGTGCATTTTGTGGTAACACCTACATGACCACTTTACAGTGAGTATTGGGTGCCTTTTGTTGTAACACTTACATGACAAGGTTACAGTGTGTATTGGGTGCCCTTTGTTGTAACACCTACATGACCACTTTACATTGTGTATTGAGTGCCTTTTGTTGTAACACCTACACGACCACTTTACAGTGTGTATTGGGTGCCTTTTGTTGTAACAGTTACGTGACCACTTTACAGCGTGTATTGGGTGCCTTTTGTTGTAAGACCTACACGACCATTTAACATTGTGTATTGGGTGCCTTGTGTTGTAACACCTACATGACCACTTTACAGCGTGTATTGGGTGCCTTGTGTTGTAACACCTACACGACCACTTGACAATGTGTATTGGGTGCCTTGTGTTGTAACACCGGCATAAACACTTTACAGTGTGTAATGCGTGTCTTTTGTGGTGTCATTGACACGACCACTTTACAGTGTGTATTGGGTACCTTTTGTTGTGACACTTCAACAACCACTTTACAGTGTGTACTGGATGCTTTTTGGTGTGATACCTACATAATCACTTTACAGTGTGTACTGGGTACTTTTTGATGTGATAGCTACATAATCACGTTACAGTGTGTAAGGGGTGCTTTTTGTTGTGATACTTACACAACCACTTTAAAGTGAGTACTGGGTCCTTTTTGCTGTGATACCTACACAGTCACTTTACAGAGAGTGCTGCGTGCTTTTTGCTGTGATACCTACACAACCACATTACAGTGTGTACTGGGTGCTTTTTGCTGTGATACCTACACAACCACATTACAGTGTGTACTGTATGCTTGTTGCTGTGATACCTACACAACCACTTTACAGTGTGTATTGGGTGCCTTTTGTTGTAACACTTACACGACCTCGTCACAGTGTGTATTGGGTGCCTTTTGTTGTAACATCTACATGAGCACTTTACTGTGTGTATTGGGTGCTTTTTGCTGTGATACCTACACAACAACTTTACAGTGTGTATTGGGTGCCTTTTGTTGTAACACTTACACGACCTCTTCACAGTGTGTATTGGGTGCCTTTTGTTGTAACACCTACATGACCACCTTACAGTGTGTATTGGGGGCCTTTTGTTGTAACACTTACACGACCACTTAACAGCATGTATTGGGTGCCTTTTGTTGTAACACCTACCCGACCACTTTACAGTGTGTATTGGGTGCCTTTTGTTGTAACACCTACACATTCACTTTACAGTGTGTAGTGGTTGCTTTTGTTGTGTCAATGACACGACCACTTTACAGCTTGTATTGGGTGCCTTTTCTAGTTAGACTTACATGACCATTTTACAGTGTGTATTGGCTGCCTTTTGTTGTGACACTTACACGACCACTTTACAGTGTGTATTGGGTGCCTTTTGATACTTACATAATCAATTTAAAGTGTGTAAGGGATGCTTTTTGGTGTGATACCTACATAATCACTTTACAGTGTGTACTGGGTGCCTTTTGTTGTGACACTTACATGACCAATTTACAGTGTGTATTGGGTGCATTTCGTTATAACACTTACACGACCACTTTACAGTGTGTATTGGGTGCCTTTTGTTGTAACACCTATATGACCACTTTACAGTGTGTATTGGGTGCCTTTTGTTGTGACACTTACATGACCACTTTACAGTGTGTATTGGGTGCCTTTTGTTGTAACACCTACATGACCACTTTACAGTGTGTATTGGGTGTATTTCATTATGACACTTACATTACCACTTTACAGTGTGTATTGGATGCCTTTTGTTGTAACACCTACATTACCACTTCACAGCGTGTATTGGATGCCTTTTGTTGTAACACCTACACGACCACTTTACAGCGTGTATTGGATGCCTTTTGTTGTAACACCTACACGGCCACTTTACAGTGTGTATTGGATGCCTTTTGTTGTGACACTTACACGACCACTTTACAGTGTGTACTGGGTGCCTTTTGTTGTGACACTTACACGACCACTTTACAGTGTGTACTGGATGATTTTTGTTGTGATACTTACATAATCAATTCGTTATAACACTTACATGACCTCTTTACAGTTTGTATTGGGTGCCTTTTGTTGTAACACCTACATGACCACTTTACAGTGTGTATTGTGTGCCTTTTGTTGTAACAGTTACATGACCACTTCAGTGCGTATTGGGTGACTTTTGTTGTAACACCTAGACGACCACTTTACAGTCTGTATTGGGTGCCTTTTGTTGTAACACCTACATGACCCATTTACAGTGTGTATTGGGTGCGTTTCGTTATAACACTTACACGACCACTTTACAGCGTGTATTGGGTGCCTTTTGTTGTAACACCTAGACGACCACTTTACAGTCTGTATTGGGTGCCTTTTGTTGTAACACCTACATGACCCATTTACAGTGTGTATTGGGTGCGTTTCGTTATAACACTTACACGACCACTTTACAGCGTGTATTGGGTGCTTTTTGTTGTAACACCTACATGACCACTTTACTGTGTGTATTGGGTGCCTTTTGTTGTAACACTTACACGACCACTTTACAGCGTGTATTGGGTGCCTTTTGTTGTAACACCTACATGACCACTTTACTGAGTGTATTGGGTGCCTCTTGTTGTAACACTTACACGACCACTTTACATCGTGTATTGGGTGCCTTTTGTTGTAACAACTACATGACCACTTTACTGTGTGTATCGGGTGCCTTTTGTTGTTACACTTACCTGACAATTTTACAGTGTGTATTGGGTGCTTTTTGCTGTGATACCTACATAATTACTTTACAGTGTGTACTGGGTGCTTTTTGCTGTGATACCTACACAACGACTTTACAGTGTGTACTGGGTGCTTTTTGCTGTGATACCTACACAACCACTTTGCAGTGTGTACTGGGTGCTTTTTGCTGTGATACCAACACAAACACTTTACAGTGCGTATTGGGTGCTTTTTGCTGTGATACCTACACATACACTTTACAGTGTGTACTGGGTGCTTTTTGCTGTGATACCGACACAACGACTTTACAGTGTGTACTGGGTGCTTTTTGCTGTGATACCTACACGACCACTTTACAGTGTGTACTGGGTGCTTTTTGCTGTGATACCTACACAAACACTTTACAGTGTGTACTGGGTGCTTTTTACTGTGATACCGACATAATCACTTTACAGTGTGTACTGGGTGCTTTTTACTGTGATACCTACACAAACACTTTACAGTGTGTACTGGGTGCTTTTTGCTGTGATTCCGACATAATCACTTTACAGTGTGTACTGGGTGCTTTTTGCTGTGATACCTACACAAACACTTTACAGTGTGTACTGGGTGCTTTTTGCTGTGATACCGACATAATCACTTTACAGTGTGTACTGGGTGCTTTTTGCTGTGATACCTACATAATCACTTTACAGTGTGTACTGGGTGCTTTTTGCTGTGATACCTACACAAACACTTTACAGTGTGTACTGGGTGCTTTTTGCTGTGATACCGACATAATCACTTTACAGTGTGTACTGGGTGCTTTTTACTGTGATACCTACACAAACACTTTACAGTGTGTACTGGGTGCTTTTTACTGTGATACCGAAATAATCACTTTACAGTGTGTACTGGGTGCTTTTTGCTGTGATACCTACACAAACACTTTACAGTGTGTACTGGGTGCTTTTTACTGTGATACCGACATAATCACTTTACAGTGTGTACTGGGTGCTTTTTACTGTGATACCTACACAAACACTTTACAGTGTGTACTGGGTGCTTTTTGCTGTGATTCCGACATAATCACTTTACAGTGTGTACTGGGTGCTTTTTGCTGTGATACCTACACAAACACTTTACAGTGTGTACTGGGTGCTTTTTGCTGTGATACCGACATAATCACTTTACAGTGTGTACTGGGTGCTTTTTGCTGTGATACCTACATAATCACTTTACAGTGTGTACTGGGTGCTTTTTGCTGTGATACCTACACAAACACTTTACAGTGTGTACTGGGTGCTTTTTGCTGTGATACCGACATAATCACTTTACAGTGTGTACTGGGTGCTTTTTACTGTGATACCTACATAATCACTTTACAGTGTGTATTGTGTGCCTTTTGTTGTAACACCTACATAATCACTTTACAGCGTGTATTGGGTGCCTTTTGTTGTAACACCTACATGACCACTTAACACTTACATGACCACTTTACAGTGTGTATTGTGTGCCTTTTGTTGTAACACTTACACGACCACTTTACAGCATGTATTGGGTGCCTTTTGTTGTAACACCTACATGACCACTTTACAGTGTGTATTGTGTGCCTTTTGTTGTAACACTTACACGACCACTTTACAGCGTGTATTGGGTGCCTTTTGTTGTAACACCTGCATGACCACTTTTCAGTTTGTATTGGGTGCCTTTTGTTGTAACACTTACACGACCACTTTACAGCGTGTATTGGGTGCCATTTATTGTAACACCTACATGACCACATAACACTTACATGACCACTTTACAGTGTGTATTGGGTGCCTTTTGTTGTAACACTTACCGACCACTTTATATCTGTATTGGGTGCCTTTTGTTGTGACACTTACACGACCACTTTACAGTGTGTACTGGATGCTTTTTGTTGTGATACCTACATAATCACTTTACACTGTGTACTGGGTGCTTTTTGTTGTGATAACTACATAACCACTTTACATATCAATGTTTCTGTGTGTCACTACAAATACTACTCTATTGTGTTTATAACAGCAAATGGAAATGAATGTTCTTGCAATCATTATAGACCTTTATTTATTCCAGCAGATTGTCATGTGTCCTTTCATAATTTAGTTGATTCAATACAACCAACACTGAGCTCTCTTATAAAAACCCCTGCATAGATCAATTCATTACAAACACTACTGAAAAATATAAATACGCCATTGGGAAAATATCTAGATAGTTACCTGACCTGCTAGAAATAGCATAAAAATCCCATTCAATTCATATGCTGTTTCAATACAGATGAGAACACATTAGATAACATAGACCTTCATTCAATGTTGTCTGAGATTTTTATTAATCAGTTCATGTAAAAATCTAATGTTTTGTAAATAGATTTTGTGTGACAGAAGTTTGCCCCGAGTGAATGTAGAATAGTTTTTCATTAAGGCTCAAGGCCAGCAAAGTTTATGGAGAGAGGCAACATTGATTAACCCTTTAGCATTTAAACTGGCCGTATCTGGCCAGAATTCTCTCACCTCTTTCTGTTCAAACCAGCCTTAACTGACCACTCACACTGATGTTAAGGTATTGTTCTCAAAATAAATAATATCAAAATCTTATAGATTTGATATTATGTGAGATAAAACCTTACCACAAAAATACATTAGTATATATATAGAGTAATGTGAATGCTAAAGGGTTAAACTTAACTTCACTACTTGATTAGAATATTATTGTATTGGCCCCTGAAGCATGGCCGGATTTAATGGGGGGCAAATGTGGCAATTGCCCCGGGTCACCTGCAGTGCAGGGTGCCACCAATGATGGCCATAGCAAATTATTTGTGACGTCAGCTGGGCTTTTTAGTTTTCGGAGGGTTATAATTTTCGAATTTAATACCTGTTTGTATAACCTTTCAATTCCAATTACTTGCACCAAGCTAACTTCGATATGTAAAATTGGTGGGGTTGCTGTGTATTCTAATGTTTTGTGTATGAGAGGACCTTCCAAACCTGAAGTGCACCCCCGCCCTCCGGTCCAACTCCAACCCTACCCAGATGAATAAAAAGCAAAGTTTGTGGTGGTGGCCTTTGAACTCAGAATGTAAAAAGTTTGAACAAATACTGCAATGGCATTATATCTGAAGCTCTACCGATTCTGCCAATCCACTATCCACACAATGAATGTATATTGAATATAATTATTAATTCTTGTAGTATTTTGACAGCTTAACTTTTGTACACATAATATCTGAATTGTACATATAATACCATTCCTGTCTTAGCTGAAAAATACTTGTGTGTACACATGCAATTACTTGTGTGTACACATGCCCTAAGCCACCTTCATTGGGGGTGGGGCACAAGCAAGGGCTGGTGCATTTTATTTGTGCCCTTTGTTGTGGTTTTAGGATTAGTGGATTTTTTTAATCTAATACTTGTATGGATAACTTTTCAATTCCAATTACTTGTGCCATGCTAACTTTAATATGTAAAATTAGGGGTTTGCTGTGCATGCTAATTTTTTTCTGTCTGATGGGACCCTCAAACCTGAAGTGCCCCAGGCAACCCCAACATCTAAATCTGGCTCTGTCTACATAAAGTGTGGGAAGATTATGGCTACAATACCATTGTGCATATGTTTGCTTGATTAGGGTTGACCAGGATTTAAATAACAAACAAAACATTAATGGCTTTTATTTACCCAGTATTAAAGGTCTCACTATGATATCTCACTAAATACTAGTACTGGGAACTTCAGATATTTTTATCAATAATAATAATTGTTTCTACATTTGGCACAAGGCCAGCAAATACCCAGTGCATTACTGTTACTTTATTTTATCAACCCGTAAGGATGACTGGCAAAGTTAACCTCGGTGGGATTTGAACTCAGAATGGCAAGGACCATAACTCTGTGCATCAAAGCATGGCGTCCAACCCTCTACCGATACTGCCAATCCACCACCCTTTAATAATGGTTTTCATTTAAGCACAAGGCCAACAATTTGGGGAGAAGTAGAAGAAATCCACCCCACTGCGTTACTGGTACTTTATTTTCTCAACCCCATAAGGATTTGAACTTAAAACGTAAGGCGACAACTCTATACTGTAAAGTATTTTGTCTGACGCTCTACCGATTCTGCCAATCCACTACCCTTTTATCAATGATAATAATAATGCTAATAATAATGAAACTAAAAGAAAATATTTTTTTGTAAGTTTGCTTCAGCAGCAAGTTATAGGAAATCAAAATTCTACTATGCATCTAACAAATGGCATTTGTTGCATTAAAACAATATTGATAGCTATAAGAGAGATTGGCAAAAATAGTTCTAAATATTGGTGGTTATAATAGTAACATAAAATACTCTCAAATATTGATGGTTGTAATACTTAGAAGAGAAAATATTCAAATACTGAACACTTGTGGAGAAAAAAAAAAGAGTATTTTTTTTTTTCATACACTTGTTTATATTGAGAGAGAAACATTTTAAAGATTATGCAATGGAATAGGAGGAGATTACACATCGAAAGTAGCTACTTATTTGCCGTTGTTTTTGTATTGTTTCGACTTGTAAATAAATTGTTATTACTGATTTTGTATAGTGGTTGCCATTTTATACTTTATGATGATGATGATGATGTTGCCTTTAGGGCTTGCTTTTTAATGCTTCTATTGTTATTGTTTTCTACTTTGCTCTAGTTGTTATTTTATGCTTTATGCTGTTGCCATTTTTATGCCTTATGTTATTCATGTTACAAATTCATACTATACTATTGATTTTATTGTCTTTTTTGCCTTCTTTTAGATGCCATTTTGTGTTATTGTTGATGTTGTCTTCTAATTTTTTGTGTTTATTTGGCTTTATACTTTGTTCAATTGTTTTTTGCATTATGCTGATATTTAGTCAGAATTTGTTTAGTGTTTAATGCAAACATTTAATACTATTGATTATTTTTGAATACTTTTCTCCCTTTTTAAAATACCCTAGTAGGCTGCATTTCTAAAATATATGGCTAATTTCAAAAAAGCAATGAATGTTTTACACAGAAGGATTTTTATTGGAAAATATTTAAGTTGACGTCAAAACAAGAGATTTATGTTCAAGATTTGAAGAAAATATCAAATAATTTTCATACACTTCTATTGAAGATATCTACCTTCTATGAAATACAAAAATGGAGATTTGTATTACGAAATGAGATGCTTTGATAACATTTGATCTTGAATTTCTATATCATACATTCTACTTTATGGAAGAGAATACTACACAATATAAGTGATGACACAAATAATACTTTATATTGATGTTATATAGATATGTTTCACTCAAACACACACACCTTGATAAAACATTAAATCATAATGTTTCAGTTTAGAATTGTACTAATGTTAGACAAGAAACAACTGATTTTCAAAAATGTTTGAATATTACATTTACCTTGAATTATTTATTCATTTGACTGCAGTATCCAAGTAGTTGAAAGAGAATTCCTGAGTGCTGGTATTCAGAGAATAAACTGATAAAATATGATTAATAAGACATGCTTAAAATCTTGTAACATCTTTGACACAAAAATGTAGAAATGTATTTAGATCTACATCTAAAGAAAAGTGTTGTAACTGTCAATTTAGACAAATAAAACAGCAGTGAAATATAGAATGGTATAATGAGTTTCAAGTGAATTGAAGTGCCAGACTGTGAGATTATATATGTCTGTATTCTTGGAAAACATTCTAAACTATCATAAAATTATTTTTATTGTTACATAACAAATCGCTATTTCCTGAAATGCTGATTATTCAAACAACAATTTTTCATATGAAAACTAAAATCAATTTTCAATATTCGCAATGCTAAAATCAATTCTTTGTTTATTTTACATATTTTATGTAAACCAAAAAATAATATGATTTAGAAAGGTTTTCGATGTGTCATGTATGTGGTATATATGAAATATGCATTTATTGGGGAGAAATTAGTAGAAATAGGTGCAGGCATAGATTTGTGGTTCAGGTGTTTGTTGTGCAAATAATTATTTCTGTGATCAATCCTACAGCATGACATCCGCATGATCAATGTTTTCTGAGTAAACTTTTGCAAACAAAATCTGTGTGGAATCCTGTCAAATATATTTATAGATATATATGTGTATCTGCGATCATGTTTGTTGGTGTTGCATCTCTTTATATTAAAACAACTGGTACTTTAACCATTCAATAGAGAAATTTTGAAATAAGTCTAGAATAATTACTTGAGTTGATTGAATTGACTAAATCCCTTGAAGAAAGTATGTCAGCATGACCCCTATACAATGACTGAAAACATCATCATACTCATTTTTACGTTCAGTTTCTCACACATCGGTTGGAGAGGTCCTTCTCAGCAGGGCATCTCTCCATTTGTGACATTCCTTCAAAATGTTTGTCCTTTCATGAGTTATATGGGTATATAAATCCAGAGGTTTATGTTAAGGTATCTTAATACTCATAGTACATGGGTTTGGCAGCATTCCCTCAAAACAATTTATAGTATCAATAGTAAATATGCTTCATTTCTAAATGGTATAACACATGGCTAATACTTTTCCACGTCTGTAACATACGAAGTCTTCTCTGTTTAGTTTGCCTTTGATTAATACATTGCACTTCATCTTCACCATTCTTTAAGTATACCATATAAAATTGCTTCCTCCTAGAAAGTAATAGAATTCTAGCTTTTTACCTGCTAACAAAATATTTTGTGTTTACAAGGTTTACATCAACTCCTTATTCTATTTGAAGTTTTGTTCTAGAACTATTCAACAGATTCAGCTATAAGAGTTAGGATAAACAAAATGTCCTAAAAATCAACTGCATATACACTAAATTCCATATGCCAAATAACACAATTTTTATTTCTAAATCTATTGAATAATTATATATATATATATATATTTATATATAATTATTCAATAGATATAAAAATAAAAATTGTGACCTATCTATTTTCTTCAATTTATGAACATAAATAGAGTATATATATATATCATCATCATCATCATCATCATCGTTTAACGTCCATCTTCCACGCTTGCATGGATTTGGATGGGAATTTTCCCACTTGAGGCAAGATTGGTTGTCTTGCTCGTATAGGACTGTCTGGCGGGATTTCTACAGCTGGATGCCCTTCCTAACACCAACCACGTTTACAGTGTGGACAGGGAGGTTTTTACCGTCTTTCATGCGCATCACATGACCGTACCAACATAGTCTTTTCTCGAGTAATATTTTGAATTAATATTAATAACTCCGGAAAACCAAATCTGTTCAGTGCTTCCAATCTATTGTAAAACTCATTCTTTGATTTATTCATTGGATCTTGTTTAACCTTTAAATATATATATCAACATCATCATCATCATCATCGTTTAACGTCCATCTTCCACGCTTGCATGGGTTTGGATGGGAGTTTTCCCACTTGAGGCAAGATTTGTTGTCCTGCTCGTATAGGACTGTCTGGCCGGTTTTCTACGGCTGGATGCCCTTCGTAACACCAACCACGTTTACAGTGTGGACTGGGAGGTTATTACCGTATTACCTACATGGCCACATTACAGCATGGACTGTGTTATTTGTCATGACGCCTACACGTCTGGCGGGTTTTCTACGGCTGGGTGCCCTTCCCAACACCAACCACGTTTACAGTGTGGACTGGGAGGTTTTTAGCGTGTTACCTACACGGCCACATTACAGCATGGACTGTGTGTTTTTTTTGTTGTGACACCTACACGACCTCATTTGTTTCGGACTGGATGTTATGGTACCAACATAACTTCACATTTAAGGAGGAGGGGGGGGTGTATTTTGTTAGAGGTGCCTACTGACTGTAGGATTTGCTTTGTACTTAGGCAAGGCTGGTCTTCTGTATTACTGTGAAGCACCAAAGATCTCGGTCCAGTGACATTTTCTTGGAGAGGTGTAAGTGTGTGAGGTTGGAATTTATCAAGTCGTCCCAGGTTTTTCTGGGTCTGCCTACTCCGTGGCTACCGTCTATTTTTATCGCCATGCACTTTTTTATACAGCTGTCGTCTTTCATGAGCATCACGTGACCGTACCAACGTAGTCTTCTCTCGAGTAAACAACATCTGATCCCTCTTATTCCTAATTTCTCCCTTAGTTCGTTTATGCTTTGCCATTCATGTATATTACTATTACACATCCAGCGGAGCATGCAAGCTTCGTTTCTCTCCAGTCTGCACGTCTCCTCTTCATACAATGCCCAGGTCTCACTGCCATGTAACATTGGTGTTCGTATGCAGGGTTCATACAGCCTGCTTTTCATTTTTAGAGAGAACCTTTTAGCGGCCAATAGTGGTATAAGCTCTATGAACTCTTTCCACCCTGTTCTGACTCTAGCTACTGTACTTTCAGAGCACCCTCCACCACTGCTGATTTTGTCACCCAGGTAACGGAAGGTGTCCAAGATTTCTATAGAACCATATGTGCAATGGAATGAGCTAGTATTCCCTGGGCATTTGCTGCTACTTATTGCACCAGACCACCGGCCACATATAAAATCTATATTCTTAGTTAACTTACCTGTGATCACACTACATCTTTTATGCACCCATACTTTGCATTTGGGACATAAAATGGAGTTTCAGCTTACTCCTTTCCTACACACTGAGCATGGCCATTTCTCAGATGGGACCAGTGCCCTATTTTCCTTCCTACAAACAAGAACTTTAGTCTTGGACAGGTTAATTTTAAGGCCTTTTGATTCTAGGCCATGCTTCCATGTTTGGAATTTCTTCTCTAGTTCAGCCATTGATTCAGCTATGAACGTTAGATCATCTGCATATAGGAGTTCCCATGGGCAGCCGGTCTTGAACTCCTCTGTTATAGACTGAAGGGCAATAATAAATAGTAGGGGGGGCTAAGAACGGAGCCCTGATGAACACCAACTTTTACGCTAAACTCTTCACTATATTCGTTGTTAATTCTAACCTTGCTGACTGTTTCTTTATACATGGCTTGTATAGCTCTCACAAGCCATTCATCATCACCTCGTTTTCTAAGAGCCCACCAGATAATGGAGTGTGGGACTCTGTCAAAGGCTTTCTCCAAGTCAACAAAAGCTAAGTATAGGGGTTTCATTCATTTCATTTTACGTCTGCTTTTCTCTACTTACAAGGGTGGGACGGGAACTGATGCTGGCTTGATTTCTACAGCTGGATGCCCTTCCTAACACCAACCTCATTTACAGTGAGTGCTGGGTGCTTTTTTTTGCCGTGGCACCTCCACGACCACTTTGCAGTGGAATGATATGGACCCCAGTCCCTAATATCTCATTTCTACAGCTGAGTAAACTGGAGCAATGTGAAATAAAGTGTCTTGCCCAAGGAAACAACACATCACCCGGTCTGAGAATTGAACTCACAACCTTTCGATTGCTAAGCCATATGCCTCCTTATACTTATGTATATATATGTATATATATATATATATATATATATATATATATATATATATACAGTATTTTCCGTTGTGTTGTAATATAAATATTACACACAGTAGATTATCAGCTCACGTAGAGTTTGCTCGACGGTTCCAGTTGTAGTTCCAAAAGTAATCCGGAGAAAAATAGAAAGATTTGAATGGATACAGTTTAGTTGAAAGGAATTTATTGACACGTGTTTCTATAACAGTTACATAACCTAAAACAGCTGCTATCTACAAACTTTTAGTTATGCAGACATTCAATATTTCAATGTTATTATTTACTGTCATTTCATCAGAGTAATATTACTGAGGACCTATTTAGTTTTTATAGAGAATATTAGGAGGGAGGGGTGAAGTTGTCAGAAGAATAGTTGAAGGAGTGGTTTTTCGATAGCAGTGAGAATTCTTGGTGGCAGTGAGTAATTAGATTCCCATCTGTTGTTTTGACATTTTTTATAGAATATATTATTGGTTATTTTTCTAAATCTATAGAAGGATTAGAGATAGTAAAGATATGCGTGGTTGGTTTTGTGTTTGCACTTAATTAACATTCAGACTTAAATTTTTCTTTCAAGTGTACGTATCCTTTCACCCACGCATTCACACACAAATATATTTGCACACCTCTACAAAATACATATACTCACAATTCACATATTCATACTTACATATATATACACATGCATACACATATATATACACACATGTATTCATGTACATACATACGCACTCATGTGTATACATTTTCATACTCAACTTATCTTTATATACACACGTATAGACACACACATATATACATACATACTCTAGTCCATGTGTACACACATACATACACATCCATATACACATATATACATACATATATATATATATATATATATATATATATATATATATATATATATAAGCACTTTAATACATGAATACACTTACATCTAACTATACACATCAAACATATATATATATTTACTTATTTATATACATTTTCACATATATATAGATACTTATGGACGTTTTTAGACACATTCATTATCGCATATTTGCACCTATTCTCATCAGCATATCTTTCCATTATTAGTGTGGTCATTTAAGGTTATTAATATATGTTGAGAAGAGATTGTTTTTATATTTTTCTAACTAGATTAAGGTTTATATAGTTGGGGGATGTCCCTCTTTTATGTAATATTCGGCTTGTAGTGGGAAAAAAGGGTTTTAGTTCTGTGACGGCAGAATAATGTTCGTTCAATTCTGTTATTCACCAGTTTCTTCTTGTGTGTGATTATGTAATAAATCTCAAGATTACACAATTTGCAGAAATTTTGGCTCCTGGAAAAGCTTTGGGTTTTAGCTAATTTCTCCCATTTTAGGGTAAACTTTTGATCGCTATCCCTGAGCGTCCAAGCTTTTTCTGGAAATTAGCTAAAACCCAAAGCTTTTCCAGGAGCCAAAATTTCTGCAAATTGTGTAATCTTGAGATTTATTACATAATCACACACAAGAAGAAACTGGTGAATAACAGAATTGAACGAACATTATTCTGCCGTCACAGAACTAAAACCCTTTTTTCCCACTACAAGCCGAATATTACATAAAAGAGGGACATCCCCCAACTATATAAACCTTAATCTAGTTAGAAAAATATAAAAACAATCTCTTCTCAACATATATTAATAACCTTAAATTACCACACTAATAATGGAAAGATATGCTGATGAGAATAGGTGCAAATATGCGATAATGAATGTGTCTAAAAACGTCCATAAGTATGTATATATATGTGAAAATGTATATAAATAAGTAAATATATATATATGTTTGATGTGTATAGTTAGATGTAAGTGTATTCATGTATTAAAGTGCTTATATATATATATATATATATATATGTATGTATATATGTGTATATGGATGTGTATGTATGTGTATGTGTGTACACATGGACTAGAGTATGTATGTATATATGTGTGTGTCTATACGTGTGTATATAAAGATAAGTTGAGTATGAAAATGTATACACATGAGCGCGTATGTATATACATGAATACATGTGTGTATATATATGTGTATGCATGTGTATATATATGTAAGTATGAATATGTGAATTGTGAGTATATGTATTTTGTAGAGGTGTGCAAATATATTTGTGTGTGAATGCGTGGGTGAAAGGATACGTACACTAGAAAGAAAAATTTAAGTCTGAATGTTAATTAAGTGCAAACACAAAACCAACCACGCATATCTTTACTATGTCTAATCCTTCTATAGATTTAGAAAAATAACCAATAATATATTCTATAAAAAATGTCAAAACAACAGATGGGAATCTAATTACTCACTGCCACCAAGAATTCTCACTGCTATTGAAAAACCACTCCTTGAACTATTCTTCTGACAACTTCACCCCTCCCTCCTAATATTCTCTATAAAAACTAAATAGGTCCTCAGTAATATTACTCTGATGAAATGACAGTAAATAATAACATTGAAATATTTAATGTCTGCATAACTAAAAGTTTGTAGATAGCAGCTGTTTTAGGTTATGTAACTGTTATAGAAACACGTGTCAATAAATTCCTTTCAACTAAACTGTATCCATTCAAATCTTTCTATATATATATATATATATACTCTATTTATTTATGTTCATAAATGGAAGAAGATAGATAGGTCACAAATTTGATCCCTCTTACATTTTGGAGATTGGTCAATATTTGGTCTTGAAATGCTAGGCAGCAATTTTGTTCTATTTATGAACCTAAATAAATATTATTTTATTTCTGCACACTGACCAATTGAACATTGCTTTCCTACCTATATATATATATATATATATATATATATAAAATCATAGTTTAATGTGTTAAATAGGTTATCCCATTTGAAACAATTTGAGGAAGGTGACCAGCATGTCTTGCTTATACAGAACTAATTCTTACATGGTTTCTATAGCTGGATGCCCTTCCTAATGGCAGTTACTTGTAATATAATTTTCACCTGGTAGTTGATCATAACAGTGAACAAATACGAGGTTAAACCTGTATAACATTTTACTGTTACTTTTTGTCATAAAATACATTACCACACTCTGCTTTATATATAGATAATGTTTGCAATGTGCATAATATGTACCAATATGTTTTAACAACAATAACACACACAGTCCCACACACGATAACTGCCACACCTTTACAGAAAAGAGCCATCTTTACAATGTTGTATTGAATGGCCATAAGCCCGTGATTAACACTGTAAACCTGTCTCACTCCTGCATAATATTTTTCAGATGTTACGCACAAAGTTCTTGGATAATCTTGAGTGTAATTTGTGTGTGTGTATATATATATATATATATATATATGCATATGTATATGTAAAGTGGTCGTATAGGTGTCAGAATAAAAAGCACCCAATCCACACTGGAGATTGGCCATGTTGGCAATACAACAACAGCACCAAGTCCACACTATAAACTCGTCACGTAGGTGTCACAACGAAAATATGGGTGGCATTGTTAAAGTCATCCAGCCGTAGAAACCAAGCCAAAATCAGTTCTTTATGAGCAAGACACGATCAACTGAACTGGCAGTTCGCAGTGATGAGGATACACAATCTCGATAAAGAGCAAAAGCTCTGAAACAATTGTCAACTGTTTCTACTCAGCTACTGCTGAAACAAAAGGATAAGATTGGTCATTTAGAAAACACACACGGTGTTAATAAAGCTGTTTGCTTGTAAACAAACCGAATATTAATAATATTATAATATTATTAATAATTGTTTCTACTTTTGGCACAAGGCCAGCAATTACCCAGTGCATTACTGGTACTTTATTTTATCGACCCCGTAAAGATGAAAGGCAAAGTCAACCTCGGCGGGATTTGAACTCAGATCGTAAAGGGACGTAACTTTGCTGGAAAGCATGGTGTCTGACCCTCTACCGATACTGCAAATCCACCGCCCTATAATATTATTAATAATATTATAATATAATATTATTTGAACTCAGACCATACGGCCCTTTATGGTCTGAGTTCAAATCCCGCCGAGGTTAACTTTGCCTTTCATCCTTACGGGGTCGATAACATAAAGTACCAGTAATACACTGGGTTATTGCTGGCCTTGTGCCAAAAGTAGAAACAGTCATTATATTATTGTTATTCACTCGAAAATACATATATACAGATTGCAACTGATGTAATTACAACCCACCCTTGCCCAACATGGCAATAGGAATCTTTGAAAGGTTTGTTCATATATATTTCCATTGGGTTAAGTGGCTAGAAGGAGAGATGTAGATGGTAATTATTCTGAATGAGGCAAGCAATCATTAAATACAAACAAGGAATTCCATTCCTTGGTTGGCTTTTAGCGCTGGGTGTGTTTCAACAGAACTTTATAAAAAGACATTTACATCATTGTGGCCATTTTGTTTGTCTGATATTTGTCTGCTTTCCAATACCTATTCCTCATGAAACATCAAAATAGCAAAGGTTTGAGGTAACATTTCAAAAGGGTTGAATATTGTAAATGAAATTTATTACGTTGCTATTTGTGTTTTGTTTGATATTTTGTGTTCAATTTAAGTTTTAAAATCTTAATTTAAAACAAGCTTTCTCACTGATGTATATTTTTAGCTTACTTTTTAGTTTAGTTTTTGTTTTAGTTTTGATATATTAAGAAAAGGTGTATTTTATTCATATAGCAAATGTTTACACAAGTATAAATGTAATGTTTTAATTAATTTCTCTATTAGAGATGTCTAGAAAAGATACTATGAATTCCTTATTTTTCTATAGATTGCAACTTAAGTTGCTTTCTGTGGAGTATATGCATATTTATCATTTAATCATACAAATAATGCTGAAACTTTTACATATCCTCAGGTTTTATTTAATGCCAGTGTATATATATATATTAAAATAACAGATTAAAGTTTAAGCAAAGAACTGCTGCTTTTACTCTTAAGTTTCAGAAGATCCCGTTAAGGGTGAAAGCAACAATTCTTTGCTTAAACTTTGATCTGTTATTTTAATAAATATTTGCTCTAGGGTTCTTATATATTTGATATATAGTTATCCTTATCGAGCCCTCTTTGGATTTTAGTCTTCACATTTATTATTATTACTATATATATATATTAGTATTTAAAATTTTTATTAAATAAAATATATACAAACATAAATAATATTTCAAATATCTCACAATTCTTTCAGAATAACATTACTAATATAACAAATACAATTAACTATTGCTAGAAACTTCACAAAAACAACACCAAAATATATAACCAGAGCGAGAGAAAGAAAAAAAAAAAGAGAAAAAGAAAAGAAAAAGTAGGGAAACAAAAATGAAAGCGACCATCAATTTACCACCAAGTGTGACAATCAGCTACACATCTTAAGGGTCAACAGAAGACTTTGTATGAAGCCAAAACACTTGCAACATTAAATACATTTAAACCACAATCATGGTTAAGAAGATATTCTCAATGACATTCCTCAACATTTTACAATTAAATACATTCACTCTTTAAGATGTAGTCAAATTCCTTTATTGAAGACAAATATATATGTGTATTGCCAAATATACTATATATACATTCATGTATACATCTCTATTTCAGAACACCAATCCTCTTACCTAATTTTTGCTGGACTGGCAATCGCTCTGTATAATGAGCTCCTGGAATTCTATAAGAATCCAGCTTCTATAATTTCAGCAAAAACAGGGGAGTACAGGGCTCTCAGGATTGCCAACCAGCATGAAACAGACTGTTAGCTTCTCTCCCTTCTTTCGCCAAAAAGAAGTGACATAGTCACTACTTTAAAACTGATAGCGTAAGGTCTTTTAAATGTTTTTAATTAAACATATGGTATATTACCAAATATACTATACATACATTCATATATATGTGTGTGTGTGTGTGTATATATATATGAAACAGTATGGTAATTTCTTGGTCAATTTTCTCTTAGCTTTTGAAGAATTTAAACTCTCCTGAAGAGTATTGTGGATTCTTCAATTATTGGTGGTTCTAATAAGAGTTCTTCTAGAAACGAAACTATTGTAAGGAGATATTTATATAAGTGAGATTAGAGAGAATATTGCTTTTGTCTTTCTGTTTTATACTCCCATAAATAAAATGTTTCCTCACTTAACCCTTTAGCAATCACATTACTCTATATCTACTATTGTATTTTCGCAGTAAATGCTTTATCTTACATAATTATTCACATCGAATCAATGAGATTTTGATGATGTTATTATTTACTTTGAAAACAAGACCTTAACATCAGTATGAGTGGCTAGTTACAGCCGGTTTGAAAAGAAAGAGGTGAGAGAATTCTGGCCGGTTTAAATGCTAAAGGGTTAAACCTGAAATGCCCTGGGCCCCCTAGGACTAAATCTAACCCTGATCTCAAGGCTTGTCAGGCTGGTGCTTTTCCCAGTTTGGTGGTATTGACTGAGGTTACAGGATGTCAGTCTATCACAGAGTTAAACCTCCAGTTATTGTTAATATACATTTTCAGCTGAATATACTGGATCAACTGGAAATGAATGTTTTGCTCAAGAACACAACACACAACCCAGCCCAGGAATCAAACCTGCAACATTATGGTCATTAGTCTAACACCCTTACCACTAAGCCATGCACCTTCACTCCATTGATGCTGCTAGTTCACAAATATAAGATATAACATTTTTTGTTGCATATCTTATATTTATTTGCATACCATATATTTATATATATTTATATTAGTATTGAATATCAAAGTTTCACAACAGGAATGTAACAGCTGCAAATATAGGAGGCTTCCAAATTTTATATCCACTTGAGTGCATTATCATAACTTCAATTGTAATTAAATTTTAACAGCAATTAAAGATTGTAACATTCTTCTTCAAATTAAAATGTCACACTTGATGTTAAAGTGAATAATGTGAAGTCCTTATTACTTAATAAAATGCTTCATGGAAAAAGAAATATTTTTTTGTAATGACACTCACATTGTTGCTGTAAATATTTGGAACAAACATGTCTCTTCTCAAACAAAAGAGAGACAAATTTAAATGTTTGGGGTGAGGATGGGGAAAGTGATGCATTCATGTATTCAACAATGGAGGATTGGTTTATGTTAGATATATGTAGGCTGAAAAGTTCAGAGACTGACCAAGATACTCTCAAGGAATTACCAAATGAGGTTTATTTTTCAATATAGGCCATGGAAAGAAATAATGCAGTTATTAATAAGAGGTGAAATTAATGCCTGCAAGATTTCACAGCTCTAGCATCAATCCTTCATATTCAGGCTATGAACTGTTTGGCCTAGTACACATAACTGGTTTATTTTCTAAATGGGAAATGTGATAGAAACTGTAAATATACATAGCAATAAGGGGATAACAAAAAAGAGAGATGAAGAAGAAAAAAGAAACACAAATAAACTAATGAATGAATGAGAGAGGGGAAAAAGAAAGACACTCTACTCTCCTGTCTGAGATATGGTTCAGCTGTTCCTTGTGGACAAGATGACAAAGGCATCACTGTGGAGAAGGGCCATTGACAGCCATTCCCTATAGACATGACAAAGGTATTGCTGTGGAGAAGGGCCATTGACAGCCATCCCCTGTAGACATGACAAAGGCATCACTGTGGAGAAGGGCCATTGACAGCCATTCCCTATAGACATGACAAAGGTATTGCTGTGGAGAAGGGCCATTGACAGCCATTCCTTGTAGACATGACAGAGGTATCACTATGGAGAAGGGTCATTGACAGCCATTCCTTGTACACATGACAGAGGTATCACTGTGAAGAAAGGCAATTGACAGCCATTCCCTGTAGACATGACAGAGGTATCACTATGGAGGAGGGCCATTGACAGCCATTCCCTGTAGACATGACAGAGATAACACTGTGGAGAAGGGCCATTGACAGCCATTCCCTGTAGACATGACAGAGATATCACTGTTGAGAAGGGCTATTGACAGCCATTCCCTGTAGACATGACAGAGTTATTGCTGTGGAGAAGGCTCATCGACAGCCATTCCTTGTAGACATGACAGAGGTATTACTGTAGAGAAGGGTCATCGAAAGCCATTACTTGTAGACATGACATAGGTATCACTGTGGAGAAGGGCCATTGACAGCCATTCCCTGTAGACATGACAGAGATATTGCTGTGGAGAAGGGCCATTGACAGCCATTCTCTGTAGACATGACAGAGATAACACTGTGGAGAAGGGCCATTGACAGCCATTCCCTGTAGACATGACAGAGATAACAGTGTGGTGAAGGGACATTGACAGCCATTCCCTATAGACATGACAGAGGTATCACTATAGTGATGGTCCATTGACAGATATTCCCTGTAGATATGACAGAGGTATCACTGTGGAGAAGGGCCATTGACAGCCATTCCCTGTAGACATGACAGAGGTATTGCTGTGGAGAAGGGCCATTGACAGCCATTCCCTATAGACATGACAGAGGTATCACTGTGGAGAAGGGCCATTGACAGCCATTCCCTGTAGACATGACAGAGGTATTGCTGTGGAGAAGGGCCATTGACAGCCATTCCCTGTAGACATGACAGAGGTATTGCTGTGGAGAAGGGCCATTGACAGCCATTCCCTATAGACATGACAGAGGTATCGCTGTGGAGAAGGGCCATTGACAGCCATTCCCTGTAGACATGACAGAGGTATTGCTGTGGAGAAGGGCCATTGACAGCCATTCCCTGTAGACATGACAGAGATAACACTGTGGAGAAGGGCCATTGACAGCCATTCCCTGTAGACATGACAGAGATAACAGTGTGGTGAAGGGACATTGACAGCCATTCCCTATAGACATGACAGAGGTATCACTATAGTGATGGGCCATTGACAGATATTCCCTGTAGATATGACAGAGGTATCACTGTGGAGAAGGGCCATTGACAGCCATTCCCTGTAGACATGACAGAGGTATTGCTGTGGAGAAGGGCCATTGACAGCCATTCCCTATAGACATGACAGAGGTATCACTGTGGAGAAGGGCCATTGACAGCCATTCCCTGTAGACATGACAGAGGTATTGCTGTGGAGAAGGGCCATTGACAGCCATTCCCTGTAGACATGACAGAGGTATTGCTGTGGAGAAGGGCCATTGACAGCCATTCCCTATAGACATGACAGAGGTATCGCTGTGGAGAAGGGCCATTGACAGCCATTCCCTGTAGACATGACAGAGGTATTGCTGTGGAGAAGGGCCATTGACAGCCATTCCCTGTAGACATGACAGAGATAACACTGTGGAGAAGGGCCATTGACAGCCATTCCCTGTAGACATGACAGAGGTATCACTGTGGAGAAGGGCCATTGACAGCCATTCCCTGTAGACATGACAAGGGCATTGCTGTGGAGAAGGGCCATTGACAGCCATTCCCTGTAGACATGACAGAGGTATCACTGTGAAGAAGCGCCATTGACAGCCATTCCCTGTAGACATGACAGAGATAACACTGTGGAGAAGGGCCATTGACAGCCATTCCCTGCAGACATGACAGAGGTATTGCTGTGGAGAAGGGCCATTGACAGCCATTCCCTGTAGATATGACAGATGTATCACTGTGGAGAAGGGCAATTTGACAGCCATTCCCTATAGACATGACAGAGGTATCACTGTGGAGAAGGGCCATTGACAGCCATTCCCTGTAGACATGACAGAGGTATTGCTGTGGAGAAGGGCCATTGAGAGCCATTCCCTATACACATGACAGAGGTATCAATGTGGAGAAGGGCCAATGACAGCCATACCCTCTAGACATGACAGAGGTATTGCTGTGGAGAAGAGCCATTGACAGCCATTCCCTGTAGACATGACAGCGATATCACTGTGGAGAAGGGCCATTGATAGCCATTCCCTGTAGACATGAAAGAGGTATCACTGTGGAGAAGGGCCATTGACAGCCATTCCTTGTACACATGACAGAGGTATCACTGTGGAGACGGGCCATTGACAGCCATTCCCTGTAGACATGACAGAGGTATCACTGTGGAGAAGGGCTATTCACAGCCATTCCCTGTAGACATGACAGAGATAACACTGTGGAGAAGGGCCATTGACAGCCATTCCCTGTAGACATGACAGAGATATCACTGTGGATAAGGGCCATTGACAGCCATTCCCTATAGACATGACAGAGGTATCACTGAGGAGAAGGACCATTGACAGCCATTCCCTGTAGACATAGTAGAGGGATCACTGTGGAGAAGGTCCATTGACAGCCATTCCCTGTAGAGATGGTAGAGATATCACTGTGGAGAAGGGCCATTGAGAGCCATTCCCTGTAGACATGACAGAGATATCACTGTGGATAAGGGCCATTGACAGCCATTCCCTATAGACATGACAGAGATATCACTGTGGAGAAGGGCCATTGACAGCCATTCCCTATAGACATGACAAAGGTATCTCTGTGGAGAAGGACCATTGACAGCCATTCCCTGTAGATATGACAGAGATATCACTGTGGAGAAGGGCCATTGACAGCCATTCCCTGTAGACATGACAGAGGTATTGCTGTGGAGAAGGGTTATCGACAGCCATTCCTTGTGGACATGACAGAGATATCACTGTGGAGAAGGGCCATTGACAGCCATTCCTTGTAGACATGTCAGAGGTATCTCTGTGGAGAAGGGTCATCGACAGCCATTCCTTGTAGACATGACAGAGGTATCACCTTGGAGAAGGGCCATTGACAGCCATTCCCTGTAGACATGACAGAGGTATCACTGTGGACAAGGGCCATTTAGAGCCACTCCCTGTAGACATGACAGAGGTATGGCTGTGGAGAAGGGCCATTGACAGCCATTCCCTGTAGACATGACAGAGATATCACTGTGGAGAAGGGCCATTGACAGCCATTGCCTGTAGACATGACAGAGGTATTGCTGTGGAGAAGGGCCATTGAGAGCCATTCCCTATAGACATGACAGAGGTATCACTGTGGAGAAGGGCCAATGACAGCCATACCCTGTAGACATGACAGAGGTATCACTGTGGAGACGGGCTATTGCCAGCCATTCCTTGTAGACATGACAGAGGTATCACTATAGAGATGGGCCATTGACAGCCATTCCCTGTAGACATGACAGAGATCTCACTGTAGAGAAGGGCCATTGACAGCCATTCCCTGTAGACATGACAGAGGTATCACTGTGGCGAAAAGCCATTGACAGCCATTCCCTGTAGATATGACAGAGATAACACTGTGGAGAAGGGCCATTGACAGCCATTCCCTGTAGACATGACAGAGGTATTGCTGTGGAGAAGGGCCATTGAGAGCCATTCCCTATAGACATGACAGAGGTATCACTGTGGAGAAGGGCCAATGACAGCCATACCCTGTAGACATGACAGAGGTATCACTGTGGAGACGGGCTATTGCCAGGCATTCCTTGTAGACATGACAGAGGTATCACTATAGAGATGGGCCATTGACAGCCATTCCCTGTAGACATGACAGAGATCTCACTGTAGAGAAGGGCCATTGACAGCCATTCCATGTAGACATGACAGAGGTATCACTGTGGAGAAAAGCCATTGACAGACATTCCCTGTAGACATGACAGAGATAACACTGTGGAGAAGGGCCATTGACAGCCATTCCCTGTAGACATGACAGAGGTATCACTGTGGAGAAAAGCCATTGACAGCCATGCCCTGTAGACATGACAGAGATAACACTGTGGAGAAGGGACATTGACAGCCATTCCCTGTAGACATGACAGAGGTATTGCTGTGGAGAAGGGCCATTGAGAGCCATTCCCTATAGACATGACAGAGGTATCACTGTGGAGAAGGGCCAATGACAGCCATACCCTGTAGAAATGACAGAGGTATCACTGTGGAGACGGGCTATTGCCAGCCATTCCTTGTAGACATGACAGAGGTATCACTATAGAGATGGGCCATTGACAGCCATTCCCTGTATACATGACAGAGGTATCACTGTGGAGAAGGGCCATTGACAGCCATTCCCTGTAGACGTTACAGAGATTTCACTGTAGAGAAGGGCCATTGACAGCCATTCCCTGTAGACATGACAGAGATAACACTGTGGTGAAGGGACATTGACAGCCATTCCCTGTAGACATGACAGAGATAACACTGTGGAGAAGGGCCATTGACAGCCATTCCCTGTAGACATGACAGAGGTATTGCTGTGGAGAAGGGCCATTGAGAGCCATTCCCTATAGACATGACAGAGGTATCACTGTGGAGAAGGGGCCATTTAGAGCCACTCCCTGTAGACATGACAGAGGTATGGCTGTGGAGAAGGGCCATTGACAGCCATTCCCTGTAGACATGACAGAGATATCACTGTGGAGAAGGGCCATTGACAGCCATTCCCTGTAGACATGACAGAGATATTGCTGTGGAGAAGGGCCATTGACAGCCATTCCATGTAGACATGACAGAGATATCACTGTGGAGAAGGGCCATTGACAGCCATTCCCTATAGACATGACAGAGGTATCACTATAGTGATGGGCCATTGACAGATATTCCCTGTAGATATGACAGAGGTATCACTGTGGAGAAGGGCCATTGACAGCCATTCCCTGTAGACATGACAGAGGTATTGCTGTGGAGAAGGGCCATTGACAGCCATTCCCTATAGACATGACAGAGGTATCACTGTGGAGAAGGGCCATTGACAGCCATTCCCTGTAGACATGACAGAGGTATTGCTGTGGAGAAGGGCCATTGACAGCCATTCCCTGTAGACATGACAGAGGTATTGCTGTGGAGAAGGGCCATTGACAGCCATTCCCTATAGACATGACAGAGGTATCGCTGTGGAGAAGGGCCATTGACAGCCATTCCCTGTAGACATGACAGAGGTATTGCTGTGGAGAAGGGCCATTGACAGCCATTCCCTGTAGACATGACAGAGATAACACTGTGGAGAAGGGCCATTGACAGCCATTCCCTGTAGACATGACAGAGGTATCACTGTGGAGAAGGGCCATTGACAGCCATTCCCTGTAGACATGACAAGGGCATTGCTGTGGAGAAGGGCCATTGACAGCCATTCCCTGTAGACATGACAGAGGTATCACTGTGAAGAAGCGCCATTGACAGCCATTCCCTGTAGACATGACAGAGATAACACTGTGGAGAAGGGCCATTGACAGCCATTCCCTGCAGACATGACAGAGGTATTGCTGTGGAGAAGGGCCATTGACAGCCATTCCCTGTAGATATGATAGATGTATCACTGTGGAGAAGGGCAATTTGACAGCCATTCCCTATAGGCATGACAGAGGTATCACTGTGGAGAAGGGCCATTGACAGCCATTCCCTGTAGACATGACAGAGGTATTGCTGTGGAGAAGGGCCATTGAGAGCCATTCCCTATACACATGACAGAGGTATCACTGTGGAGAAGGGCCAATGACAGCCATACCCTCTAGACATGACAGAGGTATTGCTGTGGAGAAGAGCCATTGACAGCCATTCCCTGTAGACATGACAGCGATATCACTGTGGAGAAGGGCCATTGATAGCCATTCCCTGTAGACATGAAAGAGGTATCACTGTGGAGAAGGGCCATTGACAGCCATTCCTTGTACACATGGCAGAGGTATCACTGTGGAGACGGGCCATTGACAGCCATTCCCTGTAGACATGACAGAGGTATCACTGTGGAGAAGGGCTATTCACAGCCATTCCCTGTAGACATGACAGAGATAACACTGTGGAGAAGGGCCATTGACAGCCATTCCCTGTAGACATGACAGAGGTATTGCTGTGGAGAAGGGCCATTGAGAGTCATTCCCTATAGACATGACAGAGGTATCACTGTGGAGAAGGGCCAATGACAGCCATAACCTGTAGAAATGACAGAGGTATCACTGTGGAGACGGGCTATTGCCAGCCATTCCTTGTAGACATGACAGAGGTATCACTATAGAGATGGGCCATTGACAGCCATTCCCTGTATACATGACAGAGGTATCACTGTGGAGAAGGGCCATTGACAGCCATTCCCTGTAGACGTTACAGAGATTTCACTGTAGAGAAGGGCCATTGACAGCCATTCCCTGTAGACATGACAGAGGTAACACTGTGGTGAAGGGACATTGACAGCCATTCCCTGTAGACATGACAGAGATAACACTGTGGAGAAGGGCCATTGACAGCCATTCCCTGTAGACATGACAGAGGTATTGCTGTGGAGAAGGGCCATTGAGAGCCATTCCCTATAGACATGACAGAGGTATCACTGTGGAGAAGGGCCATTTAGAGCCACTCCCTGTAGACATGACAGAGGTATGGCTGTGGAGAAGGGCCATTGACAGCCATTCCCTGTAGACATGACAGAGATATCACTGTGGAGAAGGGCCATTGACAGCCATTCCCTGTAGACATGACAGAGATATTGCTGTGGAGAAGGGCCATTGACAGCCATTCCATGTAGACATGACAGAGATATCACTGTGGAGAAGGGCCATTGACAGCCATTCCCTATAGACATGACAGAGGTATCACTATAGTGATGGGCCATTGACAGATATTCCCTGTAGATATGACAGAGGTATCACTGTGGAGAAGGGCCATTGACAGCCATTCCCTGTAGACATGACAGAGGTATTGCTGTGGAGAAGGGCCATTGACAGCCATTCCCTATAGACATGACAGAGGTATCACTGTGGAGAAGGGCCATTGACAGCCATTCCCTGTAGACATGACAGAGGTATTGCTGTGGAGAAGGGCCATTGACAGCCATTCCCTGTAGACATGACAGAGGTATTGCTGTGGAGAAGGGCCATTGACAGCCATTCCCTATAGACATGACAGAGGTATCACTGTGGAGAAGGGCCATTGACAGCCATTCCCTGTAGACATGACAGAGGTATTGCTGTGGAGAAGGGCCATTGACAGCCATTCCCTGTAGACATGACAGAGATAACAATGTGGAGAGGGGCCATTGACAGCCATTCCCTGTAGACATGACAGAGGTATCACTGTGGAGAAGGGCCATTGACAGCCATTCCCTGTAGACATGACAAGGGCATTGCTGTGGAGAAGGGCCATTGACAGCCATTCCCTGTAGACATGACAGAGGTATCACTGTGAAGAAGCGCCATTGACAGCCATTCCCTGTAGACATGACAGAGATAACACTGTGGGGAAGGGCCATTGACAGCCATTCCCTGCAGACATGACAGAGGTATTGCTGTGGAGAAGGGCCATTGACAGCCATTCCCTGTAGATATGACAGATGTATCACTGTGGAGAAGGGCAATTTGACAGCCATTCCCTATAGACATGACAGAGGTATCACTGTGGAGAAGGGCCATTGACAGCCATTCCCTGTAGACATGACAGAGGTATTGCTGTGGAGAAGGGCCATTGAGAGCCATTCCCTATACACATGACAGAGGTATCAATGTGGAGAAGGGCCAATGACAGCCATACCCTCTAGACATGACAGAGGTATTGCTGTGGAGAAGAGCCATTGACAGCCATTCCCTGTAGACATGACAGCGATATCACTGTGGAGAAGGGCCATTGATAGCCATTCCCTGTAGACATGAAAGAGGTATCACTGTGGAGAAGGGCCATTGACAGCCATTCCTTGTACACATGGCAGAGGTATCACTGTGGAGACGGGCCATTGACAGCCATTCCCTGTAGACATGACAGAGGTATCACTGTGGAGAAGGGCTATTCACAGCCATTCCCTGTAGACATGACAGAGATAACACTGTGGAGAAGGGCCATTGACAGCCATTCCCTGTAGACATGACAGAGATATCACTGTGGATAAGGGCCATTGACAGCCATTCCCTATAGACATGACAGAGATATCACTGTGGAGAAGGGCCATTGACAGCCATTCCCTATAGACATGACAAAGGTATCTCTGTGGAGAAGGACCATTGACAGCCATTCCCTGTAGATATGACAGAGATATCACTGTGGAGAAGGGCCATTGACAGCCATTCCCTGTAGACATGACAGAGGTATTGCTGTGGAGAAGGGTCATCGACAGCCATTCCTTGTGGACATGACAGAGATATCACTGTGGAGAAGGGCCATTGACAGCCATTCCTTGTAGACATGTCAGAGGCATCTCTGTGGAGAAGGGTCATCGACAGCCATTCCTTGTAGACATGACAGAGGTATCACCTTGGAGAAGGGCCATTGAGAGCCATTCCCTATAGACATGACAGAGGTATCACTGTGGAGAAGGGCCAATGACAGCCATACCCTGTAGACATGACAGAGGTACCACTGTGGAGACGGGCTATTGCCAGCCATTCCTTGTAGACATGACAGAGGTATCACTATAGAGATGGGCCATTGACAGCCATTCCCTGTAGACATGACAGAGATCTCACTGTAGAGAAGGGCCATTGACAGCCATTCCCTGTAGACATGACAGAGGTATCACTGTGGAGAAAAGCCATTGACAGCCATTCCCTGTAGATATGACAGAGATAACACTGTGGAGAAGGGCCATTGACAGCCATTCCCTGTAGACATGACAGAGGTATTGCTGTGGAGAAGGGCCATTGAGAGCCATTCCCTATAGACATGACAGAGGTATCACTGTGGAGAAGGGCCAATGACAGCCATACCCTGTAGACATGACAGAGGTATCACTGTGGAGACGGGCTATTGCCAGCCATTCCTTGTAGACATGACAGAGGTATCACTATAGAGATGGGCCATTGACAGCCATTCCCTGTAGACATGACAGAGATCTCACTGTAGAGAAGGGCCATTGACAGCCATTCCCTGTAGACATGACAGAGGTATCACTGTGGAGAAAAGCCATTGACAGACATTCCCTGTGGACAAGACAGAGATAACACTGTGGAGAAGGGCCATTGACAGCCATTCCCTGTAGACATGACAGAGGTATCACTGTGGAGAAAAGCCATTGACAGCCATTCCCTGTAGACATGACAGAGATAACACTGTGGAGAAGGGACATTGACAGCCATTCCCTGTAGACATGACAGAGGTATTGCTGTGGAGAAGGGCCATTGAGAGCCATTCCCTATAGACATGACAGAGGTATCACTGTGGAGAAGGGCCAATGACAGCCATACCCTGTAGAAATGACAGAGGTATCACTGTGGAGACGGGCTATTGCCAGCCATTCCTTGTAGACATGACAGAGGTATCACTATAGAGATGGGCCATTGACAGCCATTCCCTGTATACATGACAGAGGTATCACTGTGGAGAAGGGCCATTGACAGCCATTCCCTGTAGACGTTACAGAGATTTCACTGTAGAGAAGGGCCATTGACAGCCATTCCCTGTAGACATGACAGAGATAACACTGTGGTGAAGGGACATTGACAGCCATTCCCTGTAGACATGACAGAGATAACACTGTGGAGAAGGGCCATTGACAGCCATTCCCTGTAGACATGACAGAGGTATTGCTGTGGAGAAGGGCCATTGAGAGCCATTCCCTATAGACATGACAGAGGTATCACTGTGGAGAAGGGCCATTTAAGCCACTCCCTGTAGACATGACAGAGGTATGGCTGTGGAGAAGGGCCATTGACAGCCATTCCCTGTAGACATGACAGAGATATCACTGTGGAGAAGGGCCATTGACAGCCATTCCCTGTAGACATGACAGAGATATTGCTGTGGAGAAGGGCCATTGACAGCCATTCCATGTAGACATGACAGAGATATCACTGTGGAGAAGGGCCATTGACAGCCATTCCCTATAGACATGACAGAGGTATCACTATAGTGATGGGCCATTGACAGATATTCCCTGTAGATATGACAGAGGTATCACTGTGGAGAAGGGCCATTGACAGCCATTCCCTGTAGACATGACAGAGGTATTGCTGTGGAGAAGGGCCATTGACAGCCATTCCCTATAGACATGACAGAGGTATCACTGTGGAGAAGGGCCATTGACAGCCATTCCCTGTAGACATGACAGAGGTATTGCTGTGGAGAAGGGCCATTGACAGCCATTCCCTGTAGACATGACAGAGGTATTGCTGTGGATAAGGGCCATTGACAGCCATTCCCTATAGACATGACAGAGGTATCGCTGTGGAGAAGGGCCATTGACAGCCATTCCCTGTAGACATGACAGAGGTATCACTGTGGAGAAGGGCCATTGACAGCCATTCCCTGTAGACATGACAAGGGCATTGCTGTGGAGAAGGGCCATTGACAGCCATTCCCTGTAGACATGACAGAGGTATCACTGTGAAGAAGCGCCATTGACAGCCATTCCCTGTAGACATGACAGAGATAACACTGTGGAGAAGGGCCATTGACAGCCATTCCCTGCAGACATGACAGAGGTATTGCTGTGGAGAAGGGCCATTGACAGCCATTCCCTGTAGATATGACAGATGTATCACTGTGGAGAAGGGCAATTTGACAGCCATTCCCTATAGACATGACAGAGGTATCACTGTGGAGAAGGGCCATTGACAGCCATTCCCTGTAGACATGACAGAGGTATTGCTGTGGAGAAGGGCCATTGAGAGCCATTCCCTATACACATGACAGAGGTATCACTGTGGAGAAGGGCCAATGACAGCCATACCCTCTAGACATGACAGAGGTATTGCTGTGGAGAAGAGCCATTGACAGCCATTCCCTGTAGACATGACAGCGATATCACTGTGGAGAAGGGCCATTGATAGCCATTCCCTGTAGACATGAAAGAGGTATCACTGTGGAGAAGGGCCATTGACAGCCATTCCTTGTACACATGGCAGAGGTATCACTGTGGAGACGGGCCATTGACAGCCATTCCCTGTAGACATGACAGAGGTATCACTGTGGAGAAGGGCTATTCACAGCCATTCCCTGTAGACATGACAGAGATAACACTGTGGAGAAGGGCCATTGACAGCCATTCCCTGTAGACATGACAGAGGTATTGCTGTGGAGAAGGGCCATTGAGAGTCATTCCCTATAGACATGACAGAGGTATCACTGTGGAGAAGGGCCAATGACAGCCATACCCTGTAGAAATGACAGAGGTATCACTGTGGAGACGGGCTATTGCCAGCCATTCCTTGTAGACATGACAGAGGTATCACTATAGAGATGGGCCATTGACAGCCATTCCCTGTATACATGACAGAGGTATCACTGTGAAGAAGGGCCATTGACAGCCATTCCCTGTAGACGTTACAGAGATTTCACTGTAGAGAAGGGCCATTGACAGCCATTCCCTGTAGACATGACAGAGGAAACACTGTGGTGAAGGGACATTGACAGCCATTCCCTGTAGACATAACAGAGATAACACTGTGGAGAAGGGCCATTGACAGCCATTCCCTGTAGACATGACAGAGGTATTGCTGTGGAGAAGGGCCATTGAGAGCCATTCCCTATAGACATGACAGAGGTATCACTGTGGAGAAGGGCCATTTAGAGCCACTCCCTGTAGACATGACAGAGGTATGGCTGTGGAGAAGGGCCATTGACAGCCATTCCCTGTAGACATGACAGAGATATCACTGTGGAGAAGGGCCATTGACAGCCATTCCCTGTAGACATGACAGAGATATTGCTGTGGAGAAGGGCCATTGACAGCCATACCATGTAGACATGACAGAGATATCACTGTGGAGAAGGGCCATTGACAGCCATTCCCTATAGACATGACAGAGGTATCACTATAGTGATGGGCCATTGACAGATATTCCCTGTAGATATGACAGAGGTATCACTGTGGAGAAGGGCCATTGACAGCCATTCCCTGTAGACATGACAGAGGTATTGCTGTGGAGAAGGGCCATTGACAGCCATTCCCTATAGACATGACAGAGGTATCACTGTGGAGAAGGGCCATTGACAGCCATTCCCTGTAGACATGACAGAGGTATTGCTGTGGAGAAGGGCCATTGACAGCCATTCCCTGTAGACATGACAGAGGTATTGCTGTGGAGAAGGGCCATTGACAGCCATTCCTTATAGACATGACAGAGGTATCACTGTGGAGAAGGGCCATTGACAGCCATTCCCTGTAGACATGACAGAGGTATTGCTGTGGAGAAGGGCCATTGACAGCCATTCCCTGTAGACATGACAGAGATAACAATGTGGAGAAGGGCCATTGACAGCCATTCCCTGTAGACATGACAGAGGTATCACTGTGGAGAAGGGCCATTGACAGCCATTCCCTGTAGACATGACAAGGGCATTGCTGTGGAGAAGGGCCATTGACAGCCATTCCCTGTAGACATGACAGAGGTATCACTGTGAAGAAGCGCCATTGACAGCCATTCCCTGTAGACATGACAGAGATAACACTGTGGAGAAGGGCCATTGACAGCCATTCCCTGCAGACATGACAGAGGTATTGCTGTGGAGAAGGGCCATTGACAGCCATTCCCTGTAGATATGACAGATGTATCACTGTGGAGAAGGGCAATTTGACAGCCATTCCCTATAGACATGACAGAGGTATCACTGTGGAGAAGGGCCATTGACAGCCATTGACAGCCATTCCCTGTAGACATGACAGAGGTATTGCTGTGGAGAAGGGCCATTGAGAGCCATTCCCTATACACATGACAGAGGTATCAATGTGGAGAAGGGCCAATGACAGCCATACCCTCTAGACATGACAGAGGTATTGCTGTGGAGAAGGGCCATTGACAGCCATTCCCTGTAGACATGACAGCGATATCACTGTGGAGAAGGGCCATTGATAGCCATTTCCTGTAGACATGAAAGAGGTATCACTGTGGAGAAGGGCCATTGAGAGCCATTCCTTGTACACATGGCAGAGGTATCACTGTGGAGACGGGCCATTGACAGCCATTCCCTGTAGACATGACAGAGGTATCACTGTGGAGAAGGGCTATTCACAGCCATTCCCTGTAGACATGACAGAGATAACACTGTGGAGAAGGGCCATTGACAGCCATTCCCTGTAGACATGACAGAGGTATTGCTGTGGAGAAGGGCCATTGAGAGTCATTCCCTATAGACATGACAGAGGTATCACTGTGGAGAAGGGCCAATGACAGCCATACCCTGTAGAAATGACAGAGGTATCACTGTGGAGACGGGCTATTGCCAGCCATTCCTTGTAGACATGACAGAGGTATCACTATAGAGATGGGCCATTGACAGCCATTCCCTGTATACATGACAGAGGTATCACTGTGAAGAAGGGCCATTGACAGCCATTCCCTGTAGACGTTACAGAGATTTCACTGTAGAGAAGGGCCATTGACAGCCATTCCCTGTAGACATGACAGAGGAAACACTGTGGTGAAGGGACATTGACAGCCATTCCCTGTAGACATAACAGAGATAACACTGTGGAGAAGGGCCATTGACAGCCATTCCCTGTAGACATGACAGAGGTATTGCTGTGGAGAAGGGCCATTGAGAGCCATTCCCTATAGACATGACAGAGGTATCACTGTGGAGAAGGGCCATTTAGAGCCACTCCCTGTAGACATGACAGAGGTATGGCTGTGGAGAAGGGCCATTGACAGCCATTCCCTGTAGACATGACAGAGATATCACTGTGGAGAAGGGCCATTGACAGCCATTCCCTGTAGACATGACAGAGATATTGCTGTGGAGAAGGGCCATTGACAGCCATTCCATGTAGACATGACAGAGATATCACTGTGGAGAAGGGCCATTGACAGCCATTCCCTATAGACATGACAGAGGTATCACTATAGTGATGGGCCATTGACAGATATTCCCTGTAGATATGACAGAGGTATCACTGTGGAGAAGGGCCATTGACAGCCATTCCCTGTAGACATGACAGAGGTATTGCTGTGGAGAAGGGCCATTGACAGCCATTCCCTATAGACATGACAGAGGTATCACTGTGGAGAAGGGCCATTGACAGCCATTCCCTGTAGACATGACAGAGGTATTGCTGTGGAGAAGGGCCATTGACAGCCATTCCCTGTAGACATGACAGAGGTATTGCTGTGGAGAAGGGCCATTGACAGCCATTCCTTATAGACATGACAGAGGTATCACTGTGGAGAAGGGCCATTGACAGCCATTCCCTGTAGACATGACAGAGGTATTGCTGTGGAGAAGGGCCATTGACAGCCATTCCCTGTAGACATGACAGAGATAACAATGTGGAGAAGGGCCATTGACAGCCATTCCCTGTAGACATGACAGAGGTATCACTGTGGAGAAGGGCCATTGACAGCCATTCCCTGTAGACATGACAAGGGCATTGCTGTGGAGAAGGGCCATTGACAGCCATTCCCTGTAGACATGACAGAGGTATCACTGTGAAGAAGCGCCATTGACAGCCATTCCCTGTAGACATGACAGAGATAACACTGTGGAGAAGGGCCATTGACAGCCATTCCCTGCAGACATGACAGAGGTATTGCTGTGGAGAAGGGCCATTGACAGCCATTCCCTGTAGATATGACAGATGTATCACTGTGGAGAAGGGCAATTTGACAGCCATTCCCTATAGACATGACAGAGGTATCACTGTGGAGAAGGGCCATTGACAGCCATTGACAGCCATTCCCTGTAGACATGACAGAGGTATTGCTGTGGAGAAGGGCCATTGAGAGCCATTCCCTATACACATGACAGAGGTATCAATGTGGAGAAGGGCCAATGACAGCCATACCCTCTAGACATGACAGAGGTATTGCTGTGGAGAAGGGCCATTGACAGCCATTCCCTGTAGACATGACAGCGATATCACTGTGGAGAAGGGCCATTGATAGCCATTTCCTGTAGACATGAAAGAGGTATCACTGTGGAGAAGGGCCATTGAGAGCCATTCCTTGTACACATGGCAGAGGTATCACTGTGGAGACGGGCCATTGACAGCCATTCCCTGTAGACATGACAGAGGTATCACTGTGGAGAAGGGCTATTCACAGCCATTCCCTGTAGACATGACAGAGATAACACTGTGGAGAAGGGACATTGACAGCCATTCCCTGTAGACATGACAGAGATATCACTGTGGATAAGGGCCATTGACAGCCATTCCCTATAGACATGACAGAGATATCACTGTGGAGAAGGACCATTGACAGCCATTCCCTGTAGATATGACAGAGATATCACTGTGGAGAAGGGCCATTGACAGCCATTCCCTGTAGACATGACAGAGGTATTGCTGTGGAGAAGGGTCATCGACAGCCATTCCTTGTGGACATGACAGAGATATCACTGTGGAGAAGGGCCATTGACAGCCATTCCTTGTAGACATGTCAGAGGTATCTCTGTGGAGAAGGGTCATCGACAGCCATTCCTTGTAGACATGACAGAGGTATCACCTTGGAGAAGGGCCATTGAGAGCCATTCCCTATAGACATGACAGAGGTATCACTGTGGAGAAGGGCCAATGACAGCCATACCCTGTAGACATGACAGAGGTACCACTGTGGAGACGGGCTATTGCCAGCCATTCCTTGTAGACATGACAGAGGTATCACTATAGAGATGGGCCATTGACAGCCATTCCCTGTAGACATGACAGCGATCTCACTGTAGAGAAGGGCCATTGACAGCCATTCCCTGTAGACATGACAGAGGTATCACTGTGGAGAAAAGCCATTGACAGCCATTCCCTGTAGATATGACAGAGATAACACTGTGGAGAAGGGCCATTGACAGCCATTCCCTGTAGACATGACAGAGGTATTGCTGTGGAGAAGGGCCATTGAGAGCCATTCCCTATAGACATGACAGAGGTATCACTGTGGAGAAGGGCCAATGACAGCCATACCCTGTAGACATGACAGAGGTATCACTGTGGAGACGGGCTATTGCCAGCCATTCCTTGTAGACATGACAGAGGTATCACTATAGAGATGGGCCATTGACAGCCATTCCCTGTAGACATTACAGAGATCTCACTGTAGAGAAGGGCCATTGACAGCCATTCCCTGTAGACATGACAGAGGTATCACTGTGGAGAAAAGCCATTGACAGACATTCCCTGTGGACATGACAGAGATAACACTGTGGAGAAGGGCCATTGACAGCCATTCCCTGTAGACATGACAGAGGTATCACTGTGGAGAAAAGCCATTGACAGCCATTCCCTGTAGACATGACAGAGATAACACTGTGGAGAAGGGAAATTGACAGCCATTCCCTGTAGACATGACAGAGGTATTGCTGTGGAGAAGGGCCATTGAGAGCCATTCCCTATAGACATGACAGAGGTATCACTGTGGAGAAGGGCCATTTAGAGCCACTCCCTGTAGACATGACAGAGGTATGGCTGTGGAGAAGGGCCATTGACAGCCATTCCCTGTAGACATGACAGAGATATCACTGTGGAGAAGGGCCATTGACAGCCATTCCCTGTAGACATGAAAGAGGTATCACTGTGGAGAGGGGCCATTGACAGCCATTCCTTGTAGACATGACAGTGGTATCACAGTGGAGACGGGCTATTGCCAGCCATTCCTTGTAGACATGACAGAGGTATCACTATGGAGTGGGCCATTGACAGCCATTCCCTGTATACATGACAGAGGTATCACTGTGGAGAAGGGCCATTGACAGCCATTCCCTGTAGACATGACTGAGATCTCACTGTAGAGAAGGGCCATTGACAGCCATTCCCTGTAGACATGACAGAGGTATCACTGTGGAGAAAAGCCATTGACAGCCATTCCCTGTAATATGACAGAGATAACACTGTGGAGAAGGGCCATTGACAGCCATTCCCTGTAAACATGACAGAGGTATTGCTGTGGAGAAGGGCCATTGAGAGCCATTCCCTATAGACATGACAGAGGTATCACTGTGGAGAAGGGCCAATGACAGCCATACCCTGTAGACATGACAGAGGTATCATTGTGGAGATGGGCTATTGCCAGCCATTCCTTGTAGACATGACAGAGGTATCACTGTGGAGAAGGGCCATTGACAGCCATTCCCTGTAGACATGACAGAGATATCACTGTGGAGAAGGGCCATTGACAGCCATTCCCTATAGACATGACAGAGGTATCACTGTGGAGAAGGGCTATTGACAGCCATTCCCTGTAGACATGACAGAGATATCACTGTTGAGAAGGGCTATTGACAGCTATTTCCTGTACACATGACAGAGTTATTGCTGTGGAGAAGGCTCATCGACAGCCATTCCTTGTAGACATGACAGAGGTATTACTGTAGAGAAGGGTCATCGACAGCCATTCCTTGTAGACATGACAGAGGTATCACTGTGGAGAAGGGCCATTGACGACCATTCCTTGTAGACATGACAGAGGTATTACTGTAGAGAAGGGTCATCGACAGCCATTCCTTGTAGACATGACAGAGGTATCACTGTGGAGAAGGGCCATTGACGACCATTCCTTGTAGACATGACAGAGGTATCACTGTGGACAAGGGCCATTTACAGCCATTCCCTGTAGACATGACAGAGGTATTACTGTAGAGAAGGGTCATCGACAGCCATTCCTTGTAGACATGACAGAGGTATCACTGTGGAGAAGGGCCATTGATAGCCATTCCCTGTAGACATGAAAGAGGTATCACTGTGGAGAAGGGCCATTGACAGCCATTCCTTGTACACATGACAGAGGTATCACTGTGGAGACGGGCCATTGACAGCCATTCCCTGTAGACATGACAGATGTATCACTGTGGAGAAGGGCTATTCACAGCCATTCCCTGTAGACATGACAGAGATAACACTGTGGAGAAGGGCCATTGACAGCCATTCCCTGTAGACATGACAGAGATATCACTGTGGATAAGGGCCATTGACAGCCATTCCCTATAGACATGACAGAGGTATCACTGAGGAGAAGGACCATTGACAGCCATTCCCTGTAGACATGGTAGAGGGATCACTGTGGAGAAGGTCCATTGACAGCCATTCCCTGTAGACATGGTAGAGATATCACTGTGGAGAAGGGCCATTGAGAGTCATTCCCTGTAGACATGACAGAGATATCACTGTGGATAAGGGCCATTGACAGCCATTCCCTATAGACATGACAGAGATATCACTGTGGAGAAGGGCCATTGACAGCCATTCCCTATAGACATGACAAAGGTATCTCTGTGGAGAAGGACCATTGACAGCCATTCCCTGTAGATATGACAGAGATATCACTGTGGAGAAGGGCCATTGACAGCCATTCCCTGTAGACATGACAGAGGTATCACTGTGGAGAAGGGCCAATAACAGCCATACCCTGCAGAAATGACAGAGGTATCACTGTGGAGACGGGCTATTGCCAGCCATTCCTTGTAGACATGATAGAGGTATCACTATAGAGATGGGCCATTGACAGCCATTCCCTGTATACATGACAGAGGTATCACTGTGGAGAAGGGCCATTGACAGCCATTCCCTGTAGACGTTACAGAGATTTCACTGTAGAGAAGGGCCATTGACAGCCATTCCCTGTAGACATGACAGAGATAACACTGTGGTGAAGGGACATTGACAGCCATTCCCTGTAGACATGACAGAGATAACACTGTGGAGAAGGGCCATTGACAGCCATTCCCTGTAGACATGACAGAGGTATTGCTGTGGAGAAGGGCCATTGAGAGCCATTCCCTATAGACATGACAGAGGTATCACTGTGGAGAAGGGCCATTTAGAGCCACTCCCTGTAGACATGACAGAGGTATGGCTGTGGAGAAGGGCCATTGACAGCCATTCCCTGTAGACATGACAGAGATATCACTGTGGAGAAGGGCCATTGACAGCCATTCCCTGTAGACATGACAGAGATATCACTGTGGAGGAGGGCCATTGACAGCCATTCCCTATAGACATGACAGAGGTATCACTATAGTGATGGGCCATTGACAGATATTCCCTGTAGATATGACAGAGGTATCACTGTGGAGAAGGGCCATTGACAGCCATTCCCTATATACATGACAGAGGTATTGCTGTGGAGAAGGGCCATTGACAGCCATTCCCTATAGACATGACAGAGGTATCACTGTGGAGAAGGGCCATTGACAGCCATTCCCTGTAGACATGACAGAGGTATTGCTGTGGAGAAGGGCCATTGACAGCCATTCCCTGTAGACATGACAGAGGTATTGCTGTGGAGAAGGGCCATTGACAGCCATTCCCTATAGACATGACAGAGGTATCACTGTGGAGAAGGGCCATTGACAGCCATTCCCTGTAGACATGACAGAGATAACACTGTGGAGAAGGGCCATTGACAGCCATTCCCTGTAGACATGACAGAGGTATCACTGTGGAGAAGGGCAATTGACAGCCATTCCCTGTAGACATGACAAGGGCATTGCTGTGGAGAAGGGCCATTGACAGCCATTCCCTGTAGACATGACAGAGGTATCACTGTGAAGAAGCGCCATTGACAGCCATTCCCTGTAGACATGACAGAGATAACACTGTGGAGATGGGCCATTGACAGCCATTCCCTGCAGACATGACAGAGGTATTGCTGTGGAGAAGGGCCATTGACAGCCATTCCCTGTAGATATGATAGATGTATCACTGTGGAGAAGGGCAATTTGACAGCCATTCCCTATAGACATGACAGAGGTATCACTGTGGAGAAGGGCCATTGACAGCCATTCCCTGTAGACATGACAGAGGTATTGCTGTGGAGAAGGGCCATTGAGAGCCATTCCCTATACACATGACAGAGGTATCAATGTGGAGAAGGGCCAATGACAGCCATACCCTCTAGACATGACAGAGGTATTGCTGTGGAGAAGAGCCATTGACAGCCATTCCCTGTAGACATGACAGCGATATCACTGTGGAGAAGGGCCATTGATAGCCATTCCCTGTAGACATGAAAGAGGTATCACTGTGGAGAAGGGCCATTGACAGCCATTCCTTGTACACATGACAGAGGTATCACTGTGGAGACGGGCCATTGACAGCCATTCCCTGTAGACATGACAGAGGTATCACTGTGGAGAAGGGCTATTCACAGCCATTCCCTGTAGACATGACAGAGATAACACTGTGGAGAAAGGCCATTGACAGCCATTCCCTGTAGACATGACAGAGATATCACCGTGGATAAGGGCCATTGACAGCCATTCCCTATAGACATGACAGAGGTATTACTGAGGAGAACGACCATTGACAGCCATTCCCTGTAGACATGGTAGAGGGATCACTGTGGAGAAGGTCCATTGACAGCCATTCCCTGTAGACATGGTAGAGATATCACTGTGGAGAAGGGCCATTGAGAGCCATTCCCTGTAGACATGACAGAGATATCACTGTGGATAAGAGCCATTGACAGCCATTCCCTATAGACATGACAGAGATATCACTGTGGAGAAGGGCCATTGACAGCCATTCCCTATAGACATGACAAAGATATCTCTGTGGAGAAGGACCATTGACAGCCATTCCCTGTAGATATGACAGAGATATCACTGTGGAGAAGGGCCATTGACAGCCATTCCCTGTAGACATGACAGAGGTATTGCTGTGGAGAAGGGTTATCGACAGCCATTCCTTGTGGACATGACAGAGATATCACTGTGGAGAAGGGCCATTGACAGCCATTCCTTGTAGACAGGTCAGAGGTATCTCTGTGGAGAAGGGTCATCGACAGCCATTCCTTGTAGACATGACAGAGGTATCACCTTGGAGAAGGGCCATTGACAGCCATTCCCTGTAGACATGACAGAGGTATCACTGTGGACAAGGGCCATTTAGAGCCACTCCCTGTAGACATGACAGAGGTATGGCTGTGGAGAAGGGCCATTGACAGCCATTCCCTGTAGACATGACAGAGATATCACTGTGGAGAAGGGCCATTGACAGCCATTCCCTGTAGACATGACAGAGGGATTGCTGTGGAGAAGGGCCATTGAGAGCCATTCCCTATAGACATGACAGAGGTATCACTCTGGAGAAGGGCCAATGACAGCCATACCCTGTAGACATGACAGAGGTATCACTGTGGAGACGGGCTATTGCCAGCCATTCCTTGTAGACATGACAGAGGTATCACTATAGAGATGGGCCATTGACAGCCATTCCCTGTAGACATGACAGAGATCTCACTGTAGAGAAGGGCCATTGACAGCCATTCCCTGTAGACATGACAGAGGTATCACTGTGGAGAAAAGCCATTGACAGCCATTCCCTGTAGATATGACAGAGATAACACTGTGGAGAAGGGCCATTGACAGCCATTCCCTGTAGACATGACAGAGGTATTGCTGTGGAGATGGGCCATTGAGAGCCATTCCCTATAGACATGACAGAGGTATCACTGTGGAGAAGGGCCAATGACAGCCATACCCTGTAGACATGACAGAGGTATCACTGTGGAGACGGGCTATTGCCAGCCATTCCTTGTAGACATGACAGAGGTATCACTATAGAGATGGGCCATTGACAGCCATTCCCTGTAGACATGACAGAGATCTCACTGTAGAGAAGGGCCATTGACAGCCATTCCCTGTAGACATGACAGAGATATTGCTGTGGAGAAGGGCCATTGACAGCCATTCCATGTAGACATGACAGAGATATCACTGTGGAGAAGGGCCATTGACAGCCATTCCCTATAGACATGACAGAGGTATCACTATAGTGATGGGCCATTGACAGATATTCCCTGTAGATATGACAGAGGTATCACTGTGGAGAAGGGCCATTGACAGCCATTCCCTGTAGACATGACAGAGGTATTGCTGTGGAGAAGGGCCATTGACAGCCATTCCCTATAGACATGACAGAGGTATCACTGTGGAGAAGGGCCATTGACAGCCATTCCCTGTAGACATGACAGAGGTATTGCTGTGGAGAAGGGCCATTGACAGCCATTCCCTGTAGACATGACAGAGGTATTGCTGTGGAGAAGGGCCATTGACAGCCATTCCCTATAGACATGACAGAGGTATCGCTGTGGAGAAGGGCCATTGACAGCCATTCCCTGTAGACATGACAGAGGTATTGCTGTGGAGAAGGGCCATTGACAGCCATTCCCTGTAGACATGACAGAGATAACACTGTGGAGAAGGGCCATTGACAGCCATTCCCTGTAGACATGACAGAGGTATCACTGTGGAGAAGGGCCATTGACAGCCATTCCCTGTAGACATGACAAGGGCATTGCTGTGGAGAAGGGCCATTGACAGCCATTCCCTGTAGACATGACAGAGGTATCACTGTGAAGAAGGGCCATTGACAGCCATTCCCTGTAGACATGACAGAGATAACACTGTAGAGAAGGGCCATTGACAGCCATTCCCTGCAGACATGACAGAGGTATTGCTGTGGAGAAGGGCCATTGACAGCCATTCCCTGTAGATATGACAGATGTATCACTGTGGAGAAGGGCAATTTGACAGCCATTCCCTATAGACATGACAGAGGTATCACTGTGGAGAAGGGCCATTGACAGCCATTCCCTGTAGACATGACAGAGGTATTGCTGTGGAGAAGGGCCATTGAGAGCCATTCCCTATACACATGACAGAGGTATCACTGTGGAGAAGGGCCAATGACAGCCATACCCTCTAGACATGACAGAGGTATTGCTGTGGAGAAGAGCCATTGACAGCCATTCCCTGTAGACATGACAGCGATATCACTGTGGAGAAGGGCCATTGATAGCCATTCCCTGTAGACATGAAAGAGGTATCACTGTGGAGAAGGGCCATTGACAGCCATTCCTTGTACACATGGCAGAGGTATCACTGTGGAGACGGGCCATTGACAGCCATTCCCTGTAGACATGACAGAGGTATCACTGTGGAGAAGGGCTATTCACAGCCATTCCCTGTAGACATGACAGAGATAACACTGTGGAGAAGGGCCATTGACAGCCATTCCCTGTAGACATGACAGAGGTATTGCTGTGGAGAAGGGCCATTGAGAGTCATTCCCTATAGACATGACAGAGGTATCACTGTGGAGAAGGGCCAATGACAGCCATACCCTGTAGAAATGACAGAGGTATCACTGTGGAGACGGGCTATTGCCAGCCATTCCTTGTAGACATGACAGAGGTATCACTATAGAGATGGGCCATTGACAGCCATTCCCTGTATACATGACAGAGGTATCACTGTGGAGAAGGGCCATTGACAGCCATTCCCTGTAGACGTTACAGAGATTTCACTGTAGAGAAGGGCCATTGACAGCCATTCCCTGTAGACATGACAGAGGTAACACTGTGGTGAAGGGACATTGACAGCCATTCCCTGTAGACATGACAGAGATAACACCGTGGAGAAGGGCCATTGACAGCCATTCCCTGTAGACATGACAGAGGTATTGCTGTGGAGAAGGGCCATTGAGAGCCATTCCCTATAGACATGACAGAGGTATCACTGTGGAGAAGGGCCATTTAGAGCCACTCCCTGTAGACATGACAGAGGTATGGCTGTGGAGAAGGGCCATTGACAGCCATTCCCTGTAGACATGACAGAGATATCACTGTGGAGAAGGGCCATTGACAGCCATTCCCTGTAGACATGACAGAGATATTGCTGTGGAGAAGGGCCATTGACAGCCATTCCATGTAGACATGACAGAGATATCACTGTGGAGAAGGGCCATTGACAGCCATTCCCTATAGACATGACAGAGGTATCACTATAGTGATGGGCCATTGACAGATATTCCCTGTAGATATGACAGAGCTATCACTGTGGAGAAGGGCCATTGACAGCCATTCCCTGTAGACATGACAGAGGTATTGCTGTGGAGAAGGGCCATTGACAGCCATTCCCTATAGACATGACAGAGGTATCACTGTGGAGAAGGGCCATTGACAGCCATTCCCTGTAGACATGACAGAGGTATTGCTGTGGAGAAGGGCCATTGACAGCCATTCCCTGTAGACATGACAGAGGTATTGCTGTGGAGAAGGGCCATTGACAGCCATTCCCTATAGACATGACAGAGGTATCACTGTGGAGAAGGGCCATTGACAGCCATTCCCTGTAGACATGACAGAGGTATTGCTGTGGAGAAGGGCCATTGACAGCCATTCCCTGTAGACATGACAGAGATAACAATGTGGAGAAGGGCCATTGACAGCCATTCCCTGTAGACATGACAGAGGTATCACTGTGGAGAAGGGCCATTGACAGCCATTCCCTGTAGACATGACAAGGGCATTGCTGTGGAGAAGGGCCATTGACAGCCATTCCCTGTAGACATGACAGAGGTATCACTGTGAAGAAGCGCCATTGACAGCCATTCCCTGTAGACATGACAGAGATAACACTGTGGAGAAGGGCCATTGACAGCCATTCCCTGCAGACATGACAGAGGTATTGCTGTGGAGAAGGGCCATTGACAGCCATTCCCTGTAGATATGACAGATGTATCACTGTGGAGAAGGGCAATTTGACAGCCATTCCCTATAGACATGACAGAGGTATCACTGTGGAGAAGGGCCATTGACAGCCATTCCCTGTAGACATGACAGAGGTATTGCTGTGGAGAAGGGCCATTGAGAGCCATTCCCTATACACATGACAGAGGTATCAATGTGGAGAAGGGCCAATGACAGCCATACCCTCTAGACATGACAGAGGTATTGCTGTGGAGAAGAGCCATTGACAGCCATTCCCTGTAGACATGACAGCGATATCACTGTGGAGAAGGGCCATTGATAGCCATTCCCTGTAGACATGAAAGAGGTATCACTGTGGAGAAGGGCCATTGACAGCCATTCCTTGTACACATGGCAGAGGTATCACTGTGGAGACGGGCCATTGACAGCCATTCCCTGTAGACATGACAGAGGTATCACTGTGGAGAAGGGCTATTCACAGCCATTCCCTGTAGACATGACAGAGATAACACTGTGGAGAAGGGCCATTGACAGCCATTCCCTGTAGACATGACAGAGATATCACTGTGGATAAGGGCCATTGACAGCCATTCCCTATAGACATGACAGAGATATCACTGTGGAGAAGGGCCATTGACAGCCATTCCCTATAGACATGACAAAGGTATCTCTGTGGAGAAGGACCATTGACAGCCATTCCCTGTAGATATGACAGAGATATCACTGTGGAGAAGGGCCATTGACAGCCATTCCCTGTAGACATGACAGAGGTATTGCTGTGGAGAAGGGTCATCGACAGCCATTCCTTGTGGACATGACAGAGATATCACTGTGGAGAAGGGCCATTGACAGCCATTCCTTGTAGACATGTCAGAGGTATCTCTGTGGAGAAGGGTCATCGACAGCCATTCCTTGTAGACATGACAGAGGTATCACCTTGGAGAAGGGCCATTGAGAGCCATTCCCTATAGACATGACAGAGGTATCACTGTGGAGAAGGGCCAATGACAGCCATACCCTGTAGAAATGACAGAGGTATCACTGTGGAGACGGGCTATTGCCAGCCATTCCTTGTAGACATGACAGAGGTATCACTATAGAGATGGGCCATTGACAGCCATTCCCTGTATACATGACAGAGGTATCACTGTGGAGAAGGGCCATTGACAGCCATTCCCTGTAGACGTTACAGAGATTTCACTGTAGAGAAGGGCCATTGACAGCCATTCCCTGTAGACATGACAGAGGAAACACTGTGGTGAAGGGACATTGACAGCCATTCCCTGTAGACATGACAGAGATAACACTGTGGAGAAGGGCCATTGACAGCCATTCCCTGTAGACATGACAGAGGTATTGCTGTGGAGAAGGGCCATTGAGAGCCATTCCCTATAGACATGACAGAGGTATCACTGTGGAGAAGGGCCATTTAGAGCCACTCCCTGTAGACATGACAGAGGTATGGCTGTAGAGAAGGGCCATTGACAGCCATTCCCTGTAGACATGACAGAGATATCACTGTGGAGAAGGGCCATTGACAGCCATTCCCTGTAGACATGACAGAGATATTGCTGTGGAGAAGGGCCATTGACAGCCATTCCATGTAGACATGACAGAGATATCACTGTGGAGAAGGGCCATTGACAGCCATTCCCTATAGACATGACAGAGGTATCACTATAGTGATGGGCCATTGACAGATATTCCCTGTAGATATGACAGAGGTATCACTGTGGAGAAGGGCCATTGACAGCCATTCCCTGTAGACATGACAGAGGTATTGCTGTGGAGAAGGGCCATTGACAGCCATTCCCTATAGACATGACAGAGGTATCACTGTGGAGAAGGGCCATTGACAGCCATTCCCTGTAGACATGACAGAGGTATTGCTGTGGAGAAGGGCCATTGACAGCCATTCCCTGTAGACATGACAGAGGTATTGCTGTGGAGAAGGGCCATTGACAGCCATTCCTTATAGACATGACAGAGGTATCACTGTGGAGAAGGGCCATTGACAGCCATTCCCTGTAGACATGACAGAGGTATTGCTGTGGAGAAGGGCCATTGACAGCCATTCCCTGTAGACATGACAGAGATAACAATGTGGAGAAGGGCCATTGACAGCCATTCCCTGTAGACATGACAGAGGTATCACTGTGGAGAAGGGCCATTGACAGCCATTCCCTGTAGACATGACAAGGGCATTGCTGTGGAGAAGGGCCATTGACAGCCATTCCCTGTAGACATGACAGAGGTATCACTGTGAAGAAGCGCCATTGACAGCCATTCCCTGTAGACATGACAGAGATAACACTGTGGAGAAGGGCCATTGACAGCCATTCCCTGCAGACATGACAGAGGTATTGCTGTGGAGAAGGGCCATTGACAGCCATTCCCTGTAGATATGACAGATGTATCACTGTGGAGAAGGGCAATTTGACAGCCATTCCCTATAGACATGACAGAGGTATCACTGTGGAGAAGGGCCATTGACAGCCATTCCCTGTAGACATGACAGAGGTATTGCTGTGGAGAAGTGCCATTGAGAGCCATTCCCTATACACATGACAGAGGTATCAATGTGGAGAAGGGCCAATGACAGCCATACCCTCTAGACATGACAGAGGTATTGCTGTGGAGAAGAGCCATTGACAGCCATTCCCTGTAGACATGACAGCGATATCACTGTGGAGAAGGGCCATTGATAGCCATTCCCTGTAGACATGAAAGAGGTATCACTGTGGAGAAGGGCCATTGACAGCCATTCCTTGTACACATGGCAGAGGTATCACTGTGGAGACGGGCCATTGACAGCCATTCCCTGTAGACATGACAGAGGTATCACTGTGGAGAAGGGCTATTCACAGCCATTCCCTGTAGACATGACAGAGATAACACTGTGGAGAAGGGCCATTGACAGCCATTCCCTGTAGACATGACAGAGATATCACTGTGGATAAGGGCCATTGACAGCCATTCCCTATAGACATGACAGAGATATCACTGTGGAGAAGGGCCATTGACAGCCATTCCCTATAGACATGACAAAGGTATCTCTGTGGAGAAGGACCATTGACAGCCATTCCCTGTAGATATGACAGAGATATCACTGTGGAGAAGGGCCATTGACAGCCATTCCCTGTAGACATGACAGAGGTATTGCTGTGGAGAAGGGTCATCGACAGCCATTCCTTGTGGACATGACAGAGATATCACTGTGGAGAAGGGCCATTGACAGCCATTCCTTGTAGACATGTCAGAGGTATCTCTGTGGAGAAGGGTCATCGACAGCCATTCCTTGTAGACATGACAGAGGTATCACCTTGGAGAAGGGCCATTGAGAGCCATTCCCTATAGACATGACAGAGGTATCACTGTGGAGAAGGGCCAATGACAGCCATACCCTGTAGAAATGACAGGTATCACTGTGGAGACGGGCTATTGCCAGCCATTCCTTGTAGACATGACAGAGGTATCACTATAGAGATGGGCCATTGACAGCCATTCCCTGTATACATGACAGAGGTATCACTGTGGAGAAGGGCCATTGACAGCCATTCCCTGTAGACGTTACAGAGATTTCACTGTAGAGAAGGGCCATTGACAGCCATTCCCTGTAGACATGACAGAGGAAACACTGTGGTGAAGGGACATTGACAGCCATTCCCTGTAGACATGACAGAGATAACACTGTGGAGAAGGGCCATTGACAGCCATTCCCTGTAGACATGACAGAGGTATTGCTGTGGAGAAGGGCCATTGAGAGCCATTCCCTATAGACATGACAGAGGTATCACTGTGGAGAAGGGCCATTTAGAGCCACTCCCTGTAGACATGACAGAGGTATGGCTGTAGAGAAGGGCCATTGACAGCCATTCCCTGTAGACATGACAGAGATATCACTGTGGAGAAGGGCCATTGACAGCCATTCCCTGTAGACATGACAGAGATATTGCTGTGGAGAAGGGCCATTGACAGCCATTCCATGTAGACATGACAGAGATATCACTGTGGAGAAGGGCCATTGACAGCCATTCCCTATAGACATGACAGAGGTATCACTATAGTGATGGGCCATTGACAGATATTCCCTGTAGATATGACAGAGGTATCACTGTGGAGAAGGGCCATTGACAGCCATTCCCTGTAGACATGACAGAGGTATTGCTGTGGAGAAGGGCCATTGACAGCCATTCCCTATAGACATGACAGAGGTATCACTGTGGAGAAGGGCCATTGACAGCCATTCCCTGTAGACATGACAGAGGTATTGCTGTGGAGAAGGGCCATTGACAGCCATTCCCTGTAGACATGACAGAGGTATTGCTGTGGAGAAGGGCCATTGACAGCCATTCCTTATAGACATGACAGAGGTATCACTGTGGAGAAGGGCCATTGACAGCCATTCCCTGTAGACATGACAGAGGTATTGCTGTGGAGAAGGGCCATTGACAGCCATTCCCTGTAGACATGACAGAGATAACAATGTGGAGAAGGGCCATTGACAGCCATTCCCTGTAGACATGACAGAGGTATCACTGTGGAGAAGGGCCATTGACAGCCATTCCCTGTAGACATGACAAGGGCATTGCTGTGGAGAAGGGCCATTGACAGCCATTCCCTGTAGACATGACAGAGGTATCACTGTGAAGAAGCGCCATTGACAGCCATTCCCTGTAGACATGACAGAGATAACACTGTGGAGAAGGGCCATTGACAGCCATTCCCTGCAGACATGACAGAGGTATTGCTGTGGAGAAGGGCCATTGACAGCCATTCCCTGTAGATATGACAGATGTATCACTGTGGAGAAGGGCAATTTGACAGCCATTCCCTATAGACATGACAGAGGTATCACTGTGGAGAAGGGCCATTGACAGCCATTCCCTGTAGACATGACAGAGGTATTGCTGTGGAGAAGGGCCATTGAGAGCCATTCCCTATAGACATGACAGAGGTATCACTGTGGAGAAGGGCCAATGACAGCCATACCCTGTAGAAATGACAGAGGTATCACTGTGGAGACGGGCTATTGCCAGCCATTCCTTGTAGACATGACAGAGGTATCACTATAGAGATGGGCCATTGACAGCCATTCCCTGTATACATGACAGAGGTATCACTGTGGAGAAGGGCCATTGACAGCCATTCCCTGTAGACGTTACAGAGATTTCACTGTAGAGAAGGGCCATTGACAGCCATTCCCTGTAGACATGACAGAGGAAACACTGTGGTGAAGGGACATTGACAGCCATTCCCTGTAGACATGACAGAGATAACACTGTGGAGAAGGGCCATTGACAGCCATTCCCTGTAGACATGACAGAGGTATTGCTGTGGAGAAGGGCCATTGAGAGCCATTCCCTATAGACATGACAGAGGTATCACTGTGGAGAAGGGCCATTTAGAGCCACTCCCTGTAGACATGACAGAGGTATGGCTGTAGAGAAGGGCCATTGACAGCCATTCCCTGTAGACATGACAGAGATATCACTGTGGAGAAGGGCCATTGACAGCCATTCCCTGTAGACATGACAGAGATATTGCTGTGGAGAAGGGCCATTGACAGCCATTCCATGTAGACATGACAGAGATATCACTGTGGAGAAGGGCCATTGACAGCCATTCCCTATAGACATGACAGAGGTATCACTATAGTGATGGGCCATTGACAGATATTCCCTGTAGATATGACAGAGGTATCACTGTGGAGAAGGGCCATTGACAGCCATTCCCTGTAGACATGACAGAGGTATTGCTGTGGAGAAGGGCCATTGACAGCCATTCCCTATAGACATGACAGAGGTATCACTGTGGAGAAGGGCCATTGACAGCCATTCCCTGTAGACATGACAGAGGTATTGCTGTGGAGAAGGGCCATTGACAGCCATTCCCTGTAGACATGACAGAGGTATTGCTGTGGAGAAGGGCCATTGACAGCCATTCCTTATAGACATGACAGAGGTATCACTGTGGAGAAGGGCCATTGACAGCCATTCCCTGTAGACATGACAGAGGTATTGCTGTGGAGAAGGGCCATTGACAGCCATTCCCTGTAGACATGACAGAGATAACAATGTGGAGAAGGGCCATTGACAGCCATTCCCTGTAGACATGACAGAGGTATCACTGTGGAGAAGGGCCATTGACAGCCATTCCCTGTAGACATGACAAGGGCATTGCTGTGGAGAAGGGCCATTGACAGCCATTCCCTGTAGACATGACAGAGGTATCACTGTGAAGAAGCGCCATTGACAGCCATTCCCTGTAGACATGACAGAGATAACACTGTGGAGAAGGGCCATTGACAGCCATTCCCTGCAGACATGACAGAGGTATTGCTGTGGAGAAGGGCCATTGACAGCCATTCCCTGTAGATATGACAGATGTATCACTGTGGAGAAGGGCAATTTGACAGCCATTCCCTATAGACATGACAGAGGTATCACTGTGGAGAAGGGCCATTGACAGCCATTCCCTGTAGACATGACAGAGGTATTGCTGTGGAGAAGTGCCATTGAGAGCCATTCCCTATACACATGACAGAGGTATCAATGTGGAGAAGGGCCAATGACAGCCATACCCTCTAGACATGACAGAGGTATTGCTGTGGAGAAGAGCCATTGACAGCCATTCCCTGTAGACATGACAGCGATATCACTGTGGAGAAGGGCCATTGATAGCCATTCCCTGTAGACATGAAAGAGGTATCACTGTGGAGAAGGGCCATTGACAGCCATTCCTTGTACACATGGCAGAGGTATCACTGTGGAGACGGGCCATTGACAGCCATTCCCTGTAGACATGACAGAGGTATCACTGTGGAGAAGGGCTATTCACAGCCATTCCCTGTAGACATGACAGAGATAACACTGTGGAGAAGGGCCATTGACAGCCATTCCCTGTAGACATGACAGAGATATCACTGTGGATAAGGGCCATTGACAGCCATTCCCTATAGACATGACAGAGATATCACTGTGGAGAAGGGCCATTGACAGCCATTCCCTATAGACATGACAAAGGTATCTCTGTGGAGAAGGACCATTGACAGCCATTCCCTGTAGATATGACAGAGATATCACTGTGGAGAAGGGCCATTGACAGCCATTCCCTGTAGACATGACAGAGGTATTGCTGTGGAGAAGGGTCATCGACAGCCATTCCTTGTGGACATGACAGAGATATCACTGTGGAGAAGGGCCATTGACAGCCATTCCTTGTAGACATGTCAGAGGTATCTCTGTGGAGAAGGGTCATCGACAGCCATTCCTTGTAGACATGACAGAGGTATCACCTTGGAGAAGGGCCATTGAGAGCCATTCCCTATAGACATGACAGAGGTATCACTGTGGAGAAGGGCCAATGACAGCCATACCCTGTAGAAATGACAGGTATCACTGTGGAGACGGGCTATTGCCAGCCATTCCTTGTAGACATGACAGAGGTATCACTATAGAGATGGGCCATTGACAGCCATTCCCTGTATACATGACAGAGGTATCACTGTGGAGAAGGGCCATTGACAGCCATTCCCTGTAGACGTTACAGAGATTTCACTGTAGAGAAGGGCCATTGACAGCCATTCCCTGTAGACATGACAGAGGAAACACTGTGGTGAAGGGACATTGACAGCCATTCCCTGTAGACATGACAGAGATAACACTGTGGAGAAGGGCCATTGACAGCCATTCCCTGTAGACATGACAGAGGTATTGCTGTGGAGAAGGGCCATTGAGAGCCATTCCCTATAGACATGACAGAGGTATCACTGTGGAGAAGGGCCATTTAGAGCCACTCCCTGTAGACATGACAGAGGTATGGCTGTAGAGAAGGGCCATTGACAGCCATTCCCTGTAGACATGACAGAGATATCACTGTGGAGAAGGGCCATTGACAGCCATTCCCTGTAGACATGACAGAGATATTGCTGTGGAGAAGGGCCATTGACAGCCATTCCATGTAGACATGACAGAGATATCACTGTGGAGAAGGGCCATTGACAGCCATTCCCTATAGACATGACAGAGGTATCACTATAGTGATGGGCCATTGACAGATATTCCCTGTAGATATGACAGAGGTATCACTGTGGAGAAGGGCCATTGACAGCCATTCCCTGTAGACATGACAGAGGTATTGCTGTGGAGAAGGGCCATTGACAGCCATTCCCTATAGACATGACAGAGGTATCACTGTGGAGAAGGGCCATTGACAGCCATTCCCTGTAGACATGACAGAGGTATTGCTGTGGAGAAGGGCCATTGACAGCCATTCCCTGTAGACATGACAGAGGTATTGCTGTGGAGAAGGGCCATTGACAGCCATTCCTTATAGACATGACAGAGGTATCACTGTGGAGAAGGGCCATTGACAGCCATTCCCTGTAGACATGACAGAGGTATTGCTGTGGAGAAGGGCCATTGACAGCCATTCCCTGTAGACATGACAGAGATAACAATGTGGAGAAGGGCCATTGACAGCCATTCCCTGTAGACATGACAGAGGTATCACTGTGGAGAAGGGCCATTGACAGCCATTCCCTGTAGACATGACAAGGGCATTGCTGTGGAGAAGGGCCATTGACAGCCATTCCCTGTAGACATGACAGAGGTATCACTGTGAAGAAGCGCCATTGACAGCCATTCCCTGTAGACATGACAGAGATAACACTGTGGAGAAGGGCCATTGACAGCCATTCCCTGCAGACATGACAGAGGTATTGCTGTGGAGAAGGGCCATTGACAGCCATTCCCTGTAGATATGACAGATGTATCACTGTGGAGAAGGGCAATTTGACAGCCATTCCCTATAGACATGACAGAGGTATCACTGTGGAGAAGGGCCATTGACAGCCATTCCCTGTAGACATGACAGAGGTATTGCTGTGGAGAAGGGCCATTGAGAGCCATTCCCTATACACATGACAGAGGTATCAATGTGGAGAAGGGCCAATGACAGCCATACCCTCTAGACATGACAGAGGTATTGCTGTGGAGAAGAGCCATTGACAGCCATTCCCTGTAGACATGACAGCGATATCACTGTGGAGAAGGGCCATTGATAGCCATTCCCTGTAGACATGAAAGAGGTATCACTGTGGAGAAGGGCCATTGAGAGCCATTCCTTGTACACATGGCAGAGGTATCACTGTGGAGACGGGCCATTGACAGCCATTCCCTGTAGACATGACAGAGGTATCACTGTGGAGAAGGGCTATTCACAGCCATTCCCTGTAGACATGACAGAGATAACACTGTGGAGAAGGGCCATTGACAGCCATTCCCTGTAGACATGACAGAGATATCACTGTGGATAAGGGCCATTGACAGCCATTCCCTATAGACATGACAGAGATATCACTGTGGAGAAGGGCCATTGACAGCCATTCCCTATAGACATGACAAAGGTATCTCTGTGGAGAAGGACCATTGACAGCCATTCCCTGTAGATATGACAGAGATATCACTGTGGAGAAGGGCCATTGACAGCCATTCCCTGTAGACATGACAGAGGTATTGCTGTGGAGAAGGGTCATCGACAGCCATTCCTTGTGGACATGACAGAGATATCACTGTGGAGAAGGGCCATTGACAGCCATTCCTTGTAGACATGTCAGAGGTATCTCTGTGGAGAAGGGTCATCGACAGCCATTCCTTGTAGACATGACAGAGGTATCACCTTGGAGAAGGGTCATTGAGAGCCATTCCCTATAGACATGACAGAGATATCACTGTGGAGAAGGGCCAATGACAGCCATACCCTGTAGACATGACAGAGGTACCACTGTGGAGACGGGCTATTGCCAGCCATTCCTTGTAGACATGACAGAGGTATCACTATAGAGATGGGCCATTGACAGCCATTCCCTGTAGACATGACAGCGATCTCACTGTAGAGAAGGGCCATTGACAGCCATTCCCTGTAGACATGACAGAGGTATCACTGTGGAGAAAAGCCATTGACAGCCATTCCCTGTAGATATGACAGAGATAACACTGTGGAGAAGGGCCATTGACAGCCATTCCCTGTAGACATGACAGAGGTATTGCTGTGGAGAAGGGCCATTGAGAGCCATTCCCTATAGACATGACAGAGGTATCACTGTGGAGAAGGGCCAATGACAGCCATACCCTGTAGACATGACAGAGGTATCACTGTGGAGACGGGCTATTGCCAGCCATTCCTTGTAGACATGACAGAGGTATCACTATAGAGATGGGCCATTGACAGCCATTCCCTGTAGACATGACAGAGATCTCACTGTAGAGAAGGGCCATTGACAGCCATTCCCTGTAGACATGACAGAGGTATCACTGTGGAGAAAAGCCATTGACAGACATTCCCTGTGGACATGACAGAGATAACACTGTGGAGAAGGGCCATTGACAGCCATTCCCTGTAGACATGACAGAGGTATCACTGTGGAGAAAAGCCATTGACAGCCATTCCCTGTAGACATGACAGAGATAACACTGTGGAGAAGGGACATTGACAGCCATTCCCTGTAGACATGACAGAGGTATTGCTGTGGAGAAGGGCCATTGAGAGCCATTCCCTATAGACATGACAGAGGTATCACTGTGGAGAAGGGCCATTTAGAGCCACTCCCTGTAGACATGACAGAGGTATGGCTGTGGAGAAGGGCCATTGACAGCCATTCCCTGTAGACATGACAGAGATATCACTGTGGAGAAGGGCCATTGAGAGTCATTCCCTGTAGACATGACAGAGATATCACTGTGGATGAGGGCCATTGACAGCCATTCCCTATAGACATGACAGAGATATCACTGTGGAGAAGGGCCATTGACAGCCATTCCCTATAGACATGACAAAGGTATCTCTGTGGAGAAGGACCATTGACAGCCATTCCCTGTAGATATGACAGAGATATCACTGTGGAGAAGGGCCATTGACAGCCATTCCCTGTAGACATGACAGAGGTATCACTGTGGAGAAGGGCCAATAACAGCCATACCCTGTAGAAATGACAGAGGTATCACTGTGGAGACGGGCTATTGCCAGCCATTCCTTGTAGACATGATAGAGGTATCACTATAGAGATGGGCCATTGACAGCCATTCCCTGTATACATGACAGAGGTATCACTGTGGAGAAGGGCCATTGACAGCCATTCCCTGTAGACGTTACAGAGATTTCACTGTAGAGAAGGGCCATTGACAGCCATTCCCTGTAGACATGACAGAGATAACACTGTGGTGAAGGGACATTGACAGCCATTCTCTGTAGACATGACAGAGATAACACTGTGGAGAAGGGCCATTGACAGCCATTCCCTGTAGACATGACAGAGGTATTGCTGTGGAGAAGGGCCATTGAGAGCCATTCCCTATAGACATGACAGAGGTATCACTGTGGAGAAGGGCCATTTAGAGCCACTCCCTGTAGACATGACAGAGGTATGGCTGTGGAGAAGGGCCATTGACAGCCATTCCCTGTAGACATGACAGAGATATCACTGTGGAGAAGGGCCATTGACAGCCATTCCCTGTAGACATGACAGAGATATCACTGTGGAGGAGGGCCATTGACAGCCATTCCCTATAGACATGACAGAGGTATCACTATAGTGATGGGCCATTGACAGATATTCCCTGTAGATATGACAGAGGTATCACTGTGGAGAAGGGCCATTGACAGCCATTCCCTATAGACATGACAGAGGTATTGCTGTGGAGAAGGGCCATTGACAGCCATTCCCTATAGACATGACAGAGGTATCACTGTGGAGAAGGGCCATTGACAGCCATTCCCTGTAGACATGACAGAGGTATTGCTGTGGAGAAGGGCCATTGACAGCCATTCCCTGTAGACATGACAGAGGTATTGCTGTGGAGAAGGGCCATTGACAGCCATTCCCTATAGACATGACAGAGGTATCACTGTGGAGAAGGGCCATTGACAGCCATTCCCTGTAGACATGACAGAGATAACACTGTGGAGAAGGGCCATTGACAGCCATTCCCTGTAGACATGACAGAGGTATCACTGTGGAGAAGGGCCATTGACAGCCATTCCCTGTAGACATGACAAGGGCATTGCTGTGGAGAAGGGCCATTGACAGCCATTCCCTGTAGACATGACAGAGGTATCACTGTGAAGAAGCGCCATTGACAGCCATTCCCTGTAGACATGACAGAGATAACACTGTGGAGATGGGCCATTGACAGCCATTCCCTGCAGACATGACAGAGGTATTGCTGTGGAGAAGGGCCATTGACAGCCATTCCCTGTAGATATGACAGATGTATCACTGTGGAGAAGGGCCATTGACAGCCATTCCCTGTAGACATGACAGAGGTATTGCTGTGGAGAACGGCCATTGAGAGCCATTCCCTATACACATGACAGAGGTATCAATGTGGAGAAGGGCCAATGACAGCCATACCCTCTAGACATGACAGAGGTATTGCTGTGGAGAAGAGCCATTGACAGCCATTCCCTGTAGACATGACAGCGATATCACTGTGGAGAAGGGCCATTGATAGCCATTCCCTGTAGACATGAAAGAGGTATCACTGTGGAGAAGGGCCATTGACAGCCATTCCTTGTACACATGACAGAGGTATCACTGTGGAGACGGGCCATTGACAGCCATTCCCTGTAGACATGACAGAGGTATCACTGTGGAGAAGGGCTATTCACAGCCATTCCCTGTAGACATGACAGAGATAACACTGTGGAGAAAGGCCATTGACAGTCATTCCCTGTAGACATGACAGAGATATCACTGTGGATAAGGGCCATTGACAGCCATTCCCTATAGACATGACAGAGGTATTACTGAGGAGAACGACCATTGACAGCCATTCCCTGTAGACATGGTAGAGGGATCACTGTGGAGAAGGTCCATTGACAGCCATTCCCTGTAGACATGGTAGAGATATCACTGTGGAGAAGGGCCATTGAGAGCCATTCCCTGTAGACATGACAGAGATATCACTGTGGATAAGAGCCATTGACAGCCATTCCCTATAGACATGACAGAGATATCACTGTGGAGAAGGGCCATTGACAGCCATTCCCTATAGACATGACAAAGATATCTCTGTGGAGAAGGACCATTGACAGCCATTCCCTGTAGATATGACAGAGATATCACTGTGGAGAAGGGCCATTGACAGCCATTCCCTGTAGACATGACAGAGGTATTGCTGTGGAGAAGGGTCATCGACAGCCATTCCTTGTGGACATGACAGAGATATCACTGTGGAGAAGGGCCATTGACAGCCATTCCTTGTAGACATGTCAGAGGTATCTCTGTGGAGAAGGGTCATCGACAGCCATTCCTTGTAGACATGACAGAGGTATCACCTTGGAGAAGGGCCATTGACAGCCATTCCCTGTAGACATGACAGAGGTATCACTGTGGACAAGGGCCATTTAGAGCCACTCCCTGTAGACATGACAGAGGTATGGCTGTGGAGAAGGGCCATTGACAGCCATTCCCTGTAGACATGACAGAGATATCACTGTGGAGAAGGGCCATTGACAGCCATTCCCTGTAGACATGACAGAGGGATTGCTGTGGAGAAGGGCCATTGAGAGCCATTCCCTATAGACATGACAGAGGTATCACTCTGGAGAAGGGCCAATGACAGCCATACCCTGTAGACATGACAGAGGTATCACTGTGGAGACGGGCTATTGCCAGCCATTCCTTGTAGACATGACAGAGGTATCACTATAGAGATGGTCCATTGACAGCCATTCCCTGTAGACATGACAGAGATCTCACTGTAGAGAAGGGCCATTGACAGCCATTCCCTGTAGACATGACAGAGGTATCACTGTGGAGAAAAGCCATTGACAGCCATTCCCTGTAGATATGACAGAGATAACACTGTGGAGAAGGGCCATTGACAGCCATTCCCTGTAGACATGACAGAGGTATTGCTGTGGAGAAGGGCCATTGAGAGCCATTCCCTATAGACATGACAGAGGTATCACTGTGGAGAAGGGCCAATGACAGCCATACCCTGTAGACATGACAGAGGTATCACTGTGGAGACGGGCTATTGCCAGCCATTCCTTGTAGACATGACAGAGGTATCACTATAGAGATGGGCCATTGACAGCCATTCCCTGTAGACATGACAGAGATCTCACTGTAGAGAAGGGCCATTGACAGCCATTCCCTGTAGACATGACAGAGGTATCACTGTGGAGAAAAGCCATTGACAGACATTCCCTGCAGACATGACAGAGATAACACTGTGGAGAAGGGCCATTGACAGCCATTCCCTGTAGACATGACAGAGGTATCACTGTGGAGAAAAGCCATTGACAGCCATTCCCTGTAGACATGACAGAGATAACACTGTGGAGAAGGGACATTGACAGCCATTCCCTGTAGACATGACAGAGGTATTGCTGTGGAGAAGGGCCATTGAGAGCCATTCCCTATAGACATGACAGAGGTATCACTGTGGAGAAGGGCCAATGACAGCCATACCCTGTAGAAATGACAGAGGTATCACTGTGGAGACGGGCTATTGCCAGCCATTCCTTGTAGAAATGACAGAGGTATCACTATAGAGATGGGCCATTGACAGCCATTCCCTGTATACATGACAGAGGTATCACTGTGGAGAAGGGCCATTGACAGCCATTCCCTGTAGACGTTACAGAGATTTCACTGTAGAGAAGGGCCATTGACAGCCATTCCCTGTAGACATGACAGAGATAACACTGTGGTGAAGGGACATTGACAGCCATTCCCTGTAGACATGACAGAGATAACACTGTGGAGAAGGGCCATTGACAGCCATTCCCTGTAGACATGACAGAGGTATTGCTGTGGAAAAGGGCCATTGAGAGCCATTCCCTATAGACATGACAGAGGTATCACTGTGGAGAAGGGCCATTTAGAGCCACTCCCTGTAGACATGACAGAGGTATGGCTGTGGAGAAGGGCCATTGACAGCCATTCCCTGTAGACATGACAGAGATATCACTGTGGAGAAGGGCCATTGACAGCCATTCCCTGTAGACATGAAAGAGGTATCACTGTGGAGAGGGGCCATTGACAGCCATTCCTTGTAGACATGACAGTGGTATCACAGTGGAGACGGGCTATTGCCAGCCATTCCTTGTAGACATGACAGAGGTATCACTATGGAGTGGGCCATTGACAGCCATTCCCTGTATACATGACAGAGGTATCACTGTGGAGAAGGGCCATTGACAGCCATTCCTTGTAGACATGACAGAGATCTCACTGTAGAGAAGGGCCATTGACAGCCATTCCCTGTAGACATGACAGAGGTATCACTGTGGAGAAAAGCCATTGACAGCCATTCCCTGTAATATGACAGAGATAACACTGTGGAGAAGGGCCATTGACAGCCATTCCCTGTAGACATGACAGAGGTATTGCTGTGGAGAAGGGCCATTGAGAGCCATTCCCTATAGACATGACAGAGGTATCACTGTGGAGAAGGGCCAATGACAGCCATACCCTGTAGACATGACAGAGGTATCACTGTGGAGACGGGCTATTGCCAGCCATTCCTTGTAGACATGACAGAGGTATCACTGTGGAGAAGGGCCATTGACAGCCATTCCCTGTAGACATGACAGAGATATCACTGTGGAGAAGGGCCATTGACAGCCATTCCCTATAGACATGACAGACGTATCACTGTGGAGAAGGGCCATTGACAGCCATTCCCTGTAGACATGACAGAGATATCACTGTTGAGAAGGGCTATTGACAGCTATTTCCTGTACACATGACAGAGTTATTGCTGTGGAGAAGGCTCATCGACAGCCATTCCTTGTAGACATGACAGAGGTATTACTGTAGAGAAGGGTCATCGACAGCCATTCCTTGTAGACATGACAGAGGTATCACTGTGGAGAAGGGCCATTGACGACCATTCCTTGTAGACATGACAGAGGTATTACTGTAGAGAAGGGTCATCGACAGCCATTCCTTGTAGACATGACAGAGGTATCACTGTGGAGAAGGGCCATTGACGACCATTCCTTGTAGACATGACAGAGGTATCACTGTGGACAAGGGCCATTTACAGCCATTCCCTGTAGACATGACAGCGATATCACTGTGGAGAAGGGCCATTGATAGCCATTCCCTGTAGACATGAAAGAGGTATCACTGTGGAGAAGGGCCATTGACAGCCATTCCTTGTACACATGGCAGAGGTATCACTGTGGAGACGGGCCATTGACAGCCATTCCCTGTAGACATGACAGAGGTATCACTGTGGAGAAGGGCTATTCACAGCCATTCCCTGTAGACATGACAGAGATAACACTGTGGAGAAGGGCCATTGACAGCCATTCCCTGTAGACATGACAGAGGTATTGCTGTGGAGAAGGGCCATTGAGAGTCATTCCCTATAGACATGACAGAGGTATCACTGTGGAGAAGGGCCAATGACAGCCATACCCTGTAGAAATGACAGAGGTATCACTGTGGAGACGGGCTATTGCCAGCCATTCCTTGTAGACATGACAGAGGTATCACTATAGAGATGGGCCATTGACAGCCATTCCCTGTATACATGACAGAGGTATCACTGTGGAGAAGGGCCATTGACAGCCATTCCCTGTAGACGTTACAGAGATCTCACTGTAGAGAAGGGCCATTGACAGCCATTCCCTGTAGACATGACAGAGGTAACACTGTGGTGAAGGGACATTGACAGCCATTCCCTGTAGACATGACAGAGATAACACTGTGGAGAAGGGCCATTGACAGCCATTCCCTGTAGACATGACAGAGGTATTGCTGTGGAGAAGGGCCATTGAGAGCCATTCCCTATAGACATGACAGAGGTATCACTGTGGAGAAGGGCCATTTAGAGCCACTCCCTGTAGACATGACAGAGGTATGGCTGTGGAGAAGGGCCATTGACAGCCATTCCCTGTAGACATGACAGAGATATCACTGTGGAGAAGGGCCATTGACAGCCATTCCCTGTAGACATGACAGAGATATTGCTGTGGAGAAGGGCCATTGACAGCCATTCCATGTAGACATGACAGAGATATCACTGTGGAGAAGGGCCATTGACAGCCATTCCCTATAGACATGACAGAGGTATCACTATAGTGATGGGCCATTGACAGATATTCCCTGTAGATATGACAGAGGTATCACTGTGGAGAAGGGCCATTGACAGCCATTCCCTGTAGACATGACAGAGGTATTGCTGTGGAGAAGGGCCATTGACAGCCATTCCCTATAGACATGACAGAGGTATCACTGTGGAGAAGGGCCATTGACAGCCATTCCCTATAGACATGACAGAGGTATCACTGTGGAGAAGGGCCATTGACAGCCATTCCCTGTAGACATGACAGAGGTATTGCTGTGGAGAAGGGCCATTGACAGCCATTCCCTGTAGACATGACAGAGATAACAATGTGGAGAAGGGCCATTGACAGCCATTCCCTGTAGACATGACAGAGGTATCACTGTGGAAAAGGGCCATTGACAGCCATTCCCTGTAGACATGACAAGGGCATTGCTGTGGAGAAGGGCCATTGACAGCCATTCCCTGTAGACATGACAGAGGTATCACTGTGAAGAAGCGCCATTGACAGCCATTGCCTCTAGACATGACAGAGATAACACTGTGGAGAAGGGCCATTGACAGCCATTCCCTGCAGACATGACAGAGGTATTGCTGTGGAGAAGGGCCATTGACAGCCATTCCCTGTAGATATGACAGATGTATCACTGTGGAGAAGGGCAATTTGACAGCCATTCCCTATAGACATGACAGAGGTATCACTGTGGAGAAGGGCCATTGACAGCCATTCCCTGTAGACATGACAGAGGTATTGCTGTGGAGAAGGGCCATTGAGAGCCATTCCCTATACACATGACAGAGGTATCAATGTGGAGAAGGGCCAATGACAGCCATACCCTCTAGACATGACAGAGGTATTGCTGTGGAGAAGAGCCATTGACAGCCATTCCCTGTAGACATGACAGCGATATCACTGTGGAGAAGGGCCATTGATAGCCATTCCCTGTAGACATGAAAGAGGTATCACTGTGGAGAAGGGCCATTGACAGCCATTCCTTGTACACATGGCAGAGGTATCACTGTGGAGACGGGCCATTGACAGCCATTCCCTGTAGACATGACAGAGGTATCACTGTGGAGAAGGGCTATTCACAGCCATTCCCTGTAGACATGACAGAGATAACACTGTGGAGAAGGGCCATTGACAGCCATTCCCTGTAGACATGACAGAGATATCACTGTGGATAAGGGCCATTGACAGCCATTCCCTATAGACATGACAGAGATATCACTGTGGAGAAGGGCCATTGACAGCCATTCCCTATAGACATGACAAAGGTATCTCTGTGGAGAAGGACCATTGACAGCCATTCCCTGTAGATATGACAGAGATATCACTGTGGAGAAGGGCCATTGACAGCCATTCCCTGTAGACATGACAGAGGTATTGCTGTGGAGAAGGGTCATCGACAGCCATTCCTTGTGGACATGACAGAGATATCACTGTGGAGAAGGGCCATTGACAGCCATTCCTTGTAGACATGTCAGAGGTATCTCTGTGGAGAAGGGTCATCGACAGCCATTCCTTGTAGACATGACAGAGGTATCACCTTGGAGAAGGGCCATTGAGAGCCATTCCCTATAGACATGACAGAGGTATCACTGTGGAGAAGGGCCAATGACAGCCATACCCTGTAGACATGACAGAGGTACCACTGTGGAGACGGGCTATTGCCAGCCATTCCTTGTGGACATGACAGAGGTATCACTATAGAGATGGGCCATTGACAGCCATTCCCTGTAGACATGACAGAGATCTCACTGTAGAGAAGGGCCATTGACAGCCATTCCCTGTAGACATGACAGAGGTATCACTGTGGAGAAAAGCCATTGACAGCCATTCCCTGTAGATATGACAGAGATAACACTGTGGAGAAGGGCCATTGACAGCCATTCCCTGTAGACATGACAGAGGTATTGCTGTGGAGAAGGGCCATTGAGAGCCATTCCCTATAGACATGACAGAGGTATCACTGTGGAGAAGGGCCAATGACAGCCATACCCTGTAGACATGACAGAGGTATCACTGTGGAGACGGGCTATTGCCAGCCATTCCTTGTAGACATGACAGAGGTATCACTATAGAGATGGGCCATTGACAGCCATTCCCTGTAGACATGACAGAGATCTCACTGTAGAGAAGGGCCATTGACAGCCATTCCCTGTAGACATGACAGAGGTATCACTGTGGAGAAAAGCCATTGACAGACATTCCCTGTGGACATGACAGAGATAACACTGTGGAGAAGGGCCATTGACAGCCATTCCCTGTAGACATGACAGAGGTATCACTGTGGAGAAAAGCCATTGACAGCCATTCCCTGTAGACATGACAGAGATAACACTGTGGAGAAGGGACATTGACAGCCATTCCCTGTAGACATGACAGAGGTATTGCTGTGGAGAAGGGCCATTGACAGCCATTCCCTATAGACATGACAGAGGTATCACTGTGGAGAAGGGCCAATGACAGCCATACCCTGTAGAAATGACAGAGGTATCACTGTGGAGACGGGCTATTGCCAGCCATTCCTTGTAGACATGACAGAGGTATCACTATAGAGATGGGCCATTGACAGCCATTCCCTGTATACATGACAGAGGTATCACTGTGGAGAAGGGCCATTGACAGCCATTCCCTGTAGACGTTACAGAGATTTCACTGTAGAGAAGGGCCATTGACAGCCATTCCCTGTAGACATGACAGAGATAACACTGTGGTGAAGGGACATTGACAGCCATTCCCTGTAGACATGACAGAGATAACACTGTGGAGAAGGGCCATTGACAGCCATTCCCTGTAGACATGACAGAGATATCACTGTGGAGAAGGGCCATTGACAGCCATTCCCTGTAGACATGACAGAGATATTGCTGTGGAGAAGGGCCATTGACAGCCATTCCATGTAGACATGACAGAGATATCACTGTGGAGAAGGGCCATTGACAGCCATTCCCTATAGACATGACAGAGGTATCACTATAGTGATGGGCCATTGACAGATATTCCCTGTAGATATGACAGAGGTATCACTGTGGAGAAGGGCCATTGACAGCCATTCCCTGTAGACATGACAGAGGTATTGCTGTGGAGAAGGGCCATTGACAGCCATTCCCTATAGACATGACAGAGGTATCACTGTGGAGAAGGGCCATTGACAGCCATTCCCTGTAGACATGACAGAGGTATTGCTGTGGAGAAGGGCCATTGACAGCCATTCCCTGTAGACATGACAGAGGTATTGCTGTGGAGAAGGGCCATTGACAGCCATTCCCTATAGACATGACAGAGGTATCGCTGTGGAGAAGGGCCATTGACAGCCATTCCCTGTAGACATGACAGAGGTATCACTGTGGAGAAGGGCCATTGACAGCCATTCCCTGTAGACATGACAAGGGCATTGCTGTGGAGAAGAGCCATTGACAGCCATTCCCTGTAGACATGACAGCGATATCACTGTGGAGAAGGGCCATTGACAGCCATTCCCTGTAGACATGACAGAGGTATTGCTGTGGAGAAGGGCCATTGAGAGCCATTCCCTATACACATGACAGAGGTATCACTGTGGAGAAGGGCCAATGACAGCCATACCCTCTAGACATGACAGAGGTATTGCTGTGGAGAAGAGCCATTGACAGCCATTCCCTGTAGACATGACAGCGATATCACTGTGGAGAAGGGCCATTGATAGCCATTCCCTGTAGACATGAAAGAGGTATCACTGTGGAGAAGGGCCATTGACAGCCATTCCTTGTACACATGGCAGAGGTATCACTGTGGAGACGGGCCATTGACAGCCATTCCCTGTAGACATGACAGAGGTATCACTGTGGAGAAGGGCTATTCACAGCCATTCCCTGTAGACATGACAGAGATAACACTGTGGAGAAGGGCCATTGACAGCCATTCCCTGTAGACATGACAGAGGTATTGCTGTGGAGAAGGGCCATTGAGAGTCATTCCCTATAGACATGACAGAGGTATCACTGTGGAGAAGGGCCAATGACAGCCATACCCTGTAGAAATGACAGAGGTATCACTGTGGAGACGGGCTATTGCCAGCCATTCCTTGTAGACATGACAGAGGTATCACTATAGAGATGGGCCATTGACAGCCATTCCCTGTATACATGACAGAGGTATCACTGTGGAGAAGGGCCATTGACAGCCATTCCCTGTAGACGTTACAGAGATTTCACTGTAGAGAAGGGCCATTGACAGCCATTCCCTGTAGACATGACAGAGGTAACACTGTGGTGAAGGGACATTGACAGCCATTCCCTGTAGACATGACAGAGATAACACTGTGGAGAAGGGCCATTGACAGCCATTCCCTGTAGACATGACAGAGGTATTGCTGTGGAGAAGGGCCATTGAGAGCCATTCCCTATAGACATGACAGAGGTATCACTGTGGAGAAGGGCCATTTAGAGCCACTCCCTGTAGACATGACAGAGGTATGGCTGTGGAGAAGGGCCATTGACAGCCATTCCCTGTAGACATGACAGAGATATCACTGTGGAGAAGGGCCATTGACAGCCATTCCCTGTAGACATGACAGAGATATTGCTGTGGAGAAGGGCCATTGACAGCCATTCCATGTAGACATGACAGAGATATCACTGTGGAGAAGGGCCATTGACAGCCATTCCCTATAGACATGACAGAGGTATCACTATAGTGATGGGCCATTGACAGATATTCCCTGTAGATATGACAGAGGTATCACTGTGGAGAAGGGCCATTGACAGCCATTCCCTGTAGACGTTACAGAGATCTCACTGTAGAGAAGGGCCATTGACAGCCATTCCCTGTAGACATGACAGAGGTAACACTGTGGTGAAGGGACATTGACAGCCATTCCCTGTAGACATGACAGAGATAACACTGTGGAGAAGGGCCATTGACAGCCATTCCCTGTAGACATGACAGAGGTATTGCTGTGGAGAAGGGCCATTGAGAGCCATTCCCTATAGACATGACAGAGGTATCACTGTGGAGAAGGGCCATTTAGAGCCACTCCCTGTAGACATGACAGAGGTATGGCTGTGGAGAAGGGCCATTGACAGCCATTCCCTGTAGACATGACAGAGATATCACTGTGGAGAAGGGCCATTGACAGCCATTCCCTGTAGACATGACAGAGATATTGCTGTGGAGAAGGGCCATTGACAGCCATTCCATGTAGACATGACAGAGATATCACTGTGGAGAAGGGCCATTGACAGCCATTCCCTATAGACATGACAGAGGTATCACTATAGTGATGGGCCATTGACAGATATTCCCTGTAGATATGACAGAGGTATCACTGTGGAGAAGGGCCATTGACAGCCATTCCCTGTAGACATGACAGAGGTATTGCTGTGGAGAAGGGCCATTGACAGCCATTCCCTATAGACATGACAGAGGTATCACTGTGGAGAAGGGCCATTGACAGCCATTCCCTGTAGACATGACAGAGGTATTGCTGTGGAGAAGGGCCATTGACAGCCATTCCCTGTAGACATGACAGAGGTATTGCTGTGGAGAAGGGCCATTGACAGCCATTCCCTATAGACATGACAGAGGTATCACTGTGGAGAAGGGCCATTGACAGCCATTCCCTGTAGACATGACAGAGGTATTGCTGTGGAGAAGGGCCATTGACAGCCATTCCCTGTAGACATGACAGAGATAACAATGTGGAGAAGGGCCATTGACAGCCATTCCCTGTAGACATGACAGAGGTATCACTGTGGAGAAGGGCCATTGACAGCCATTCCCTGTAGACATGACAAGGGCATTGCTGTGGAGAAGGGCCATTGACAGCCATTCCCTGTAGACATGACAGAGGTATCACTGTGAAGAAGCGCCATTGACAGCCATTGCCTCTAGACATGACAGAGATAACACTGTGGAGAAGGGCCATTGACAGCCATTCCCTGCAGACATGACAGAGGTATTGCTGTGGAGAAGGGCCATTGACAGCCATTCCCTGTAGATATGACAGATGTATCACTGTGGAGAAGGGCAATTTGACAGCCATTCCCTATAGACATGACAGAGGTATCACTGTGGAGAAGGGCCATTGACAGCCATTCCCTGTAGACATGACAGAGGTATTGCTGTGGAGAAGGGCCATTGAGAGCCATTCCCTATACACATGACAGAGGTATCAATGTGGAGAAGGGCCAATGACAGCCATACCCTCTAGACATGACAGAGGTATTGCTGTGGAGAAGAGCCATTGACAGCCATTCCCTGTAGACATGACAGCGATATCACTGTGGAGAAGGGCCATTGATAGCCATTCCCTGTAGACATGAAAGAGGTATCACTGTGGAGAAGGGCCATTGACAGCCATTCCTTGTACACATGGCAGAGGTATCACTGTGGAGACGGGCCATTGACAGCCATTCCCTGTAGACATGACAGAGGTATCACTGTGGAGAAGGGCTATTCACAGCCATTCCCTGTAGACATGACAGAGATAACACTGTGGAGAAGGGCCATTGACAGCCATTCCCTGTAGACATGACAGAGATATCACTGTGGATAAGGGCCATTGACAGCCATTCCCTATAGACATGACAGAGATATCACTGTGGAGAAGGGCCATTGACAGCCATTCCCTATAGACATGACAAAGGTATCTCTGTGGAGAAGGACCATTGACAGCCATTCCCTGTAGATATGACAGAGATATCACTGTGGAGAAGGGCCATTGACAGCCATTCCCTGTAGACATGACAGAGGTATTGCTGTGGAGAAGGGTCATCGACAGCCATTCCTTGTGGACATGACAGAGATATCACTGTGGAGAAGGGCCATTGACAGCCATTCCTTGTAGACATGTCAGAGGTATCTCTGTGGAGAAGGGTCATCGACAGCCATTCCTTGTAGACATGACAGAGGTATCACCTTGGAGAAGGGCCATTGAGAGCCATTCCCTATAGACATGACAGAGGTATCACTGTGGAGAAGGGCCAATGACAGCCATACCCTGTAGACATGACAGAGGTACCACTGTGGAGACGGGCTATTGCCAGCCATTCCTTGTGGACATGACAGAGGTATCACTATAGAGATGGGCCATTGACAGCCATTCCCTGTAGACATGACAGAGATCTCACTGTAGAGAAGGGCCATTGACAGCCATTCCCTGTAGACATGACAGAGGTATCACTGTGGAGAAAAGCCATTGACAGCCATTCCCTGTAGATATGACAGAGATAACACTGTGGAGAAGGGCCATTGACAGCCATTCCCTGTAGACATGACAGAGGTATTGCTGTGGAGAAGGGCCATTGAGAGCCATTCCCTATAGACATGACAGAGGTATCACTGTGGAGAAGGGCCAATGACAGCCATACCCTGTAGACATGACAGAGGTATCACTGTGGAGACGGGCTATTGCCAGCCATTCCTTGTAGACATGACAGAGGTATCACTATAGAGATGGGCCATTGACAGCCATTCCCTGTAGACATGACAGAGATCTCACTGTAGAGAAGGGCCATTGACAGCCATTCCCTGTAGACATGACAGAGGTATCACTGTGGAGAAAAGCCATTGACAGACATTCCCTGTGGACATGACAGAGATAACACTGTGGAGAAGGGCCATTGACAGCCATTCCCTGTAGACATGACAGAGGTATCACTGTGGAGAAAAGCCATTGACAGCCATTCCCTGTAGACATGACAGAGATAACACTGTGGAGAAGGGACATTGACAGCCATTCCCTGTAGACATGACAGAGGTATTGCTGTGGAGAAGGGCCATTGACAGCCATTCCCTATAGACATGACAGAGGTATCACTGTGGAGAAGGGCCAATGACAGCCATACCCTGTAGAAATGACAGAGGTATCACTGTGGAGACGGGCTATTGCCAGCCATTCCTTGTAGACATGACAGAGGTATCACTATAGAGATGGGCCATTGACAGCCATTCCCTGTATACATGACAGAGGTATCACTGTGGAGAAGGGCCATTGACACCCATTCCCTGTAGACGTTACAGAGATTTCACTGTAGAGAAGGGCCATTGACAGCCATTCCCTGTAGACATGACAGAGATAACACTGTGGTGAAGGGACATTGACAGCCATTCCCTGTAGACATGACAGAGATAACACTGTGGAGAAGGGCCATTGACAGCCATTCCCTGTAGACATGACAGAGATATCACTGTGGAGAAGGGCCATTGACAGCCATTCCCTGTAGACATGACAGAGATATTGCTGTGGAGAAGGGCCATTGACAGCCATTCCATGTAGACATGACAGAGATATCACTGTGGAGAAGGGCCATTGACAGCCATTCCCTATAGACATGACAGAGGTATCACTATAGTGATGGGCCATTGACAGATATTCCCTGTAGATATGACAGAGGTATCACTGTGGAGAAGGGCCATTGACAGCCATTCCCTGTAGACATGACAGAGGTATTGCTGTGGAGAAGGGCCATTGACAGCCATTCCCTATAGACATGACAGAGGTATCACTGTGGAGAAGGGCCATTGACAGCCATTCCCTGTAGACATGACAGAGGTATTGCTGTGGAGAAGGGCCATTGACAGCCATTCCCTGTAGACATGACAGAGGTATTGCTGTGGAGAAGGGCCATTGACAGCCATTCCCTATAGACATGACAGAGGTATCGCTGTGGAGAAGGGCCATTGACAGCCATTCCCTGTAGACATGACAGAGGTATCACTGTGGAGAAGGGCCATTGACAGCCATTCCCTGTAGACATGACAAGGGCATTGCTGTGGAGAAGAGCCATTGACAGCCATTCCCTGTAGACATGACAGCGATATCACTGTGGAGAAGGGCCATTGACAGCCATTCCCTGTAGACATGACAGAGGTATTGCTGTGGAGAAGGGCCATTGAGAGCCATTCCCTATACACATGACAGAGGTATCACTGTGGAGAAGGGCCAATGACAGCCATACCCTCTAGACATGACAGAGGTATTGCTGTGGAGAAGAGCCATTGACAGCCATTCCCTGTAGACATGACAGCGATATCACTGTGGAGAAGGGCCATTGATAGCCATTCCCTGTAGACATGAAAGAGGTATCACTGTGGAGAAGGGCCATTGACAGCCATTCCTTGTACACATGGCAGAGGTATCACTGTGGAGACGGGCCATTGACAGCCATTCCCTGTAGACATGACAGAGGTATCACTGTGGAGAAGGGCTATTCACAGCCATTCCCTGTAGACATGACAGAGATAACACTGTGGAGAAGGGCCATTGACAGCCATTCCCTGTAGACATGACAGAGGTATTGCTGTGGAGAAGGGCCATTGAGAGTCATTCCCTATAGACATGACAGAGGTATCACTGTGGAGAAGGGCCAATGACAGCCATACCCTGTAGAAATGACAGAGGTATCACTGTGGAGACGGGCTATTGCCAGCCATTCCTTGTAGACATGACAGAGGTATCACTATAGAGATGGGCCATTGACAGCCATTCCCTGTATACATGACAGAGGTATCACTGTGGAGAAGGGCCATTGACAGCCATTCCCTGTAGACGTTACAGAGATTTCACTGTAGAGAAGGGCCATTGACAGCCATTCCCTGTAGACATGACAGAGGTAACACTGTGGTGAAGGGACATTGACAGCCATTCCCTGTAGACATGACAGAGATAACACTGTGGAGAAGGGCCATTGACAGCCATTCCCTGTAGACATGACAGAGGTATTGCTGTGGAGAAGGGCCATTGAGAGCCATTCCCTATAGACATGACAGAGGTATCACTGTGGAGAAGGGCCATTTAGAGCCACTCCCTGTAGACATGACAGAGGTATGGCTGTGGAGAAGGGCCATTGACAGCCATTCCCTGTAGACATGACAGAGATATCACTGTGGAGAAGGGCCATTGACAGCCATTCCCTGTAGACATGACAGAGATATTGCTGTGGAGAAGGGCCATTGACAGCCATTCCATGTAGACATGACAGAGATATCACTGTGGAGAAGGGCCATTGACAGCCATTCCCTATAGACATGACAGAGGTATCACTATAGTGATGGGCCATTGACAGATATTCCCTGTAGATATGACAGAGGTATCACTGTGGAGAAGGGCCATTGACAGCCATTCCCTGTAGACATGACAGAGGTATTGCTGTGGAGAAGGGCCATTGACAGCCATTCCCTATAGACATGACAGAGGTATCACTGTGGAGAAGGGCCATTGACAGCCATTCCCTGTAGACATGACAGAGGTATTGCTGTGGAGAAGGGCCATTGACAGCCATTCCCTGTAGACATGACAGAGGTATTGCTGTGGAGAAGGGCCATTGACAGCCATTCCGTATAGACATGACAGAGGTATCACTGTGGAGAAGGGCCATTGACAGCCATTCCCTGTAGACATGACAGAGGTATTGCTGTGGAGAAGGGCCATTGACAGCCATTCCCTGTAGACATGACAGAGATTACAATGTGGAGAAGGGCCATTGACAGCCATTCCCTGTAGACATGACAGAGGTATCACTGTGGAGAAGGGCCATTGACAGCCATTCCCTGTAGACATGACAAGGGCATTGCTGTGGAGAAGGGCCATTGACAGCCATTCCCTGTAGACATGACAGAGGTATCACTGTGAAGAAGCGCCATTGACAGCCATTCCCTGTAGACATGACAGAGATAACACTGTGGAGAAGGGCCATTGACAGCCATTCCCTGCAGACATGACAGAGGTATTGCTGTGGAGAAGGGCCATTGACAGCCATTCCCTGTAGATATGACAGATGTATCACTGTGGAGAAGGGCAATTTGACAGCCATTCCCTATAGACATGACAGAGGTATCACTGTGGAGAAGGGCCATTGACAGCCATTCCCTGTAGACATGACAGAGGTATTGCTGTGGAGAAGGGCCATTGAGAGCCATTCCCTATACACATGACAGAGGTATCAATGTGGAGAAGGGCCAATGACAGCCATACCCTCTAGACATGACAGAGGTATTGCTGTGGAGAAGAGCCATTGAGAGCCATTCCCTGTAGACATGACAGCGATATCACTGTGGAGAAGGGCCATTGATAGCCGTTCCCTGTAGACATGAAAGAGGTATCACTGTGGAGAAGGGCCATTGACAGCCATTCCTTGTACACATGGCAGAGGTATCACTGTGGAGACGGGCCATTGACAGCCATTCCCTGTAGACATGACAGAGGTATCACTGTGGAGAAGGGCTATTCACAGCCATTCCCTGTAGACATGACAGAGATAACACTGTGGAGAAGGGCCATTGACAGCCATTCCCTGTAGACATGACAGAGGTATTGCTGTGGAGAAGGGCCATTGAGAGTCATTCCCTATAGACATGACAGAGGTATCACTGTGGAGAAGGGCCAATGACAGCCATACCATGTAGAAATGACAGAGGTATCACTGTGGAGACGGGCTATTGCCAGCCATTCCTTGTAGACATGACAGAGGTATCACTATACAGATGGGCCATTGACAGCCATTCCCTGTATACATGACAGAGGTATCACTGTGGAGAAGGGCCATTGACAGCCATTCCCTGTAGACGTTACAGAGATTTCACTGTAGAGAAGGGCCATTGACAGCCATTCCCTGTAGACATGACAGAGGTAACACTGTGGTGAAGGGACATTGACAGCCATTCCCTGTAGACATGACAGAGATAACACTGTGGAGAAGGGCCATTGACAGCCATTCCCTGTAGACATGACAGAGGTATTGCTGTGGAGAAGGGCCATTGAGAGCCATTCCCTATAGACATGACAGAGGTATCACTGTGGAGAAGGGCCATTTAGAGCCACTCCCTGTAGACATGACAGAGGTATGGCTGTGGAGAAGGGCCATTGACAGCCATTCCCTGTAGACATGACAGAGATATCACTGTGGAGAAGGGCCGTTGACAGCCATTCCCTGTAGACATGACAGAGATATTGCTGTGGAGAAGGGCCATTGACAGCCATTCCATGTAGACATGACAGAGATATCACTGTGGAGAAGGGCCATTGACAGCCATTCCCTATAGACATGACAGAGGTATCACTATAGTGATGGGCCATTGACAGATATACCCTGTAGATATGACAGAGGTATCACTGTGGAGAAGGGCCATTGACAGCCATTCCCTGTAGACATGACAGAGGTATTGCTGTGGAGAAGGGCCATTGACAGCCATTCCCTATAGACATGACAGAGGTATCACTGTGGAGAAGGGCCATTGACAGCCATTCCCTGTAGACATGACAGAGGTATTGCTGTGGAGAAGGGCCATTGACAGCCATTCCCTATAGACATGACAGAGGTATCACTGTGGAGAAGGGCCATTGACAGCCATTCCCTGTAGACATGACAGAGGTATTGCTGTGGAGAAGGGCCATTGACAGCCATTCCCTGTAGACATGACAGAGATAACAATGTGGAGAAGGGCCATTGACAGCCATTCCCTGTAGACATGACAGAGGTATCACTGTGGAGAAGGGCCATTGACAGCCATTCCCTGTAGACATGACAAGGGCATTGCTGTGGAGAAGGGCCATTGACAGCCATTCCCTGTAGACATGACAGAGGTATCACTGTGAAGAAGCGCCATTGACAGCCATTCCCTGTAGACATGACAGAGATAACACTGCGGAGAAGGGCCATTGACAGCCATTCCCTGCAGACATGACAGAGGTATTGCTGTGGAGAAGGGCCATTGACAGCCATTCCCTGTAGATATGACAGATGTATCACTGTGGAGAAGGGCAATTTGACAGCCATTCCCTATAGACATGACAGAGGTATCACTGTGGAGAAGGGCCATTGACAGCCATTCCCTGTAGACATGACAGAGGTATTGCTGTGGAGAAGGGCCATTGAGAGCCATTCCCTATACACATGACAGAGGTATCAATGTGGAGAAGGGCCAATGACAGCCATACCCTCTAGACATGACAGAGGTATTGCTGTGGAGAAGAGCCATTGACAGCCATTCCCTGTAGACATGACAGCGATATCACTGTGGAGAAGGGCCATTGATAGCCATTCCCTGTAGACATGAAAGAGATATCACTGTGGAGAAGGGCCATTGACAGCCATTCCTTGTACACATGGCAGAGGTATCACTGTGGAGACGGGCCATTGACAGCCATTCCCTGTAGACATGACAGAGGTATCACTGTGGAGAAGGGCTATTCACAGCCATTCCCTGTAGACATGACAGAGATAACACTGTGGAGAAGGGCCATTGACAGCCATTCCCTGTAGACATGACAGAGATATCACTGTGGATAAGGGCCATTGACAGCCATTCCCTATAGACATGACAGAGATATCACTGTGGAGAAGGGCCATTGACAGCCATTCCCTATAGACATGACAAAGGTATCTCTGTGGAGAAGGACCATTGACAGCCATTCCCTGTAGATATGACAGAGATATCACTGTGGAGAAGGGCCATTGACAGCCATTCCCTGTAGACATGACAGAGGTATTGCTGTGGAGAAGGGTCATCGACAGCCATTCCTTGTGGACATGACAGAGATATCACTGTGGAGAAGGGCCATTGACAGCCATTCCTTGTAGACATGTCAGAGGTATCTCTGTGGAGAAGGGTCATCGACAGCCATTCCTTGTAGACATGACAGAGGTATCACCTTGGAGAAGGGCCATTGAGAGCCATTCCCTATAGACATGACAGAGGTATCACTGTGGAGAAGGGCCAATGACAGCCATACCCTGTAGACATGACAGAGGTACCACTGTGGAGACGGGCTATTGCCAGCCATTCCTTGTAGACATGACAGAGGTATCACTATAGAGATGGGCCATTGACAGCCATTCCCTGTATACATGACAGAGGTATCACTGTGGAGAAGGGCCATTGACAGCCATTCCCTGTAGACATGACAGAGGTATCACTGTGGAGAAAAGCCATTGACAGCCATTCCCTGTAATATGACAGAGATAACACTGTGGAGAAGGGCCATTGACAGCCATTCCCTGTAAACATGACAGAGGTATTGCTGTGGAGAAGGGCCATTGAGAGCCATTCCCTATAGACATGACAGAGGTATCACTGTGGAGAAGGGCCAATGACAGCCATACCCTGTAGACATGACAGAGGTATCACTGTGGAGATGGGCTATTGCCAGCCATTCCTTGTAGACATGACAGAGGTATCACTGTGGAGAAGGGCCATTGACAGCCATTCCCTGTAGACATGACAGAGATATCACTGTGGAGAAGGGCCATTGACAGCCATTCCCTATAGACATGACAGAGGTATCACTGTGGAGAAGGGCCATTGACAGCCATTCCCTGTAGACATGACAGAGATATCACTGTTGAGAAGGGCTATTGACAGCTATTTCCTGTACACATGACAGAGTTATTGCTGTGGAGAAGGCTCATCGACAGCCATTCCTTGTAGACATGACAGAGGTATTACTGTAGAGAAGGGTCATCGACAGCCATTCCTTGTAGACATGACAGAGGTATCACTGTGGAGAAGGGCCATTGACGACCATTCCTTGTAGACATGACAGAGGTATTACTGTAGAGAAGGGTCATCGACAGCCATTCCTTGTAGACATGACAGAGGTATCACTGTGGAGAAGGGCCATTGACGACCATTCCTTGTAGACATGACAGAGGTATCACTGTGGACAAGGGCCATTTACAGCCATTCCCTGTAGACATGACAGAGGTATTACTGTAGAAAATGGGTCATCGACAGCCATTCCTTGTAGACATGACAGAGGTATCACTGTGGAGAAGGGCCATTGATAGCCATTCCCTGTAGACATGAAAGAGGTATCACTGTGGAGAAGGGCCATTGACAGCCATTCCTTGTACACATGACAGAGGTATCACTGTGGAGACGGGCCATTGACAGCCATTCCCTGTAGACATGACAGATGTATCACTGTGGAGAAGGGCTATTCACAGCCATTCCCTGTAGACATGACAGAGATAACACTGTGGAGAAGGGCCATTGACAGCCATTCCCTGTAGACATGACAGAGATATCACTGTGGATAAGGGCCATTGACAGCCATTCCCTATAGACATGACAGAGGTATCACTGAGGAGAAGGACCATTGACAGCCATTCCCTATAGACATGACAGAGGTATCACTGAGGAGAAGGACCATTGACAGCCATTCCCTGTAGACATGGTAGAGGGATCACTGTGGAGAAGGTCCATTGACAGCCATTCCCTGTAGACATGGTAGAGATATCACTGTGGAGAAGGGCCATTGAGAGTCATTCCCTGTAGACATGACAGAGATATCACTGTGGATAAGGGCCATTGACAGCCATTCCCTATAGACATGACAGAGATATCACTGTGGAGAAGGGCCATTGACAGCCATTCCCTATAGACATGACAAAGGTATCTCTGTGGAGAAGGACCATTGACAGCCATTCCCTGTAGATATGACAGAGATATCACTGTGGAGAAGGGCCATTGACAGCCATTCCCTGTAGACATGACAGAGGTATTGCTGTGGAGAAGAGCCATTGACAGCCATTCCCTGTAGACATGAAAGAGGTATCACTGTGGAGAAGGGCCATTGACAGCCATTCCTTGTACACATGGCAGAGGTATCACTGTGGAGACGGGCCATTGACAGCCATTCCCTGTAGACATGACAGAGGTATCACTGTGGAGAAGGGCTATTCACAGCCATTCCCTGTAGACATGACAGAGATAACACTGTGGAGAAGGGCCATTGACAGCCATTCCCTGTAGACATGACAGAGATATCACTGTGGATAAGGGCCATTGACAGCCATTCCCTATAGACATGACAGAGATATCACTGTGGAGAAGGGCCATTGACAGCCATTCCCTATAGACATGACAAAGGTATCTCTGTGGAGAAGGACCATTGACAGCCATTCCCTGTAGATATGACAGAGATATCACTGTGGAGAAGGGCCATTGACAGCCATTCCCTGTAGACATGACAGAGGTATTGCTGTGGAGAAGGGTCATCGACAGCCATTCCTTGTGGACATGACAGAGATATCACTGTGGAGAAGGGCCATTGACAGCCATTCCTTGTAGACATGTCAGAGGTATCTCTGTGGAGAAGGGTCATCGACAGCCATTCCTTGTAGACATGACAGAGGTATCACCTTGGAGAAGGGCCATTGAGAGCCATTCCCTATAGACATGACAGAGGTATCACTGTGGAGAAGGGCCAATGACAGCCATACCCTGTAGACATGACAGAGGTACCACTGTGGAGACGGGCTATTGCCAGCCATTCCTTGTAGACATGACAGAGGTATCACTATAGAGATGGGCCATTGACAGCCATTCCCTGTAGACATGACAGCGATCTCACTGTAGAGAAGGGCCATTGACAGCCATTCCCTGTAGACATGACAGAGGTATCACTGTGGAGAAAAGCCATTGACAGCCATTCCCTGTAGATATGACAGAGATAACACTGTGGAGAAGGGCCATTGACAGCCATTCCCTGTAGACATGACAGAGGTATTGCTGTGGAGAAGGGCCATTGAGAGCCATTCCCTATAGACATGACAGAGGTATCACTGTGGAGAAGGGCCAATGACAGCCATACCCTGTAGACATGACAGAGATCTCACTGTAGAGAAGGGCCATTGACAGCCATTCCCTGTAGACATGACAGAGGTATCACTGTGGAGAAAAGCCATTGACAGACATTCCCTGTGGACATGACAGAGATAACACTGTGGAGAAGGGCCATTGACAGCCATTCCCTGTAGACATGACAGAGGTATCACTGTGGAGAAAAGCCATTGACAGCCATTCCCTGTAGACATGACAGAGATAACACTGTGGAGAAGGGACATTGACAGCCATTCCCTGTAGACATGACAGAGATATTGCTGTGGAGAAGGGCCATTGAGAGCCATTCCCTATAGACATGACAGAGGTATCACTGTGGAGAAGGGCCAATGACAGCCATACCCTGTAGAAATGACAGAGGTATCACTGTGGAGACGGGCTATTGCCAGCCATTCCTTGTAGACATGACAGAGGTATCACTATAGAGATGGGCCATTGACAGCCATTCCCTGTATACATGACAGAGGTATCACTGTGGAGAAGGGCCATTGACAGCCATTCCATGTAGACGTTACAGAGATTTCACTGTAGAGAAGGGCCATTGACAGCCATTCCCTGTAGACATGACAGAGATAACACTGTGGTGAAGGGACATTGACAGCCATTCCCTGTAGACATGACAGAGATAACACTGTGGAGAAGGGCCATTGACAGCCATTCCCTGTAGACATGACAGAGGTATTGCTGTGGAGAAGGGCCATTGAGAGCCATTCCCTATAGACATGACAGAGGTATCACTGTGGAGAAGGGCCATTTAGATCCACTCCCTGTAGACATGACAGAGGTATGGCTGTGGAGAAGGGCCATTGACAGCCATTCCCTGTAGACATGACAGAGATATCACTGTGGAGAAGGGCCATTGACAGCCATTCCCTGTAGACATGAAAGAGGTATCACTGTGGAGAGGGGCCATTGACAGCCATTCCTTGTAGACATGACAGTGGTATCACAGTGGAGACGGGCTATTGCCAGCCTTTCCTTGTAGACATGACAGAGGTATCACTATGGAGTGGGCCATTGACAGCCATTCCCTGTATACATGACAGAGGTATCACTGTGGAGAAGGGCCATTGACAGCCATTCCCTGTAGACATGACAGAGATCTCACTGTAGAGAAGGGCCATTGACAGCCATTCCCTGTAGACATGACAGAGGTATCACTGTGGAGAAAAGCCATTGACAGCCATTCCCTGTAATATGACAGAGATAACACTGTGGAGAAGGGCCATTGACAGCCATTCCCTGTAAACATGACAGAGGTATTGCTGTGGAGAAGGGCCATTGAGAGCCATTCCCTATAGACATGACAGAGGTATCACTGTGGAGAAGGGCCAATGACAGCCATACCCTGTAGACATGACAGAGGTATCACTGTGGAGATGGGCTATTGCCAGCCATTCCTTGTAGACATGACAGAGGTATCACTGTGGAGAAGGGCCATTGACAGCCATTCCCTGTAGACATGACAGAGATATCACTGTGGAGAAGCGCCATTGACAGCCATTCCCTATAGACATGACAGAGGTATCACTGTGGAGAAGGGCCATTGACAGCCATTCCCTGTAGACATGACAGAGATATCACTGTTGAGAAGGGCTATTGACAGCTATTTCCTGTACACATGACAGAGTTATTGCTGTGGAGAAGGCTCATCGACAGCCATTCCTTGTAGACATGACAGAGGTATTACTGTAGAGAAGGGTCATCGACAGCCATTCCTTGTAGACATGACAGAGGTATCACTGTGGAGAAGGGCCATTGACGACCATTCCTTGTAGACATGACAGAGGTATTACTGTAGAGAAGGGTCATCGACAGCCATTCCTTGTAGACATGACAGAGGTATCACTGTGGAGAAGGGCCATTGACGACCATTCCTTGTAGACATGACAGAGGTATCACTGTGGACAAGGGCCATTTACAGCCATTCCCTGTAGACATGACAGAGGTATTACTGTAGAGAAGGGTCATCGACAGCCATTCCTTGTAGACATGACAGAGGTATCACTGTGGAGAAGGGCCATTGATAGCCATTCCCTGTAGACATGAAAGAGGTATCACTGTGGAGAAGGGCCATTGACAGCCATTCCTTGTACACATGACAGAGGTATCACTGTGGAGACGGGCCATTGACAGCCATTCCCTGTAGACATGACAGATGTATCACTGTGGAGAAGGGCTATTCACAGCCATTCCCTGTAGACATGACAGAGATAACACTGTGGAGAAGGGCCATTGACAGCCATTCCCTGTAGACATGACAGAGATATCACTGTGGATAAGGGCCATTGACAGCCATTCCCTATAGACATGACAGAGGTATCACTGAGGAGAAGGACCATTGACAGCCATTCCCTGTAGACATGGTAGAGGGATCACTGTGGAGAAGGTCCATTGACAGCCATTCCCTGTAGACATGGTAGAGATATCACTGTGGAGAAGGGCCATTGAGAGTCATTCCCTGTAGACATGACAGAGATATCACTGTGGATAAGGGCCATTGACAGCCATTCCCTATAGACATGACAGAGATATCACTGTGGAGAAGGGCCATTGACAGCCATTCCCTATAGACATGACAAAGGTATCTCTGTGGAGAAGGACCATTGACAGCCATTCCCTGTAGATATGACAGAGATATCACTGTGGAGAAGGGCCATTGACAGCCATTCCCTGTAGACATGACAGAGGTATCACTGTGGAGAAGGGCCAATGACAGCCATACCCTGTAGAAATGACAGAGGTATCACTGTGGAGACGGGCTATTGCCAGCCATTCCTTGTAGACATGATAGAGGTATCACTATAGAGATGGGCCATTGACAGCCATTCCCTGTATACATGACAGAGGTATCACTGTGGAGAAGGGCCATTGACAGCCATTCCCTGTAGACGTTACAGAGATTTCACTGTAGAGAAGGGCCATTGACAGCCATTCCCTGTAGACATGACAGAGATAACACTGTGGTGAAGGGACATTGACAGCCATTCCGTGTAGACATGACAGAGATAACACTGTGGAGAAGGGCCATTGACAGCCATTCCCTGTAGACATGACAGAGGTATTGCTGTGGAGAAGGGCCATTGAGAGCCATTCCCTATAGACATGACAGAGGTATCACTGTGGAGAAGGGCCATTTAGAGCCACTCCCTGTAGACATGACAGAGGTATGGCTGTGGAGAAGGGCCATTGACAGCCATTCCCTGTAGACATGACAGAGATATCACTGTGGAGAAGGGCCATTGACAGCCATTCCCTGTAGACATGACAGAGATATCACTGTGGAGGAGGGCCATTGACAGCCATTCCCTATAGACATGACAGAGGTATCACTATAGTGATGGGCCATTGACAGATATTCCCTGTAGATATGACAGAGGTATCACTGTGGAGAAGGGCCATTGACAGCCATTCCCTATAGACATGACAGAGGTATTGCTGTGGAGAAGGGCCATTGACAGCCATTCCCTATAGACATGACAGAGGTATCACTGTGGAGAAGGGCCATTGACAGCCATTCCCTGTAGACATGACAGAGGTATTGCTGTGGAGAAGGGCCATTGACAGCCATTCCCTGTAGACATGACAGAGGTATTGCTGTGGAGAAGGGCCATTGACAGCCATTCCCTATAGACATGACAGAGGTATCACTGTGGAGAAGGGCCATTGACAGCCATTCCCTGTAGACATGACAGAGATAACACTGTGGAGAAGGGCCATTGACAGCCATTCCCTGTAGACATGACAGAGGTATCACTGTGGAGAAGGGCCATTGACAGCCATTCCCTGTAGACATGACAAGGGCATTGCTGTGGAGAAGGGCCATTGACAGCCATTCCCTGTAGACATGACAGAGATATCACTGTGAAGAAGCGCCATTGACAGCCATTCCCTGTAGACATGACAGAGATAACACTGTGGAGAAGGGCCATTGACAGCCATTCCCTGCAGACATGACAGAGGTATTGCTGTGGAGAAGGGCCATTGACAGCCATTCCCTGTAGATATGACAGATGTATCACTGTGGAGAAGGGCAATTTGACAGCCATTCCCTATAGACATGACAGAGGTATCACTGTGGAGAAGGGCCATTGACAGCCATTCCCTGTAGACATGACAGAGGTATTGCTGTGGAGAAGGGCCATTGAGAGCCATTCCCTATACACATGACAGAGGTATCAATGTGGAGAAGGGCCAATGACAGCCATACCCTCTAGACATGACAGAGGTATTGCTGTGGAGAAGAGCCATTGACAGCCATTCCCTGTAGACATGACAGCGATATCACTGTGGAGAAGGGCCATTGATAGCCATTCCCTGTAGACATGAAAGAGGTATCACTGTGGAGAAGGGCCATTGACAGCCATTCCTTGTACACATGACAGAGGTATCACTGTGGAGACGGGCCATTGCCAGCCATTCCCTGTAGACATGACAGAGGTATCACTGTGGAGAAGGGCTATTCACAGCCATTCCCTGTAGACATGACAGAGATAACACTGTGGAGAAAGGCCATTGACAGCCATTCCCTGTAGACATGACAGAGATATCACTGTGGATAAGGGCCATTGACAGCCATTCCCTATAGACATGACAGAGGTATTACTGAGGAGAACGACCATTGACAGCCATTCCCTGTAGACATGGTAGAGGGATCACTGTGGAGAAGGTCCATTGACAGCCATTCCCTGTAGACATGGTAGAGATATCACTGTGGAGAAGGGCCATTGAGAGCCATTCCCTGTAGACATGACAGAGATATCACTGTGGATAAGAGCCATTGACAGCCATTCCCTATAGACATGACAGAGATATCACTGTGGAGAAGGGCCATTGACAGCCATTCTCTATAGACATGACAAAGATATCTCTGTGGAGAAGGACCATTGACAGCCATTCCCTGTAGATATGACAGAGATATCACTGTGGAGAAGGGCCATTGACAGCCATTCCCTGTAGACATGACAGAGGTATTGCTGTGGAGAAGGGTCATCGACAGCCATTCCTTGTGGACATGACAGAAATATCACTGTGGAGAAGGGCCATTGACAGCCATTCCTTGTAGACATCTCAGAGGTATCTCTGTGGAGAAGGGTCATCGACAGCCATTCCTTGTAGACATGACAGAGGTATCACCTTGGAGAAGGGCCATTGACAGCCATTCCCTGTAGACATGACAGAGGTATCACTGTGGACAAGGGCCATTTAGAGCCACTCCCTGTAGACATGACAGAGGTATGGCTGTGGAGAAGGGCCATTGACAGCCATTCCCTGTAGACATGACAGAGATATCACTGTGGAGAAGGGCCATTGACAGCCATTCCCTGTAGACATGACAGAGGGATTGCTGTGGAGACGGGCCATTGAGAGCCATTCCCTATAGACATGACAGAGGTATCACTCTGGAGAAGGGCCAATGACAGCCATACCCTGTAGACATGACAGAGGTATCACTGTGGAGACGGGCTATTGCCAGCCATTCCTTGTAGACATGACAGAGGTATCACTATAGAGATGGGCCATTGACAGCCATTCCCTGTAGACATGACAGAGATCTCACTGTAGAGAAGGGCCATTGACAGCCATTCCCTGTAGACATGACAGAGGTATCACTGTGGAGAAAAGCCATTGACAGCCATTCCCTGTAGATATGACAGAGATAACACTGTGGAGAAGGGCCATTGACAGCCATTCCCTGTAGACATGACAGAGGTATTGCTGTGGAGAAGGGCCATTGAGAGCCATTCCCTATAGACATGACAGAGGTATCACTGTGGAGAAGGGCCAATGACAGCCATACCCTGTAGACATGACAGAGGTATCACTGTGGAGACGGGCTATTGCCAGCCATTCCTTGTAGACATGACAGAGGTATCACTATAGAGATGGGCCATTGACAGCCATTCCCTGTAGACATGACAGAGATCTCACTGTAGAGAAGGGCCATTGACAGCCATTCCCTGTAAACATGACAGAGGTATCACTGTGGAGAAAAGCCATTGACAGACATTCCCTGCAGACATGACAGAGATAACACTGTGGAGAAGGGCCATTGACAGCCATTCCCTGTAGACATGACAGAGGTATCACTGTGGAGAAAAGCCATTGACAGCCATTCCCTGTAGACATGACAGAGTATTGCTGTGGAGAAGGGCCATTGAGAGCCATTCCCTATAGACATGACAGAGGTATCACTGTGGAGAAGGGCCAATGACAGCCATACCCTGTAGAAATGACAGAGGTATCACTGTGGAGACGGGCTATTGCCAGCCATTCCTTGTAGACATGACAGAGGTATCACTATAGAGATGGGCCATTGACAGCCATTCCCTGTATACATGACAGAGGTATCACTGTGGAGAAGGGCCATTGACAGCCATTCCCTGTAGACGTTACAGAGATTTCACTGTAGAGAAGGGCCATTGACAGCCATTCCCTGTAGACATGACAGAGATAACACTGTGGTGAAGGGACATTGACAGCCATTCCCTGTAGACATGACAGAGATAACACTGTGGAGAAGGGCCATTGACAGCCATTCCCTGTAGACATGACAGAGGTATTGCTGTGGAGAAGGGCCATTGAGAGCCATTCCCTATAGACATGACAGAGGTATCACTGTGGAGAAGGGCCATTTAGAGCCACTCCCTGTAGACATGACAGAGGTATGGCTGTGGAGAAGGGCCATTGACAGCCATTCCCTGTAGACATGACAGAGATATCACTGTGGAGAAGGGCCATTGACAGCCATTCCCTGTAGACATGAAAGAGGTATCACTGTGGAGAGGGGCCATTGACAGCCATTCCTTGTAGACATGACAGTGGTATCACAGTGGAGACGGGCTATTGCCAGCCATTCCTTGTAGACATGACAGAGGTATCACTATGGAGTGGGCCATTGACAGCCATTCCCTGTATACATGACAGAGGTATCACTGTGGAGAAGGGCCATTGACAGCCATTCCTTGCAGACATGACAGAGATCTCACTGTAGAGAAGGGCCATTGACAGCCATTCCCTGTAGACATGACAGAGGTATCACTGTGGAGAAAAGCCATTGACAGCCATTCCCTGTAATATGACAGAGATAACACTGTGGAGAAGGGCCATTGACAGCCATTCCCTGTAGACATGACAGAGGTATTGCTGTGGAGAAGGGCCATTGAGAGCCATTCCCTATAGACATGACAGAGGTATTACTGTGGAGAAGGGCCAATGACAGCCATACCCTGTAGACATGACAGAGGTATCACTGTGGAGACGGGCTATTGCCAGCCATTCCTTGTAGACATGACAGAGGTATCACTGTGGAGAAGGGCCATTGACAGCCATTCCCTGTAGACATGACAGAGATATCACTGTGGAGAAGGGCCATTGACAGCCATTCCCTATAGACATGACAGAGGTATCACTGTGGAGAAGCGCCATTGACAGCCATTCCCTGTAGACATGACAGAGGTATTACTGTAGAGAAGGGTCATCGACAGCCATTCCTTGTAGACATGACAGAGGTATCACTGTGGAGAAGGGCCATTGACGACCATTCCTTGTAGACATGACAGAGATATCACTGTGGACAAGGGCCATTTACAGCCATTCCCTGTAGACATGACAGAGGTATTACTGTAGAGAAGGGTCATCGACAGCCATTCCTTGTAGACATGACATAGGTATCACTGTGGAGAAGGGCCAGTGACAGCCATTCCCTGTAGACATGGTAGAGATATCACTGTGGAGAAGGGCCATTGACAGCCATTCCCTATAGACATGACAGAGGTATTGCTGTGGAGAAGGCTCATCTACAGCCATTCCTTGTAGACATGACAGAGGTATTACTGTAGAGAAGGGCCATTGACAGCCGTTCCTTGTAGACATGACAGAGGTATCACTGTGGAGAAGGGCCATTGACAGCCATTCCTTGTAGATATGACAGAGGTATCACTGTGGAGAAGGGCCATTGACAGCCATTCCCTATAGACATGACAGAGCTATTGCTGTGGAGAAGGGCCATTGAGAGCCTTTCCCCGTAGACATGACAGAGATAACACTGTGGAGAAGGGCCATTGACAGCCATTCCTTGTAGACATGACAGAGTTATCTCTATGGAGAAGGACCATTGACAGCCATTCCCTGTAGACATGACCGAGTTATCACTGTGGAGAAGGGCCATTGACAGCCATTCCCTGTAGACATGACAGAGATATCACTGTGGAGAAGGGCCATTGACACTCACTAAAACAGCCATTACCCCTCACATGGCTTCTTTCTTAGGTGGGTTGCTGCCTTTCTGCTTTTATGGAGGATATCAGCGTTGTGGAGATCAAGGACACTTGAGGGAGGTGTTGGTGGTAACCTATACAAAAAGAAATCCATCAGTTTATCTTTGGTATTTAGTTATCCTCCTCTCCTCTGCAGTGTAGTTCTTCGTGGCCAGGCTAGAAATATTTTATAGTACATTTAATTCAGCCATTTCAAATGTTTTAGTTTGTTTTAATGCTTCAATAATTTATTTGGATTCATTTGAAAATCTTCTACTTCATATTTTTCATCTTCTTATTCATCTTCTTATTAAATTCAAAATTCCTAACCATCCTAAATCTAAAAAGCCCAGCTGAGGAGACAAATAAATTGCTACGTCTATCACTGGTTCCAATCCACCGCCCTTATGTGTTAGCTAATAATATGGTGATAATAATTCGCCTCTAATTAATATTATAAATATATTTTTGATTTCATAAAATATTTTCATAATAATTTAACTAACTGATATTGTAATAATATTTTATAGATATATTACCAGCCCGCTTTGTGTGGCTGACTATCAACTCTTTTGCCTGGGGTGAGTTTTGATTTTTTATGTTTCTTAACTTAAAACTGTAAAAAAAAAAAGAAAAAAAGAATTTCAATATATCACTTTCATAATCATTCTAAACCTTACTAGATTAATCAGAACATTACTCACATTTTGTCTGTTTAATTTTCTCAGGTATCTTTACAGTCAATTTACATGTTTGGCCAGAATTATTCTGTAAAGGCTTATCACCAAATTGAATGTAAAATTTCGCTGGAAGCATTGTAGATACTGGAAAACATGGAAATATTCAAGAAAAAAAAAACATTGTGTAGCAGTGTCTATATGGATAGTTACACATTCACATATATATATATAGAAATATGTTAGATATGCTTAATAGAGCACATAATTCATAGATATCTTATACAAGCACATATAATTTTCAAATTAGATCCTGCATATATAGAAATATTGTTAACTGATGCACATTAAGTAGATTAGTATTTTATGCCTGCTTTACAGATTCATTGGCCAAGTGTGGAAAATGATTTTTTAACAAATATCCACAGGCAAATTTATAATATAATAACTATTAAATAATATATTGAAATTGTTCGACATTTAATAATAATAATTGAAACTTACATTAAGCAAAGTAGAGAGATTCTATATAGATATACTCTATATGCTTGAAATAAAAGCTAAATGTCTCTCAATCACACCCAATGGCTTAAACAAGGCAAGATAATCATGGTTTTAATGCCTTTTATCATTAGACCTTGGAGGACCTAGGACACTTCAGGTTTGGGGAGCCACTCATGCTCAAAAAATTATAATACACAGCAAACCCCTCAATTTTACATATCAAAGTTAGCTTGGTGCAAATAATTGGATTTGAAAAGTTATATATACATATATTAAATTCCAAAATTCTAACCATCCCTAAACTAAAAGGCCCAACTGGGGGCACAAATAAATTGCTACAGCCATCACATGTTAGCCCCCACTGCAGGGAGCCTGCAGCATTTGCCCCATTTGCCCCCCATTATGTCCAATCCTGATTATGATGCAACCAAACTATTACTAAAATATGCACCAAAAATCCCAAAAGCCAACATGATGTTGTTGCTTACTCAAGATAAAATAACAATGTTATGTAACATAGCTAGAGAAATACTTCTTATATGAAAGTCTTTCAACATCAAACACAAAATTTACATAGTCTTACTTACAAAGATTGACACTGAAAAGATTACTGTATTCTAATTATATATATTCTAAAGATATATGTTAAGAACTTCAGACAGTGTGCAGACTCTAACTTATATATTCATAAGCATTTATTAGAACATAGCATAAGATGTTATAAATATCACTATTAAAACAAAAGATATCCGTAATTCTTACCAAATTAACATTAATTATCTACATATATAAGAAACTTCAGATGGATGAGTTAAAAGACAGGATAGCAGACAACCAGTTTCATATATAGTGGCTCATTTTGTATTTTAATACTGCATTATGTCTAAGGTCAAGACAGTTACTCTCAATAGCTTGGTAAATGTAGCTGGTATCATATTTCATAGAGTTTGCTGTTGTAGCAAGAATTAACCCCAAAGCAAATGGAGTTTAATATTAAGCTTCTAGAGCATTTTTATGAAACACTCTAATGTAGGTGAAAACATTCATTTGTTAGGATTTCTCATACAGGCCCCATTCACAAGTAATTCAGTCACTGCCAGTTATGTAATGCTTATATATACTGTAACATACACAAGTAATATAGATTCTCTTTGCCAGTTGTTTCTGTGTATAATGATATTCAGGATGTCAGAAGTAGAGTTGGAAAATGTGTGAGTTGATATTCTCTCTCTCACTCGCCATCTCTCTCTCGCTCCCCATCTCTCTCTATTATGTGCAAATGGGAACACATGCACTGACCTACCTGCAGTCCAAGTGGACAGAATAGAGATGGCGTTTCACCAGAGGATGGTGAGAGAGACACATTGGAAGAGCCATTCCAAATAATGAGGCTAACAATTGCAGGTAGCCAACTCCATGCTAATGGTGGTGAATAGGTTCTAGGGACAAGAACACCAGACGTTTCCCTTGCTACAGGTTCAACTGCAAACCTGTCATCGACTGACTGAAACTGAAGATTACACAAATAATCCAGACACTCTTTGCCAATTATGTAAAACATATAAACTGAAACATTGATAATATTTACAGAACTAGTTAGTCAACTGAAGATGAAAATGTGAAATTTTTTATTCATTTTGGTAATTCTGGAAGACAAGTTATTATTTTTAATTTGCTAATATTGTTTCATTTTTAATCACATTGTTTTTTCAAGTCTTACCATATACAATTGTGTGTGGTCTTCATATACACATTACATGTAATATAACACTTTATATATATTCTGTAATAGAATCATTAGATTTTGGTGATAGTAATGTATGAAAAAACATGTAACCGGTGTATTATATTTGTGTATGATATTTGTAAACATATATATGGAATATTAACAATTTCACTTGTTTTACATCAGGTAAGTAGAATATCATTTGTTTTCCTCAGGTAAGTATATTTTGTTTTTAATGAAATTATTCTTAAAAAATGATGAATGTTACGTTGAACAACTAACACAGAAATCTAAGAAAGAATGCTGACAAGTTCCTGGATGTGGGTAAAAGAAAAATACAGGTGGATCAGTTAATTGAAATGTTATTCAACATATTCCCCTCAGAGATTCACACACTTATTGCAGTGGTCCTACCTCTCTTGTAAAGGTAATAGCTCTACCATTTCATGATACCCTTAAAATGAGGAACTTTTCAGTACTCCTCATATAATAACCTATATTTTCAACAGTATGTGAGAAAAAAGTTAGATTTAAAGATGGTGATAGGTCACAGTAAATTATTGCTGGTCTTTTGTTAAATTGTAATACATGAGAGCCACTTCTAAATGAACAAAAAAAAGCTATATTTTTATGGACATTGAAATTTAAGATCTTATAATTTATTTTAGATTGAACAAAATTAAATTGCAGGAATATGTTACATACATAGTTTATGTGAATTTTCTTTCCCCATTATATCTATTTTTTTTACATTTTTGCTTTTATATCCTCCATGATGCATCCCTTACCAGTTGCTATCAAGTTGTAATTTCCCTTTGCTTCCTCAAATATTCTCTCTGTCTAACATATATAATTTTCTGTTGGATAACATGAAATCAAGATTTTGTTCCTTAGTTACGATGTAATTGATTATTCTATTAACTGTTGAATTTCTAAATGTATGGCATTTATAGCCCTTTCCTCTACTTTTCTATACAGCCAGATGTTCCATTCTTTACCCCTTCACCCTCTATTTGTTGCTTGGTTTTGTTTTTATCCTTTTAATTTTTCTTCCATATTTTTACCAATACACATAATGCTATTTATACAACTATGAATTGATTTATTGTCTGTAATTTTATTTTATAACATAGCATGGAATAAATAATTTGTTTTAATTGATAGAAATATTCTAAACAGTATCTCAGATGATACCACATCAAATATAAGTAAAAACTTTCTGAATAACAAAAATTAGAGCAGAATGTGAAAAACAAAGGTGGACATAGCATGCAACAAGGAAGTATAATTATTACTGAAAATGTTGGTATCTTTACTTTAAGAACTGATAATCTAAAATGTTGTGACACTAGATGAGAATTCAAACACATTAATATAAATCAGCAAATTTACTACTGCATTGTCTTAAGAAACTCTGCATTCAATTCAATGCTTTGTTTTTATTATAGGAAATGGACAGTAGCAATTATCTTAATATCTACTAATAAGTATTTTAAATATATTTGTATCCAGGCAAAGTGCCAAGCATAAATATTTGTGTAATTATTTACTGGATATTCATCAGACTTTGAATTACTAGCATATGTTATAATCTTTGAAACTTATGTATATATGCATAAATATATAGACACTTGTGAGTAATGTACAGCATACAAAATAATGTATGTCTGTATGTGTAAGGCAGAGAGAGAGCAGGTGTCATGTTATATAATCTGTGTATATTTTGTTTGAGTTAGTGTGTAAGAGTACTTGTGCTGGCAACTAGTCAAAATAAAGATTTCCATATGTTATAAACCCCTTATGCCGACGTCTAAACTTCTGCAAGCAAATAAGATGGAATCTGAGATATGATTTCACAAAAGAAGTTTTCAAACACATTATAATATCTTTAAACATTAAAGTGGTTTAATAATGACATATATTGCCATAGATATTGATATTGGTACAATTTATTCTATTCAGATAACTGTAGTTCAAATGATCCTTCTTATTACTGTTATTATTATTAACATAATTATGGCCATTCTCCCAGCTGTCTCTACTTGCTCATTTATTCATTGGTCTCATAGTCTCATCTTATCAGATAAATATATCCGATTATGCTCCTAAATTTATCCTTTCTGTGTTTCAGTAATCTGAAATCAGAGATAGTAGGACACCAAATTAAATACTTTGCAATGCTCAAATGTCTTCCCTATATATTCTAAAATCATACCTCCAGGGTTCGCCTAGCTTTTAATACCTCATGTATTAATATTAGTATTATACTAGTTAACTTCTTCCTATAAAATTTCTCTCACGCCTAGTCTAAACATACCAGTAATACAATGGAAATTATATTACACAGGTAGATTCTTGAAACATTTAATCAGGAAATTAGTTTCAGTTCTTACCCGTAGTAATGTTGCAAGTGAGTTGGTTTGCTTCAAAGTGTTCTATTGACACTAATGATGTCCCACCGATTGTCATACTTTGCAGTGAATTGATGGTCATTTTTGTTTTTGCTTCCCTCCTTTTTTCTTTTTTTTTTTTCTTTTTTTTTTCTCTCACTTCAGTCATTAAAAATGTTTACAGTATATTATAAAAAAAAAAAAAAATTCTTATTTGAACATATTTGCCTTAACCCTTTAGCATTTAAACCAGCTGTATCCGGTCAGAGATCTCTCACCTCTTTCTGTTCAAACTGGCCATTACCAGCTGTTCATACTGATGTTAGGTTATTGTTCTCAAAATAAATAATATCAAAATCTCATAGATTCAATATTATGTGGGATAATTATGTGGGGTAAAGCCTTTACCACAAAAATACAATAGTATATATAAAGTAATGTAAATGTTAAAGGGTTAATGTTATACTAGGGCCATTTAGAAAAATAGATACAACCCTTGGCTTTATTACTCTGTTTTAATAAATAATGCAATTGTAATATATTTCAGTCCCAGATCAACATTGATAGTGGTATGAAGAAAGTTATTTAACACTGGACCATTCCACCTTTTTATGCTATGTGGGGCTACATTATCTTAAATGTAATCTTCATAGTTAAGATAGAAGGGTGTGGTTTCAGAGACATTTACTGTTATACAGTTGCAGTCTAAGTCATTATTGTTCTACACAGAAAATCATTAGCTTTCCTCTTCTTTATCCACTTGTTCCTGAAATCGTCGAGGGGGCTGAGTACTTAAACACACCTTCAAACAAGTCCTATCAGAAGCAACTGTCACCAACTGATCCCCAAGGGAGACCAGCCAAGCTCATAGATTTTATCCAACCTTCTTGCTCGGGGTCTATCCTAGGTCTCCTACCTGTTGGTTTTGCCCATACAATATGTCCAGTGATTCTTTCCTGATGCCCATAGTATCGAAGCTGTGATCTCTCAATTCAGAGAAGTGGCTCTACCTTGAGTGACTCTCTGCTCTACAAGTTAAGCAATGCTGGGTAATAAGATTTGATAATCATTCTTCTCCATCCCCTATTTCTTGCCTGAGAATAACACTGGATTTCTTTAAGTAATGTTTGATACAATTTTCTCAGGAGATTTCAAAATATCACTGACTGTTGTTGTTTTATCTATGATTTGTCTATAAAAATTGTGATCCTTTATGGATCACACAAACCTTATGCAGGCACATGTAACTAAGTATATTTTTTACTAAGTATTCCTAGTATTGGAGGGATATAGTACCATTATAATTGATTGATATTTTCTAAAAAAAATTACCTACTCATTTTAATGTAATGTAACATTATAAATAAACACTGGACTAAATTCATGATGAAACAGGAAGAAATATTAAGGAAATGTGATTTTTTTTTATCTGATAACTTATCATACATCCATTACAATTGCTGTTAACTATCAACTCACACACGTGTGTATGCCCATGCTTATAATCATACATGTACACACAAACATACTTATCATTATTGGTTGCCCATGTTACTAAGGGACCAAGCTATAAATTAGATCAACCATCTCCCTGCTGTCACCAATATGTCTCTACTTCTGTTCACCACTGAGCTCTTTGGGAACAAACTTTGCACAAATTCAGATCTTCATGAATAAATCTGTGTATAGTGGCCACACCAACCCAAAACTGTATCCTTATTGTATTTTTAAACACCCAACGCTTTTCATGAAAAAAGAAATTGTGATATTTTTCTCAACCAGCTCTGAATATTGTGTGGAGGCATGTAGCCTAGTAGTAAGGGTGTTGGACTTGTGATCATAATGTCATGGGTTCAATTCCTAGGCTGGGTTGCGTGTGGTGTTCTTGAGCAAATCACTTCATTTCTTGTTACTCCAGTATACTCACCAACTGAATTGACTATGGTAATCATAGACAAGAACCAAGCAATTCTGTTAATATTGTCAATAGTTTGCAGAATTTATAAGCTAAATTTGTAAGTTTTGACCTGCTTATCATATACCCCTTTCCATTTATGGAAAAACTATTCCAGATTTAATGTTCTGCTAGTATAATTGAATAAGTTGTTTGTTTGAAAAAGTCTTTTGTAATAAACTCCAGCTTAAAAGATTTTTTAGTTGCTATTTTCCTGATATAATTTATATATTCTTACATGTAGAATATATGAATATATTGTATATCATATGAATGTTCTGATTTTAGTGAAGTTAATGGAGATGAGCATTTAGTCAAAAGATCAGATATCTATCACATTTATATACATAGTCTAAAGTATTTCTTTGTAAAATCTTCCTGTTGAATTGTAAATCAATTTATGAACATTTTTGCAAATGTTTCCCTATTGTTTTCTTGACGTATTATGGACTTAGAAACCATTTTCTATTGTTTTATAAGAGTAGCAAATGTCAATAACAACACTCACTCAGCACACAATACATTTTGCTACACCTACATCAATAAATATCAATCAATAAATGACTATATTATCCCTTTTTCCTGACGAAATCACATTGGCTAGCAGGAAGCTGATGAGGGACTTACAACTGTATAATTCGTTATTCCTTTATTTTACATTCTTCAACGTTTCTCCACTCATTTATCTTTTAGTATTTCACCGTATCAAATATTTGCTTCATTGTCCTCCTACACACTTTTCTTCTCGCTTCTCTCTATATACTTCTCTCATTTCTCATCATATGCTTTACACGCTGTTTCTTTCATTCTCTCCCTCTCCCCTGACCGTTCTCCCACTCATAAGAGGTTTTATTTTAACCTGACTCTTTGCTATTTACAATAGTAGCTGGCTGTTTTACATCTATTTCCACGTTTGAGAGTCCTATAAATTTATGAAAGTTTTTATACATTCATCACTCCTATTCATTTCAATCATGACTATATAGTTGTTTAGATCCTATTTGGGGTCATATAAACAGAATATGTCAGCCATGATTATACATATTGTATATCTAGGATCACAATAGCCATTGTATCCTTTTTTTTATGAACAGTAGCATATAAATTGGGGTCAATTTGCTGTATCATGAGTGACCACATAGGGGCTTCGTAGTTTATTAAAAAGTGACAATATGTTGTTAATAGATAGATTAGAGATTGGTATTAAGGTTAATAAGGTTGAAATTGTAGGATAGCTGGTAATGATGTGTGGCTATAACTATGGTCAACATGATGTGATAGTTTATTCTTTAAAAACCCGGCTATTCACCTGATTTCATTAGAGACTATTTTAATTAATGTTCTAATACTTTGGAAAATGTTCACTTGTTTTGCATTTTGAAAATACAAGTAACTTTCATTTTTTCTTCTCACATATATATATATACATTTTGAGTATGTGTTGGCTGTTGGTGCTGTAATGTGTTCTACCCTGTTAATTCATCATGTTTACCTGTGTTTCTACATCAACTCTTACTGCCTGATTATGTCACAGCCAATAATGGCTGTCACTGAATTATATATAGTAGAGAATTAGAATAAGCGAAGCCAACTTTAACATGCTTGACTTACACACATTATATTTATATATAAGAACTGATTAGTATAATGAAAAGGAATGTAGTCATTGTGGTAATAAGATTTGTGGTAGAAATGACACCTTTTATTCTAAGATACACAGTAAATTATACATCCTCATCATCATTTTCCCTGCTTGCAAGGATGGGACAGGTCCTATTCAGCACAGCCACTCTCCACTTGTCACGGTCCTTCGTCATCTCCTCCGTAAGCTTCTGCGATCTGAGGTTTGCTCTCACCACCTCTGCCCATATTTTTCATGGTCTTCCTCTACTGCATCTTCCTTCTACTGGGATTTCTTGGCACTTCTTTATGCAGCAGTCATCCTCCATGCACATCACATGTCCATACCATCTCAGTCTTCTATCCTGCACACCACAACTTATTCCTCTTAAACCCAGTTTCTCTCTTAACTCATCTATGCTTGGTCGTTCACACACATTGACATTGCACATCCAACGGAGCATACTTGCTTAATTTCTCTCCAGCCATTGCATATCCTCTGTAGTTGCTACCCCTGTCTCACTACCATGCAGCATAGTGCATCTATACATGCATATATATAAATTAATGATTTATTTGATTAAGTAAACTCAATCATCCCTACTCTAATGATACAAGTTCAGACAGTGTAGGAGAACATTTGCTAGCACAAAGAACCCCAGGCATAAGATATCTCAGGATCCCAGTGGACAGAATGGAGAAAGCATTATTCCAGAAGATAGTGAGGGAGATGTATTGAAATAGTCATTCCAACTCTTAAGGTTCACTCCTGAAGGTGACCAACACCTCTTTGATAGCAGAGAATTAGGAGGTGGTACGTAGACCAAGAACACCAGAAGTTTCCACTACTTCAGCTTCAACAAGAAAACTTGTCAGATAACAACTAATACTTAAACAGCTTGCAATCTTCAGCTTGACTGGCAAAACCTGGGTCTGTTAGCAAATTCACTAGGTTGCTATTAGAGAAAATGCCACTACTTGTCACATCCTAGAAAGCAAATACTACCTAGCCATAAAGTTATTTTTGGGGCAGTATACAGAGGGTTTTTCATAGGAGTAGCTAGAATTAATAACAACAGGGGATATTTTAATCTACATAATCCAGTAAGAAACCAAACAGTATTAATGAAAATCTATGCATATATTCTATTATTACATTTTAGACAACTCCTTCAGATTGTATTATCTTCAGTTTAAAATTACTATTAAATTTATTTGGTCGTCTGTTCTATGTTCTTACTTTGAAGTATTTATTTTCACATCTTTTGATTCGCTTTTGTTTTGAAAAATATCAAATGATTATTTTGAAAATTTTACATTATAACGATAGTTACATATTGATTAAATGGAACAACTGTAAAAGCAATTATATATATCTATGTTATATTTATGTGAAGTAGATTTGGATGTTAACATAAATGAGTGCAGTAGCTGAGATATTGTATTAATGATGATAGATATTTATTAAATTTTGAATGATATTAAATTATGAAAGTCATATGGTAGATTAGACATGGTAGTTTAACTGTGATCTATAGAAATCAACAAAATAATTAGATTAGGTAACTGAAATATATTAAATGAGAGTCTTTTTACAATGTAATAAAACAATTTTATTGAATGGTATAGGAAAAGTATATAAATTGAATTAACAAATCACACAAGTATAATTCATACTGATATGATTTTGTTTTCGAGTATAACAAATCTCTTTTTTTTCATTTATTTAAATGAAATATTGTAACGATTTTGTGTTATTTTGTCAAGTTTTTAGATTTGTGTAAATAAATCCTTTTAAATATAAGAAAAAATTACAGAAATGATCTTCAATGAATTCATATAATATATTTTTCCTGGTTTTAGTTATATAAAAAAGCACCCAGCCCACACTGTAAAGGCGTTGTTACAGTGCCATGATAAAAGGCACCTGGTCCACACTGTAAAGGGGTTGTTACAGTATCATGATAAATTGCACCTGTCCACACTGTAAATGGGTTGTTATGGTGCCATGAGAAATGGCACCTGGAGTCATTTCCTCGTTTATATGAAAGGATGGGGAGGGGAAGGGCTCTGCCAAGTTTAAAAGGATCAAGGTATCTTCTATGTCGTTATGGCACCTCTATGACTATATAAGAAGATATGGGTCCATATATTACAAAAGAATGTTATTCTTCTGACTATTACTAAATAAGGTGAAGTATTTTTTATATACTCTCTTTTTGCAGTTTTGAGAAAGTAAAAATAAAATTGTGAACAGAGCTTTGGGGACATTGTTATGGCATAGTTTGAATTTATGTTCTTGCTAATTCAGTTTTGCTGCCTTAATTTCATATCCATTGTATCTTCTGGCAATTGACTTGGTACCCACAAGATTATTAACCATATTTCCAACAACAAACCTGAGCACCATTTTGAATTCCATATGTCTAATACCCATGGGCATTCTTACAAAATCAGAAAACAGTACATGTCTCATTACTTTCGGAAGCATGAATTCACGCTCAGAGTTGCTAAAGCATAAAACAAACTACCTGCATCAGTTGTTAGCTGTCAGGACACAGCATCCTTCAAAACTTCCATGCTTCCCGAAATTCGCCAACACTACATCTGATATTCCCCCTCCATACACACGCACACACATGTCTGTGTGTATATCATGACTCATACACGGTTCAATTTCATGACATTTGAACTTAATTCTATGTACCATACATGCACCTTTGATGAGTTGTAGTGCACCTGAGCACTGTACACAATATTTTCATTATTATTATTTAAAATAGCAATAGGGCGGTGGATTGGCAGTATTGATAGAGGGTTGGATGCCAATATTACATGTTTTGTATTATTCAACACTTTTCATACCAACCTGACCTGCTATTATTAGACTGGTAGTATATTTATTGATCCTGGGAGGCTGAAAGGCAAAGTTGAACTTGTCAGGTTTTAAATTCAAATTTCAAGCTGGAATACATTCTGATGCTCTACGGAGTCTACCAATTCCCTACTGGCCCTGGTTTTATGAAACAAAAACCACCTGTTTGAAAGCTTTTTTTTATTTAAATCTAAATCTTCCAACACAGTTTTGTATGAGAACCTTATGTTAAGATGCTTCATAATTTAATAACATTTTTTAGAGGGGGTAAGGAAGGACAGATCTGGTTGTATGGGAAACTAGAGTAAAGGACAATGAAAGCTATAGATGAAAGAAAAAGGAGGGGAAAAGCAAGGACTCTGGTGCCACAGAAGAAAGGGAGGGGGAAACCCCTCAATATGTTTCGTTTTATGATTAAAATAATGTATTTCATGAAACATATGGTCACAAAATGATTAATTTATTTTTTTATAGTGTACACTATTTTCTGACCAGGAGGTATTTTATTCCTAGTATATATTGTATAGTTGTGTATGTGGTGTTTATTCTATGAGATTTATCTCATATGATATAATTTGATTTACTAATTTATACCAATATCCAGTATTTAGTAGTATATTTATTTTCTTATTTGCATTAGAGTTTCGTCCCTCGAGTAAAGATTTTCTACCTTATATTCCATTTATATACATGGGCATATATTGGTCTTTATAATATAAACTGATATGATATATTTATTTAGTTTTCTTATTCCAACATTTATATCTAAAAGTTGGGTTTTTGAATTTCCTGAATTATTGTCTAAGCTGCATTAAATGTTTAAACAGGCAATAGAGCTATTATTCAAATCTTATGTATCTCTACCATAATAAAGATTGTATCTTTCAACCTAATGAAAATTGTGGGTCTATATTTTGGTATTATTCTGCAAAAACGATATCTCTTCATTATGAGTTGCTGTAGGGATATTATTTAATGGATATTTGTTACTTAGAATATTTTGATATTTTCTATTATAGGTAGAACTCCCACATATAGATTTTCTATATCATAATTTGCTGTGCACATGTTCTGTTCAATCAGTTTTATAGAAGTTATAATAACAGTAAAATGTAATGCAACAGTCAACATATAAATGGCACATTTAAGTAATAAACTAGTAGCAAACTCTATATGAAAACCATTTCCTAATTATTGAAATATGTCATCAAAGGTTTGGAAATATAAAATTCAGTGATAATGAATTTAGAAACAAGTACAAGTGTTTCCATGATTCTTGCTTACAATTCAATGACAGCAAGAATATCGGCCATTCTCGGATAGGTGTGTGGTAGAGCAAGTAGAAGTGGAGACTTCCAGTGTTTATGGCGCCTGGACCACATCCCTATTAATTGCTATCGGACTGAAGATGGCCACCACAGGTGTGAGCTCCTCAAGGTGCAGTGACTGTTTTGGTGTGTCTCCCTTGCCATCTTCCATTCTCCATCCTGTTGGCTGAGAGGCAGAGGGTAAGTTAGTTGGTAGTGGAGGATACTCTCACACATGTATTCAGTGCCTTTATTTTTAATTCTAACTGTTGTATCAGATGTAATGCATGTATTTAGCAATTTAATAGAGTACACATTACTATGACTGTTATGTGCAAATAAGAAAGCTTCAATATAATTGGTTGATTTGCTAGAAGTAGCAGCCACATTTCCCCCGCTAGACAGCATGCTACCTTCAAACATGGTCAAAGTGATTACTGTAGTTATACTAAACAATAATATAATCAAGCCTTGAATTCGTTTGATAATAATTGTTTCTACTTTTGGCACAAGGCCAGTAATTATCCTAGGAAATACTGGTACTTTATTTTATTGACCTCGAACGGATGAAAGGCAGAGTTGACCTCGGTGGGATTTGAACTCAGAGCAGGAATGAATACCGTAAAGCATTCTATCTGACATTCTAATGATTCTGCCAATTTACTCAATCAGGATTTATCTTGAGCAGCTGGCCCTAGACTCCAATAGAATCATTTCATCCAAGAATGTCTTAAGACAATAATAGACCTAGAAAATATATTTTAAAAAGAACATAAAACGTCTAATAAAGAAATAAAGAAAAGTCATACTAATCGTGTTAAAACTGAAATATGGTTTCTTTTACTTTCTCCTTGCCACTCCCCACTTTCTCCTCTCATATATGCAAACACATTATTCATATAAACTATGTTCAATGAAAAAGTAATGGGAATATCATCATATATATATCTATATATATATATATATATATATATATATATATATATATATATATATCATCATCATCATCACCGTTTAACGTCCATTTTCCATGCTATCAGAGGTTTCATGGAACCAGTGTTCTGCCATCTCCTTATGAATGACTTGGTCTTTGTTAAGTATACACTAAGACATTTAAATTCTAACATTTGTTTACACAATAAGGATTTCTTCTCTAGCTCTGCCAGAACATCAGCTACACGAACCAGGTCATCAGCACACAATTTATATAACATATACACAATGGTGACATTACAAAAGCACCTAGCTTACACAGTAAAATGTTTGTGTAGGTGTCACAACAACAAGTATCCAGTCCATTCTATAAAATAGTCATGATGGGGACATGACAAAAAGCCTCAAGCCCACAATGTAAAGTGGTTGTGTGGGTGTCATGACAAAAAGCATCTAGCATCCACTGTAAATGTGGTTAGTATTAGGAAGGGCATCCTGTCATAGAAACCAAGCCAAAGCCTGTTCTGTATGAGAAAAATATGGTTGTCATACCCAAATTGTTTCACAATGAGGCAACTCATCTAACCCATGCTAGCATGGAAAATGGATGTTAAACGATAATGATGATGATATATCCATAATCCTAATACTGAAGATTGTGATCAAAATATGAAAAAAGTATTAGTTGCGTGTATTTGAGCTTCTCTATTTTTTCTCATAATTTCGCAACTCAATTTATATTAGTTATGAAAGATACAATTTACCAATCAAAAATACTCTGATGTTTGATTACACCCTTAAATTGCATAATGGACATGTTAATTCAGACATTAAGTTGGTAATAAATATAACTGATACCATTCCAGCTGTTGTCTATGTCATCAATCTATATTGTACATTATAAAAGTTAGGGTTACACCATAAAATGCTTCAAAAATACTTTGTTTCAGGTGAGCAGTATTTTAGTTTATTTTAACGTAAGTGTAGAGCTGATATCTAAACCTGGTTTTGTTTTGTAATATTTTTTATAGGAGTTGGGTATTTATTTTGTATATTAGTCTGAATAAGAGAGGTTGCATCTTTCACACTTTTGTTCTTCTTCAGATAACTGTGTGGGTGAATTTAATGTTTAACCTGAACCTCTCTATGTTAATGCCCAGAAGAAAATCCTAGATAGAACTATATCTTAAATATGGAGAGGTCTTATTGGTTAATGTAGTCATAGTCTTAGACTTAGGTCACCCTATGCCTTGTGAGCATATTGGGCAATGATTCTTCTCCAATTTACATGATCAACAGTGGCATCTTGCATAGTTTCCCAGTTCAGTCCAATACTCTGGAGATCGTCTTTGAAAGTTGAGCACCAGGTTTACTTGGGTATCCCTTTTCTGCTTGCCAAAGACTGGGATCCATCTCACAGCTACAGAAGGGTTCCAGTACTCAAACTTGTGCAGAAGGTGTCCAGCTAGTTTCAGGTACCTTTCAGTGATGGTGTCAGTCAGTAGCCTCTGTTTACTTCTCTTCAGCACCTCCAAATTAGTTAGCCAGTCTAGATAAGGGAGTTTCAGGATTTTCCTTAAGCATCTTTGTTGGAAAACATTAAGCTTCTTTATAATGTAGTCCTAAAGATACTCTTAAAAGGGAGGTTTTGCTAGTGACTGTAATATCTATGATGAAGTCTGGTTAGCATTTTTGATAACCCACCTGAAATGCCCCCTGATTCTATAATACAATGCTGTTTATATTACTGTTATTGTATTGCTGAAACCATGCTGGGGTACCACCATTAAAATAAATACTTTATGTAGATTGGCCAGTAATTGAACCCAGGCAGCCTGCATAGCAGGTGAGCATTCTAAAACTGAACCTTTGATGCAGACCTTTCTTTTAAAAATTGTCCTCCAAACCCTAATCTAACGAAAACATTCTTCTTCTTCTCCCACTTATTTCTGTGAGGGTTGTGGTGACAGTCCTCAAACACTCCTTGTCAGCAAGTCCTGTCAGAAGCAACAAGTGTGACCAGCCAAACACATGGATGTTATCCAACCATCTTGTTCGGAGTCTACCCCTAGGTCTCCTGCTTATTGGTTTTGCCCATAAAAATGTCCAAAGATTCTTTCCCAAAATATTCTAATCCCATGCCCATAGTATCGGAGCTATGATCTCTAAATTCAGAGAAGTAGCATCTACCTTGAGTGACATCCATGAATATATTGAAGAAATTATTTTACCAAATTCTTCCAAATTCTTGATTATTTTCAAAATGATTTGAAAATAACAGGTGGCATATTTCGATGACATTCTGGTAAAGCAAGAGTTAAGGATAAATTTCAGTGTGATGCAGTCAAAGAAAGAATCATTGTGTAAAGTGCTTAGTGTAAGCTGTGGTAGTTAAAAGAGAGAATAGAATGCTATGAAGAGGAGAGGCAAGTGTATTGGTTGAGATGGAGTGGGGAATGGTACACAGAAGAGCAATGTCCATAGCTGTAATAGTAACAGACAGACAAAAGAAATATAGTCAGTTGCTGTAAGCGAGTTAGTGAGACACTCATTCAGCTGGAAATAGTAATGTCTGTTTAGGGAATATTTGTGATTTTAATAACATTTTACATTGTTCTCTCCATCTATTATTAATCTTTGAAAATATTGCTGTTGGTTCATATGGATATAAATCATACTTATATAAAGCTCAAAAATAACCAGACTATTCACATTAGTAAAAAAAATGTGTATATAAAAAAGACATAAAAGTATGTATAAAAAAGAACACATGAAGGGTAGAAAAAAAAACATACTTCGGAAAGTTAGAGACTTTGATTTAAAGTAGGTGAGAACTTCTACTAATAGTTGCTGTCAATAAACACCATCATTGTCATCATCATTTAACATCTAGCTTACCTGCTAGCAAGGATTAATTGTAGTTATAAAATCCTATTGTATTTCTCAGTGTAAATATATTTTGCTATATGATATTATAGCGGATTTGAACCAGAGGAAAGAGAAAATATTGGAAAACATTTAGAAAAATGGGAATCATGAATTAATATGTTTAGAGAGATAGAAGTGTTGGAACAATTTTGAGATAGTTGTTCGCAAGAGGCATACAAATTGAGATGCTGATTATGAAATGTGATTCTTTATTAAAGATCTTAAATATATTTAAAACTCTATATATTTGTTTAGACATCACTTATGAGGATTAGGAGATTTGGCTGAATAGACTCTACTACACGACCATAAACTTAAAATAAACAGGATGATGCTAACCATTATATCATATTTAATCCAATCTAAGGCTTCTGTTATATCACTGACAAAAATAATTGTTTCTTAGGAATAAGACCATACATTTTAATAATGCAGCTAAAACATTATCTAATTTCCCCTTTCCACACTAGCATGGGTTGAATGATTTGTTATGGCTTGAGACCAGATGGGTTGAAGCAATTTCATGTTGCTCATGTGTTCCATATTAGGCATGGTTAACACAGTTGGTTGCCATTCCTAATACCAACCAGTTTACAGAATATATTGTGGCACCAACACTTCCAATTTATGGTGCATTTTATCATGGAACCAGCATGATTTAAAGGCTGTATGGGTGCATTCTATTATGGCACCAGCATGTGAGGTTATACCTGCTTATTTTGACTGAAAATGTCTCTGAAACCTTAAGTTGTCTCTGATAACCAAACACTGAAGCTTCAGCTATCTCAGAAAAGGATTTTGTATTATGTAAGCAATAGTCCTCAATAGACTGATTGCTTTTCCTGCCTTCATATCCTTAATTTCTTTTTTCAGCTATATTGCCCAACTTTAATATCCAGTCGTATATTGGGTCTACATAGGGTAGACACAGACTCCTTCATGCATTCTCATTCATTAATCTCCCATGGCAAAAAACTTCCCTACACCTTTTTTTTTGTGAGGGCATCAGTAATTATAAATCAGCTGTAGTCATTCCACTCATACTTCTCTCTCATATCTCAGTTCTCCCTGGTACACTATCTTTTAATCTGAAACACATCAAACCTCTGATCCTCATGGCACAGAAAACTAGTAAACCATATTCTTTTAGTTTTCCCTCTAGCTACATAAATCTGATATCTAGCTTCTCTTTGATATACTTCCTATAATTCCTTGCTACATTTGGCCTTCCAGACCTTTCAAAACTGTCTCTTAAATATTGTTCTTTTTTCAACATCATATCACCTTTCATCTAGCTAGTATCTTGCCCCAACCACAGGGCACATCTGGGACTAACAGTAGGTTGTATCAAAGTTTCCAGTTGTCCTCTATGTTAAAGGACTCCAATATGTTATCTTCCTTGTCAAGATCTTCAGCTAGAATTTCTCTAAAGCTATGAATGCCTGATGGTTCTGTTTGTCTATCTCCATATTATTGTTCTCTATATTGTCTTTGATTTGTCCATGCTCTTACTCTGGAGTTGCTAATCATCACTCCATGCTGGGTGGTACATTTCTCAAAATGGGAGGACTTTCTGTGTTAAAACCCTACATCAAGGTAGAGTAAGAAAAGAATAAGAATATGAAATAAGTAAGTGTAACTGAAAGATCAAAAATGGTGAGAAACTCCCACTAGGCAGAATCATCAGCCCAAAGGATTAAACTCCAAACTATAGGCAGTACATTATATTCTATTTTTTTTTACATAAACACAAACCCACACAAATACTAATTTTGTTCAATAAGTGTATTTAATTTTTAAAATAATGAAACGGTTCCCCTAGTGATCTTATTTCAATTCAAGATGTGTCATTATGTTTAACAATATATTAAAAGTTTCTCTACCATTCATGACATAGCAGCAGCCTGAGACTAATTTAGTCGCTGATGCACTTTGGGCCAAGGAGGGTAAACTCTCCAAATAACAGTCAATCTCCAGCAGGTTTGCAGTCATAGCAATTAGCAATTGAGACTTTTGGTGTCCTTGGTGCTAGGAAAACCTCCCTACTCACCACATGAATACAGAGCTGGCTACAATAAATAATGAGCTTTGCAAGCTGGAATAGCTATTCCAACATCTCTCCCTCACCATCCTCTGGGGAAACACCTTCTCTCTTTTGTCCATTTGGGTCCATGGGGCAGCCAGCATGTGGGCCCCCATTTGCTTATAAAAATGAGATGGGAAGAAGAGCGAGAAAGACAGGCATTTATAATCATCATCATCATCATTTGTCCGCTTTTCCCTGCTTTCAAGGGTGGGATGGGTCCTATTCAGCACAGCATATCTCCACTTGTCACGGTCCTTCATCTCCTCCATGAGCTTCAGCAATCTGAGGTCTGCTCTTACCACCTCCGCCCATGTTTTTTGTGGTCTTCCTCTACTGCATCTTGCTTCTACCGGGATTTCTTGGCACTTTTTTACCCAGCGGTCATCCTCTATGCGCATCACATGTCCATACCATCACAGTCTCTCTCCTAAACACTACAGCTTATAAATTATTATGAATTAATTTAATAGAATTCAGTGAATAACTTACAATTAATATCTAAACTAGATTCTGCTTCATAGAATCAATTATTGATGTAGAAGTTGTATTGTAAATTTGTCAAGTTTATCTTTTTGGATATATCCAAAATCCAATATATTCTTGATGATGGGTATGAAGGAATATATTTTCTCGGTATAGTTCAGTCTTGTATTCATTTTGCTATTTAATATTTTATACACAACATATGAATGTTGAAATTAAGTGTGTTATCATTGTTTTTACATTCTGTGTATTTTTAAAACTTATATCTTACTCATTTCATGTTGTATAGGCCAATTCATATGTTGCATTAGATCTTCAAATATTTAGATCCTAATGATATGGTGAATAGTACTTAATGATGTGAAACATACAGAAGAGAATGTTGCCAATTTTGCCATTGTTTATTCTCCTTTATCACTCAAATAGATTTTAAGTACCACCAGATAGTTTTTATGACACTCTTAGTTTTAATATAACTTTCTGGATATTTATATAAGAAAACAAAACAGGAATTTTGTCAAAAAATGCATACTCTCAGGTCTTGAATAATCCCCCCCCCCCCCCCCCCCCACACACACACCATTTAGTTTTCAGATTTTTTCCAACCCCTGCTGCTTATTAAATTTTGCTAATCTATCTCCAGTGAAATTTTATTTTAACTTTCTTTATATATGACAAAAAAGTCCATTACAAGACATCACATATCTTATAAAATAGGATGTCAATATGTAAACTGACTAATTCTCGTTTTAAAAAAAAAAATCGATGATGTAGAAAAATTCCAACCCAACTCTGCTTATTCCAACATCCCTCAATTATTCCACCCACCACTGCTTATTCCACCCCACCCCTGCTTATTTCACGTAGCCTACTTATTCCAATCCCCCATTTACCTACTTATTCCAACCCCGCCCCCCCCCATTTACTCACCCTCCTATTATTTGGGCCTCGAGAGTAATAATACTTCTGTCTTAACGTGTCTACATAAGAGTGCAGAACGTATGATACAATTTGTTTATAAATTATTGATAATCACAGGATTTACAGGTTTCTTAAAAGACTGCATTATTTGTGTTTTAATACGGCCCTTGCCATTCTGAGATCAAATCCTGCCGAGGTTAACTTTGCCTTTCATCCTTACGGGGTCAATAAAATAAAGTACCAGTAATGTACTAGGTAATTGCTGGCCTTGTGCCAATAGTAGAAACAATTATTTGTGTTTTAATAATTCATTCATCGAAATTATTCATTGTTTTCCCTTTCTAAATGGATGAAGAATCTAGAAATGGTGATAGAAATTTAAATTTAAAGTTAAGCATTTGAAAAGTATTTCTCTCTATTTTGTTTATTATCTGAACATTTAAATAAAAATAACTCGAGTGAAGCTGAAAGAGGTAAACTGAATTTCATTAATTTCAAAAGATGTTCATTATGGTAATCTAAGTGCTTGAATTATTTAGATCTGCAAAATATGCTTGGAGCCATATGAGTATTCCTGAGATTCTGCTGAAATATGCAATATTTAATATAAAAACATTCAACAAGGAAAATTCACAAATTTTAAGATAGTTTAAAACAAAGTTGTTTAATCAAGATAGAAATTAAAACTACATTTTATACAAATAAACTAAACATTTTACTGTTTTCTTGTCTACAGAAAATTGACTCTTTGTAATTGTACAAAGAAATATAGTACAGTATTTTCAACTTTAGAGAACATTGGTAAAACTAACTCTGGTTTAACTAAACAATGTGTGTTGATTTTGGTGGTCCAGATCCAATGTTACATTTGGTACAATATAGAGATTGGTGGCAAGAGAGAATTAACATATGGGTAGAAGAAGTATACAAATTCACTGGAGAGGCAGGCAAAGAATGAGCTAGAGACAAAGGTATATCAAAGGAGACGACACATGACAGGATCTCTGGCGATACGCAGTAATACAGAAGACCCGACTTCCCACGAGCACAAATATGCCCCAATTCCCAGCCCACATTGTGGACGTGTAAAAGATATGGCAAAACGAGCACCCAGCCTACACTCTAAAGCAGAATATGAGATGTCTTTTTCTTCCACGAACTGAGAGAAGAATATTGTTAAAAACGTCTTATCTCACACAAACTGGCACTGATCTCAGTTGCTTTGGTTTCAAACTGGTGGCAGAAATTTGAAACAAAGAAAAAATAATTATCTTTGTGCTCTAAGGTTAGCATGTGGTCACACAGATCTACTTGGCCAACATCAGCACAAGACTTCCTCACCTAGATCAAAATTGGAGCGCCAATTTCATGGCATGAGTATGCTCTGAAAAAGGCGGAATCGAGATGGTTGGCTGTGTGAGACTATGGAGCAGTGAGTTGCTCAGTCATCTCTGAACAGCCAATATCCCACTGTCAAGGGATGGTATTTGAAACTAGTTTCATCATGAAAAGCAGTGCCAGGTGTGTGCATATATATATGGGTGTGACTGCATATATATATATATATATATGCAGGAAAAAGTATGACCCTGACGGCAGAGCTCAAGCCGTTTCGACAGCTATTTCTGGACGGGTCATACTTTTTCCTATTACCCACTCTACTACCCTAGGTATTGAGTACTCTGGTGTGTTATGGTCCATCTGGTTCCTTACCACAATTCCTTTGTTATATTTATATATATATATATATATATATATATATATGTAGTCACGCCCATGTTGAGGTAGTTATGCTGAAAAGCTTCTTCTGCAACAATGAAACCAGTTCAGATACAAATGATAGAAACTAATTATCTCGTGAATTCCACATAAATCAATGTATAGAGAAATCTTGAAAATTTGACACTGTGTGTAAGCATGTGTGTTTGTGTGTGTGTAAACATTTTAAATCAGTATGCATAGAGCTTGAAACATGTGCGACAGCGATCATCATTGGGCTGCATGCATATGGTGTTGTGAGTCACTCGATATATGTTAAGCCAAAATGGTGTTCCAAAGTGAGTCGGGTAGCTGAGACTAGATTGAAGTAAAAGTTGTAACTACTTGTATGCAGTTGCATGTCATGAATGCAGAAATATGTGGTTTGCCATGTTTGAAGTGAGTATGCACTGCTAACTTTTTTCCATAATTGTGTGAGTCAAATATAACACGTACATGTCTGTGTGTTAACATGCAAAGTGTGTATGTATGTGAACATTTAATATTGGATTTGTCACAGAAGCAAAACAAGAATATGTATGCAGAAACAAAGTTTTGCAGCTAAGAAAAGAGATAAAAACGAATATCTAAATGCTACAAGTTCAGCATGTGGCAACACTGACCTACTTGGCCAACATCAGAACAAGAGTTGAAATTACTGCTAGATATATACATATTATTTTTTTGATTGATAGTTTACTATTACTAAAAATGTATTTAAGATTTTCATGTCAACTATATTTTACAAACAAAAGTAATGCAATGATGGAAAATATTTAAAAAGAGAAAAAAAAATTAAGTAATGAAAAAAGGGAGGAAAGGGTGAAATAGGACAGACCTGGCTCTATTGAATATTAAAGGAAAAGACTATAAATGCCATACATGAGAAGAAAAGGAGGGAAAGAGCAAGGACTATTAGGCAAGGAAGAAAGAGTGGGGATAGGGAAGTGGGGGACACTCTACACCTATGTCAATGCAGCGTTTATATTTATACTCCCTGTGGTAAATTCTTCTTTCAGATATTACCTGTTATATTATGGGCAGCTCTCTGGTCTTCTAAGGTTACTGACATAGTACAAAGCACTTATATAGAAACAGGCCATTTCAAAGACTATTACTGGACCATAAAGTTAACGCCATTCTATAAATAATGTGTTCTATAGGGATAGTATGGTCATTGTTAATAGGAAATAAGGAATTAGTTATCACTTTGTTGCTGGCATGAAATATTTCTCTCACAACTCTATATAATATTTGCCTGTTGCCTGATAAATAAGGGAGACAGAATACAAAATAGAAGTAAATAAAGTGTTGTTTACTCCTAAAATCCTCTATGCAATTGATTTTATTCAGAGAAAGAGAGATTATTCTAGAAGTGTATACTGTTCCAGATAGATGGACAAAAATGAAAGGTTGATGCCAGTTGCAGTATTCAGCAAGTATTCATACATAAAAGGAGTGTGTATGTATGTATGTGACAGTTCAGCAGTAACAAAACTGTGACTTATTATCAATTCCAAAGCTATATCTTAATGGCAATGTGTTATGAAACAAGTCACAGATATAAAGTTAAGACACACAGGGGCTTTAAAAGAGATTGATATATAGATGAACAGAAATAGAAAAATCCGAATAGTTATTAGAATGGTATCCATGAATAGGTTCTCATATATCAGCTAATTATTATTCTCAGTGTAACTTTAGCTAGTCAGGCATTCAGATAGGGAAGCTACAATGTCAGCAACACACAAAATATGTTTTGCGAGGCTGGCATAATATCTATAGATGCATTGATATGCATTGTTCTGCATATTGTTCTGTCAGTAATTGTTCTGAAGAAAGAGACAATGGTTAAGGAGTTTGGTTGTTGAAACCTGAAGGAAACTAGATACTTGATCACTTCAGTCACCGAAGATCAAATAATACTTTTGTTTACTAAGCCTTTCATTTCTGTAGAGTTAATAAAATTAGAATAAATTATATTTGATGTGTCAGTTATGTCATTCATCAATAATATCTGATAGGCAGCTTCCCATATTGATTAAGCCTATAAAACAGAATGTTCTGGAACCCCATTAAATTCTACTATAAACTGTCAGTGAATAATATATGTGAGTGTGTATATATATATATATATATATATATATATGATGGCTGCCCCCTCGTTATCGAGTATGGCCATTGCACGAGGAGAAAAAAAAAAAAAAATACTAATAATAATAATAAATAAATAGAAAGAAAATTAAAAAAAAAATATATATATATATATACATATACATATACATACACACACACACACACACACACACACACACACACACACACACACACACACACACACACATATATACACACACATACATTAATAACAACAATATTAATAATAATAATAATAATAACAACAATAATAATAACGACAACAACAATAATAATATACATATACATACATGCATATATACATAAACATGCAGATATACATAAACATACACACACACACATGTATATATGTATGTTTATGTATATATGTATGTATATATATAATATACATATATAAATATACATATATGCATATATATGGGTGTGTGCGTGCGTGTATATATATATATATATATATATATATATATATATACAGATATATAAATAAACATATATGCCTATATATATATATATGTGTGTGTGTGTGTGTGTATATATATATACACACACACAAACACACACACACAGAAATCCACCATAATTAAACATGTGGATTTTCCTTTGCAGTATAACATGTGCAGAAGTTTTGAAAAATAATCATGTATTTTATAAGAAATTTTTAATGGAAATTTGAGTTCCTTACAAGATTTTTAGCTCCTATAACAAAGCAATAGTTTATAGGTAAAATATAGAACCAAATAAGTATCAATAGTAATAACTGAATAGTAATAACCAAATAAGTAGTTATCTTTATACATGGGTTTGTATTTTTTCAGAATTCGAATGTTTCTATACATAACCAAATTAAATCAAAATTTACATGTATCAACTTTAGTAGAAGCAGTCAAATTTCAAATTGTATATTTTTACTTTTATTATTTGTGCATTGGCAGAATCGGTAGAGGGTCGGATGCCATGCTTTGCAGCATAGAGTTATGGCCCTTGCCATTCTGAGTTCAAATCCCGCCGAGTTTAACTTTACCTTTCATTCTTACGGGGTCGATAAAATAAAGTACCAATAATGCACTGGGATAATTGCTGGCCTTGGTCCAAAAGTAGAAACAATTATTTGAAAGTGGAATGTCTTTCTAGACACATTTAAACTGGTGTTACATATAAATGAGATGGGTTATTGCAATTAGTATATAATGTGTACTCGTGCCGATCAGGTACTGGATAGACAGCATGTTTTGGTAGAAACTTTCAGAACAGTGTTAATTTTTCAAACGGTTGTTTATTAGGTCTTTTAAATTGAGATCAATGAAAAATATGATGGAATTTCCAACAACGTTATGATTATCAGAATGATAATGTAACTTGTTTGGACTTAAATGCAATTAGTTTTCTATGGATGAAGTAAACATTCCTCTAAGCAAATTATGAATTTTCTACTCAGTCCCCACAAAATGCTCCAATCTTGTTAACTTTTTTTTACCAACCTGACCAAAACCAGCTCTGGTCCTGTGAATAAACATCGCCTATTTTAAATGGCTCCTATTTAAATTAAATTATTCAAAAATTTTATTTAACAATTATAGGAGTCACTATTTTAGTAATAAATTTGTAGTAAATCTATTAAATATTTTTAACAATTAATTAAAATAGAGGTTGGATGTGTAATATAAGTGTGAGAGAAAGGCAGAGCTTGGACGAATTGAGGGAGAAGCTTGGTTTAAGAGGAATCCAAGCTGGTGTACAGGAGAGAAGAATGCATTGGTATGGAAACATGATGCACAAGAATGAAGATTGGTACATGAAGAAGAGTCAGGAAATCTCAGTGGAAGGAAGCTGCAGTAGAGGTAAACCAAAAAAGACCTGGGCAAAGATTGTGAGAACTGGCTTCAAATCACTGAGACTCATAGAGGAGATGACAAAGAAATGCAGTGAATGGAGAGGTTGTGCTGAGAAGGAACCACGCAACACATGCAAGCATGTAAAAACGGATGTAAAAACAATGATGATGATGATATTTCATTAGAATTTCAGTCATGAATGTGTTAAGAAACTACACTGTATAAGGAATAAATATCCTGCTTGTAACACTAGGAGATGATAAGCGCTATCCTGTAGTCATGACGATAATCATGACCATTTTCCATCTGTATTTTCGTGTGTGAATGGGTTGAATCAGTGCTCTCCATCACAATGTCATAACTCCTCTCACATTCCTATATCATGTTTCAGATATTAAGCATCCTAAGATTTGTTTTTGCCACTTCTGATCATTTCTGTCTTGAACTAAGTCTTTCAAATGTTCATTTCACTTGATATTATTTCACTTGGTATTATTTGATATTACTTTACTTGAAAAATTTAGATGTCTATCTCAGCATTATTTTCTCCCATGCACACATCTGATTCTTTTCAAGACCAGATTTTCTCTCAACTAATATGTGATTTGTTATTTATGTATACAGACATTATACATCCAATAAAACATGTTTGCTTTATTTATCTGAAGCTTCCATACATCCACTGATTTCATTGCCCCTGTGTCACTACCATGTTATAAGTCAATTCATACACAGGCATCATATAATCTACCCTTCACTCAGAGACAATACCTCTTTTACTAGCTGGGGTAATATCTCCATGAATATAAACCCTGTCCTTACTTTCATTACTATATGTTTTAACCCTTTAGTTACCAACCCAGCCATCTATGAAATAAAATTGCCCTTTTTAAAGGAGTCCAGTTTAAATTAAAATATTCCAACATAATTTTATATAAGAACCTTACATTAAGTTACTATCTTAGTAATGAAATAATTAATAATTTTAATAAATCCTTCAAAATTGTTCACTAATTAATTGAAACAGAGCATGGAAGTGTTAAATACCCACCTCCACTGCTCCTTAAGTTATCTATGTGGATGAAGTTAACAACTACTTCCTTAAAGCCATTTGTGGATGAAAGTATTTAATTCACTGGTTTTCTTTCTACTTACTTCTCCTGTACAACAAGGATATAAAAACTCACTTTCCTCTGTTAGCAAGCCAGTAATCTACACTGTACCCATTATACTCCTTTATTTTATATTGCACATAATATAGCTTTCTTATTAACTCATACTGGATCATCATCATCATTGTTTAAAGTCCATTTTCCATGCTTGCATGGGTTGGACTAACTGTCCCATTGTGAGAGAATCCTGTCAGTGGACCATGTTCTGCTCACACACAACCAATTTTGACTTGGTTTCTATGGCTGGATACTCTTCCTAATGCCAACCACAAATACAATGTGTGCAGGGTGCTTTTGTCATGGCTCCAGGATAATCACTTTATGGTGGTGGGGTAGGAAAGATGCATGGTGAATCGGAGAGCTAGATAAAGGGAAGGATGATTACAGTGAGGGAGGTGTATGGTAGGGGTGATGGGATATCATACACGATAAATTCTCTTATCACTACAGTCCTCATTTTTCTTTTCTTCCTACTTACTTAATATTTAGAGTTTTCCAAATCTTCTTTAAAGGATTACAATTCTAGGTTGTGTTTCCATCACTGGAATTCTTTAAATTTTCCAAAAATAAGTACCAGCTCATCAGCATACAGAATTTATAATGAACACCTATATTTAAAATCTTTTCTTTATAAACCCACAATAAGCCAATGAAGACAGAACTGGACCTTGATGTACAGTTAGCTGCAAATTGAATTCCTCACTGAATTTAATGCCACCACTGTTTTTGCTGATCGCAATTCTAGGCATAGCTATATACCCTTTGATGATGGTAATTCTGTGTATAGCTATATACCCTTTCATGATGGTAATTCTGTGTATAGCTATATACCCTTTGATGATGGTAATTCTATGTATAGCTATATACCCTTTGTTGATGGTAATTCTATGTATAGCTATATACCCTTTGTTGATGGTAATTCTATGTATAGCTATATACCCTTTTTTGATGTAATTCTATATATAGCTATATACTGTTTGTTGATGGTAATTCTATGTATAGCTATATACCCTTTGTTGATGGTAATTCTATGTATAGCTTATATACACTTTGTTGATGGTAATTCTGTGTATAGCTATATACTGTTTGTTGATGGTAATTCTGTGTATAGCTATATACCCTTTGTTGATGGTAATTCTATGTATAGCTATATATACTCTTTGTTGATGGTAATTCTATGTATAGCCATATACCCTTTGTTGATGGTAATTCTAGGCATAGCTATATACTGTTTGTTGATGGTAATTCTATGTATAGCTATATACCCTTTGATAATGGTAATTTTATGTATAGCTATATATACCCTTTGATGATGGTAATTCTATGTATAGCTATATACCCTTTGTTGATGGTAATTCTATGTATAGCTATATACCCTTTGTTGATGGTAATTCTATGTATAGCTATATATACCCTTTGTTGATGGTAATTCTATGTATAGCCATATACCCTTTGTTGATGGTAATTCTATGTATAGCTATATACCCTTTGTTCATGGTAATTCTATGTATAGCTATATACCCTTTGTTGATGTAATTCTATATATAGCTATATACACTTTGTTGATGGTAATTCTATGTATAGCTATATATACCCTTTGATGATGGTAATTCTATGTATAGCTATATACCCTTTGATGATGGTAATTCTGTGTATAGCTATGTACCCTTTGTTGATGGTAATTCTATGTATAGATATATATACACTTTGATGATGGTAATTCTATGTATAGCTATATATACCCTTTGATGATGGTAATTCTATGTATAGCTATATACTGTTTGTTGATGGTAATTCTATGTATAGCTATTTATACCCTTTGATGATGGTAATTCTATGTATAGCTATATATACCCTTTGATGATGGTAATTCTATGTATAGCTATATACCCTTTGATGATGGTAATTCTATGTATAGCTATATACTGTTTGTTGATGTTAATTCTATGTATAGCTATATACCCTTTGATGATAGTAATTCTATGTATAGCTATATACCCTTTGTTGTTGGTAATTCTAGGCATAGCTATATACCCTTTGATGATGGTAATTCTGTGTATAGCTATATACCCTTTGATGATGGTAATTATATGTGTAGCTATATACTTTTTGTTGATGGTAATTCTAGGCATAGCTATATACCCTTTGATGATGGTAATTCTGTGTATAGCTATATAAACTTTGTTGATGGTAATTCTGTGTATAGCTATATACCCTTTGTTGATGGTAATTCTGTGTATAGCTATATACTCTTTGTTGATGGTAATTCTATGTATAGCTATATACCCTTTGTTGATGGTAATTCTGTGTATAGCTATATACCCTTTGTTGATGGTAATTCTGTGTATAGCAATATACCCTTTCTTGATGTAATTCTGTGTATAGCTATATACTGTTTGATGATGCTAATTCTATGTATAGCTATATACTGTTTGTTGATGGTAATTCTATGTATAGCTATATACTGTTTGATGATGGTAATTCTATGTACATCTATATACTGTTTGTTGATGGTAATTCTATGTATAGCCATATACCCTTTGTTGATGTAATTCTATATATAGCTATATACCCTTTGTTGATGGTAATTCTATGTATAGCTATATATACACTTTGTTGATGGTAATTCTGTGTATAGCTATATACTGTTTGTTGATGCTAATTCTATGTATAGCTATATACTGTTTGTTGATGGTAATTCTATGTATAGCTCTATACTGTTTGTTAATGGTAATTCTATGTATAGCTATATACCCTTTGTTGATGGTAATTCTATGTATAGCCATATACCCTTTGTTGATGGTAATTCTATGCATAGCTATATAACCTTTGTTGATGGTAATTCTATGTATAGCTATATACCCTTTGTTGATGGTAATTCTGTGTATAGCTATATACCCTTTGATGATGGTAATTCTGTGTATAGTTATATACCCTTTGATGATGGTAATTCTATATATAGCTATATACCCTTTGTTGATGTAATTCTATGTATAGCTATATACCCTTTGATAATGGTAATTCTACGTATAGCTATATACCCTTTGATGATTGTTATTCTATGTATAGCTATATACCCTTTGTTGATGTAATTCTATGTATAGCTATATATACCCTTTGATGATGGTAATTCTTTGTATAGCTATATATACCCTTTGATGATGGTAATTCTATGTATAGCTATATACTGTTTGTTGATGGTAATTCTATGTATAGCTATATATACCCTTTGATGATGGTAATTCTATGTATAGCAATATACCCTTTGTTGATGGTAATTCTATGTATAGCTATATACCCTTTGTTGATGGTAATTCTATGTATGGCTATATACTGTTTGTTGATGGTAATTCTGTGTATAGCTATACATACCCTTTCTTGAGGGTAATTCTGTGTATAGCTATATACTCTTTGTTGATGGTAATTCTATGTATAGCTATATACCCTTTGTTGATGGAAATTCTATGTATAGCTATATACTCTTTGTTGATGGAAATTCTATGTATAGCTATATACTGTTTGTTGATGGTAATTCTATGTATAGCTATATGCCCTTTCATCATCATCATCATCATCATCAACGTTTAACGTCCGTGTTCCACGCTTGCATGGGTTTGGACGGGGGTAGTCCCACTTGAGGCAAGAGTGATTGTCTTGCTCGCATAGGACTGTCTGGCAGGTTTTCTACAGTTGGATGCCCTTCCTAACACCAACCACATTTACAGTGTGGGTCTGGGAGGTTTTTACCGTGTTGCCTACACGGCCACATTACAGCGTGGACTGTGTGTTTTTTTGTCGTGACACCTACACGATTTCATTTGTTTCGGCCTGGATGGCGCGGCACCAACATAACTTTACATAGAACGGGGTGGTGAGGATGGGGTGGGGGTGGTGGCGGGACGGGGTGTATTTTGTTAGAGATGCCTACTGGCAAGGCGGGTCTTCTCTGTTACTGAGTACCGCCAAAGGTCTCGGTCCAGTGACATTGTCTTGGAGAGGTGTAAGTGTGTGAGGTCGGAGTTTATCAGCTCATCCCAGGTTTTTCTAGGTCTGCCTATTCCGTGGCTACCGTCTATCTTTGTTGATGGTAATTCTATGTATGGCTATATACTGTTTGTTGATGGTAATTCTATGTATAGCCATATACCCTTTGATGATGGAAATTCTGTGTATAGCTATATACCCTTTGTTAATGGTAATTCTATGCATAGCTATATACACTTTGTTGATGGTAATTCTATGTATAGCTATATACCCTTTGATGATGGAAATTCTGTGTATAGCTATATACCCTTTGTTAATGGTAATTCTATGCATAGCTATATACACTTTGTTGATGGTAATTCTATGTATAGCTATATACCCTTTGTTGATGGTAATTCTATGTATAGCCATATACCCTTTGTTGATGGTAATTCTATGTATAGCTATATACCCTTTGTTGTTGTAATTCTATATATAGCTATATACACTTTGTTGATGGTAATTCTATGTATAGCTATATATACCCTTTGATGATGGTAATTCTATGTATAGCTATATACCCTTTGATGATGGTAATTCTGTGTATAGCTATGTACCCTTTGTTGATGGTAATTCTATGTATAGCTATATATACACTTTGATGATGGTAATTCTATGTATAGCTATATATACCCTTTGATGATGGTAATTCTATGTATAGCTATATACTGTTTGTTGATGGTAATTCTATGTATAGCTATATACCCTTTGATGATGGTAATTCTATGTATAGCTATATACCCTTTGTTGTTGGTAATTCTAGGCATAGCTATATACCCTTTGATGATGGTAATTCTGTGTATAGCTATATACCCTTTGATGATGGTAATTCTATGTATAGCTATATACTTTTTGTTGATGGTAATTCTAGGCATAGCTATATACCCTTTGATGATGGTAATTCTGTGTATAGCTATATAAACTTTGTTGATGGTAATTCTGTGTATAGCTATATACCCTTTGTTGATGGTAATTCTGTGTATAGCTATATACTCTTTGTTGATGGTAATTCTATGTATAGCTATATACCCTTTGTTGATGGTAATTCTGTGTATAGCTATATACCCTTTGTTGATGGTAATTCTGTGTATAGCTATATACCCTTTGTTGATGGTAATTCTGTGTATAGCTATATACTGTTTGTTGATGGTAATTCTATGTATAGCTATATACCCTTTGTTGATGGTAATTCTGTGTATAGCTATATACTGTTTGTTGATGGTAATTCTATGTATAGCTATATACCCTTTGTTGATGTAATTCTATGTATAGCAATATACCCTTTCTTGATGTAATTCTGTGTATAGCTATATACTGTTTGATGATGCTAATTCTATGTATAGCTATATACTGTTTGTTGATGGTAATTCTATGTATAGCTATATACTGTTTGATGATGGTAATTCTATGTACATCTATATACTGTTTGCTGATGGTAATTCTATGTATAGCCATATACCCTTTGTTGATGTAATTCTATATATAGCTATATACCCTTTGTAGATGGTAATTCTATGTATAGCTATATATACCCTTTGTTGATGGTAATTCTGTGTATAGCTATATACTGTTTGTTGATGCTAATTCTATGTATAGCTATATACTGTTTGTTGATGGTAATTCTATGTATAGCTCTATACTGTTTGTTAATGGTAATTCTCTGTATAGCTATATACCCTTTGTTGATGGTAATTCTATGTATAGCCATATACCCTTTGTTGATGGTAATTCTATGCATAGCTATATAACCTTTGTTGATGGTAATTCTATGTATAGCTATATACACTTTGTTGATGGTAATTCTGTGTATAGCTATATACCCTTTGATGATGGTAATTCTGTGTATAGCTATATACCCTTTGATGATGGTAATTCTATATATAGCTATATACCCTTTGTTGATGTAATTCTATGTATAGCTATATACCCTTTGATAATGGTAATTCTACGTATAGCTATATACCCTTTGATGATTGTAATTCTATGTATAGCTATATACCCTTTGTTGATGTAATTCTATGTATAGCTATATACCCTTTGATGATGGTAATTCTGTGTATAGCTATATACCCTTTGTTGATGGTAATTCTATGTATAGCTATATATACCCTTTGATGATGGTAATTCTTTGTATAGCTATATATACCCTTTGATGATGGTAATTCTATGTATAGCTATATACTGTTTGTTGATGGTAATTCTATGTATAGCTATATATACCCTTTGATGATGGTAATTCTATGTATAGCAATATAACCTTTGTTGATGGTAATTCTATGTATAGCTATATACCCTTTGTTGATGGTAATTCTATGTATGGCTATATACTGTTTGTTGATGGTAATTCTGTGTATAGCTATACATACCCTTTCTTGAGGGTAATTCTATGTATAGCTATATACTCTTTGTTGATGGTAATTCTATGTATACCTATATACCCTTTGTTGATGGAAATTCTATGTATAGCTATATACTGTTTGTTGATGGTAATTCTATGTATAGCTATATGCCCTTTCATCATCATCATCATCATCATCAACGTTTAACGTCCGTGTTCCACGCTTGCATGGTTTTGGACGGGGGTAGTCCCACTTGAGGCAAGAGTGATTGTCTTGCTCGCATAGGACTGTCTGGCAGGTTTTCTACAGTTGGATGCCCTTCCTAACACCAACCACATTTACAGTGTGGGTCTGGGAGGTTTTTACCGTGTTGCCTACACGGCCACATTACAGCGTGGACTGTGTGTTTTTTTGTCGTGACACCTACACGATCTCATTTGTTTCGGCCTGGATGGCGCGGCACCAACATAACTTTACATAGAACGGGGTGGTGAGGATGGGGTGGGGGTGGTGGCGGGACGGGGTGTATTTTGTTAGAGATGCCTACTGGCAAGGCGGGTCTTCTCTGTTACTGAGTACCGCCAAAGGTCTCGGTCCAGTGACATTGTCTTGGAGAGGTGTAAGTGTGTGAGGTCGGAGTTTATCAGCTCATCCCAGGTTTTTCTAGGTCTGCCTATTCCGTGGCTACCGTCTATCTTTGTTGATGGTAATTCTATGTATGGCTATATACTGTTTGTTGATGGTAATTCTATGTATAGCCATATACCCTTTGATGATGGAAATTCTGTGTATAGCTATATACCCTTTGTTAATGGTAATTCTATGCATAGCTATATACACTTTGTTGATGGTAATTCTATGTATAGCTATATACCCTTTGTTGATGGCAATTCTATGAATAGCCATATACCCTTTGTTGATGTTAATTCTATGCATAACTATATACACTTTGTTGATCGTAATTCTATGTATAGCCATATACCCTTTGTTGATGGTAATTCTATGTATAGCTATATACCCTTTGTTGATGGTAATTCTATGTATAGCCATATACCCTTTGTTGATGGTAATTCTATGTATAGCTATATACCCTTTGTTGATGGTAATTCTATGTATAGCCATATACCCTTTGTTGATGGTAATTCTATGTATAGCTATATACCCTTTGATTATGGTAATTCTATGTATAGCTATATACCCTTTGTTGATGGTAATTCTAGGCATAGTTATATACCCTTTGATGATGGTAATTCTGTGTATAGCTATATACCCTTTGATGATGGTAATTCTGTGTATAGCTATATACCCTTTGATGATTGTAATTCTATGTATAGCTATATACCCTTTGTTGATGGTAATTCTATATATAGCTATATACCCTTTGATTATGGTAATTCTGTGTATAGCTATATACCCTTTGATGATGGTAATTCTATGTATAGCTATATACCCTTTGATGATGGTAATTCTATGTATAGCTATATACCCTTTGTTGATGGTAATTCTATGTATAGCTATATACTGTTTGATGATGGTAATTCTATGTATAGCTATATACCCTTTGATGATGGTAATTCTATGTATAGCTATATACCCTTTGATGATGGTAATTCTATGTATAGCTATATACCCTTTGATGATTGTAATTCTATGTATAGCTATATACCCTTTGATGATGGTAATTCTATGTATAGCTATATACCCTTTGATGATGGTAATTCTATGTATAGCTATATACCCTTTGTTGATGGTAATTCTATGTATGGCTATATACTGTTTGATGATGGTAATTCTATGTATAGCTATATACACGTTGATGATGGTAATTCTATGTATAGCTATATACCCTTTGATGATGGTTATTCTATGTATGCCTATATACTGTTTGTTGATGGTAATTCTGTGTATAGCTATATACCCTTTGATGATGGTAATTCTATGTATAGCTATATACCCTTTGATGATGGTAATTCTGTGTATAGCTATATACTGTTTGTTGATGGTAATTCTATGTATAGCCATATACCCTTTGTTGATGGTAATTCTATGTATAGCTATATACCCTTTGATGATGGTAATTCTGTGTATAGCTATATACTGTTTGTTGATGGTAATTCTATGTATAGCTATATATACCCTTTGTTGATGGTAATTCTATGTATAGCTATATATACCCTTTGTTGATGGTAATTCTATGTATAGCTATATACAGGTTGATGATGGTAATTCTATGTATAGCTATATACTGTTTGATGATGGTAATTATATGTATAGCTATATACTGTTTGATGATGGTAATTCTATGTATAGCTATATACCCTTTGCTGATGTAATTCTATATATAGCTATATACCCTTTGTTGATGGTAATTCTATGTATAGCTATATATACCCTTTGATGATGGTAATTCTACGTATAGCTATATACCCTTTGATGATGGTAATTCTGTGTATAGCTATATACCCTTTGTTGATGGTAATTCTATGTATAGCTATATATACCCTTTGATGATGGTAATTCTTTGTATAGCTATATATACCCTTTGATGATGGTAATTCTATGTATAGCTATATACTGTTTGTTGATGGTAATTCTATGTATAGCTATATATATCCTTTGATGATCGTATTTCTATGTATAGCAATATACCCTTTGTTGATGGTAATTCTATGTATAGCTATATACCCTTTGTTGATGGTAATTCTATGTATGGCTATATACTGTTTGTTGATGGTAATTCTGTGTATAGCTATACATACCCTTTCTTGAGGGTAATTCTATGTATGGCTATATACTCTTTGTTGATGGTAATTCTATGTATAGCTATATACCCTTTGTTGATGGAAATTCTATGTATAGCTATATACTGTTTGTTGATGGTAATTCTATGTATAGCTATATGCCCTTTCATCATCATCATCATCATCATCAACGTTTAACGTCCGTGTTCTCACGCTTGCATGGGTTTGGACGGGGGTAGTCCCACCTGAGCTTGAGGCAAGAGTGATTGTCTTGCTCGCATAGGACTGTCTGGCAGGTTTTCTACAGTTGGATGCCCTTCCTAACACCAACCACATTTACAGTGTGCGTCTGGGAGGTTTTTACCGTGTTGCCTACACGGCCACATTACAGCGTGGACTGTGTGTTTTTTTGTCGTGACACCTACACGATCTCATTTGTTTCCGCCTGGATGGCGCGGCACCAACATAACTTTACATAGAACGGGGTGGTGGGGGTGGTGGCGGGACGGGGTGTATTTTGTTAGAGATGCCTACTGGCAAGGCGGGTCTTCTCTGCTACTGAGTACCGCCAAAGGTCTCGGTCCAGTGACATTGTCTTGGAGAGGTGTAAGTGTGTGAGGTCGGAGTTTATCAGCTCATCCCAGGTTTTTCTAGGTCTGCCTATTCCGTGGCTACCGTCTATCTTTGTTGATGGTAATTCTATGTATGGCTATATACTGTTTGTTGATGGTAATTCTATGTATAGCCATATACCCTTTGATGATGGAAATTCTGTGTATAGCTATATAACCTTTGTTAATGGTAATTCTATGTATAGCTATATACACTTTGTTGATGGTAATTCTGTGTATAGCTATATATACCCTTTGTTGATGGTAATTCTATGTATAGCTATATATACCCTTTGTTGATGGTAATTCTACGTATAGCCATATACTCTTTGTTGATGGTAATTCTATGTATAGCTATATACCCTTTGTTGATGGTAATGCTATGTATAGCCATATACCCTTTGTTGATGGTAATTCTATGTATAACTATATACCCTTTGTTGATGTAATTCTATATATAGCTATATACACTTTGTTGATGGTAATTATATGTATAGCTATATATACCCTTTGATGATGGTAATTCTATGTATAGCTATATACCCTTTGATGATGATAATTCTGTGTATAGCTATGTACCCTTTGTTGATGGTAATTCTATGTATAGCTATATATACACTTTGATGATGGTAATTCTATGTATAGCTATATATACCCTTTGATGATGGTAATTCTATGTATAGCTATATACTGTTTGTTGATGGTAATTCTATGTATAGCTATATACTGTTTGTTGATGGTAATTCTATGTATAGCTATATACCCTTTGATGATGGTAATTCTATGTATAGCTATATACCCTTTGTTGATGGTAATTCTAGGCATAGCTATATACCCTTTGATGATGGTAATTCTGTGTATAGCTATATACCCTTTCATCATCATCATCATCATCACCGTTTTACGTCCGTTCTTCCACGCTAGCATGGGTTAGACGGGTTGTCCTGTTGTGGGCAGTGTCTGGTCGGCTGACCATGCCTTGCTCATACAGGAACTGATCTGGCTTGATTTCTACAGCTGGATGCCCTTCCTAACACCAACCTCATTTACAGTGAGTGCTGGGTGCTTTTTCGTGGCGCCTACACGTCCACTTTACAGTGTGGGCTGGGTGCTTTTTTGCCGTGGCACCTCCACGACCACCTTGCGGTGGGGGGGGGGGGCATATTGTTTATATGCTTTGAGGATGGTAATACTATGTATAGCTATATACTTTTTGTTGATGGTAATTCTAGGCATAGCTATATAACATTTGATGATGGTAATTCTGTGTATAGCTATATAACCTTTGTTGATGGTAATTCTGTGTATAGCTATATACTGTTTGTTGATGGTAATTCTATGTATAGCTATATACTGTTTGTTGATGGTAATTCTATGTATAGCTATATACTGTTTGTTGATGGTAATTCTATGTATAGCTATATACCCTTTGTTGATGGTAATTCTGTGTATAGCTATATACTGTTTGTTGATGGTAATTCTATGTATAGCTATATACCCTTTGTTGATGTAATTCTATGTATAGCTATATACCCTTTCTTGATGTAATTCTGTGTATAGCTTATATACCCTTTGTTGATGGTAATTCTGTGTATAGCTATATACTGTTTGATGATGGTAATTCTATGTACATCTATATACTGTTTGTTGATGGTAATTCTATGTATAGCCATATACCCTTTGTTGATGTAATTCTATATATAGCTATATACCCTTTGTTGATGGTAATTCTATGTATAGCTATATATACCCTTTGATGATGGTAATTCTGTGTATAGCTATATACTGTTTGTTGATGCTAATTCTATGTATAGCTATATACTGTTTGTTGATGGTAATTCTATGTATAGCTCTATACTGTTTGTTGATGGTAATTCTATGTATAGCTATATACCCTTTGTTGATGGTAATTCTATGTATAGCCATATACCCTTTGTTGATGGTAATTCTATGCATAGCTATATACCCTTTGTTGATGGTAATTCTATGTATAGTTATATACCCTTTGTTGATGGTAATTCTGTGTATAGCTATATACCCTTTGATGATGGTAATCTGTGTATAGCTATATACCCTTTGATGATGGTAATTCTATATATAGCTATATAACCTTTGTTGATGTAATTCTATGTATAGCTATATACTGTTTGTTGATGGTAATTCTGTGTATAGCTATATACAGTTTGATGATGGTAATTCTATGTATAGCTATATACCCTTTGATGATGTTAATTCTATGTATAGCTATATATACCCTTTGTTGATGGTAATTCTATGTATAGCTATATACTGTTTGATGATGCTAATTCTATGTATAGCTATATACTGTTTGTTGATGGTAATTCTATATATAGCTATATACTGTTTGTTGATGGTAATTCTGTGTATAGCTATATACCCTTTGATGATGGTAATTCTATGTATAGCTATATACTGTTTGTTGATGGTAATTCTGTGTATAGCTATATACCCTTTGATGATGGTAATTCTATGTATAGCTCTATACTCTTTGATGATGGTAATTCTATGTATAGCTATATACCCTTTGATGATGGTAATTCTGTGTATAGCTATATACTGTTTGTTGATGGTAATTCTATATATAGCTATATACTGTTTGATGATGGTAATTCTATGTATAGCTATATATACCCTTTGATGATGGTAATTCTATGTATAGCTATATATACCCTTTGATGATGGTAATTCTATGTATAGCTATATACCCTTTGATGATGGTAATTCTGTGTATAGCTATGTACGCTTTGTTGATGGTAATTCTATGTATAGCTATATATACACTTTGATGATGGTAATTCTATGTATAGCTATATATACCCTTTGATGATGGTAATTCTATGTATAGCTATATACTGTTTGTTGATGGTAATTCTATGTATAGCTATATATACCCTTTGATGATGGTAATTCTACGTATTGCTATATATACCCTTTGATGATGGTAATTCTATGTATAGCTATATACCCTTTGATGATGGTAATTCTATGTATATCTATATACTGTTTGTTGATGGTAATTCTATGTATAGCTATATACCCTTTGATGATGGTAATTCTATGTATAGCTATATACCCTTTTTTGATGGTAATTCTAGGCATAGCTATATACCCTTTGATGATGGTAATTCTGTGTATAGCTATATACCCTTTGATGATGGTAATTCTATGTATAGCTATATACTTTTTGTTGATGGTAATTCTAGGCATAGCTATATACCCTTTGATGATGGTAATTCTGTGTATAGCTATATAACCTTTGTTGATGGTAATTCTGTGTATAGCTATATACCCTTTGTTGATGGTAATTCTGTGTATAGCTATATACTCTTTGTTGATGGTAATTCTATGTATAGCTATATACCCTTTGTTGATGGTAATTCTGTGTATAGCTATATACCCTTTGTTGATGGTAATTCCGTGTATAGCTATATACCCTTTGTTGATGGTAATTCTGTGTATAGCTATATACTGTTTGTTGATGGTAATTCTATGTATAGCTATATACTGTTTGTTGATAGTAATTCTATGTATAGCTATATAATGTTTGTTGATGGTAATTCTATGTATAGCTATATACCCTTTGTTGATGGTAATTCTGTGAATAGCTATATACTGTTTGTTGATGGTAATTCTATGTATAGCTATATACCCTTTGTTGATGTAATTCTATGTATAGCTATATACCCTTTCTTGATGTAATTCTGTGTATAGCTTATATACCCTTTGTTGATGGTAATTCTGTGTATAGCTATATACTGTTTGATGAGCTAATTCTATGTATAGCTATATACTGTTTGTTGATAGTGATTCTATGTATAGCTATATACTGTTTGATGATGGTAATTCTATGTATAGCTATATACACTTTGATGATGGTAATTCTATGTATAGCTATATACTGTTTGTTGATGCTAATTCTATGTATAGCTATATACTGTTTGTTGATGGTAATTGTATGTATAACTATATACTGTTTGATGATGCTAATTATATGTATAGCTATATACTGTTTGTTGATGGTAATTCTATGTATAGCTCTATACTGTTTGTTGATGGTAATTCTATGTATAGCTATATACCCTTTGTTGATGTAATTCTATATATAGCTATATACCCTTTGTTGATGGTAATTCTATGTATGGCTATATACTGTTTGTTGATGGTAATTCTGTGTATAGCTATACATACCCTTTCTTGATGGTAATTCTATGTATAGCTATATACTCTTTGTTGATGGTAATTCTATGTATAGCTATATACCCTTTGTTGATGGAAATTCTATGTATAGCTATATACCCTTTGTTGATGGAAATTCTATGTATAGCTATATACCCTTGGTTGATGGTAATTCTATGTATGGCTATATACTGTTTGTTGATGGTAATTCTATGTATAGCTATATACTGTTTGTTGATGGTAATTCTATGTATAGCTCTATACTGTTTGTTGATGGTAATTCTATGTATAGCCATATACCCTTTGTTGATGGTAATTCTATGTATAGCTATATACGCTTTGTTGATGGTAATTCTATGTATAGCTATATATACCCTTTGTTGATGGTAATTCTATGTATAGCCATATACCCTTTGTTGATGGTAATTCTATGTATAGCTATATACCCTTTGTTGATGGTAATTCTATGTATAGCCATATACCCTTTGTTGATGGTAATTCTATGCATAACTATATACCCTTTGTTGATGGTAATTCTATGTATAGCTATATACCCTTTGTTGATGGTAATTCTATGTATAGCCATATACCCTTTGTTGATGGTAATTCTATGTATAGCTATATACCCTTTGATGATGATAATTCTATGTATAGCTATATACTGTTTGTTGATGGTAATTCTAGGCATAGCTATATAACCTTTGATGATGGTAATTCTGTGTATAGCTATATACCCTTTGATGATGGTAATTCTGTGTATAGCTATATACCCTTTGATGATGGTAATTCTATTTATAGCTATATACCCTTTGTTGATGGTAATTCTATGTATAGCTATATACCCTTTGATGATGGTAATTCTGTGTATAGCTATATACTGTTTGATGATGCTAATTCTATGTATAGCTATATACTGTTTGTTGATAGTAATTCTATGTATAGCTATATACTGTTTGATGATGGTAATTCTATGTATAGCTATATACTCTTTGATGATGGTAATTCTATGTATAGCTATATACTGTTTGTTGATGCTAATTCTATGTATAGCTATATACTGTTTGTTGATGGTAATTGTATGTATAACTATATACTGTTTGATGATGCTAATTATATGTATAGCTATATACTGTTTGTTGATGGTAATTCTATGTATAGCTCTATACTGTTTGTTGATGGTAATTCTATGTATAGCTATATACCCTTTGTTGATGTAATTCTATATATAGCTATATACCCTTTGTTGATGGTAATTCTATGTATGGCTATATACTGTTTGTTGATGGTAATTCTGTGTATAGCTATACATACCCTTTCTTGATGGTAATTCTATGTATAGCTATATACTCTTTGTTGATGGTAATTCTATGTATAGCTATATACCCTTTGTTGATGGAAATCTATGTATAGCTATATACCCTTTGTTGATGGAAATTCTATGTATAGCTATATACCCTTGGTTGATGGTAATTCTATGTATGGCTATATACTGTTTGTTGATGGTAATTCTATGTATAGCTATATACTGTTTGTTGATGGTAATTCTATGTATAGCTCTATACTGTTTGTTGATGGTAATTCTATGTATAGCCATATACCCTTTGTTGATGGTAATTCTATGTATAGCTATATACGCTTTGTTGATGGTAATTCTATGTATAGCTATATATACCCTTTGTTGATGGTAATTCTATGTATAGCCATATACCCTTTGTTGATGGTAATTCTATGTATAGCTATATACCCTTTGTTGATGGTAATTCTATGTATAGCCATATACCCTTTGTTGATGGTAATTCTATGCATAACTATATACCCTTTGTTGATGGTAATTCTATGTATAGCTATATACCCTTTGTTGATGGTAATTCTATGTATAGCCATATACCCTTTGTTGATGGTAATTCTATGTATAGCTATATACCCTTTGATGATGATAATTCTATGTATAGCTATATACTGTTTGTTGATGGTAATTCTAGGCATAGCTATATAACCTTTGATGATGGTAATTCTGTGTATAGCTATATACCCTTTGATGATGGTAATTCTATTTATAGCTATATACCCTTTGTTGAATGGTAATTCTATGTATAGCTATATACCCTTTGATGATGGTAATTCTGTGTATAGCTATATACCCTTTGATGATGGTAATTCTATGTATAGCTATATACCCTTTGTTGATGTAATTCTATGTATAGCTATATACCCTTTGATAATGGTAATTCTACGTATAGCTATATACCCTTTGATGATGGTAATTCTATGTATAGCTATATACCCTTTGATGATGGTAATTCTATGTATAGCTATATATACCCTTTGTTGATGGCAATTCTATGTATAGCTATATACTGTTTGTTGATGGTAATTCTGTGTATAGCTATATACAGTTTGATGAAGGTAATTCTATGTATAGCTATATACCCTTTGATGAATTAATTCTATGTATAGCTATATATATACCCTTTGTTGATGGTAATTCTATGTATAGCAATATACCCTTTGTTGATGGTAATTCTATGTATAGCTATATACCCTTTGTTGATGGTAATTCTATGTATGGCTATATACTGTTTGTTGATGGTAATTCTGTGTATAGCTATACATAACCTTTCTTGAGGGTAATTCTATGTATAGCTATATACTGTTTGTTGATGGTAATTCTGTGTATAGCTATACATAACCTTTCTTGAGGGTAATTCTATGTATAGCTATATACTCTTTGTTGATGGTAATTCTATGTATAGCTATATACCCTTTGTTGATGGAAATTCTATGTATAGCTATATACTGTTTGTTGATGGTAATTCTATGTATAGCTATATGCCCTTTCATCATCATCATCATCATCATCAACGTTTAACGTCCGTGTTCTCACGCTTGCATGGGTTTGGACGGGGGTAGTCCCACTTGAGCTTGAGGCAAGAGTGATTGTCTTGCTCGCATAGGACTGTCTGGCAGGTTTTCTACAGTTGGATGCCCTTCCTAACACCAACCACATTTACAGTGTGGGTCTGGGAGGTTTTTACCGTGTTGCCTACACGGCCACATTACAGCGTGGACTGTGTGTTTTTTTGTCGTGTCACCTACACGATCTCATTTGTTTCCGCCTGGATGGCGCGGCACCAACATAACTTTACATAGAACGGGGTGGTGAGGATGGGGTGGGGGTGGTGGCGGAACGGGGTGTATTTTGTTAGAGATGCCTACTGGCAAGGCGGGACTTCTCTGCTACTGAGTACCGCCAAAGGTCTCGGTCCAGTGACATTGTCTTGGAGAGGTGTAAGTGTGTGAGGTCGGAGTTTATCAGCTCATCCCAGGTTTTTCTAGGTCTGCCTATTCCGTGGCTACCGTCTATCTTTGTTGATGGTAATTCTATGTATGGCTATATACTGTTTGTTGATGGTAATTCTATGTATAGCCATATACCCTTTGATGATGGAAATTCTGTGTATAGCTATATACCCTTTGTTAATGGTAATTCTATGTATAGCTATAAACCCTTTGATGATGGTAATTCTGTGTATAGCTATATACCCTTTGTTGATGGTAATTCTATGTATAGCCATATACCCTTTGTTGATGGTAATTCTATGTATATCTATATACCCTTTGTTGATGGTAATTCTATGTATAGCTATATATACCCTTTGTTGATGGTAATTCTACGTATAGCCATATACTCTTTGTTGATCGTAATTCTATGTATAGCTATATACCCTTTGTTGATGGTAATGCTATGTATAGCCATATACCCTTTGTTGATGGTAATTCTATGTATAACTATATACCCTTTGTTGATGTAATTCTATATATAGCTATATACACTTTGTTGATGGTAATTCTATGTATAGCTATATATACCCTTTGATGATGGTAATTCTATGTATAGCTATATACCCTTTGATGATGGTAATTCTGTGTATAGCTATGTACCCTTTGTTGATGGTAATTCTATGTATAGCTATATATACACTTTGATGATGGTAATTCTATGTATAGCTATATATACCCTTTGATGATGGTAATTCTATGTATAGCTATATACTGTTTGTTGATGGCAATTCTATGTATAGCTATATACTGTTTGTTGATGGTAATTCTATGTATAGCTATATACCCTTTGTTGATGGTAATTCTAGGCATAGCTATATACCCTTTGATGATGGTAATTCTGTGTATAGCTATATACCCTTTGAGGATGGTAATTCTATGTATAGCTATATACTTTTTGTTGATGGTAATTCTAGGCATAGCTATATACCCTTTGTTGATGGTAATTCTGTGTATAGCTATATACTCTTTGTTGATGGTAATTCTATGTATAGCTATATACCCTTTGTTGATGGTAATTCTGTGTATAGCTATATACCCTTTGTTGATGGTAATTCTGTGTATAGCTATATACACTTTGTTGATGGTAATTCTGTGTATAGCTATATACTGTTTGTTGATGGTAATTCTATGTATAGCTATATACTGTTTGTTGATGGTAATTCTATGTATAGCTATATACCCTTTGTTGATGGTAATTCTGTGTATAGCTATATACTGTTTGTTGATGGTAATTCTATGTATAGCTATATACCCTTTGTTGATGTAATTCTATGTATAGCTATATACCCTTTCTTGATGTAATTCTGTGTATAGCTTATATACCCTTTGTTGATGGTAATTCTGTGTATAGCTATATACTGTTTGATGATGGTAATTCTATGTACATCTATATACTGTTTGTTGATGGTAATTCTATGTATAGCCATATACCCTTTGTTGATGTAATTCTATATATAGCTATATACCCTTTGTTGATGGTAATTCTATGTATAGCTATATATACCCTTTGTTGATGGTAATTCTGTGTATAGCTATATACTGTTTGTTGATGCTAATTCTATGTATAGCTATATACTGTTTGTTGATGGTAATTCTATGTATAGCTCTATACTGTTTGTTGATGGTAATTCTATGTATAGCTATATACCCTTTGTTGATGGTAATTCTATGTATAGCCATATACCCTTTGTTGATGGTAATTCTATGCATAGCTATATACCCTTTGTTGATGGTAATTCTATGTATAGTTATATACCCTTTGTTGATGGTAATTCTGTGTATAGCTATATACCCTTTGATGATGGTAATTCTGTGTATAGCTATATACCCTTTGATGATGGTAATTCTATATATAGCTATATACCCTTTGTTGATGTAATTCTATGTATAGCTATATACCCTTTAATAATGGTAATTCTACGTATAGCTATATACCCTTTGATGATTGTAATTCTATGTATAGCTATATACCCTTTGTTGATGTAATTCTATGTATAGCTATATACCCTTTGATGATGGTAATTCTATGTATAGCTATATATACCCTTTGTTGATGGTAATTCTATGTATAGCTCTATACTGTTTGATGATGCTAATTCTATGTATAGCTATATACTGTTTGTTGATGGTAATTCTATATATAGCTATATACTGTTTGTTGATGGTAATTCTGTGTATAGCTATATACCCTTTGATGATGGTAATTCTATGTATAGCTATATACTGTTTGTTGATGGTAATTCTGTGTATAGCTATATACCCTTTGATGATGGTAATTCTATGTATAGCTATATACTCTTTGATGATGGTAATTCTATGTATAGCTATATACCCTTTGATGATGGTAATTCTGTGTATAGCTATATACTCTTTGTTGATGGTAATTCTATATATAGCTATATACTGTTTGATGATGGTAATTCTATGTATAGCTATATACTGTTTGTTGATGGTAATTCTGTGTATAGCTATATACCCTTTGATGATGGTAATTCTATGTATAGCTATATACTCTTTGATGATGGTAATTCTATGTATAGCTATATACCCTTTGATGATGGTAATTCTATGTATATCTATATACTGTTTGTTGATGGTAATTCTATGTATAGCTATATACCCTTTGATGATGGTAATTCTATGTATAGCTATATACCCTTTGTTGATGGTAATTCTAGGCATAGCTATATACCCTTTGATGATGGTAATTCTGTGTATAGCTATATACCCTTTGATGATGGTAATTCTATGTATAGCTATATACTTTTTGTTGATGGTAATTCTAGGCATAGCTATATACCCTTTGATGATGGTAATTCTGTGTATAGCTATATAACCTTTGTTGATGGTAATTCAGTGTATAGCTATATACCCTTTGTTGATGGTAATTCTGTGTATAGCTATATACTCTTTGTTGATGGTAATTCTATGTATAGCTATATACCCTTTGTTGATGGTAATTCTGTGTATAGCTATATACCCTTTGTTGATGGTAATTCTGTGTATAGCTATATACCCTTTGTTGATGGTAATTCTGTGTATAGCTATATACTGTTTGTTGATGGTAATTCTATGTATAGCTATATACTGTTTGTTGATAGTAATTCTATGTATAGCTATATACTGTTTGTTGATGGTAATTCTATGTATAGATCTATACCCTTTGTTGATGGTAATTCTGTGTATAGCTATATACTGTTTGTTGATGGTAATTCTATGTATAGCTATATACCCTTTGTTGATGTAATTCTATGTATAGCTATATACCCTTTCTTGATGTAATTCTGTGTATAGCTTATATACCCTTTGTTGATGGTAATTCTGTGTATAGCTATATACTGTTTGATGATGCTAATTCTATGTATAGCTATATACTGTTTGTTGATGGTAATTCTATGTATAGCCATATACCCTTTGTTGATGTAATTCTATATATAGCTATATACCCTTTGTTGATGGTAATTCTATGTATAGCTATATATACCCTTTGTTGATGGTAATTCTGTGTATAGCTATATACTGTTTGATGATGCTAATTCTATGTATAGCTATATACTGTTTGTTGATAGTAATTCTATGTATAGCTATATACTGTTTGTTGATGCTAATTCTATGTATAGCTATATACTGTTTGTTGATGGTAATTGTATGTATAACTATATACTGTTTGATGATGCTAATTATATGTATAGCTATATACTGTTTGTTGATGGTAATTCTATGTATAGCTCTATACTGTTTGTTGATGGTAATTCTATGTATAGCTATATACCCTTTGTTGATGTAATTCTATATATAGCTATATACCCTTTGTTGATGGTAATTCTATATATGGCTATATACTGTTTGTTGATGGTAATTCTGTGCATAGCTATACATACCCTTTCTTGATGGTAATTCTATGTATAGCTATATACTCTTTGTTGATGGTAATTCTATGTATAGCTATATACCCTTTGTTGATGGAAATTCTATGTATAGCTATATACCCTTTGTTGATGGAAATTCTATGTATAGCTATATACCCTTGGTTGATGGTAATTCTATGTATGGCTATATACTGTTTGTTGATGGTAATTCTATGTATAGCTATATACTGTTTGTTGATGGTAATTCTATGTATAGCTCTATACTGTTTGTTGATGGTAATTCTATGTATAGCCATATACCCTTTGTTGATGGTAATTCTATGTATAGCCATATACCCTTTGTTGATGGTAATTCTATGTATAGCTATATACCCTTTGATGATGATAATTCTATGTATAGCTATATACTGTTTGTTGATGGTAATTCTAGGCATAGCTATATAACCTTTGATGATGGTAATTCTGTGTATAGCTATATACCCTTTGATGATGGTAATTCTGTGTATAGCTATATACCCTTTGATGATGGTAATTCTATTTATAGCTATATACCCTTTGTTGATGGTAATTCTATGTATAGCTATATACCCTTTGATGATGGTAATTCTGTGTATAGCTATATACCCTTTGATGATGGTAATTCTATGTATAGCTATATACCCTTTGTTGATGTAATTCTATGTATAGCTATATACCCTTTGATAATGGTAATTCTACGTATAGCTATATACCCTTTGATGATGGTAATTCTATGTATAGCTATATACCCTTTGATGATGGTAATTCTATGTATAGCTATATATACCCTTTGTTGATGGCAATTCTATGTATAGCTATATACTGTTTGTTGATGGTAATTCTGTGTATAGCTATATACAGTTTGATGAAGGTAATTCTATGTATAGCTATATACCCTTTGATGAATTAATTCTATGTATAGCTATATATATACCCTTTGTTGATGGTAATTCTATGTATAGCTATATACTGTTTGATGATGCTAATTCTATGTATAGCTATATACTGTTTGTTGATGGTAATTCTATATATAGCTATATACTGTTTGTTGATGGTAATTCTGTGTATAGCTATATACCCTTTGATGATGGTAATTCTATGTATAGCTATATACTGTTTGTTGATGGTAATTCTGTGTATAGCTATATACCCTTTGATGATGGTAATTCTATGTATAGCTATATACTGTTTGATGATGGTAATTCTATGTATAGCTATATACCCTTTGATGATGGTAATTCTGTGTATAGCTATATACTGTTTGATGATGGTAATTCTATGTATAGCTAAATATACCCTTTGATGATGGTAATTCTATGTATAGCTATATACTGTTTGTTGATTGTAATTCTATGTATAGCTATATACTGTTTGATGATGGTAATTCTATGTATAGCTATATACTGTTTGTTGATGGTAATTCTATGTATAGCTATATACCCTTTGTTGATGTAATTCTATATATAGCTATATACCCTTTGTTGATGGTAATTCTATGTATTGCTATATATACCCTTTGATGATGGTAATTCTATGTATAGCTATATACCCTTTGATGATGGTAATTCTGTGTATAGCTATGTACCCTTTGTTGATGGTAATTCTATGTATAGCTATATATACACTTTGATGATGGTAATTCTATGTATAGCTATATATACCCTTTGATGATGGTAATTCTATGTATAGCTATATACTGTTTGTTGATGGTAATTCTATGTATAGCTATATATACCCTTTGATGATGGTAATTCTATGTATAGCTATATATACCCTTTGATGATGGTGATTCTATGTATAGCTATATACCCTTTGATGATGGTAATTCTATGTATAGCTATATACTGTTTGTTGATGGTAATTCTATGTATAGCTATATACCTTTTGATGATGGTAATTCTATGTATAGCTATATACCCTTTGTTGATGGAAATTCTAGGCATAGCTATATACCCTTTGATGATGGTAATTCTGTGTATAGCTATATACCCTTTGATGATGGTAATTCTATGTATAGCTATATACTTTTTGTTGATGGTAATTCTAGGCATAGCTATATACCCTTTGATGATGGTGATTCTGTGTATAGCTATATACCCTTTGTTGATGGTAATTCTGTGTATAGCTATATACCCTTTGTTGATGGTAATTCTGTGTATAGCTATATACTGTTTGTTGATGGTAATTCTATGTATAGCTATATACCCTTTGTTGATGTAATTCTATGTATAGCTATATTCCCTTTCTTGATGTAATTCTGTGTATAGCTTATATACCCTTTGTTGATGGTAATTCTGTGTATAGCTATATACTGTTTGATGATGGTAATTCTATGTATAGCTATATACTGTTTGTTGATGGTAATTCTATGTATAGCTATATACTGTTTGATGATGGTAATTCTATGTACATCTATATACTGTTTGTTGATGGTAATTCTATGTATAGCCATATACCCTTTGTTGATGTAATTCTATATATAGCTATATACCCTTTGTTGATGGTAATTCTATGTATAGCTATATACTGTTTGTTGATGGTAATTCTATGTATAGCTATATATACCCTTTGATGATGGTAATTCTATGTATAGCTATATATACCCTTTGTTGATGGTAATTCTATGTATAGCTTATATACCCTTTGTTGATGGTAATTCTGTGTATAGCTATATACTGTTTGATGATGCTAATTTTATGTATAGCTATATACTGTTTGTTGATAGTAATTCTATGTATAACTATATACTGTTTGATGATGGTAATTCTATGTATAGCTATATACCCTTTGATGATGGTAATTCTATGTATAGCTATATACTGTTTGTTGATGGTAATTCTATGTATAGCTATATATACCCTTTGATGATGGTTATTCTATGTATAGCTATATACTGTTTGTTGATGCTAATTCTATTTATAGCTATATACTGTTTGTTGATGGTAATTCTATGTATAACTATATACTGTTTGATGATGCTAATTATATGTATAGCTATATACTGTTTGTTGATGGTAATTCTATGTATAGCTCTATACTGTTTGTTGATGGTAATTATATGTATAGCTATATACCCTTTGTTGATGTAATTCTATATATAGCTATATACCCTTTGTTGATGGTAATTCTATGTATGGCTATATACTGTTTGTTGATGGTAATTCTGTGTATAGCTATATACCCTTTGTTGATGGTAATTCTGTGTATAGCTATATACTCTTTGTTGATGGTAATTCTATGTATAGCTATATACCCTTTGTTGATGGTAATTCTGTGTATAGCTATATACCCTTTGTTGATGGTAATTCTGTGTATAGCTATATACCCTTTGTTGATGGTAATTCTGTGTATAGCTATATACTGTTTGTTGATGGTAATTCTATGTATAGCTATATACTGTTTGTTGATGGTAATTCTATGTATAGCTATATACTGTTTGTTGATGGTAATTCTATGTATAGCTATATACCCTTTGTTGATGGTAATTCTGTGTATTGCTATATACTGTTTGTTGATGGTAATTCTATGTATAGCTATATACCCTTTGTTGATGTAATTCTATGTATAGCTATATACCCTTTCTTGATGTAATTCTGTGTATAGCTTATATACCCTTTGTTGATGGTAATTCAGTGTATAGCTATATACTGTTTGATGATGCTAATTCTATGTATAGCTATATACTGTTTGTTGATGGTAATTCTATGTATAGCCATATACCCTTTGTTGATGTAATTCTATATATAGCTATATACCCTTTGTTGATGGTAATTCTATGTATAGCTATATATACCCTTTGTTGATGGTAATTCTGTGTATAGCTATATACTGTTTGATGATGGTAATTCTATAGGTATAGCTATATACTGTTTGTTGATAGTAATTCTATGTATAGCTATATACTGTTTGATGATGGTAATTCTATGTATAGCTATATACCCTTTGATGATGGTAATTCTATGTATAGCTCTATACTGTTTGTTGATGGTAATTCTATGTATAGCTATATACCCTTTGTTGATGTAATTCTATATATAGCTATATACCCTTTGTTGATGGTAATTCTATGTATGGCTATATACTGTTTGTTGATGGTAATTCTGTGTATAGCTATACATACCCTTTCTTGATGGTAATTCTATGTATAGCTATATACTCTTTGTTGATGGTAATTCTATGTATAGCTATATACCCTTTGTTGATGGAAATTCTATGTATAGCTATATACCCTTTGTTGATGGAAATTCTATGTATAGCTATATACCCTTGGTTGATGGTAATTCTATGTATGGCTATATACTGTTTGTTGATGGTAATTCTATGTATAGCTATATACTGTTTGTTGATGGTAATTCTATGTATAGCTCTATACTGTTTGTTGATGGTAATTCTATGTATAGCCATATACCCTTTGTTGATGGTAATTCTATGTATAGCTATATACGCTTTGTTGATGGTAATTCTATGTATAGCTATATATACCCTTTGTTGATGGTAATTCTATGTATAGCCATATACCCTTTGTTGATGGTAATTCTATGTATAGCTATATACCCTTTGTTGATGGTAATTCTATGTATAGCCATATACCCTTTGTTGATGGTAATTCTATGCATAACTATATACCCTTTGTTGATGGTAATTCTATGTATAGCTATATACACTTTGTTGATGGTAATTCTATGTATAGCCATATACCCTTTGTTGATGGTAATTCTATGTATAGCTATATACACTTTGATGATGATAATTCTATGTATAGCTATATACTGTTTGTTGATGGTAATTCTAGGCATAGCTATATAACCTTTGATGATGGTAATTCTGTGTATAGCTATATACCCTTTGATGATGGTAATTCTGTGTATAGCTATATACCCTTTGATGATGGTAATTCTATTTATAGCTATATACCCTTTGTTGATGGTAATTCTATGTATAGCTATATACCCTTTGATGATGGTAATTCTGTGTATAGCTATATACCCTTTGGTGATGGTAATTCTATGTATAGCTATATACTGTTTGTTGATGGTAATTCTATGTATAGCTATATACCCTTTGTTGATGGTAATTCTAGGCATAGATATATACCCTTTGATGATGGTAATTCTGTGTATAGCTATATACCCTTTGTTGATATAATTCTATTTATAGCTATATACCCTTTGTTGATGGTAATTCTATGTATAGCTATATACCCTTTGATGATGGTAATTCTGTGTATAGCTATATACCCTTTGATGATGGTAATTCTATGTATAGCTATATACTGTTTGTTGATGGTAATTCTATGTATAGCTATATACCATTTGTTGATGGTAATTCTATGTATAGCTATATACCCTTTGATGATGGTAATTCTATGTATAGCTATATATACCCTTTGTTGATGGCAATTCTATGTATAGCTATATACTGTTTGTTGATGGTAATTCTGTGTATAGCTATATACAGTTTGATGAAGGTAATTCTATGTATAGCTATATACCCTTTGATGAATTAATTCTATGTATAGCTATATATATACCCTTTGTTGATGGTAATTCTATGTATAGCTATATACTGTTTGATGATGCTAATTCTATGTATAGCTATATACTGTTTGTTGATGGTAATTCTATATATAGCTATATACTGTTTGTTGATGGTAATTCTGTGTATAGCTATATACCCTTTGATGATGGTAATTCTATGTATAGCTATATACTGTTTGTTGATGGTAATTCTGTGTATAGCTATATACCCTTTGATGATGGTAATTCTATGTATAGCTATATACTGTTTGTTGATGGTAATTCTGTGTATAGCTATATACCCTTTGTTGATGGTAATTCTATGTTTAGCTATATACTGTTTGTTGATGGTAATTCTATGTATAGCTATATACCCTTTGTTGATGGTAATTCTATATATAGCTATATACCCTTTGTTGATGGTAATTCTATGTATTGCTATATATACCCTTTGATGATGGTAATTCTGTGTATAGCTATATACTGTTTGATGATGGTAATTCTATGTATAGCTATATACTGTTTGATGATGGTAATTCTATGTATAGCTATATACCCTTTGTTGATGGTAATTCTATATATAGCTATATACCCTTTGTTGATGGTAATTCTATGTATTGCTATATATACCCTTTGATGATGGTAATTCTATGTATAGCTATATACCCTTTGATGATGGTAATTCTGTGTATAGCTATGTACCCTTTGTTGATGGTAATTCTATGTATAGCTATATATACACTTTGATGATGGTAATTCTATTTATAGCTATATATACCCTTTGATGATGGTAATTCTATGTATAGCTATATACTGTTTGTTGATGGTAATTCTATGTATAGCTATATATACCCTTTGATGATGGTAATTCTATGTATAGCTATATATACCCTTTGATGATGGTAATTCTATGTATAGCTATATACCCTTTGATGATGGTAATTCTATGTATAGCTATATACTGTTTGTTGATGGCAATTCTAGGCATAGATATATACCCTTTGATGATGGTAATTCTATGTATAGCTATATACCCTTTGTTGATGGTAATTCTAGCCATAGCTATATACCCTTTGATGATGGTAATTCTGTGTATAGCTATATACCCTTTGATGATGGTAATTCTATGTATAGCTATATACTTTTTGTTGATGGTAATTCTAGGCATAGCTATATACCCTTTGATGATGGTGATTCTGTGTATAGCTATATACCCTTTGTTGATGGTAATTCTGTGTATAGCTATATACCCTTTGTTGATGGTAATTCTGTGTATAGCTATATACTGTTTGTTGATGGTAATTCTATGTATAGCTATATACCCTTTGTTGATGTAATTCTATGTATAGCTATATACCCTTTCTTGATGTAATTCTGTGTATAGCTTATATACCCTTTGTTGATGGTAATTCTGTGTATAGCTATATACTGTTTGATGATGGTAATTCTATGTATAGCTATATACTGTTTGTTGATGGTAATTCTATGTATAGCTATATACTGTTTGATGATGGTAATTCTATGTACATCTATATACTATTTGTTGATGGTAATTCTATGTATAGCCATATACCCTTTGTTGATGTAATTCTATATATAGCTATATACCCTTTGTTGATGGTAATTCTATGTATAGCTATATACTGTTTGTTGATGGTAATTCTATGTATAGCTATATATACCCTTTGATGATGGTAATTCTATGTATAGCTATATATACCCTTTGTTGATGGTAATTCTATGTATAGCTTATATACCCTTTGTTGATGGTAATTCTGTGTATAGCTATATACTGTTTGATGATGCTAATTTTATGTATAGCTATATACTGTTTGTTGATAGTAATTCTATGTATAACTATATACTGTTTGATGATGGTAATTCTATGTATAGCTATATACCCTTTGATGATGGTAATTCTATGTATAGCTATATACTGTTTGTTGATGGTAATTCTATGTATAGCTATATATACCCTTTGATGATGGTTATTCTATGTATAGCTATATACTGTTTGTTGATGCTAATTCTATTTATAGCTATATACTGTTTGTTGATGGTAATTCTATGTATAACTATATACTGTTTGATGATGCTAATTATATGTATAGCTATATACTGTTTGTTGATGGTAATTCTATGTATAGCTCTATACTGTTTGTTGATGGTAATTCTATGTATAGCTATATACCCTTTGTTGATGTAATTCTATATATAGCTATATACCCTTTGTTGATGGTAATTCTATGTATGGCTATATACTGTTTGTTGATGGTAATTCTATGTATAGCTATATACCCTTTGTTGATGGTAATTCTGTGTATAGCTATATACCCTTTGTTGATGGTAATTCTGTGTATAGCTATATACCCTTTGTTGATGGTAATTCTGTGTATAGCTATATACTGTTTGTTGATGGTAATTCTATGTATAGCTATATACTCTTTGTTGATGGTAATTCTATGTATAGCTATATACTGTTTGTTGATGGTAATTCTATGTATAGCTATATACTGTTTGTTGATGGTAATTCTATGTATAGCTATATACCCTTTGTTGATGGTAATTCTGTGTATTGCTATATACTGTTTGTTGATGGTAATTCTATGTATAGCTATATACCCTTTTTTGATGTAATTCTATGTATAGCTATATACCCTTTCTTGATGTAATTCTGTGTATAGCTTATATACCCTTTGTTGATGGTAATTCAGTGTATAGCTATATACTGTTTGATGATGCTAATTCTATGTATAGCTATATACTGTTTGTTGATGGTAATTCTATGTATAGCCATATACCCTTTGTTGATGTAATTCTATATATAGCTATATACCCTTTGTTGATGGTAATTCTATGTATAGCTATATATACCCTTTGTTGATGGTAATTCTGTGTATAGCTATATACTGTTTGATGATGGTAATTCTATGTATAGCTATATACTGTTTGTTGATAGTAATTCTATGTATAGCTATATACTGTTTGATGATGGTAATTCTATGTATAGCTATATACCCTTTGATGATGGTAATTCTATGTATAGCTATATACTGTTTGTTGATGCTAATTCTATGTATAGCTATATACTGTTTGTTGATGGTAATTCTATGTATAACTATATACTGTTTGATGATGCTAATTATATGTATAGCTATATACTGTTTGTTGATGGTAATTCTATGTATAGCTCTATACTGTTTGTTGATGGTAATTCTATGTATAGCTATATACCCTTTGTTGCTGTAATTCTATATATAGCTATATACCCTTTGTTGATGGTAATTCTATGTATGGCTATATACTGTTTGTTGATGGTAATTCTGTGTATAGCTATACATACCCTTTCTTGATGGTAATTCTATGTATAGCTATATACTCTTTGTTGATGGTAATTCTATGTATAGCTATATACCCTTTGTTGATGGAAATTCTATGTATAGCTATATACCCTTGGTTGATGGTAATTCTATGTATGGCTATATACTGTTTGTTGATGGTAATTCTATGTATAGCCATATACCATTTGATGATGGAAATTCTGTGTATAGCTATATACCCTTTGATGATGGTAATACTGTGTATAGCTATATACCCTTTGTTGATGGTAATTCTATGTATAGCCATATACCCTTTGTTGATGGTAATTCTATGTATAGCTATATACGCTTTGTTGATGGTAATTCTATGTATAGCTATATATACCCTTTGTTGATGGTAATTCTATGTATAGCCATATACCCTTTGTTGATGGTAATTCTATGTATAGCTATATACCCTTTGTTGATGGTAATTCTATGTATAGCCATATACCCTTTGTTGATGGTAATTCTATGCATAACTATATACCCTTTGTTGATGGTAATTCTATGTATAGCTATATACCCTTTGTTGATGGTAATTCTATGTATAGCCATATACCCTTTGTTGATGGTAATTCTATGTATAGCTATATACCCTTTGATGATGATAATTCTATGTATAGCTATATACTGTTTGTTGATGGTAATTCTAGGCATAGCTATATAACCTTTGATGATGGTAATTCTGTGTATAGCTATATACACTTTGATGATGGTAATTCTGTGTATAGCTATATACCCTTTGATGATGGTAATTCTATTTATAGCTATATACCCTTTGTTGATGGTAATTCTATGTATAGCTATATACCCTTTGATGATGGTAATTCTGTGTATAGCTATATACCCTTTGATGATGGTAATTCTATGTATAGCTATATAACCTTTGTTGATGTAATTCTATGTATAGCTATATACCCTTTGATAATGGTAATTCTACGTATAGCTATATACCCTTTGATGATGGTAATTCTATGTATAGCTATATACCCTTTGATGATGGTAATTCTATGTATAGCTATATATACCCTTTGTTGATGGCAATTCTATGTATAGCTATATACTGTTTGTTGATGGTAATTCTGTGTATAGCTATATACAGTTTGATGAAGGTAATTCTATGTATAGCTATATACCCTTTGATGAATTAATTCTATGTATAGCTATATATATACCCTTTGTTGATGGTAATTCTATGTATAGCTATATACTGTTTGATGATGCTAATTCTATGTATAGCTATATACTGTTTGTTGATGGTAATTCTATATATAGCTATATACTGTTTGTTGATGGTAATTCTGTGTATAGCTATATACCCTTTGATGATGGTAATTCTATGTATAGCTATATACTGTTTGTTGATGGTAATTCTGTGTATAGCTATATACCCTTTGATGATGGTAATTCTATGTATAGCTATATACTGTTTGATGATGGTAATTCTATGTATAGCTATATACCCTTTGATGATGGTAATTCTGTGTATAGCTATATACTGTTTGATGATGGTAATTCTATGTATAGCTAAATATACCCTTTGATGATGGTAATTCTATGTATAGCTATATACTGTTTGTTAATTGTAATTCTATGTATAACTATATACTGTTTGATGATGGTAATTCTATGTATAGCTATATACTGTTTGTTGATGGTAATTCTATGTATAGCTATATACCCTTTGTTGATGTAATTCTATATATAGCTATATACCCTTTGTTGATGGTAATTCTATGTATTGCTATATATACCCTTTGATGATGGTAATTCTATGTATAGCTATATACCCTTTGATGATGGTAATTCTGTGTATAGCTATGTACCCTTTGTTGATGGTAATTCTATGTATAGCTATATATACACTTTGATGATGGTAATTATATTTATAGCTATATATAACCTTTGATGATGGTAATTCTATGTATAGCTATATACTGTTTGTTGATGGTAATTCTATGTATAGCTATATATACCCTTTGATGATGGTAATTCTATGTATAGCTATATATACCCTTTGATGATGGTAATTCTATGTATAGCTATATACCCTTTGATGATGGTAATTCTATGTATAGCTATATACTGTTTGTTGATGGTAATTCTAGGCATAGCTATATACCCTTTGATGATGGTAATTCTGTGTATAGCTATATACCCTTTGTTGATGTAATTCTATATATAGCTATATACACTTTGTTGATGGTAATTCTATGTATAGCTATATATACCCTTTGATGATGGTCATTCTATGTATAGCTATATACCCTTTGATGATGTTAATTCTGTGTATAGACATGTACCCTTTGTTGATGGTAATTCTATGTATAGCTATATATACACTTTGATGATGGTAATTCTATGTATAGCTATATATACCCTTTGATGATGGTAATTCTATGTATAGCTATATACTGTTTGTTGATGGTAATTCTATGTATAGCTATATATACCCTTTGATGATGGTAATTCTATGTATAGCTATATATACCCTTTGATGATGGTAATTCTATGTATAGCTATATACCCTTTGATGATGGTAATTCTATGTATAGCTATATACTGTTTGTTGATGGTAATTCTATGTATAGCTATATACCCTTTGATGATGTAATTCTATGTATAGCTATATACCCTTTGTTGATGGTAATTCTAGGCATAGCTATATACCCTTTGATGATGGTAATTCTGTGTCTAGCTATATACCCTTTGATGATGGTAATTCTGTGTCTAGCTATATACCCTTTGATGATGGTAATTCTATGTATAGCTATATACTTTTTGTTGATGGTAATTCTAGGCATAGCTATATACCCTTTGATGATGGTAATTCTGTGTATAGCTATATAACCTTTGTTGATGGTAATTCTGTGTATAGCTATATACCCTTTGTTGATGGTAATTCTGTGTATAGCTATATACTCTTTGTTGATGGTAATTCTATGTATAGCTATATACCCTTTGTTGATGGTAATTCTGTGTATAGCTATATACCCTTTGTTGATGGTAATTCTGTGTATAGCTATATACCCTTTGTTGATGGTAATTCTGTGTATAGCTATATACTGTTTGTTGATGGTAATTCTATATATAGCTATATACTGTTTGTTGATGGTAATTCTATGTATAGCTATATACTGTTTGTTGATGGTAATTCTATGTATAGCTATATACCCTTTGTTGATGGTAATTCTGTGTATAGCTATATACTGTTTGTTGATGGTAATTCTATTTATAGCTATATACCCTTTGTTGATGTAATTCTATGTATAGCTATATACCCTTTCTTGATGTAATTCTGTGTATAGCTTATATACCCTTTGTTGATGGTAATTCTGTGTATAGCTATATACTGTTTGATGATGCTAATTCTATGTATAGCTATGTATACCCTTTGTTGATGGTAATTCTATGTATAGCTTATATACCCTTTGTTGATGGTAATTCTGTGTATAGCTATATACTGTTTGATGATGCTAATTCTATGTATAGCTATATACTGTTTGTTGATGGTAATTCTATGTATAGCTATATACTGTTTGATGATGGTAATTCTATGTACATCTATATACTGTTTGTTGATGGTAATTCTATGTATAGCCATATACCCTTTGTTGATGTAATTCTATATATAGCTATATACCCTTTGTTGATGGTAATTCTATGTATAGCTATATACTGTTTGTTGATGGTAATTCTATGTATAGCTATATATACCCTTTGATGATGGTAATTCTATGTATAGCTATATATACCCTTTGTTGATGGTAATTCTATGTATAGCTTATATACCCTTTGTTGATGGTAATTCTGTGTATAGCTATATACTGTTTGATGATGCTAATTTTATGTATAGCTATATACTGTTTGTTGATAGTAATTCTATGTATAGCTATATACTGTTTGATGATGGTAATTCTATGTATAGCTATATACCCTTTGATGATGGTAATTCTATGTATAGCTATATACTGTTTGTTGATGGTAATTCTATGTATAGCTATATATACCATTTGATGATGGTTATTCTATGTATAGCTATATACTGTTTGTTGATGCTAATTCTATGTATAGCTATATACTGTTTGTTGATGGTAATTCTATGTATAACTATATACTGTTTGATGATGCTAATTATATGTATAGCTATATACTGTTTGTTGATGGTAATTCTATGTATAGCTCTATACTGTTTGATGATGCTAATTATATGTATAGCTATATACTGTTTGTTGATGGTAATTCTATGTATAGCCATATACCCTTTGTTGATGTAATTCTATATATAGCTATATACCCTTTGTTGATGGTAATTCTATGTATGGCTATATACTGTTTGTTGATGGTAATTCTGTGTATAGCTATACATACCCTTTCTTGATGGTAATTCTATGTATAGCTATATACCCTTTGTTGATGGAAATTCTATGTATAGCTATATACCCTTTGTTGATGGAAATTCTATGTAAATCTATATACCCTTTGATGATGGTAATTCTGTGTATAGCTATATACCCTTTGATGATGGTAATGCTATGTATAGCTATATATCCTTTGTTGATGTAATTCTATGTATAGCTATATACCCTTTGATAATGGTAATTCTACGTATAGCTATATACCCTTTGATGATGGTAATTCTATGTATAGCTATATACCCTTTGTTGATGTAATTCTATGTATAGCTATATACCCTTTGATGATGGTAATACTATGTATAGCTATATATACCCTTTGTTGATGGCAATTCTATGTATAGCTATATACTGTTTGTTGATCGTAATTCTGTGTATAGCTATATACAGTTTGATGAAGGTAATTCTATGTATAGCTATATACCCTTTGAATAATTAATTCTATGTATAGCTATATATATAACCTTTGTTGATGGTAATTCTATGTATAGCTATATACTGTTTGATGATGCTAATTCTATGTATAGCTATATACTCTTTGTTGATGGTAATTCTATATATAGCTATATACTGTTTGTTGATGGTAATTCTGTGTATAGCTATATACCCTTTGATGATGGTAATTCTATGTATAGCTATATACTGTTTGTTGATGGTAATTCTATGTATAGCTATATACCCTTTGATGATGGTAATTCTATGTATAGCTATATACTGTTTGATGATGGTAATTCTATGTATAGCTATATACCCTTTGTTGATGTAATTCTATATATAGCTATATACCCTTTGTTGATGGTAATTCTATGTATAGCTATATATACCCTTTCATGATGGTAATTCTATGTATAGCTATATACCCTTTGATGATGGTAATTCTGTGTATAGCTATGTACTCTTTGTTGATGGTAATTCTATGTATAGCTATATATACACTTTGATGATGGTAATTCTATGTATAGCTATATATACCCTTTGATGATGGTAATTCTATGTATAGCTATATGCTGTTTGTTGATGGTAATTCTATGTTTAGCTATATATACCCTTTGATGATGGTAATTCTATGTATAGCTATATACCCTTTGATGATGGTAATTCTATGTATAGCTATATACTGTTTGTTGATGGTAATTCTGTGTATAGCTATATACCCTTTGATGATGGTAATTCTATGTATAGCTATATACTGTTTGATGATGGTAATTCTATGTATAGCTATATACCCTTTTTTGATGTAATTCTATATATAGCTATATACCCTTTGTTGATGGTAATTCTATGTATAGCTATATATACCCTTTGATGATGGTAATTCTATGTATAGCTATATACCCTTTGATGATGGTAATTCTGTGTATAGCTATGTACTCTTTGTTGATGGTAATTCTATGTATAGCTATATATACACTTTGATGATGGTAATTCTATGTATAGCTATATATACCCTTTGATGATGGTAATTCTATGTATAGCTATATGCTGTTTGTTGATGGTAATTCTATGTATAGCTATATATACCCTTTGATGATGGTAATTCTATGTATAGCTATATATACCCTTTGATGATGGTAATTCTATGTATAGCTATATACCCTTTGATGATGGTAATTCTATGTATAGCTATATACTGTTTGTTGATGGTAATTCTAGGCATAGCTATATACCCTTTGATGATGGTAATTCTGTGTATAGCTATATACCCTTTGATGATGGTAATTCTATGTATAGCTATATACTTTTTGTTGATGGTAATTCTAGGTATAGCAATATACCCTTTGTTGAGGTAATTCTATGTATAGCTATATACCCTTTGATAATGGTAATTCTACGTCTAGATATATACCATTTGATGATGGTAATTCTATGTATAGCTATATACCCTTTGATGATGGTAATTCTATGTATAGCTATATATACCCTTTTTTGATGGCAATTCTATGTATAGCTATATACTGTTTGTTGATGGTAATTCTGTGTAAAGCTATATACAGTTTGATGAAGGTAATTCTATGTATAGGTATATACCCTTTGATGAATTAATTCTATGTATAGCTATATATATACCCTTTGTTGATGGTAATTCTATGTATAGCTATATACCGTTTGATGATGCTAATTCTATGTATAGCTATATACTGTTTGTTGATGGTAATTCTATATATAGCTATATACTGTTTGTTGATGGTAATTCTGTGTATCGCTATATACCCTTTGATGATGGTAATTCTATGTATAGCTATATACGGTTTGTTGATGGTAATTCTGTGTATAGCTATATACCCTTTGATGATGGTAATTCTATGTATAGCTATATACTGTTTGATGATGGTAATTCTATGTATAGCTATATACCCTTTGATGATGTTAATTCTGTGTATAGCTATATACTGTTTGATGATGGTAATTCTATGTATAGCTAAATATACCCTTTGATGATGGTAATTCTATGTACAGCTATATACTGTTTGTTGATTGTAATTCTATGTATAGCTATATACTGTTTGATGATGGTAATTCTATGTATAGCTATATACTGTTTGTTGATGGTAATTCTATGTATAGCTATATACCCTTTGTTGATGTAATTCTATATATAGCTATATACCCTTTGTTGATGGTAATTCTATGTATTGCTATATATACCCTCTGATGATGGTAATTCTATGTATAGCTATATACCCTTTGATGATGGTAATTCTGTGTATAGCTATGTACCCTTTGTTGATGGTAATTCTATGTATAGCTATATATACACTTTGATGATGGTAATTCTATGTATAGCTATATACTGTTTGTTGATGGTAATTCTATGTATAGCTATATATACCCTTTGATGATGGTAATTCTATGTATAGCTATATATACCCTTTGATGATGGTAATTCTATGTATAGCTATATACCCTTTGATGATGGTAATTCTATGTATAGCTATATACTGTTTGATGATGGTAATTCTAGGCATAGCTATATACACTTTGATGATGGTAATTCTGTGTATAGCTATATACCCTTTGTTGATGTAATTCTATATATAGCTATATACACTTTGTTGATGGTAATTCTATGTATAGCTATATATACCCTTTGATGATGGTCATTCTATGTATAGCTATATACCCTTTGATGATGGTAATTCTGTGTATAGCTATGTACCCTTTGTTGATGGTAATTCTATGTATAGCTATATATACACTTTGATGATGGTAATTCTATGTATAGCTATATATACCCTTTGATGATGGTAATTCTATGTATAGCTATATACTGTTTGTTGATGGTAATTCTATGTATAGCTATATATACCCTTTGATGATGGTAATTCTATATATAGCTATATACACTTTGTTGATGGTAATTCTATGTATAGCTATATATAACCTTTGATGATGGTAATTCTATGTATAGCTATATACGCTTTGATGATGGTAATTCTATGTATAGCTATATACTGTTTGTTGATGGTAATTCTATGTATAGCCATATACACTTTGTTGATGGTAATTCTATGTATAGCTATATATAACCTTTGATGATGGTAATTCTATGTATAGCTATATACACTTTGATGATGGTAATTCTATGTATAGCTATATACCCTTTGTTGATGGTAATTCTAGGCATAGCTATATACCCTTTGATCATGGTAATTCTGTGTATAGCTATATACCCTTTGATGATGGTAATTCTATGTATAGCTATATACTTTTTGTTGATGGTAATTCTATGTATAGCTATATACCCTTTGTTGATGGTAATTCTGTGTATAGCTATATACCTTTTGATGATGGTAATTCTGTGTATAGCCATATACCCTTTGTTGATGGTAATTCTGTGTATAGCTATATACCCTTTGTTGATGGTAATTCTATGTATAGCTATATACTGTTTGGTGATGGTAATTCTATATATAGCTATATACTGTTTGTTGATGGTAATTCTATGTATAGCTATATACTGTTTGTTGATGGTAATTCTGTGTATAGCTATATACTGGTTGATGATGCTAATTCTATGTATAGCTATCTATACCCTTTGTTGATGGTAATTCTATGTATAGCTTATATACCCTTTGTTGATGGTAATTCTGTGTATAGTTATATACTGTTTGATGATGCTAATTCTATGTATAGCTATATACTGTTTGTTGATGGTAATTCTATGTACATCTATATACTGTTTGTTGATGGTAATTCTATGTATAGCCATATACCCTTTGTTGATGTAATTCTATATATAGCTATATACCCTTTGTTGATGGTAATTCTATGTATAGCTATATACTGTTTGTTGATGGTAATTCTATGTATAGCTATATATACCCTTTGATGATGGTAATTCTATGTATAGCTATATATACCCTTTGTTGATGGTAATTCTATGTATAGCTTATATACCCTTTGTTGATGGTAATTCTGTGTATAGCTATATACTGTTTGATGAAGCTAATTTTATGTATAGCTATATACTGTTTGTTGATAGTAATTCTATGTATAGCTATATACTGTTTGATGATGGTAATTCTATGCATAGCTATATACCCTTTGATGATGGTAATTCTATGTATAGCTATATACTCTTTGTTGATGGTAATTCTATGTATAGCTATATATACCCTTTGATGATGGTTATTCTATGTATAACTATATACTGTTTGTTGATGCTAATTCTATGTATAGCTATATACTGTTTGTTGATGGTAATTCTATGTATAACTATATACTGTTTGATGATGCTAATTATATGTATAGCTATATACTGTTTGTTGATGGTAATTCTATGTATAGCTCTATACTGTTTGATGATGCTAATTATATGTATAGCTATATACTGTTTGTTGATGGTAATTCTATGTATAGCCATATACCCTTTGTTGATGTAATTCTATATATAGCTATATACCCTTTGTTGATGGTAATTCTATGTATGGCTATATACTGTTTGTTGATGGTAATTCTGTGTATAGCTATACATACCCTTTCTTGATGGTAATTCTATGTATAGCTATATACCCTTTGTTGATGGTAATTCTATGTATAGCTATATACCCTTTGTTGATGGAAATTCTATGTATAGCTATATACCCTTTGTTGATGGAAATTCTATGTAAATCTATATACCCTTTGTTGATGGTAATTCTATGTATAGCTATATACTGTTTGTTGATGGTAATTCTGTGTATAGCTATATACAGTTTGATGAAGGTAATTCTATGTATAGCTATATACCCTTTGATGAATTAATTCTATGTATAGCTATATATATACCCTTTGTTGATGGTAATTCTATGTATAGCTATATACTGTTTGATGATGCTAATTCTATGTATAGCTATATACTGTTTGTTGATGGTAATTCTATATATAGCTATATACTGTTTGTTGATGGTAATTCTGTGTATAGATATATACTGTTTGATGATGGTAATTCTATGTATAGCTATATACCCTTTGTTGATGTAATTCTATATATAGCTATATACCCTTTATTGATGGTAATTCTATGTATAGCTATATATACCCTTTGATGATGGTAATTCTATGTATAGCTATATACTCTTTGATGATGGTAATTCTGTGTATAGCTATGTACTCTTTGTTGATGGTAATTCTATGTATAGCTATATATACACTTTGATGATGGTAATTCTATGTATAGCTATATATACCCTTTGATGATGGTAATTCTATGTATAGCTATATGCTGTTTGTTGATGGTAATTCTATGTATAGCTATATATACCCTTTGATGATGGTAATTCTATGTATAGCTATATATACCCTTTGATGATGGTAATTCTATGTATAGCTATATACCCTTTGATGATGGTAATTCTATGTATAGCTATATACTGTTTGTTGATGGTAATTCTGTGTATAGCTATATACCCTTTGATGATGGTAATTCTATGTATAGCTATATACTGTTTGATGATGGTAATTCTATGTATAGCTATATACCCTTTTTTGATGTAATTCTATATATAGCTATATACCCTTTGTTGATGGTAATTCTATGTATAGCTATATATACCCTTTGATGATGGTAATTCTATGTATAGCTATATACCCTTTGATGATGGTAATTCTGTGTATAGCTATGTACTCTTTGTTGATGGTAATTCTATGTATAGCTATATATACACTTTGATGATGGTAATTCTATGTATAGCTATATATACCCTTTGATGATGGTAATTCTATGTATAGCTATATGCTGTTTGTTGATGGTAATTCTATGTATAGCTATATATACCCTTTGATGATGGTAATTCTATGTATAGCTATATATACCCTTTGATGATGGTAATTCTATGTATAGCTATATACCCTTTGATAATGGTAATTCTATGTATAGCTATATACTGTTTGTTGATGGTAATTCTAGGCATAGCTATATACCCTTTGATGATGGTAATTCTGTGTATAGCTATATACCCTTTGATGATGGTAATTCTATGTATATCTATATACTTTTTGTTGATGGTAATTCTATGTATAGCTATATACCCTTTGTTGATGGTAATCCTATGTATAGCTTATATACCCTTTGATGATGGTAATTTTATGTATAGCTATATACTCTTTGTTGATGGTAATTCTATGTATAGCTATATACCCTTTGATCATGGTAATTCTATGTATAGCTATATACCCTTTGATGATGGTAATTCTATGTATAGCTATATATACACTTTGATGATGGTAATTCTATGTATAGCTATATACCCTTTGATGATGGTAATTCTATGTATAGCTTATATACCCTTTGATGATGGTAATTCTATGTATAGCTATATATACCCTTTAATGATGGTAATTCTGTGTATAGCTATATACTGTTTGTTGATGGTAATTCTATGTATAGCTATATACTGTTTGATGATGGTAATTCTATGTATAGCTATATACCCTTTGATGATGGTAATTCTATGTATAGCTATATACTGTTTGTTGATGGTAATTCTATGTATAGCTATATACCCTTTGTTGATGGTAATTCTATGTATAGCTATATACCCTTTGATCATGGTAATTCTATGTATAGCTATATACCCTTTGATGATGGTAATTCTATGTATAGCTATATATACACTTTGATGATGGTAATTCTATGTATAGCTATATACCCTTTGTTGATGGTAATTCTATGTATAGCTATATATACCCTTTGATGATGGTAATTCTATGTATAGCTATATACCCTTTGATGATGGTAATTCTGTGTATAGCTATGTACTCTTTGTTGATGGTAATTCTATGTATAGCTATATATACACTTTGATGATGGTAATTCTATGTATAGCTATATATACCCTTTGATGATGGTAATTCTATGTATAGCTATATGCTGTTTGTTGATGGTAATTCTATGTATAGCTATATATACCCTTTGATGATGGTAATTCTATGTATAGCTATGTATACCCTTTGATGATGGTAATTCTATGTATAGCTATATACCCTTTGATAATGGTAATTCTATGTATAGCTATATACTGTTTGTTGATGGTAATTCTAGGCATAGCTATATACCCTTTGATGATGGTAATTCTGTGTATAGCTATATACCCCTTGATGATGGTAATTCTATGTATATCTATATACTTTTTGTTGATGGTAATTCTAGGCATAGCTATATACCCTTTGATGATGGTAATTCTGAGTATAGCTATATACCCTTTGTTGATGGTAATTCTGTGTATAGCTATATACCCTTTGTTGGTGGTAATTCTGTGTATAGCTATATACTCTTTGTTGAAGGTAATTCTATGTATAGCTACATACCCTTTGTTGATGGTAATTCTGTGTATAGCTATATACCCTTTGTTGATGGTAATTCTGTGTATAGCTATATACCCTTTGTTGATGGTAATTCTGTGTATAGCTATATACTGTTTGTTGATGGTAATTCTATGTATAGCTATATACTGTTTGTTGATGGTAATTCTATGTATAGCTATATACTGTTTGTTGATGGTAATTCTATGTATAGCTATATACCCTTTGTTGATGGTAATTCTATGTATAGCTTTATACCCTTGGTTGATGGTAATTCTGTGTATAGCTATATACTGGTTGTTGATGGTAATTCTATGTATAGCTATATATACCCTTTGACGATGGTAATTCTATGTATAGCTATATACCCTTTGATGATGCTAATTCTATGTATAGCTATATACACTTTAATGATGGTAATTCTATGTATAGCTATATACCCTTTGTTGATGGTAATTCTGTGTATAGCTATATACTGTTTGTTGATGGTAATTCTATGTATAGCTATATACCTTTTGATGATGGTAATTCTACATATAGCTATATACCCTTTGATGATGGTAATTCTATGTATAGCTATATAACCTTTGTTGATGGTAATTCTATGTATAGCTTATATACCCTTTGATGATGGTAATTCTATGTATAGCTATATACTCTTTGTTGATGGTAATTCTATGTATAGCTATATACCCTTTGATCATGGTAATTCTATGTATAGCTATATACCCTTTGATGATGGTAATTCTATGTATAGCTATATATACACTTTGATGATGGTAATTCTGTGTATAGCTATATACTGTTTGTTGATGGTAATTCTATGTATAGCTATATACCCTTTGATGATGTTAATTCTATGTATAGCTTATATACCCTTTGATGATGGTAATTCTATGTATAGCTATATATACCCTTTGATGATGGTAATTCTGTGTATAGCTATATAATGTTTGTTGATGGTAATTCTATGTATAGCTATATACCCTTTGATGATGGTAATTCTATGTATAGCTATATACCCTTTGATGATGGTAATTCTATGTATAGCTATATACCCTTTGATGATGGTAATTCTATGTATAGCTATATATACTCTTTGTTGATGGTAATTCTATGTATAGCTATATACTGTTTGATGATGGTAATTCTATGTATAGCTATATACCCTTTGATGATGGTAATTCTATGTATAGCTATATACTGTTTGTTGATGGTAATTCTATGTATAGCTATATAACCTTTGATGATGGTAATTCTATGTATAGCTATATACCCTTTGATGATGGTAATTCTATGTATAGCTACATATACCCTTTGTTGATGGTAATTCTATGTATAGCTATATACTGTTTGATGATGGTAATTCTATGTATAGCTATATACCCTTTGTTGATGGTAATTCTATGTATAGCTTTTATACCCTTTGATGATGGTAATTCTATGTATAGCTATATACCCTTTGTTGATGGTAATTCTATGTATAGCTTATATACCCTTTGAAGATGGTAATTCTAGGTATAGCTATATACCCTTTGATAATGGTAATTCTATGTTTAGCTATATACCCTTTGTTGATGGTAATTCTATGTATAGCTATATACCCTTTGATGATGGTAATTCTATGTATAGCTATATACCCTTTGTTGATGTAATTCTATGTAAAGCTATATACCCTTTGATAATGGTAATTCTACGTATAGCTATATACCCTTTGATGATGGTAATTCTATGTATAGCTATATACCCTTTGTTGATGTAATTCTATGTATAGCTATATACCCTTTGATGATGGTAATTCTATGTATAGCTATATATACCCTTTGTTGATGGCAATTCTATGTATAGCTATATACTGTTTGTTGATGGTAATTCTGTGTATAGCTATATACAGTTTGATGAAGGTAATTCTATGTATAGCTATATACCCTTTGATGAATTAATTCTATGTATAGCTATATATATACCCTTTGTTGATGGTAATTCTATGTATAGCTATATACTGTTTGATGATGCTAATTCTATGTATAGCTATATACTGTTTGTTGATGGTAATTCTATATATAGCTATATACTGTTTGTTGATGGTAATTCTGTGTATAGCTATATACCCTTTGATGATGGTAATTCTATGTATAGCTATATACTGTTTGTTGATGGTAATTCTGTGTATAGCTATATACCCTTTGATGATGGTAATTCTATGTATAGCTATATACTGTTTGATGATAGTAATTCTATGTATAGCTATATACCCTTTGATGATGGTAATTCTGTGTATAGCTATATACTGTTTGATGATGGTAATTCTATGTATAGCTAAATATACCCTTTGATGATGGTAATTCTATGTATAGCTATATACTGTATGTTGGTTGTAATTCTATGTATAGCTATATACTGTTTGATGATGGTAATTCTATGTATAGCTATATACTGTTTGTTGATGGTAATTCTATGTATAGCTATATACCCTTTGTTGATGTAATTCTATATATAGCTATATACCCTTTGTTGATGGTAATTCTATGTATAGCTATATATACCCTTTGATGATGGTAATTCTATGTATAGCTATATACCCTTTGATGATGGTAATTCTGTGTATAGCTATGTACCCTTTGTTGATGGTAATTCTATGTATAGCTATATATACACTTTGATGATGGTAATTCTATGTATAGCTATATACCCTTTGTTGATGGTAATTCTGTGTATAGCTATATACTGTTTGTTGATGGTAATTCTATGTATAGGTATATACTGTTTGTTGATGGTAATTCTATGTATACCTATATACTGTTTGTTGATGGTAATTCTATGTATAGCTATATACTGTTTTTGATGGTAATTCTATGTATAGCTATATACCCTTTGTTGATGGTAATTCTGTGTATAGCTATATACTGTTTGTTGATGGTAATTCTATGTATAGCTATATACCCTTGGTTGATGGTAATTCTGTGTATAGCTATATACTGTTTGTTAATGGTAATTCTATGTATAGCTATATATACCCTTTGACGATGGTAATTCTATGTATAGCTATATACCCTTTGATGATGGTAATTCTATGTATAGCTATATACCCTTTGATGATGGTAATTCTATGTATAGCAATATACCCTTTGATGATGGTAATTCTATGTATAGCTATATACATTTAATGATGGTAATTCTATGTATAGCTATATACCCTTTGTTGATGGTAATTCTGTGTATAGCTATATACTGTTTGTTGATGGTAATTCTATGTATAGCTATATACTGTTTGTTGATGGTAATTCTATGTATAGCTATATACCTTTTGATGATGGTAATTCTACATATAACTATATACCCTTTGATGATGGTAATTCTATGTATAGCTATATACCCTTTGTTGATGGTAATCCTATGTATAGCTTATATACCCTTTGATGATGGTAATTTTATGTATAGCTATATACTCTTTGTTGATGGTAATTCTATGTATAGCTATATACCCTTTGATCATGGTAATTCTATGTATAGCTATATACCCTTTGATCATGGTAATTCTATGTATAGCTATATACCCTTTGATGATGGTAATTCTATGTATAGCTTATATACCCTTTGATGATGGTAATTCTATGTATAGCTATATATACCCTTTAATGATGGTAATTCTGTGTATAGCTATATACTGTTTGTTGATGGTAATTCTATGTATAGCTATATACTGTTTGATGATGGTAATTCTATGTATAGCTATATACCCTTTGATGATGGTAATTCTATGTATAGCTATATACCCTTTGATGATGGTAATTCTATGTATAGCTACATATACCGTTTGTTGATGGTAATTCTATGTATAGCTATATACTGTTTGATGATGGTAATTATATGTATAGCTATATACCCTTTGTTGATGGTAATTCTATGTATAGCTATTATACCATTTGATGATGGTAATTCTATGTATAGCTATATACCCTTTGTTGATGGTAATTCTATGTATAGCTTATATACCCTTTGAAGATGGTAATTCTATGTATAGCTATATACCCTTTGATAATGGTAATTCTATGTTTAGCTATATACCCTTTGTTGATGGTAATTCTATGTATAGCTATATACCCTTTGATGATGGTAATTCTATGTATAGCTATATACCCTTTGTTGATGTAATTCTATGTATAGCTATATACCCTTTGATGATGGTAATTCTATGTATAGCTATATATACCCTTTGTTGATGGCAATTCAATGTATAGCTATATACTGTTTGTTGATGGTAATTCTATGTATAGCTACATACCCTTTGTTGATGGTAATTCTATGTATAGCTATATACTGTTTGTTGATGGTAATTCTATGTATAGCTATATACCCTTTGTTGATGGTAATTCTATGTATAGCTTTATACCCTTGGTTGATGGTAATTCTGTGTATAGCTATATACTGGTTGTTGATGGTAATTCTATGTATAGCTATATATACCCTTTGACGATGGTAATTCTATGTATAGCTATATACCCTTTGATGATGGTAATTCTATGTATAGCTATATACACTTTAATGATGGTAATTCTATGTATAGCTATATACCCTTTGTTGATGGTAATTCTGTGTATAGCTATATACTGTTTGTTGATAGTAATTCTATGTATAGCTATATACTGTTTGTTGATGGTAATTCTATGTATAGCTATATACCTTTTGATGATGGTAATTCTACATATAGCTATATACCCTTTGATGATGGTAATTCTATGTATAGCTATATAACCTTTGTTGATGGTAATTCTATGTATAGCTTATATACCCTTTGATGATGGTAATTCTATGTATAGCTATATACTCTTTGTTGATGGTAATTCTATGTATAGCTATATACCCTTTGATCATGGTAATTCTATGTATAGCTATATATACACTTTGATCATGGTAATTCTGTGTATAGCTATATACTGTTTGTTGATGGTAATTCTATGTATAGCTATATACCCTTTGATGATGTTAATTCTATGTATAGCTTATATACCCTTTGATGATGGTAATTCTATGTATAGCTATATATACCCTTTGATGATGGTAATTCTGTGTATAGCTATATAATGTTTGTTGATGGTAATTCTATGTATAGCTATATACCCTTTGATGATGGTAATTCTATGTATAGCTATATACCCTTTGATGATGGTAATTCTATGTATAGCTATATACCCTTTGATGATGGTAATTCTATGTATAGCTATATATACTCTTTGTTGATGGTAATTCTATGTATAGCTATATACTGTTTGATGATGGTAATTCTATGTATAGCTATATACCCTTTGATGATGGTAATTCTATGTATAGCTATATACTGTTTGTTGATGGTCATTCTATGTATAGCTATATAACCTTTGATGATGGTAATTCTATGTATAGCTATATACCCTTTGATGATGGTAATTCTATGTATAGCTACATATACCCTTTGTTGATGGTAATTCTATGTATAGCTATATACTGTTTGATGATGGTAATTCTATGTATAGCTATATACCCTTTGTTGATGGTAATTCTATGTATAGCTATATACCCTTTGATGATGGTAATTCTATGTATAGCTATATACCCTTTGTTGATGTAATTCTATGTAAAGCTATATACCCTTTGATAATGGTAATTCTACGTATAGCTATATACCCTTTGATGATGGTAATTCTATGTATAGCTATATACCCTTTGTTGATGTAATTCTATGTATAGCTATATACCCTTTGATGATGGTAATTCTATGTATAGCTATATATACCCTTTGTTGATGGCAATTCTATGTATAGCTATATACTGTTTGTTGATGGTAATTCTGTGTATAGCTATATACAGTTTGATGAAGGTAATTCTATGTATAGCTATATACCCTTTGATGAATTAATTCTATGTATAGCTATATATATACCCTTTGTTGATGGTAATTCTATGTATAGCTATATACTGTTTGATGATGCTAATTCTATGTATAGCTATATACTGTTTGTTGATGGTAATTCTATATATAGCTATATACTGTTTGTTGATGGTAATTCTGTGTATAGCTATATACCCTTTGATGATGGTAATTCTATGTATAGCTATATACTGTTTGTTGATGGTAATTCTGTGTATAGCTATATACCCTTTGATGATGGTAATTCTATGTATAGCTATATACTGTTTGATGATAGTAATTCTATGTATAGCTATATACCCTTTGATGATGGTAATTCTGTGTATAGCTATATACTGTTTGATGATGGTAATTCTATGTATAGCTAAATATACCCTTTGATGATGGTAATTCTATGTATAGCTATATACTGTATGTTGGTTGTAATTCTATGTATAGCTATATACTGTTTGATGATGGTAATTCTATGTATAGCTATATACTGTTTGTTGATGGTAATTCTATGTATAGCTATATACCCTTTGTTGATGTAATTCTATATATAGCTATATACCCTTTGTTGATGGTAATTCTATGTATAGCTATATATACCCTTTGATGATGGTAATTCTATGTATAGCTATATACCCTTTGATGATGGTAATTCTGTGTATAGCTATGTACCCTTTGTTGATGGTAATTCTATGTATAGCTATATATACACTTTGATGATGGTAATTCTATGTATAGCTATATACCCTTTGTTGATGGTAATTCTGTGTATAGCTATATACTGTTTGTTGATGGTAATTCTATGTATAGGTATATACTGTTTGTTGATGGTAATTCTATGTATACCTATATACTGTTTGTTGATGGTAATTCTATGTATAGCTATATACTGTTTTTGATGGTAATTCTATGTATAGCTATATACCCTTTGTTGATGGTAATTCTGTGTATAGCTATATACTGTTTGTTGATGGTAATTCTATGTATAGCTATATACCCTTGGTTGATGGTAATTCTGTGTATAGCTATATACTGTTTGTTAATGGTAATTCTATGTATAGCTATATATACCCTTTGACGATGGTAATTCTATGTATAGCTATATACCCTTTGATGATGGTAATTCTATGTATAGCTATATACCCTTTGATGATGGTAATTCTATGTATAGCAATATACCCTTTGATGATGGTAATTCTATGTATAGCTATATACATTTAATGATGGTAATTCTATGTATAGCTATATACCCTTTGTTGATGGTAATTCTGTGTATAGCTATATACTGTTTGTTGATGGTAATTCTATGTATAGCTATATACTGTTTGTTGATGGTAATTCTATGTATAGCTATATACCTTTTGATGATGGTAATTCTACATATAACTATATACCCTTTGATGATGGTAATTCTATGTATAGCTATATACCCTTTGTTGATGGTAATCCTATGTATAGCTTATATACCCTTTGATGATGGTAATTTTATGTATAGCTATATACTCTTTGTTGATGGTAATTCTATGTATAGCTATATACCCTTTGATCATGGTAATTCTATGTATAGCTATATACCCTTTGATGATGGTAATTCTATGTATAGCTATATATACACTTTGATGATGGTAATTCTATGTATAGCTATATACCCTTTGATGATGGTAATTCTATGTATAGCTTATATACCCTTTGATGATGGTAATTCTATGTATAGCTATATATACCCTTTAATGATGGTAATTCTGTGTATAGCTATATACTGTTTGTTGATGGTAATTCTATGTATAGCTATATACTGTTTGATGATGGTAATTCTATGTATAGCTATATACCCTTTGATGATGGTAATTCTATGTATAGCTATATACTGTTTGTTGATGGTAATTCTATGTATAGCTATATACCCTTTGATGATGGTAATTCTATGTATAGCTATATACCCTTTGATGATGGTAATTCTATGTATAGCTACATATACCGTTTGTTGATGGTAATTCTATGTATAGCTATATACTGTTTGATGATGGTAATTATATGTATAGCTATATACCCTTTGTTGATGGTAATTCTATGTATAGCTATTATACCATTTGATGATGGTAATTCTATGTATAGCTATATACCCTTTGTTGATGGTAATTCTATGTATAGCTTATATACCCTTTGAAGATGGTAATTCTAGGTATAGCTATATACCCTTTGATAATGGTAATTCTATGTTTAGCTATATACCCTTTGTTGATGGTAATTCTATGTATAGCTATATACCCTTTGATGATGGTAATTCTATGTATAGCTATATACCCTTTGATGATGGTAATACTATGTATAGCTCTATACTGTTTGTTGATGGTAATTCTGTGTATAGCTATATACCCTTTGTTGATGGTAATTCTATGTATAGCTTATATACCCTTTGATGATGGTAATTCTATGTATAGCTATATATACCCTTTGATGATGGTAATTACGTGTATCGCTATATACTGTTTGTTGATGGTAATTCTATGTATAGCTATATACCCTTTGATGATGGTAATTCTATGTATAGCTATATATACCCTTTCATGATGGTAATTCTATGTATAGCTATATACCCTTTGATGATGGTAATTCTATGTATAGCTTATATACCCTTTGATGATGGTAATTCTATGTATAGCTATATACCCTTTGATGATGGTAATTCTATGTATGGCTATATCCCCTTTGTTGATGGTAATTCTATGTATGGCTATATCCCCTTTGTTGATGGTAATTCTATGTATAGCTTATATACCCTTTGATGATGGTAATTCTATGTATAGCTAGATACCCTTTGTTGATGGTAATTCTATGTATAGCTATATACCCTTTGATCATGGTAATTCTATGTATAGCTATATACCCTTTGATGATGGTAATTCTATGTATAGCTATATATACCCTTTGATGATGGTAATTCTGTGTATAGCTATATACTGTTTGTTGATGGTAATTCTATGTATAGCTATATACACTTTGATGATGGTAATTCTATGTATAGCTATATACCCTTTGTTGATGGTAATTCTATGTATGGCTATATACTGTTTGTTGATGGTAATTCTATGTATAGCTATATACCTTTTGATGATGGTAATTCTATGTATAGCTATATATACCCTTTGATCATGGTAATTCTATGTATAGCTATATACCCTTTGATGATGGTAATTCTATGTATAGCTATATACTGTTTGTTGATGGTAATTCTATGTATAGCTATATATACCCTTTGATGGTGGTAATTCTGTGTATAGCTATATACTGTTTGTTGATGGTAATTCTATGTATAGCTATATACTGTTTGTTGATGGTAATTCTATGTATAGCTATATACTGTTTGTTGATCGTAATTCTATGTATAGCTATATACCTTTTGATGATGGTAATTCTATGTATAGCTATATATACGCTTTGATCATGGTAATTCTATGTATAGCTATATACCCTTTGATGATGGTAATTCTATGTATAGCTATATACTTTTTGTTGATGGTAATTCTATGTATAGCTATATATACCCTTTGATCATGGTAACTCTATGTATAGCTATATACTGTTTGATGATGGTAATTCTATGTATAGCTTATATACCCTTTGATGATGGTAATTCTATGTATAGCTATATACCCTTTGTTGATGGTAATTCTATGTATAGCTATATACCCTATGATCATGGTAATTCTATGTATAGCTATATACCCTTTGATGATGGTAATTCTATGTATAGCTATATACCCTTTGATCATGGTAATTCTATGTATAGCTATATACCCTTTGATAATGGTAATTCTATGTATAGCTATATATACCCTTTGATGATGGTAATTCTGTGTATAGTTATATACTGTTCGTTGATGGTAATTCTATGTATAGCTATATACCCTTTGATGATGGTAATTCTATGTATAGCTATATACCCTTTGTTGATGGTAATTCTATGTATAGCTATATATACCCTTTGATGATGGTAATTCTATGTATAGCTATATACCCTTTGATGATGGTAATTCTGTGTATAGCTATGTACCCTTTGTTGATGGTAATTCTATGTATAGCTATATATACACTTTGATGATGGTAATTCTATGTATAGCTATATACCCTTTGATGATGGTAATTCTATGTATAGCTATATACTGTTTGTTGATGGTAATTCTAGGCATAGCTATATACCCTTTGATGATGGTAATTCTGTGTATAGCTATATACTGTTTGTTGATGGTAATTCTATGTATAGCTATATACTGTTTGTTGATGGTAATTCTATGTATAGCTATATACTGTTTGTTGATGGTAATTCTATGTATAGCTATATACCCTTTGTTGATGGTAATTCTGTGTATAGCTATATACTGTTTGTTGATGGTAATTCTATGTATAGCTATATACTGTTTGTTGATGGTAATTCTATGTATACCTATATACTGTTTGTTGATGGTAATTCTATGTATAGCTATATACTGTTTTTGATGGTAATTCTATATATAGCTATATACCCTTTGTTGATGGTAATTCTGTGTATAGCTATATACTGTTTGTTGATGGTAATTCTATGTATAGCTATATACCCTTGGTTGATGGTAATTCTGTGTATAGCTATATACTGTTTGTTAATGGTAATTCTATGTATAGCTATATATACCCTTTGACGATGGTAATTCTATGTATAGCTATATACCCTTTGATGATGGTAATTCTATGTATAGCTATATACCCTTTGATGATGGTAATTCTATGTATAGCTATATACACTTTAATGATGGTAATTCTATGTATAGCTATATACCCTTTGTTGATGGTAATTCTGTGTATAGCTATATACTGTTTGTTGATGGTAATTCTATGTATAGCTATATACTGTTTGTTGATGGTAATTCTATGTATAGCTATATACCCTTGGTTGATGGTAATTCTGTGTATAGCTATATACTGTTTGTTAATGGTAATTCTATGTATAGCTATATATACCCTTTGACGATGGTAATTCTATGTATAGCTATATACCCTTTGATGATGGTAATTCTATGTATAGCTATATACCCTTTGTTGATGGTAATTCTGTGTATAGCTATATACTGTTTGTTGATGGTAATTCTATCTATAGCTATATACCTTTTGATGATGGTAATTCTACATATAGCTATATACCCTTTGATGATGGTAATTCTATGTATAGCTATATACCCTTTGTTGATGGTAATCCTATGTATAGCTTATATACCCTTTGATGATGGTAATTTTATGTATAGCTATATACTCTTTGTTGATGGTAATTCTATGTATAGCTATATACCCTTTGATCATGGTAATTCTATGTATAGCTATATACCCTTTGATGATGTTAATTCTATGTATAGCTATATATACACTTTGATGATGGTAATTCTGTGTATAGCTATATACTGTTTGTTGATGGTAATTCTATGTATAGCTATATACCCTTTGATGATGGTAATTCTATGTATAGCTTATATACCCTTTGATGATGGTAATTCTATGTATAGCTATATATACCCTTTAATGATGGTAATTCTGTGTATAGCTATATACTGTTTGTTGATGGTAATTCTATGTATAGCTATATACCCTTTGATGATGGTAATTCTATGTATAGCTATATACCCTTTGATGATGGTAATTCTATGTATAGCTATATACCCTTTGATGATGGTAATTCTATGTATAGCTATATATACTCTTTGTTGATGGTAATTCTATGTATAGCTATATACTGTTTGATGATGGTAATTCTATGTATAGCTATATACCCTTTGATGATGGTAATTCTATGTATAGCTATATACCCTTTGATGATGGTAATTCTATGTATAGCTACATATACCGTTTGTTGATGGTAATTCTATGTATAGCTATATACTGTTTGATGATGGTAATTCTATGTATAGCTATATACCCTTTGTTGATGGTAATTCTATGTATAGCTTTTATACCATTTGATGATGGTAATTCTATGTATAGCTATATACCCTTTGTTGATGGTAATTCTATGTATAGCTTATATACCCTTTGAAGATGGTAATTCTAGGTATAGCTATATACCCTTTGATAATGGTAATTCTATGTTTAGCTATATACCCTTTGTTGATGGTAATTCTATGTATAGCTATATACCCTTTGATGATGGTAATTCTATGTATAGCTATATACCCTTTGTTGATGTAATTCTATGTATAGCTATATACCCTTTGATGATGGTAATTCTATGTATAGCTATATATACCCTTTGTTGATGGCAATTCTATGTATAGCTATATACTGTTTGTTGATGGTAATTCTGTGTATAGCTATATACCCTTTGATGAATTAATTCTATGTATAGTTATATATACCCTTTGATGATGGTAATTCTATGTATAGCTATATACTGTTTGATGATGGTAATTCTATGTATAGCTTTATATACCCTTTGATGATGGTAATTCTATGTATAGCTATATACCCTTTGTGATGGTAATTCTATGTATAGCTCTATACTGTTTGTTGATGGTAATTCTGTGTATAGCTATATAACCTTTGTTGATGGTAATTCTATGTATAGCTTATATACCCTTTGATGATGGTAATTCTATGTATAGCTATATATACCCTTTGATGATGGTAATTCTGTGTATATCTATATACTGTTTGTTGATGGTAATTCTATGTACAGCTATATACCCTTTGATGATGGTAATTCTATGTATAGCTATATATACCCTTTCATGATGGTAATTCTATGTATAGCTATATACCCTTTGATGATGGTAATTCTATGTATAGCTTATATACCCTTTGATGATGGTAATTCTATGTATAGCTATATACCCTTTGATGATGGTAATTCTATGTATGGCTATATCCCCTTTGTTGATGGTAATTCTATGTATGGCTATATCCCCTTTGTTGATGGTAATTCTATGTATAGCTTATATACCCTTTGATGATGGTAATTCTATGTATAGCTATATACCCTTTGTTGATGGTAATTCTATGTATAGCTATATACCCTTTGATCATGGTAATTCTATGTATAGCTATATACCCTTTGATGATGGTAATTCTATGTATAGCTATATATACCCTTTGATGATGGTAATTCTGTGTATAGCTATATACTGTTTGTTGATGGTAATTCTATGTATAGCTATATACTCTTTGATGATGGTAATTCTATGTATAGCTATATACCCTTTGTTGATGGTAATTCTATGTATGGCTATATACTGTTTGTTGATGGTAATTCTATGTATAGCTATATACCTTTTGATGATGGTAATTCTATGTATAGCTCTATATAGCCTTTGATCATGGTAATTCTATGTATAGCTATATACCCTTTGGTGATGGTAATTCTATGTATAGCTATATACTTTTTATTGATGGTAATTCTATGTATAGCTATATATACCCTTTGATCATGGTAATTCTATGTATAGCTATATACTGTTTGTTGATGGTAATTCTATGTATAGCTTATATACCCTTTGATGATGGTAATTCTATGTATAGCTATATACCCTTTGTTGATGGTAATTCTATGTATAGCTATATACCCTTTGATCATGGTAATTCTATGTATAGCTATATACCCTTTGATGATGGTAATTCTATGTATGGCTATATCCCCTTTGTTGATGGTAATTCTATGTATAGCTTATATACCCTTTGATGATGGTAATTCTATGTATAGCTATATACCCTTTGTTGATGGTAATTCTATGTATAGCTATATACCCTTTGATCATGGTAATTCTATGTATAGCTATATACCCTTTGATGATGGTAATTCTATGTATAGCTATATACCCTTTGTTGATGGTAATTCTATGTATGGCTATATACTGTTTGTTGATGGTAATTCTATGTATAGCTATATACCTTTTGATGATGGTAATTCTATGTATAGCTATATATACCCTTTGATCATGGTAATTCTATGTATAGCTATATACCCTTTGATGATGGTAATTCTATGTATAGCTATATACTGTTTGTTGATGGTAATTCTATGTATAGCTATATATACCCTTTGATGGTGGTAATTCTGTGTATAGCTATATACTGTTTGTTGATGGTAATTCTATGTATAGCTATATACTGTTTGTTGATGGTAATTCTATGTATAGCTATATACTGTTTGTTGATCGTAATTCTATGTATAGCTATATACCTTTTGATGATGGTAATTCTATGTATAGCTATATATACGCTTTGATCATGGTAATTCTATGTATAGCTATATACCCTTTGATGATGGTAATTCTATGTATAGCTATATACATTTTGTTGATGGTAATTCTATGTATAGCTATATATACCCTTTGATCATGGTAACTCTATGTATAGCTATATACTGTTTGATGATGGTAATTCTATGTATAGCTTATATACCCTTTGATGATGGTAATTCTATGTATAGCTATATACCCTTTGTTGATGGTAATTCTATGTATAGCTATATACCCTATGATCATGGTAATTCTATGTATAGCTATATACCCTTTGATGATGGTAATTCTATGTATAGCTATATACCCTTTGTTGATGGTAATTCTATGTATAGCTATATATACCCTTTGATGATGGTAATTCTATGTATAGCTATATACCCTTTGATGATGGTAATTCTGTGTATAGCTATGTACCCTTTGTTGATGGTAATTCTATGTATAGCTATATATACACTTTGATGATGGTAATTCTATGTATAGCTATATACCCTTTGATGATGGTAATTCTATGTATAGCTATATACTGTTTGTTGATGGTAATTCTAGGCATAGCTATATACCCTTTGATGATGGTAATTCTGTGTATAGCTATATACTGTTTGTTGATGGTAATTCTATGTATAGCTATATACTGTTTGTTGATGGTAATTCTATGTATAGCTATATACTGTTTGTTGATGGTAATTCTATGTATAGCTATATACCCTTTGTTGATGGTAATTCTGTGTATAGCTATATACTGTTTGTTGATGGTAATTCTATGTATAGCTATATACTGTTTGATGATGCTAATTCTGTGTATAGCTATATACTGTTTGTTGATGGTAATTCTATGTATAGCTATATACTGTTTGTTGATAGTAATTCTGTGTATAGCTATATACTGTTTGTTAATGGTAATTCTATGTATAGCTATATATACCCTTTGACGATCGTAATTCTATGTATAGCTATATACCCTTTGATGATGGTAATTCTATGTATAGCTATATACCCTTTGATGATGGTAATTCTATGTATAGCAATATACCCTTTGATGATGGTAATTCTATGTATAGCTATATACACTTTAATGATGGTAATTCTATGTATAGCTATATACCCTTTGTTGATGGTAATTCTGTGTATAGCTATATACTGTTTGTTGATGGTAATTCTATGTATAGCTATATACTGTTTGTTGATGGTAATTCTATGTATAGCTATATACACTTGGTTGATGGTAATTCTGTGTATAGCTATATACTGTTTGTTAATGGTAATTCTATGTATAGCTATATATACCCTTTGACGATGGTAATTCTATGTATAGCTATATACCCTTTGATAATGGTAATTCTATGTATAGCTCTATACCCTTTGATGATGGTAATTCTATGTATAGCAATATACCCTTTGATGATGGTAATTCTATGTATAGCTATATACCCTTTGTTGATGGTAATTCTGTGTATAGCTATATACTGTTTGTTGATGGTAATTCTATCTATAGCTATATACCTTTTGATGATGGTAATTCTACATATAGCTATATACCCTTTGATGATGGTAATTCTATGTATAGCTATATACCCTTTGTTGATGGTAATTCTATGTATAGCTATATACCCTTTGATCATGGTAATTCTATGTATAGCTATATACCCTTTGATGATGGTAATTCTATGTATAGCTATATATACCCTTTGATGATGGTAATTCTGTGTATAGCTATATACTGTTTGTTGATGGTAATTCTATGTATAGCTATATACTCTTTGATGATGGTAATTCTATGTATAGCTATATACCCTTTGTTGATGGTAATTCTATGTATGGCTATATACTGTTTGTTGATGGTAATTCTATGTATAGCTATATACCTTTTGATGATGGTAATTCTATGTATAGCTCTATATAGCCTTTGATCATGGTAATTCTATGTATAGCTATATACCCTTTGGTGATGGTAATTCTATGTATAGCTATATACTTTTTGTTGATGGTAATTCTATGTATAGCTATATATACCCTTTGATCATGGTAATTCTATGTATAGCTATATACTGTTTGTTGATGGTAATTCTATGTATAGCTTATATACCCTTTGATGATGGTAATTCTATGTATAGCTATATACCCTTTGTTGATGGTAATTCTATGTATAGCTATATACCCTTTGATCATGGTAATTCTATGTATAGCTATATACCCTTTGATGATGGTAATTCTATGTATGGCTATATCCCCTTTGTTGATGGTAATTCTATGTATAGCTTATATACCCTTTGATGATGGTAATTCTATGTATAGCTATATACCCTTTGTTGATGGTAATTCTATGTATAGCTATATACCCTTTGATCATGGTAATTCTATGTATAGCTATATACCCTTTGATGATGGTAATTCTATGTATAGCTATATATACCCTTTGATGATGGTAATTCTGTGTATAGCTATATACTGTTTGTTGATGGTAATTCTATGTATAGCTATATACCCTTTGATGATGGTAATTCTATGTATAGCTATATACCCTTTGTTGATGGTAATTCTATGTATGGCTATATACTGTTTGTTGATGGTAATTCTATGTATAGCTATATACCTTTTGATGATGGTAATTCTATGTATAGCTATATATACCCTTTGATCATGGTAATTCTATGTATAGCTATATACCCTTTGATGATGGTAATTCTATGTATAGCTATATACTGTTTGTTGATGGTAATTCTATGTATAGCTATATATACCCTTTGATGGTGGTAATTCTGTGTATAGCTATATACTGTTTGTTGATGGTAATTCTATGTATAGCTATATACTGTTTGTTGATGGTAATTCTATGTATAGCTATATACTGTTTGTTGATCGTAATTCTATGTATAGCTATATACTTTTTGATGATGGTAATTCTATGTATGGCTATATATACGCTTTGATCATGGTAATTCTATGTATAACTATATACCCTTTGATGATGGTAATTCTATGTATAGCTATATACTTTTTGTTGATGGTAATTCTATGTATAGCTATATATACCCTTTGATCATGGTAACTCTATGTATAGCTATATACTGTTTGATGATGGTAATTCTATGTATAGCTTATATACCCTTTGATGATGGTAATTCTATGTATAGCTATATACCCTTTGTTGATGGTAATTCTATGTATAGCTATATACCCTATGATCATGGTAATTCTATGTATAGCTATATACCCTTTGATGATGGTAATTCTATGTATAGCTATATACCCTTTGATCATGGTAATTCTATGTATAGCTATATACCCTTTGATAATGGTAATTCTATGTATAGCTATATATACCCTTTGATGATGGTAATTCTGTGTATAGTTATATACTGTTCGTTGATGGTAATTCTATGTATAGCTATATACCCTTTGATGATGGTAATTCTATGTATAGCTATATACCCTTTGTTGATGGTAATTCTATGTATAGCTATATATACCCTTTGATGATGGTAATTCTATGTATAGCTATATACCCTTTGATGATGGTAATTCTGTGTATAGCTATGTACCCTTTGTTGATGGTAATTCTATGTATAGCTATATATACACTTTGATGATGGTAATTCTATGTATAGCTATATACCCTTTGATGATGGTAATTCTATGTATAGCTATATACTGTTTGTTGATGGTAATTCTAGGCATAGCTATATACCCTTTGATGATGGTAATTCTGTGTATAGCTATATACTGTTTGTTGATGGTAATTCTATGTATAGCTATATACTGTTTGTTGATGGTAATTCTATGTATAGCTATATACTGTTTGTTGATGGTAATTCTATGTATAGCTATATACCCTTTGTTGATGGTAATTCTGTGTATAGCTATATACTGTTTGTTGATGGTAATTCTATGTATAGCTATATACTGTTTGTTGATGGTAATTCTATGTATACCTATATACTGTTTGTTGATGGTAATTCTATGTATAGCTATATACTGTTTTTGATGGTAATTCTATGTATAGCTATATACCCTTTGTTGATGGTAATTCTGTGTATAGCTATATACTGTTTGTTGATGGTAATTCTATGTATAGCTATATACCCTTGGTTGATGGTAATTCTGTGTATAGCTATATACTGTTTGTTAATGGTAATTCTATGTATAGCTATATATACCCTTTGACGATGGTAATTCTATGTATAGCTATATACCCTTTGATGATGGTAATTCTATGTATAGCTATATACCCTTTGATGATGGTAATTCTATGTATAGCAATATACCCTTTGATGATGGTAATTCTATGTATAGCTATATACACTTTAATGATGGTAATTCTATGTATAGCTATATACCCTTTATTGATGGTAATTCTGTGTATAGCTATATACTGTTTGTTAATGGTAATTCTATGTATAGCTATATATACCCTTTTACGATGGTAATTCTATGTATAGCTATATATCCTTTGATGATGGTAATTCTATGTATAGCTCTATACCCTTTGATGATGGTAATTCTATGTATAGCAATATACCCTTTGATGATGGTAATTCTATGTATAGCTATATATACCCTTTGATCATGGTAATTCTATGTATAGCTATATACTGTTTGTTGATGGTAATTCTATGTATAGCTTATATACCCTTTGATGATGGTAATTCTATGTATAGCTATATACCCTTTGTTGATGGTAATTCTATGTATAGCTATATACCCTTTGATCATGGTAATTCTATGTATAGCTATATACCCTTTGATGATGGTAATTCTATGTATGGCTATATCCCCTTTGTTGATGGTAATTCTATGTATAGCTTATATACCCTTTGATGATGGTAATTCTATGTATAGCTATATACCCTTTGTTGATGGTAATTCTATGTATAGCTATATACCCTTTGATCATGGTAATTCTATGTATAGCTATATACCCTTTGATGATGGTAATTCTATGTATAGCTATATATACCCTTTGATGATGGTAATTCTGTGTATAGCTATATACTGTTTGTTGATGGTAATTCTATGTATAGCTATATACCCTTTGATGATGGTAATTCTATGTATAGCTATATACCCTTTGTTGATGGTAATTCTATGTATGGCTATATACTGTTTGTTGATGGTAATTCTATGTATAGCTATATACCTTTTGATGATGGTAATTCTATGTATAGCTATATATACCCTTTGATCATGGTAATTCTATGTATAGCTATATACCCTTTGATGATGGTAATTCTATGTATAGCTATATACTGTTTGTTGATGGTAATTCTATGTATAGCTATATATACCCTTTGATGGTGGTAATTCTGTGTATAGCTATATACTGTTTGTTGATGGTAATTCTATGTATAGCTATATACTGTTTGTTGATGGTAATTCTATGTATAGCTATATACTGTTTGTTGATCGTAATTCTATGTATAGCTATATACTTTTTGATGATGGTAATTCTATGTATGGCTATATATACGCTTTGATCATGGTAATTCTATGTATAACTATATACCCTTTGATGATGGTAATTCTATGTATAGCTATATACTTTTTGTTGATGGTAATTCTATGTATAGCTATATATACCCTTTGATCATGGTAACTCTATGTATAGCTATATACTGTTTGATGATGGTAATTCTATGTATAGCTTATATACCCTTTGATGATGGTAATTCTATGTATAGCTATATACCCTTTGTTGATGGTAATTCTATGTATAGCTATATACCCTATGATCATGGTAATTCTATGTATAGCTATATACCCTTTGATGATGGTAATTCTATGTATAGCTATATACCCTTTGATCATGGTAATTCTATGTATAGCTATATACCCTTTGATAATGGTAATTCTATGTATAGCTATATATACCCTTTGATGATGGTAATTCTGTGTATAGTTATATACTGTTCGTTGATGGTAATTCTATGTATAGCTATATACCCTTTGATGATGGTAATTCTATGTATAGCTATATACCCTTTGTTGATGGTAATTCTATGTATAGCTATATATACCCTTTGATGATGGTAATTCTATGTATAGCTATATACCCTTTGATGATGGTAATTCTGTGTATAGCTATGTACCCTTTGTTGATGGTAATTCTATGTATAGCTATATATACACTTTGATGATGGTAATTCTATGTATAGCTATATACCCTTTGATGATGGTAATTCTATGTATAGCTATATACTGTTTGTTGATGGTAATTCTAGGCATAGCTATATACCCTTTGATGATGGTAATTCTGTGTATAGCTATATACTGTTTGTTGATGGTAATTCTATGTATAGCTATATACTGTTTGTTGATGGTAATTCTATGTATAGCTATATACTGTTTGTTGATGGTAATTCTATGTATAGCTATATACCCTTTGTTGATGGTAATTCTGTGTATAGCTATATACTGTTTGTTGATGGTAATTCTATGTATAGCTATATACTGTTTGTTGATGGTAATTCTATGTATACCTATATACTGTTTGTTGATGGTAATTCTATGTATAGCTATATACTGTTTTTGATGGTAATTCTATGTATAGCTATATACCCTTTGTTGATGGTAATTCTGTGTATAGCTATATACTGTTTGTTGATGGTAATTCTATGTATAGCTATATACCCTTGGTTGATGGTAATTCTGTGTATAGCTATATACTGTTTGTTAATGGTAATTCTATGTATAGCTATATATACCCTTTGACGATGGTAATTCTATGTATAGCTATATACCCTTTGATGATGGTAATTCTATGTATAGCTATATACCCTTTGATGATGGTAATTCTATGTATAGCAATATACCCTTTGATGATGGTAATTCTATGTATAGCTATATACACTTTAATGATGGTAATTCTATGTATAGCTATATACCCTTTATTGATGGTAATTCTGTGTATAGCTATATACTGTTTGTTAATGGTAATTCTATGTATAGCTATATATACCCTTTTACGATGGTAATTCTATGTATAGCTATATATCCTTTGATGATGGTAATTCTATGTATAGCTCTATACCCTTTGATGATGGTAATTCTATGTATAGCAATATACCCTTTGATGATGGTAATTCTATGTATAGCTATATACCCTTTGTTGATGGTAATTCTGTGTATAGCTATATACTGTTTGTTGATGGTAATTCTATCTATAGCTATATACCTTTTGATGATGGTAATTCTACATATAGCTATATACCCTTTGATGATGGTAATTCTATGTATAGCTATATACCCTTTGTTGATGGTAATCCTATGTATAGCTTATATACCCTTTGATGATGGTAATTTTATGTATAGCTATATACTCTTTGTTGATGGTAATTCTATGTATAGCTATATACCCTTTGATCATGGTAATTCTATGTATAGCTATATACCCTTTGATGATGTTAATTCTATGTATAGCTATATATACACTTTGATGATGGTAATTCTGTGTATAGCTATATACTGTTTGTTGATGGTAATTCTATGTATAGCTATATACCCTTTGATGATGGTAATTCTATGTATAGCTTATATACCCTTTGATGATGGTAATTCTATGTATAGCTATATATACCCTTTAATGATGGTAATTCTGTGTATAGCTATATACTGTTTGTTGATGGTAATTCTATGTATAGCTATATACCCTTTGATGATGGTAATTCTATGTATAGCTATATACCCTTTGATGATGGTAATTCTATGTATAGCTATATACCCTTTGATGATGGTAATTCTATGTATAGCTATATATACTCTTTGTTGATGGTAATTCTATGTATAGCTATATACTGTTTGATGATGGTAATTCTATGTATAGCTATATACTGTTTGTTGATGGTAATTCTATGTATAGCTATATAACCTTTGATGATGGTAATTCTATGTATAGCTATATACCCTTTGATGATGGTAATTCTATGTATAGCTACATATACCGTTTGTTGATGGTAATTCTATGTATAGCTATATACTGTTTGATGATGGTAATTCTATGTATAGCTATATACCCTTTGTTGATGGTAATTCTATGTATAGCTTTTATACCATTTGATGATGGTAATTCTATGTATAGCTATATACCCTTTGTTGATGGTAATTCTATGTATAGCTTATATACCCTTTGAAGATGGTAATTCTAGGTATAGCTATATACCCTTTGATAATGGTAATTCTATGTTTAGCTATATACCCTTTGTTGATGGTAATTCTATGTATAGCTATATACTGTTTGTTGATGGTAATTCTGTGTATATCTATATACTGTTTGTTGATGGTAATTCTGTGTATAGCTATATACCCTTTGATGAATTAATTCTATGTATAGCTATATATACCCTTTGATGATGGTAATTCTATGTATAGCTATATACTGTTTGATGATGGTAATTCTATGTATAGCTTTATATACCCTTTGATGATGGTAATTCTATGTATAGCTATATACCCTTTGTGATGGTAATTCTATGTATAGCTCTATACTGTTTGTTGATGGTAATTCTGTGTATAGCTATATACCCTTTGTTGATGGTAATTCTATGTATAGCTTATATACCCTTTGATGATGGTAATTCTATGTATAGCTATATATACCCTTTGATGATGGTAATTCTGTGTATATCTATATACTGTTTGTTGATGGTAATTCTATGTATAGCTATATACCCTTTGATGATGGTAATTCTATGTATAGCTATATATACCCTTTCATGATGGTAATTCTATGTATAGCTATATACCCTTTGATGATGGTAATTCTATGTATAGCTTATATACCCTTTGATGATGGTAATTCTATGTATAGCTATATACCCTTTGATGATGGTAATTCTATGTATGGCTATATCCCCTTTGTTGATGGTAATTCTATGTATGGCTATATCCCCTTTGTTGATGGTAATTCTATGTATAGCTTATATACCCTTTGATGATGGTAATTCTATGTATAGCTATATACCCTTTGTTGATGGTAATTCTATGTATAGCTATATACCCTTTGATCATGGTAATTCTATGTATAGCTATATACCCTTTGATGATGGTAATTCTATGTATAGCTATATATACCCTTTGATGATGGTAATTCTGTGTATAGCTATATACTGTTTGTTGATGGTAATTCTATGTATAGCTATATACTCTTTGATGATGGTAATTCTATGTATAGCTATATACCCTTTGTTGATGGTAATTCTATGTATGGCTATATACTGTTTGTTGATGGTAATTCTATGTATAGCTATATACCTTTTGATGATGGTAATTCTATGTATAGCTCTATATAGCCTTTGATCATGGTAATTCTATGTATAGCTATATACTTTTTGTTGATGGTAATTCTATGTATAGCTATATATACCCTTTGATCATGGTAATTCTATGTATAGCTATATACTGTTTGTTGATGGTAATTCTATGTATAGCTTATATACCCTTTGATGATGGTAATTCTATGTATAGCTATATACCCTTTGTTGATGGTAATTCTATGTATAGCTATATACCCTTTGATCATGGTAATTCTATGTATAGCTATATACCCTTTGATGATGGTAATTCTATGTATAGCTATATATACCCTTTGATGATGGTAATTCTGTGTATAGCTATATACTGTTTGTTGATGGTAATTCTATGTATAGCTATATACCCTTTGATGATGGTAATTCTATGTATAGCTATATACCCTTTGTTGATGGTAATTCTATGTATAGCTATATACTGTTTGTTGATGGTAATTCTATGTATAGCTATATATACCCTTTGATGGTGGTAATTCTGTGTATAGCTATATACTGTTTGTTGATGGTAATTCTATGTATAGCTTTATACTGTTTGTTGATGGTAATTCTATGTATAGCTATATACTGTTTGTTGATCGTAATTCTATGTATAGCTATATACCTTTTGATGATGGTAATTCTATGTATAGCTATATATACGCTTTGATCATGGTAATTCTATGTATAGCTATATACCCTTTGATGATGGTAATTCTATGTATAGCTATATACTTTTTGTTGATGGTAATTCTATGTATAGCTATATATACCCTTTGATCATGGTAATTCTATGTATAGCTATATACTGTTTGTTGATGGTAATTCTATGTATAGCTTATATACCCTTTGATGATGGTAATTCTATGTATAGCTATATACTGTTTGTTGATGGTAATTCTATGTATAGCTTATATAGCCTTTGTTGATGGTAATTCTATGTATAGCTATATACCCTTTGATCATGGTAATTCTATGTATAGCTATATACCCTTTGATGATGGTAATTCTATGTATAGCTATATACCCTTTGATCATGGTAATTCTATGTATAGCTATATACCCTTTGATAATGGTAATTCTATGTATAGCTATATATACCCTTTGATGATGGTAATTCTGTGTATAGTTATATACTGTTCGTTGATGGTAATTCTATGTATAGCTATATACCCTTTGATGATGGTAATTCTATGTATAGCTATATACCCTTTGTTGATGGTAATTCTATGTATAGCTATATACCCTTTGATCATGGTAATTCTATGTATAGCTATATACCCTTTGATGATGGTAATTCTATGTATAGCTATATACCCTTTGATCATGGTAATTCTATGTATAGCTATATACCCTTTGATAATGGTAATTCTATGTATAGCTATATATACCCTTTGATGATGGTAATTCTGTGTATAGCTATATACTGTTCGTTGATGGTAATTCTATGTATAGCTATATACCCTTTGTTGATGGTAATTCTATGTATAGCTTATATACCCTTTGATGATGGTAATTCTATGTATAGCTATATACTGTTTGTTGATGGTAATTCTATGTATAGCTATATACCCTTTGTTGATGTAATTCTATGTATAGCTATATACCTTTTGTTGATGGTAATTCTATGCATAGCTATATACCCTTTGTTGATGGTAATTCTATGTATAGCTATATATACCCTTTGATGATGGTAATTCTGTGTATAGCTTATATACCCTTTGATAATGGTAATTCTATGCATAGCTATATACCCTTTGTTGATGGTAATTCTATGTATAGCTATATATACCCTTTGATGATGGTAATTCTATGCATAGCTATATACCCTTTGTTGATGGTAATTCTATGTATAGCTATATATACCCTTTGATGATGGTAATTCTATGTATAGCTTCTGCCGATGGTGATTCTGTGCACTCTTACAAGAAATTTATCTACACCTAATTTTTTCAAAGATTACCACATTTCAGGGCATGCTACACTGTCAAAGGTTTCCTACACATTAACAAATGCCAATTAGAGTGGCTTACTCTTAGTTAAACCATATTGTAGTTATCGCCCTAGCAAGACAACACCAGTGGTACTGTTCTCATAAAAATTCAAAAATCACTCTGTTTATTTATTTGTCAGATTTCTCCAACTACCCTCATATTATTGTATTTTGCTAGTCTATCTCCAGCAAACTTTTATTTTAATTGGTAGCATTCCTGTGACAATTTTCATTAGACATTAAAAAACATTATACATGACCAAAAAATTACATTACTAGAAATCCCATACATTATAAAATAAATAGGATGGGTTGGGCTCTCAATATGTAAAGTAAACGACTAATTCTAGGTTTTAAAAAAAATCTAGGGAGACAACCTATAAAGATTATCGACTTTTCACCCCCACTTACCCCCCTCCCCTTATTATTTGGGACCCATGAGTAAGCTGATTTTTCTTCTTAGTGATGCTAAAGCACTTTCTTTTAATTTTCAAACTTAGTCCATTAGTTTGTTGCTGTTATAGTTGTTTCTTTGGCTCTCCCTACATATTTCTACCTCTGTTGCATCGAATTCTTGTACTCCATCATCCTCCCATATAATCTCCATATTGAATTAACTCTTATAATATTTCCAAGCCTCTTTCTCCTCAGTGTCAGTTTTTGATAATTCTAAATGAGGTCAATCAGGCTGAGACACTGCCTGGCAATATAGAACACCACATTTCTGGTTCTCTCATTGCAGAACATAGGTGAATATCTTGCATTCAGCTTGTGTCAATTTTTTGTAAATAGATGCAGCATGACTGAAGGATCAAGGGTCACTTCACAATCTTTAGACCCCAGGTTTTATCCTGTTGCATGACATCTTAATCCTTTAGCATTTAAACCAGCCATATCTGGCCAGAATTCTCTCACCTCTTTCTGTTCAAACTGGCCTTGCCTGACTGCACATACTGATGTTAAGGTATTGTTCTCATAATAAATATAAAAATCTAGATTTGATATTATGTGGGATAATTTTGTGAGATAAAGTGTTTAGTGTGAAGATAGAATAGTAAATATAGAGTAATGTAAATGGTAAAGGGTTAAGACAGGAATGATGTGCCAGAGTCTTGGGTTGAACCATGCCATGAGAGTGACAATATGTGGATGAAAACTGTTTGAAAGCCATTTGACTGGCAAAACTTGTAATTCAAAGGCTCAGCCTGTCCACACATCTTATGCTGAATCTCCCTAAGAATTACATTGAGGGTATGTTTGACTGTGGAATTCTCACTTACTTACATGTTAATTTCATAAGCTGACTGCTCTGATGAACAAATAACTGGAAAACTCATCATGGAAACCAATGGAACTCCATTCTATGTAAATGTGGATATTGTTCTGTGCAGCGCCATTTCTTCACATTTTTAGAGGCATGTCTTTTATCTTTTATAGATCTATCTACTGTACTATTAAACCATCACAGTATCTTTCATTTGTTTGGTTTCTTGCTCCAGCCATGGATCTCGTCCATGGCCCATAGTAGATTGCCATAATCTCTATTTATAATAGATACACATGAATGAAATAGCTACCAAAAATTACAAGCCACTCTATTGGTATGAAAGCAGGCAGAAGACCTTTTGCATGAATCAAAACATTAATTTTGTAGGTACATGTATATAATGAAAAATTTAAGAATTCCCTCCACATGGACATTAAAACTAAAAAATATGGTCTGAAGCAAACAGAAACCTGAATAATTTTATATCAACAAAAATAGTTCTATTATTTATGCTCAAACTAAATGTTTTGTTTTAACTCTCTCCTTCGTGGATTTCTCAGCAATACTCTTGAGATGATTCTATTTGGATTATTGGATAATTATTAGAAACAATATTCAAAAATATTTTTGAAAAAGAATTCTTTAGATAAAAAAAACAGCTATAATTATTTTTGTTGTTTCTTGAATAATTTTTATTGAATTTCAATCCGAAATAATCTGAAAGTAGTTTAAAACTGTATAAAATTAAAACACAACTTTGTCTGCATTTTTCAAATAAACATTCTCCCCTACTTCATGTAGTTAATTAAAATACACTACAGCAAAATAAGTTTTTAATTATTTTCCTTTAAATTTTATTGAAGGTAAAAAATAAATAAATAAATATTATTATTGTAATTAAATTTTTACATTAATTTTCACTTTCAATTTCCTTGAAATTTGTTGCAGACTTTTCCTTTTTCATATATTTAATCAAACTGTTCAATGGAAATTTCTCTGAATCTATTTATTATGTAATGCAGAAGAATACTAAATTTTAGATTGTTACAATGTTTAATTAAGAGTTATATAAAGAAAACTTACTATAAACTATCTGCTTGCATGTATGAATCTGTAACTTCTGATGGAGTCATTGGGACACCGTATTGACATACAGCATTTCTTGGATGTTTTAAAACTTGCCGGAAATGTTCTCCTCTCCAGGTCTGAATGCAGCAGATTTGTTCCTGAGAAGTATAGAGAGTGTGAGAGAATGGAAAACTGAGGAATTGTTAAAGAGGAAGAATTGAACCCTAGAAAAATGTACTAAACTGGTACATTTTTTTATCGACTTTGAATGGATAAAGCACAAAGTTAACCTTGGTGGAATTTGAACTCTGAGAGTACAGAGCCAAAAGAATACGGCAAAGCATTTTATTCAAAGTTCTAACAACTCTGCCAATTAACCACTTTCTATAAACTATCTAGATATGTTTTAAGGAAAATATAACTTTTAGCAGGAGATCTCTCATCATCATCATAATTATCATTATTTTAACCTTCACTTTCCCTGCTTGCAAGAGTTGGACACTCTACATAAACCAAGTCAGTACTGAAGCTTAGGCTACTGATCTCCCAGGCATTTGTTTGGCAAGCTTTCTACGGATATATTTCCTTCCTATCTCTAGTTGTAAAATATTTAATTGGATAGAGTAGATGAGGTATGATTGTTTCTTATGGTATTATCTCATATCAAAAGTTCCCATTAACTAATATTTACCATATGGAGTTTACCTGCTATTTGAACTTCAAACACAAATGTTGTTGGTTCAATGTCACGTTCACATTGGAAAGTTTTGATGATTCTCTGATAGTAAAATCTATGTAATGTGATGCCTGCAACAAGAAGAAAATAGAAACCTGTGTTAAGAAACAGTAATAATGAAGCAAACAATGTAAAACAATAGAAACAAATACACTCCTCCTACTCCCTTAACTCCTGATAGGTGTGATGTAGTAATATATGGTGTGTCTTAGGCATTGAAAACTGTTAGTGCCCATCCCTCTCCATGTTTAAACTTGCTGAGTTCTTCCAGAAAAGAGGTGAGAAAGAGGAAGAAAGAAAGTATTAGAATTATGAATTTTCATAAAACTGTAGGATTCTAAGTGCGATGGGTAGCTGTAAACAGCCGAATACTATTTGTATAGTACAACGTTGGGTTAAGATATAATCATTTATTAAACAGGGAGAGGAAGAGAAAGAAAGAGAATCTAAAGTATGAGATGAGAAGTGAGAGGGGTATACATATATATATAGAGAGAAGAGAAGTGACAAGCGGGAATGAGATCAAAGAAGCAGACCTTTTGGAGGTTTCATAATTAATTATATAGATATGGAAAAAAGTGAGGAAGGGGTAAAAAAGGGCGGATCTGACTGTATAGGGAAGTAAAGGAAAGGGATATAATTGCCATAAATGAGATGAAAAGGAGAAAAAGAGCAAGGCCTATTAGGCCACGGAAGAAAGTGAGGGAGAAGTGGAGAGGGTGACAGGTTTTATGCCTGAGACTTGGTCACCTGACCCAACTTGCCTCAAGTGGGACAAACCCGTCTAATCCATGCCAGCATGGAAGATAGACGTTAAATGATGATGGCGATGATCATGTATTTATTGAAGGTATGAAAAGCAAGTTTGAACTAAGTGGAATTTGAACTGAGAGTGTAGAGAGCTAGAACAAATACCATAAATTATCCTCTCGGATATTCTAATGCTGAGGATGGCTCTGAACATTAATCAGTATACACTGAGGATGAAGAACTCAGAGCTGTACGGGAGCCTCACAAAAGTCAGCTTGAAAGTAGCACAGAGAAGACTAAGGTTAGCTGGACATGCTCACCGACATCTAGATTTGACATTACACTCAGTGGGAGCCCCTGCATGGACACGTTGGAAGAGGAAGACTGAGGTTGACACATCTTGATGCCCTAAGGACAGACACTAGTCTGTTGGAGACGCAGGACATGGTAGCGATGATGAGGGGCAGACTGCTGCAGAGAACTCGTCCATGGATCTCAGGAATTTTACGCGCCCTAGATAGATAGATATGTTCTAAAGATTAATTGCTGTTTTCAGAAAACAATGAAGCCTAATGTGTGTGAAAAATTGAATACAGTAAAAAGAAAAACACTAAATGACGATGTATTTAACCTCAGAGAAACTAGAAAAAACATTGGACTGAGGTATTTATTTATTTATTGAATTTAAACGTCCGTATAGAGCTAGTAAGCCATTACAGACTCGGGGAAGTATTGAGTACTCCTTACAGTTGGTAAACAAAAAGAGCTAGGGGGACAAGTAATAGAAAAACCCTAAAAAGTAAAATAAAAAAAATAAAAAGGGGAAAAAAGGAAATAACAAAAATAACATTTCAAGTAGTTTCTACTTTTGGCACAAGGCCAGCAATTAACCAGTACATTACTGGTACTTTATTTTATCGACCCTGTAAGGATGAAAAGCAAAGTTAACCTCGGTGAGATTTGAAGTTTAACTTTGCCTTTCATCCTTACAGGGTTGATAAAATAAAGTACCATTAATACACTGAGTAATTGCTGGCATTGTGGCAAAAGTAGAAACAATATTTGAAATGTTATTTTTGATAACATTTCAAATATTGAAGGTCAATGGGAGGCAGATTATGCAAACAAAAGAAGCGAAAAACAAAATAGGTAACATGGGATGTTGTAAAACAGAAGTTGCTATTGTTGCATCTTTTCATAGTTTCCATGTACTCAAAGATTTTGTTTATAGAATTAGAATTTAACTTCGAACATAGCTGTACACAACTATGCTTTTGACTGACTTGTCATTTTATGAGTCAGATGTTTTTAGACATCACCCAGTTAAATATGATTCCTTCTGTGTTGTAGATATAATCATTAATTGCATTACGCACGAGTAAAATAGAGAATAGAATAGAAAAACTATGCATTTGAATTTGGTATTTCTAAAGAAATACAGTTGTTTATGAATAAACAAAGGTTGAGCCAACTTATACAGCTTCATATGCAAATGAGATTAACCACCTCATTTACACAGATGAAAAAAAAATATATTTTCGCCCGTTTCCCAAGTCCAGCTGTTGCAAGAGCGGGAGAGATCGTCCTGATGAGAACCAGTCAAGTTCGAAATGCATCGATGATTGTCCCCCTTGCTTCTGCTGGACACCGCTAGGTGGCGCTAGCTGCCAGTGTTATTGTATAACTATGGCTTTCTAAATATTTATTTATAAACACACAGCATTTCTTTAGAAATGCAAAATTCAAATACATGTTGTTTATATCTGGTAGACGTGTAATCATGTATTTATCCTCAAACAAACAGGAAAAAACATTAGATTGAGGTAGTTATCCTTTTTAATATCTATGTATGCGTTATTCTGATTTTTTATGATCTTAACACCAAGTGATTCAGTATATTTTCTTTCAATAGAAAGAACTGCCCAGTAAATGATGAAAATTCTTTATTAATTTCAGCTTAGAAAATCTATGCTTATATGCTGACAGCTTTTGTCAAAAGTAATCTCATCAATATCATTGTGGGCTCCAAATGTTGAAACTGAATTTTAGATGCTCTAGAGAAACGTCTTTCCAATCCCTTTAGAGAACTCACGAACATTCTTCAGTCTCTTTTCTTCGTGATTCCTGTTGTATTGAATTCAAATTTGTCATCAATTGATCTGATTGAGATGAAGAAATAATACTTTGGATGACAAGATACAGTCATTCAAATAGGTTTTTTTATTTGTTGAGTGACAGTATCGATTGAGGCATCTAAATATCTTTTTCATTTCAATTTCAGAGGTCAGTCCAACATCATTTGATTTTTTCTCATGCCATTGTCTTCTTTTAACTCAACATTTTGTCCCATATATATATTTTGTGGATATTTTTGTCTGCTTGTATGTATGTGTGCAAAACTATGAATTAAACAAACCATTTAAAATCAAATTCTAAGAGTAAATCTGTTTGCTAAATTTCTCAATATAATAAATCTAGAGCAGAGCTTTCCAATCTCACAACAACATACTTTTTGCAAATATAATTTTCCTTTACAGTATTTGGTGTATTAATGTAATTAATACGCCATTAATAAAAGGAATTTAATTGGTACACAAGATGTTTGTGGTTGTATGACTACTTATATTTGATTGTGAGGTAGTGTATATACATGTTCTTGTGTGTTTGTTGTTGTGTGGTGTCTTTAGATTTGCTATAAATCAGAGCAAATATAATGTGAGTATTTGTATGGTCTATTGTTATAAAAGAGGTGAAATATTTTTCACCTCAGATCAGCTCATCAATTGATTTAAACAATCAGACACCCTTTAACATGATACTTTCACACACATGCACACACACACATGTTGTTCAATGTTCTTTCAATCTTAACACTAATAAACACAACATAAATTCTATAAATGTAATACCCAACATTTGCAGTAGTTTACAAATAAACATTCCCAACCACTTTGTGTACTTAATTAAAGTACATTAAAGCAAAACGTTTTAAATTATTTTCCTCTAAATTCTATTGACTGAAAAAAGAATTATGATCATTACTTTGATTTTTAATTGAAAATATCTTGAAATCTTCTGCAGACGTTTCCTTTTTGTATATTTAATTAAAATGAGCAATGAGAAATTTCTCTCAATCTACTCAGCATGTTGTGCTAATAAATACAGAATTTTAGTATGCCATTATCATTTCAAGCAATGGGTTTACTAAACTAACTTACTGTTATGGCCAGAGCCAGGGCAAGATTAGTTGTGCACAGTTGTTACTTCATCTCATAAGTTCACATTTACTTCTATTCAGCATATGGAGTTTATTCGCTATCTAGCATTTAAACTGGCTGTATCCGTCCAGAATTATCAGCTCTTTCTGTTCAAACCATCCATAGCCAGCTTCCCATACTGATGTTAAAGTATTTTTCTCAAAATAAACAATATCAAAATATTGTAGATTCAATGTTATTGTTTCTACTATTGCCACAAGGCCAGCAATTATGCCAGTGTATTACTGAAAGGCAAAGTTAACCTCGGCGGGATTTGAACTCAGACCATAAAGGGCCGTAACTCTTTGCTGGAAAGCATGGCGTCCGACCATCTACCGATATTGCCAATCCACAATTATGTGAGGTAAAGTGTATACCTCAAAAATGCAATGGTTTATATAGAGTGATGTAAATGCTAAAGGGTTAAACATCAAATATAAGCCTTTTGTGTTCATATTAGTGGTTTCATTGGTTTTCTAACAGCCAAATTCTGCTATATATGTGTGTGTTTGACTGTGCATTCCATCTACTCCTTAAATTCTGAAAACAAAACAGCTCAATGGATTAATGACATGCAACACAGGTGAATATCAGGGCTTGATGCTCATCTTAGTGTACTATCAACTTTTGTCTCCTATCTCCTTATTATAAGTGTGTAGCTAATTAAGATATGAGACTAACATTCTGCTGAGATCCTTCTTTATAAGCAAACAAAAGTTTGTTAATAATTATATTTTAGACATTAACTTTATTTCAGTCTAAGTTGATCACTAGTTAACTGTTTCTTTTTCATTCATCTTTATTATATCAGCAAATGCAGCAACACCATCATCATCATCGTTTAACATCTATCTGTCACACTAGCATGGGTTAGACGGGAGTTGTCCCACTTGAGGCGAGGTTGGTCAGGTGACCGTGTCTCGCTCGTATAGGACTGTCTGGCAGATTTTCTACGGCTGGATGCCCTTCCTAACACCAACCACATTTACAGTATGAACTGGGAGCTTTTTTACCGTGTTACCTACACAGCCACTTTACAGCGTGGACTGTGTTTTTTTTTTGTCGTGACACCTACATGACCTCTTTAGTTTGGACTGGATGTTGTGGTACCAACATAACTTTATAGAGAAAGGGGGTGTTGGTGGGAGTGGGAGAGTGGAGTAGGGGTAGTGGGATGGGGTGTATATTTGGTTAAGAGGTGCCTACTGACTAGGTTTCGCTTTGTACATAGGCAGGGTGGGTATTCTGAATGGTGCCAGAGATCTCGGTTCAGTTACATTGTCTTAGAGAGGTGTAAGTGTGTAAAGTTGGAATTTATCAAATCGTCCCAGGCTTTTCTGGGTCTACTTACTCCGTAACTGCCATCAATTTTGATTGCTCTGCACTTTTTTATACAGCTGTCGTCTTTCATGCACATCACGTGACCATACCAACGTAGTCATATCTATACAAAAGAAAAGTAATGTACATCTTATAGGTCTTGCTACAGTGAATATCTTAAATATGTTAAGAGAGGTCTTACAATATTTTGTGTACCATCAAAGGTTGGTCATATAGGAGAAATTTTTAAAGATACTTCTACTTATCCAAGTTACATAACCAGCCTAAGTAAACTGAGACTGGCTATACATTATAGAATATCCCTCCAGGTATACCCTCAAATATTATGCAATCAATACTTAGGAAGTATATCCATTTATTCAGTGGTCTTGGTCCTCAAATGCGATGACACAGGCACAAGACCTCTGGCATTATGCAGTAATACAGAAGACCTGACTTTCCATGGATACAACCTGAAGCTTAAGCATATAGACAGTATACCCCTCTCCCATTCTAAAGTGGTCGTGTATGTGTCACGACAAAAAAGCACCCAGTACTCTCTGTAAATGAGGTTGGTGTTGGGAAGGGTGTCCAGCTGTAGAAGTCAAGCCAGAATCAGTTCCTGTATGAGCAAGACAAGGTCAGCTGACTGGACACTGCCCACAACAGGAAAACTCGTCTAACCCATGCTAGCATGAAAGAAAGGAGGTAAAAGGTGACGATGATACGAATTATGGTGAGCCCAGGTCTCAGCTTCTTAGACCTTGAAAGAACTTTACTTAGATACACATCCATTCTACCCGATAACATGCTAAAAAAAGCAAGAAAAAATAACAACAATAAATAGCAGGTAAAACATTTTCATTACCTTCATTTTACTGTCTATTTCCCATTGTCTTAACCTTCTTAAACATATAATTTTCTACATTATATGCTAAATAATGTTATCTACTTGCTTGCGAGCATGAGCACTGTACATGTTGACAATCTCATGAATACTCCAAATGTAATATTCAAATGTTGTAATGAGACTAAGTTGTGTAATGGATTCTCTATTGTTCTGTATTTTAAAGACCTTCACAAGACAGTCAGGATTTTATCTCTTGTCCTTGTAGATCATTGTTTAACCCTTTAGAATTCACATTACTCTATATATATTTACTATTGTATTTTTGTGGTAAATGCTTTATCTTACATAATATCAAATCTATGTGATTTTGATGTTATTTATTTTGAGAACAATACCTTAACAACAGTATGAGTGGCCCGTTACTATCAGTTTGAACAGAAAGAGATGAGAGAATTCTGGCTGGATATGGCCAGTTTAAATGCTAAAGGGTTAATCATTACATGCCAAAGACACTGAATAAGACAAAAGTTATTCTTCATATGATATTTGCAGCAATGGTCACCACATCGTGTGAACAAGATCAATAGATTATAGAATATTTCTTTGAAAAATTGCTAGAACTTTGCTTTTCATCTCACCATAAACCTGAAGAAAACAGACCTAATTCATGAATCTAAACCAAACCCTAAGTAAAGGGAAGAAGTAAACCTGACTAAGTATTCCTGTTTCCCCCACAAATCACATAAAACTAGATCAGTATGATTTAGAATGTGTAAATTCAAATCCAAACCAAGTAGTGTATGTATGTATGTATGTATGTATGTATGTATGTATGTATGTATGTATGTATGTATGTATGTATGTATGTATGTATGTATGTATGTATTTATACATTTATTTATTAAAATAACAGATTAAAGTTAAACAAAGAATCGCTGCTTTCACTGTTAAGGGTGAAAGCAACAATTCTTTGCTTAAACTTTGATCTGTTATTTTAATAAGTATTTGCTCTAGGGTTCTTATATATTTGATATATATTTATCCTTATCGAGCCCTCTTTGGATTTTAGACTTGATGATGATGATTATTATTATTACTATATATATATACCAATTCGGTAAAGGTAACCATAGTGAGTAAAGTTAATTTTTTTTAATTTATTTTGAAACTTTTTCTTATTTGCTAAACCTTGATTATATATATATATATATATATATATATATATATATATATATATATATATGTATATATATATATGTATATATATTTATATATATATATATGTATTAGTTTTGCGAGGTTTTTTATATGAAATCGTGTGTCGAAACAGATATTGTTATATTTGGGGAGGGTCATATTTGCGTAATATTGCCAGAATTAATAACAGAACACACTCACTGTTTGGTTGGTTTTCGCTTCTCGCTGTCTTTTATATATATATATCTGCGATCTAACTTACTCGGTCCTCAATGTTGCCATTGACTGACCGGCGGTCAAAAATAATACAGATACAATATAGACAAACACATATATATATAGTTTACATAAATCTTTCGTTGCACATCTGCAACATCGTCAGTGGTGTTATATTCATTGTTCCTCCTGTTGTGTTGTATGTCTACGCCATTTTTTTTGTTCAGTCTGTCTATATATTTATTTATTTATTTGCTTGTTTGTTTATCTTATTTTATTTTGTCTTCTTTGCGCATGCGTTTGCGTGTGTGTATAGTGTTATGTGTGATGTGTGACTAGTGTGTATAGTGTTGTGTCTGCTGGGTGACTAGTGTGTGTTTATGTGCTTGTGTATGTATTTATTTATCTTATTTTATTTAATTTAATTTACTTATTTATTTATACTTCTCTTAGGTCAGTGTTGTTTGTTTGGGTGTTGTTGTTGTTCCACTCATTCTTTCTGTTTAGCTTTGGTCTTCTAATTTCTATTTCACTGGCCTCTCTGATTTGCCTATCTGCTGGGTCATTCCTATGTTTAGATATTATTCTAATTTCTATGTTGTCTATGTTACCGTCATGATGTTGTCTAGCATGTTCGTATAGTACTGACCCGTTTTTTCGTCCTTTTAGTTCCCCCCAGTGTTGGTCTATCCTTTCACCTATGCTACGAGCTGTCTCACCTATGTATGTTGTTGTCGTGTTTCTGCAAGTACCCTCTGTACATCTTATGCTATAGACTACGTTTCTAGTTTTACAGTTTATCCGGGGGTTCACCTTACATATGATACATTTCCTATTGGTACAGTGGGTTTTCTTAAAAGGGTAGGTTTTGCTGATCAGGGATTTTATGGTGGTTCCTGGCTTTTCTACCACCTTTATTTTTAAGTGGGTCTTTCTCAGGGCCTTTCTACACTGGTTAGCTAATTTCCCTCCAGGGGTGGCGTCCACAAACATGACACTCTGATATCTCTGGTTGTCGTACCATGATGTGGCCTTCCCTATCTTATGTCTAGCCCTATCTAAGCTATTCCATGATTTGCTCCTGTATAGTGGGCAAATTCCTTTCATGTCCAGTTCTATGAGGGTCTTATACTTTTCCATGGCTCCTTCGTATACTCTGACTCTGTCTCTTTGGTTGTAGCCAGAGAACTGCATGCGGTTGATGAAGTGTTGGATGTGTCCTTCCATTTCTGTTGGGTCGCACATGCTGGACACATTCTTCATCACTCGTACCAAATCTGCGATCAGAATATTAAACTTAGCACTACTGGACATTGCTGAGTTTTTGAGTATCAGGTATTTGGAGGCCATGGGTTTAGCATAGTGTGAGTGGAGAATTTGGGCTCTCTCGTCTATAGTGTTAATCCAGAGTTCTGTGTCTAATACAGGTAGTCTATTGTTAGGGTGTTTGGAAGGGAAGTCTATAGTTACAGTTATACTCTGGTGTATGGAATTAGCTATCTGCTGGATGCTTTCCATCGTGCTACGTTCTAAATCAAACTTGTTAGTGCTCTCTAGTGGGGGTGTTCTTATAACTATATTGATATCGTCTACATAACGAGAGTACATGATGAGGTCTATGGAGCTTTCATTAAGGAGATCTTTAAGTCTCCTTTCCCACCATACCATGAAAAGGTTGGCAACATCGCCAGCTATGCTGACGCCGATGGCTGCTCCCTCATTTTGGGTGTAGATCTACACCCAAAATGAGGGAGCAGCCATCGGCGTCAGCATAGCTGGCGATGTTGCCAACCTTTTCATGGTATGGTGGGAAAGGAGACTTAAAGATCTCCTTAATGAAAGCTCCATAGACCTCATCATGTACTCTCGTTATGTAGACGATATCAATATAGTTATAAGAACACCCCCACTAGAGAGCACTAACAAGTTTGATTTAGAACGTAGCACGATGGAAAGCATCCAGCAGATAGCTAATTCCATACACCAGAGTATAACTGTAACTATAGACTTCCCTTCCAAACACCCTAACAATAGACTACCTGTATTAGACACAGAACTCTGGATTAACACTATAGACGAGAGAGCCCAAATTCTCCACTCACACTATGCTAAACCCATGGCCTCCAAATACCTGATACTCAAAAACTCAGCAATGTCCAGTAGTGCTAAGTTTAATATTCTGATCGCAGATTTGGTACGAGTGATGAAGAATGTGTCCAGCATGTGCGACCCAACAGAAATGGAAGGACACATCCAACACTTCATCAACCGCATGCAGTTCTCTGGCTACAACCAAAGAGACAGAGTCAGAGTATACGAAGGAGCCATGGAAAAGTATAAGACCCTCATAGAACTGGACATGAAAGGAATTTGCCCACTATACAGGAGCAAATCATGGAATAGCTTAGATAGGGCTAGACATAAGATAGGGAAGGCCACATCATGGTACGACAACCAGAGATATCAGAGTGTCATGTTTGTGGACGCCACCCCTGGAGGGAAATTAGCTAACCAGTGTAGAAAGGCCCTGAGAAAGACCCACTTAAAAATAAAGGTGGTAGAAAAGCCAGGAACCACCATAAAATCCCTGATCAGCAAAACCTACCCTTTTAAGAAAACCCACTGTACCAATAGGAAATGTATCATATGTAAGGTGAACCCCCGGATAAACTGTAAAACTAGAAACGTAGTCTATAGCATAAGATGTACAGAGGGTACTTGCAGAAACACGACAACAACATACATAGGTGAGACAGCTCGTAGCATAGGTGAAAGGATAGACCAACACTGGGGGGAACTAAAAGGACGAAAAAACGGGTCAGTACTATACGAACATGCTAGACAACATCATGACGGTAACATAGACAACATAGAAATTAGAATAATATCTAAACATAGGAATGACCCAGCAGATAGGCAAATCAGAGAGGCCAGTGAAATAGAAATTAGAAGACCAAAGCTAAACAGAAAGAATGAGTGGAACAACAACAACACCCAAACAAACAACACTGACCTAAGAGAAGTATAAATAAATAAGTAAATTAAATTAAATAAAATAAGATAAATAAATACATACACAAGCACATAAACACACACTAGTCACCCAGCAGACACAACACTATACACACTAGTCACACATCACACATAACACTATACACACACGCAAACGCATGCGCAAAGAAGACAAAATAAAATAAGATAAACAAACAAGCAAATAAATAAATAAATATATAGACAGACTGAACAAAAAAAATGGCGTAGACATACAACACAACAGGAGGAACAATGAATATAACACCACTGACGATGTTGCAGATGTGCAACGAAAGATTTATGTAAACTATATATATATGTGTTTGTCTATATTGTATCTGTATTATTTTTGACCGCCGGTCAGTCAATGGCAACATTGAGGACCGAGTAAGTTAGATCGCAGATATATATATATAAAAGACAGCGAGAAGCGAAAACCAACCAAACAGTGAGTGTGTTCTGTTATTAATTCTGGCAATATTACGCAAATATGACCCTCCCCAAATATAACAATATATATATGTATATATATTAGTTAAGTGTGTAACAGCAGTTACAGGTAGTGCCCTGTTAGAAGCACTTGATGCTGCTATGACATCCATTCCATTTGGGTTGTAGTCCAGTGTTATAACTGTAGTGTGTAGTGCAAATAGATTTTAAAAAGTCGAAGTCATTGTTACATCATATGTACAAACTTTATTTGCATATTACAACTGTTTTGATATCGATCAGTTCAGGGTACAATCAAGGTGACAAGGCCTAATGCTTTTTCAACATCTCATCAGATATGTGAGATTATATGGTCAAAGACACACTCACACATACACATATATATATATGCTATGAGTATCTGGATTAGGTACACTGTATCTTTGTGAGTTGTATGAAGTGACACAGTAGGTTTAACAGGAATGGCATCTGGCTGTAAATCATTACTTTCAAATATTACATCCAGTTCATGCAAGCCTGGAAAACTTGACTCAAAAGCGATGATGATAATCATATATATATATACTTGTGATTGTATATGTATGTAAATTATTGAAAAGTACTATTTGTAAAACTTCTTCATATGTTTTCCCTGGAATATATTGAAATGAAGTTAAATATCATTCTAATAATAGATTTGGAGCTAAAATTTGTTTATACATTTTGGAAAGTAGTTAAATAGAAGCAAATATCTCCAATGTCATGATGGAAGCCATCTTAATTGGACTAGCCTGGGCAGTATGGCTACTAATACATAGACTTAGTGATTATTAAGTCCCAAAACTTAATTACAAAACATTTGAAAACATTTAAGAAAGCCTATCTATTAACCATTAATACAAAAATAGATTTAAATATGTTTCAGATAAGTTCTATTTTAGTAGCTATTGGCTATTCAGGAGCAACAAACTGATATTTCAATATTAAATATACCTGTAACATTAGACAGAATTTGATTCCCTTTGCTTTCCTTTTAAATTATTTGAAGACTACCTTTATAATAATGTGAAATTTGGAAATGTGAGAGTCCCAAGTACAGGAAATAAATGTAATAACTTTTGATCACTATGGATAATAGAGAAAATTTGCTATTTTTGCCCTTAGTGATGGAAAAAGTGGACACTTTTTCCATCGTTAAGGGAAAATACCCAACGTTCTCAACTACTCTCTATAGTGATTGATTATTAATACTATCAGTATGTAGGAAAGGTGTAGGTAGGAACTCCATTCTCTGCCCCAAATGCAAACAATGGGTACACAAGAGATGTAGCGGGATCTCAGGAAGCTTAATTAAGAATGTAGACTTCACATGTAGCAGCTGTGCTGGGACAGCAAGCAGCAAACAGCCACAGGAAACAAGTACCACCAATCTCTGGGAGGGCTCTGTAGAAACAGTAGACAGCTTCTGCTACCTAGGAGACCGAATTAGCAGCGGAGGTGGGTGTTCAGAAAGAACTAGGGTAAGAACGGGATGGAAGAAGTTCAGAGAATTACTGCCACTGCTAGCTGCAAAAGGCTTCTCCCTCAAAAGGAAAGGCAGACTGTATGATGCTTGTATACGAACAGCAATGTTACATGGTAGTGACACCTGGGCGCTGAAGGTGGAAGACTTACGTAGATTAGAAAGAAATAAAGCCTGCATGCTCCGATGGATGTGTAATAGTAATATACGCAAATGGCAAAGCATAAATAAATTGAGAGAGAGAGACTGAGCATAAGAGGAATCAAATGCTGTGTGCAGGAGAGGCAGTTGCGTTGGTATGGACATGTGATGCATATGAAGGATAACAGCTGCATAAAAAGGTGCAGAGCACTAGAAGTCAATGGAAACCGCGGAGTGGGGAAACCCAAGAAGACCTGGGATGAGGTGATAAAAGCCGACCTTACCCAATTACACCTCTCAAAGGCGATGACACACGGCCGTGACCTCTGGCGTCATGCAGTAATACAGAGTACCCGACCTCCCATGGGTACAAGCTGAAGCATATAGGCAATATGCCCCCACACCCTCCCACTGCAAAGTAGTCGTGGAGGTACCACGGCAAAAAAGCACCCAGCCCACACTATAAAGTGGATGTGTAGGCGCCACGGAAAAAAGCACCCAGCACTCACTGTAAATGAGGTTGGAGTTAGGAAGAGCATCCAGTTGTAGAAATCAAGCCAAATCAGTTCCTGTATGAGCAAGGAATGGTCAGCCGACCAGACACTACCCACAACAGGACAACCCGTCTAACTCATGCTAGCATGGAAGAACGGACGTAAAACGGTATTGATGATGATGATGATTTTTATATTTGTGAATCTCACATTTCCAAATATCAAGCATTCCCAGAACTTCGTAAGATTTAATATTGGAAAATGTTTTAGTAAGAATGACTACTGCAAAGAATTCTATCTAATGGTCTAATGACTCTGACAATATACTGTCCAGGGGTGTAGATGGTAGATGTTAATTTGAACTCAAGGCTGAAAGATTTAACCTTTGATATGAAACCATGAGAAACAAGCCTAGTTTTGTAATATGAAATTCTACATTTTGAAATATATGAAAATCTTCAATCAAAATTACTTTTAAAGAGAGGTTTGTGAAGTAATATTCCAAACATCTGCTTAAAATTGATAATGAAATTATTTCATCAAATTCCTCCAAATGTTTAATTTTAAGAATTATTGAAACAATGAGGTAATCATTTCATTTTTTCATCATTTCATTTTACGTCCGCTTTTTCCCTGCTTGCAAGGGTGGGATGGGAACTGATTCTGGCTTGATTTCTACAGCTGGACGCCCTTCCTAACACCAACCTCGTTTACAGTGAGTGCTGGGAGATTTTTGCCATGCTACTTTATTAAGACATAGAGCCTTCTTCTTCTTTGCTCATTATTTCTGTGAGGGTCCTGGGGACAGAATCACTAAATACACCTTCCTGTGGGTCCTGTCAGAAGCAGCCCTCTTGAACTAAATCCTGCTGGATCACCAAGTAAGACCAACCAAACATATGGATATTATTCTACGAACTTGCTCCGGATCTACCCCTGGGTCTCCTGCTGGTTCGCTTTGCCCATAAAATCTATCCAGCGATTCTTTCCTGGCATAAATTTTATGTAGTGATACTTTCCTAGCGTAAATTCTATCTAGTGCTACTTTTCTAGCGTAAATTCTATCCAGCGATACTTTCCTAGCATAAATTCTATCCAGCGATACTTTCCTAGCATAAATTCTATCCAGCGATTCTTTCCCAGCGTAAATTCTATCTAGCGATACTTTCCTAGCGTGAATTCTATCTAGTGATACTTTTCTAGAGTAAATTCTATCCAGCGATACTTTCCTAGCATAAATTCTATCCAGCGATACTTTCCTAGCATAAATTCTATCTAGCGATACTTTCCTAGCTTAAATTCTATCTAGCGATACTTTCCCAGCGTAAATTCTATCTAGTGATACATTCCTAACGTAATTCTATCTAGTGATACTTTCCTAGCGTAAATTCTATCTAGTGATACTTTCCTAGCGTAATTCTATCTAGCGATACTTTCCTAGCATAAATTCTACATAGCGATACTTTCCCAGCGTAAATTCTATCCAGCGATACTTTCCTAGCGTAATTCTATCTAGCGATACTTTCCTAGCATAAATTCTATCTAGCGATACTTTCCTAGCGTAAATTCTATCCAGCGATACTTTCCTAGCATAAATTCTATCCAGCGATACTTTCCTAACATAAATTCTATCTAGCGATACTTTCCCAGCGTAAATTCTATCTAGCGATACTTTCCTAGCGTAAATTCTATCTAGTGATACTTTCCTAGCGTAAATTCTATCTAGCGATTCTTTCCTAGCGTAAATTCTATCTAGGTATACTTTTCTAGCGTAAATTCTATCTAGCCATACTTTCCTAGCGTAAATTCTATCTAGTGATACTTTCCTAGCGTAATTCTATCTAGCGATTCTTTCCTAGCGTAAATTCTATCTAGCGATACTTTCCTAGCGTAAATTCTATCCAGCGATACTTTCCTAGCATAAATTCTATCTAGTGATACATTCCTAGCGTAAATTCTATCTAGCGATACTTTCCTAGCATAAATTCTATCTAGCGATTCTTTCCTAGCGTAAATTCTATCTAGCGATTCTTTCCTAGCGTAAATTCTATCCAGCGATACTTTCCTAGCATAAATTCTATCTAGCGATACTTTCCTAGCGTAAATTCTATCCAGCGATACTTTCCTAGCATAAATTCTATCTAGTGATACATTCCTAGCGTAAATTCTATCTAGCGATACTTTCCTAGCATAAATTCTATCTACCGATTCTTTCCTAGCGTAAATTCTATCCAGCGATACTTTCCTAGCATAAATTCTATCTAGTGATACATTCCTAGCGTAAATTCTATCTAGCGATACTTTCCTAGCATAAATTCTATCTAGCGATTCTTTCCTAGCGTAAATTCTATCCAGCGATACTTTCCTAGCATAAATTCTATCTAGTGATACATTCCTAGCGTAAATTCTATCTAGTGATACATTCCTAGCGTAAATTCTATCTAGCGATACTTTCCTAGCATAAATTCTATCTAGCGATTCTTTCCTAGCGTAAATTCTATCTAGCGATTCTTTCCTAGCGTAAATTCTATCCAGCGATACTTTCCTAGCATAAATTCTATCTAGTGATACATTCCTAGCGTAAATTCTATCTAGCGATACTTTCCTAGCATAAATTCTATCTAGCGATTCTTTGCTAGCGTAAATTCTATCTAGCGATACTTTCCTAGCGTGAATTCTATCTAGTGATACTTTTCTAGAGTAAATTCTATCCAGCGATACTTTCCTAGCATAAATTCTATCCAGCGATACTTTCCTAGCATAAATTCTATCTAGCGATACTTTCCTAGCTTAAATTCTATCTAGCGATACTTTCCCAGCGTAAATTCTATCTAGTGATACATTCCTAACGTAATTCTATCTAGTGATACTTTCCTAGCGTAAATTCTATCTAGTGATACTTTCCTAGCGTAATTCTATCTAGCGATACTTTCCTAGCATAAATTCTACCTAGCGATACTTTCCCAGCGTAAATTCTATCCAGCGATACTTTCCTAGCCTAATTCTATCTAGCGATACTTTCCCAGCATAAATTCTATCTAGCGATACTTTCCTAGCGTAAATTCGATCCAGCGATACTTTCCTAGCATAAATTCTATCCAGCGATACTTTCCTAACATAAATTCTATCTAGCGATACTTTCCCAGCGTAAATTCTATCTAGCGATACTTTCCTAGCGTAAATTCTATCTAGTGATACATTCCCAACGTAATTCTATCTAGTGATACTTTCCTAGCGTAAATTCTATCTAGTGATAATTTCCTAGCGTAAATTCTATCTAGCGATACTTTCCTAGCGTAAATTCTATCTAGTGATACTTTCCTAGCGTAAATTCTATCTAGCGATTCTTTCGTAGCGTAAATTCTATCTAGTGATACTTTTCTAGCGTAAATTCTATCTAGCCATACTTTCGTAGCGTAAATTCTATCTAGTGATACTTTCCTAGCGTAATTCTATCTAGCGATTCTTTCCTAGCGTAAATTATATCTAGCGATACTTTCCTAGCGTAAATTCTATCCAGCGATACTTTCCTAGCATAAATTCTATCTAGTGATACATTCCTAGCGTAAATTCTATCTAGCGATACTTTCCTAGCATAAATTCTATCTAGCGATTCTTTCCTAGCGTAAATTCTATCTAGCGATTCTTTCCTAGCGTAAATTCTATCCAGCGATACTTTCCTAGCATAAATTCTATCTAGCGATACTTTCCTAGCGTAAATTCTATCCAGCGATACTTTCCTAGCATAAATTCTATCTAGTGATACATTCCTAGCGTAAATTCTATCTAGCGATACTTTCCTAGCATAAATTCTATCTAGCGATTCTTTCCCAGCGTAAATTCTATCTACCGATTCTTTCCTAGCGTAAATTCTATCCAGCGATACTTTCCTAGCATAAATTCTATCTAGTGATACATTCCTAGCGTAAATTCTATCTAGCGATTCTTTCCTAGCATAAATTCTATCTAGCGATTCTTTCCTAGCGTAAATTCTATCTAGTGATTCTTTCCTAGCGTAAATTCTATCCAGCGATACTTTCCTAGCATAAATTCTATCTAGCGATACTTTCCTAGCGTAAATTCTATCCAGCGATACTTTCCTAGCATAAATTCTATCTAGTGATACATTCCTAGCGTAAATTCTATCTAGCGATACTTTCCTAGCATAAATTCTATCTAGCGATTCTTTCCTAGCGTAAATTCTATCTACCGATTCTTTCCTAGCGTAAATTCTATCCAGCGATACTTTCCTAGCATAAATTCTATCTAGTGATACATTCCTAGCGTAAATTCTATCTAGCGATTCTTTCCTAGCATAAATTCTATCTAGCGATTCTTTCCTAGCGTAAATTCTATCCAGCGACACTTTCCTAGCATAAATTCTATCTAGTGATACATTCCTAGCGTAAATTCTATCTAGCGATATTTTCCTAGCATAAATTCTATCTAGCGATTCTTTCCTAGCGTAAATTCTATCCAGCGATACTTTCCTAGCATAAATTCTATCTAGTGATACATTCCTAGCGTAAATTCTATCTAGTGATACATTCCTAGCGTAAATTCTATCTAGCGATACTTTCCTAGCATAAATTCTATCTAGCGATTCTTTCCTAGCGTAAATTCTATCTAGCGATTCTTTCCTAGCGTAAATTCTATCTAGTGATACATTCCTAGCGTAAATTCTATCTAGCGATACTTTCCTAGCATAAATTCTATCTGGCGATTCTTTCTTAGCATAAATTCTATCCAGCGATACTTTCCTAACGTAATTCTATCCAGCGATACATTCCTAGCGTAAATTCTATCTAGCGATTCTTTCGTAGCGTAAATTCTATCTAGTGATACTTTTCTAGCGTAAATTCTATCTAGCCATACTTTCCTAGCGTAAATTCTATCTAGTGATACTTTCCTAGCGTAATTCTATCTAGCGATTCTTTCCTAGCGTAAATTATATCTAGCGATACTTTCCTAGCGTAAATTCTATCCAGCGATACTTTCCTAGCATAAATTCTATCTAGTGATACATTCCTAGCGTAAATTCTATCTAGCGATACTTTCCTAGCATAAATTCTATCTAGCGATTCTTTCCTAGCGTAAATTCTATCTAGCGATTCTTTCCTAGCGTAAATTCTATCCAGCGATACTTTCCTATAATAAATTCTATCTAGCGATTCTTTCCTAGCGTAAATTCTATCTACCGATTCTTTCCTAGCGTAAATTCTATCCAGCGATACTTTCCTAGCATAAATTCTATCTAGTGATACATTCCTAGCGTAAATTCTATCTAGCGATTCTTTCCTAGCATAAATTCTATCTAGCGATTCTTTCCTAGCGTAAATTCTATCCAGCGATACTTTCCTAGCATAAATTCTATCTAGTGATACATTCCTAGCGTAAATTCTATCTAGCGATACTTTCCTAGCATAAATTCTATCTAGCGATTCTTTCCTAGCGTAAATTCTATCCAGCGATACTTTCCTAGCATAAATTCTATCTAGTGATACATTCCTAGCGTAAATTCTATCTAGCGATACTTTCCTAGCATAAATTCTATCTAGCGATTCTTTCCTAGCGTAAATTCTATCTAGCGATTCTTTCCTAGCGTAAATTCTATCTAGTGATACATTCCTAGCGTAAATTCTATCTAGCGATACTTTCCTAGCATAAATTCTATCTGGCGATTCTTTCTTAGCATAAATTCTATCCAGCGATACTTTCCTAACGTAATTCTATCCAGCGATACATTCCTAGCGTAAATTCTATCTAGTGATACATTCCTAGCGTAAATTCTATCTAGCGATACTTTCCTAGCATAAATTCTATCTAGCGATTCTTTCCTAGCGTAAATTCTATCTAGCGATTCTTTCCTAGCGTAAATTCTATCCAGCGATACTTTCCTAGCATAAATTCTATCTAGTGATACATTCCTAGCGTAAATTCTATCTAGCGATACTTTCCTAGCATAAATTCTATCTAGCGATTCTTTCCTAGCGTAAATTCTATCTAGCGATTCTTTCCTAGCGTAAATTCTATCCAGCGATACTTTCCTAGCATAAATTCTATCTAGCGATACTTTCCTAGCGTAAATTCTATCCAGCGATACTTTCCTAGCATAAATTCTATCTAGTGATACATTCCTAGCGTAAATTCTATCTAGCGATACTTTCCTAGCATAAATTCTATCTAGCGATTCTTTCCTAGCGTAAATTCTATCTACCGATTCTTTCCTAGCGTAAATTCTATCCAGCGATACTTTCCTAGCATAAATTCTATCTAGTGATACATTCCTAGCGTAAATTCTATCTAGCGATTCTTTCCTAGCATAAATTCTATCTAGCGATTCTTTCCTAGCGTAAATTCTATCCAGCGATACTTTCCTAGCATAAATTCTATCTAGTGATACATTCCTAGCGTAAATTCTATCTAGCGATACTTTCCTAGCATAAATTCTATCTAGCGATTCTTTCCTAGCGTAAATTCTATCCAGCGATACTTTCCTAGCATAAATTCTATCTAGTGATACATTCCTAGCGTAAATTCTATCTAGTGATACATTCCTAGCGTAAATTCTATCTAGCGATACTTTCCTAGCATAAATTCTATCTAGCGATTCTTTCCTAGCGTAAATTCTATCTAGCGATTCTTTCCTAGCGTAAATTCTATCTAGTGATACATTCCTAGCGTAAATTCTATCTAGCGATACTTTCCTAGCATAAATTCTATCTGGCGATTCTTTCTTAGCATAAATTCTATCCAGCGATACTTTCCTAACGTAATTCTATCCAGCGATACATTCCTAGCGTAAATTCTATCTAGCGATTCTTTCGTAGCGTAAATTCTATCTAGTGATACTTTTCTAGCGTAAATTCTATCTAGCCATACTTTCCTAGCGTAAATTCTATCTAGTGATACTTTCCTAGCGTAATTCTATCTAGCGATTCTTTCCTAGCGTAAATTATATCTAGCGATACTTTCCTAGCGTAAATTCTATCCAGCGATACTTTCCTAGCATAAATTCTATCTAGTGATACATTCCTAGCGTAAATTCTATCTAGCGATACTTTCCTAGCATAAATTCTATCTAGCGATTCTTTCCTAGCGTAAATTCTATCTACCGATTCTTTCCTAGCGTAAATTCTATCCAGCGATACTTTCCTAGCATAAATTCTATCTAGTGATACATTCCTAGCGTAAATTCTATCTAGCGATTCTTTCCTAGCATAAATTCTATCTAGCGATTCTTTCCTAGCGTAAATTCTATCCAGCGATACTTTCCTAGCATAAATTCTATCTAGTGATACATTCCTAGCGTAAATTCTATCTAGCGATACTTTCCTAGCATAAATTCTATCTAGCGATTCTTTCCTAGCGTAAATTCTATCCAGCGATACTTTCCTAGCATAAATTCTATCTAGTGATACATTCCTAGCGTAAATTCTATCTAGTGATACATTCCTAGCGTAAATTCTATCTAGCGATACTTTCCTAGCATAAATTCTATCTAGCGATTCTTTCCTAGCGTAAATTCTATCTAGCGATTCTTTCCTAGCGTAAATTCTATCTAGTGATACATTCCTAGCGTAAATTCTATCTAGCGATACTTTCCTAGCATAAATTCTATCTGGCGATTCTTTCTTAGCATAAATTCTATCCAGCGATACTTTCCTAACGTAATTCTATCCAGCGATACATTCCTAGCGTAAATTCTATCTAGTGATACATTCCTAGCGTAAATTCTATCTAGCGATACTTTCCTAGCATAAATTCTATCTAGCGATTCTTTCCTAGCGTAAATTCTATCTAGCGATTCTTTCCTAGCGTAAATTCTATCCAGCGATACTTTCCTAGCATAAATTCTATCTAGCGATAGTTTCCTAGCGTAAATTCTATCCAGCGATACTTTCCTAGCATAAATTCTATCTAGTGATACATTCCTAGCGTAAATTCTATCTAGCGATACTTTCCTAGCATAAATTCTATCTAGCGATTCTTTCCTAGCGTAAATTCTATCTAGCGATTCTTTCCTAGCATAAATTCTATCTAGCGATTCTTTCCTAGCGTAAATTCTATCCAGCGATACTTTCCTAGCATAAATTCTATCTAGTGATACATTCCTAGCGTAAATTCTATCTAGCGATACTTTCCTAGCATAAATTCTATCTAGCGATTCTTTCCTAGCATAAATTCTATCCAGCGATACTTTCCTAACGTAATTCTATCCAGCGATACATTCCTAGCGTAAATTCTATCTAGTGATACATTTCTAGCGTAAATTCTATCTAGCGATACTTTCCTAGCATAAATTCTATCTAGCGATTCTTTCCTAGCGTAAATTCTATCCAGCGATACTTTCCTAGCATAAATTCTATCTAGTGATACATTCCTAGCATAAATTCTATCTAGTGATACATTCCTAGCGTAAATTCTATCTAGCGATACTTTCCTAGCATAAATTCTATCTAGCGATTCTTTCCTAGCGTAAATTCTATCTAGCGATTCTTTCCTAGCGTAAATTCTATCCAGCGATACATTCCTAGCGTAAATTCTATCTAGTGATACATTCCTAGCGTAAATTCTATCTAGCGATACTTTCCTAGCATAAATTCTATCTAGCGATTCTTTCCTAGCGTAAATTCTATCCAGCGATACTTTCCTAGCATAAATTCTATCTAGTGATACATTCCTAGCGTAAATTCTATCTAGTGATACATTCCTAGCGTAAATTCTATCTAGCGATACTTTCCTAGCATAAATTCTATCTAGCGATTCTTTCCTAGCGTAAATTCTATCTAGCGATTCTTTCCTAGCGTAAATTCTATCTAGTGATACATTCCTAGCGTAAATTCTATCTAGCGATACTTTCCTAGCATAAATTCTATCTGGCGATTCTTTCTTAGCATAAATTCTATCCAGCGATACTTTCCTAACGTAATTCTATCCAGCGATACATTCCTAGCGTAAATTCTATCTAGTGATACATTCCTAGCGTAAATTCTATCTAGCGATACTTTCCTAGCATAAATTCTATCTAGCGATTCTTTCCTAGCGTAAATTCTATCTAGCGATTCTTTCCTAGCGTAAATTCTATCCAGCGATACTTTCCTAGCATAAATTCTATCTAGCGATAGTTTCCTAACGTAATTCTATCCAGCGATACATTCCTAGCGTAAATTCTATCTAGTGATACATTCCTAGCGTAAATTCTATCTAGCGATTCTTTCCTAGCGTAAATTCTATCTAGCGATTCTTTCCTAGCATAAATTCTATCTAGCGATTCTTTCCTAGCGTAAATTCTATCCAGCAATACTTTCCTAGCATAAATTCTATCTAGTGATACATTCCTAGCGTAAATTCTATCTAGCGATACTTTCCTAGCATAAATTCTATCTAGCGATTCTTTCCTAGCATAAATTCTATCTAGCGATTCTTTCCTAGCATAAATTCTATCCAGCGATACTTTCCTAACGTAATTCTATCCAGCGATACATTCCTAGCGTAAATTCTATCTAGTGATACATTTCTAGCGTAAATTCTATCTAGCGATACTTTCCTAGCATAAATTCTATCTAGCGATTCTTTCCTAGCGTAAATTCTATCCAGCGATACTTTCCTAGCATAAATTCTATCTAGTGATACATTCCTAGCATAAATTCTATCTAGTGATACATTCCTAGCGTAAATTCTATCTAGCGATACTTTCCTAGCATAAATTCTATCTAGCGATTCTTTCCTAGCGTAAATTCTATCTAGCGATTCTTTCCTAGCGTAAATTCTATCCAGCGATACTTTCCTAGCATAAATTCTATCTAGCGATACTTTCCTAGCGTAAATTCTATCCAGCGATACTTTCCTAGCATAAATTCTATCTAGTGATACATTCCTAGCGTAAATTCTATCTAGCGATACTTTCCTAGCATAAATTCTATCTAGCGATTCTTTCCTAGCGTAAATTCTATCTACCGATTCTTTCCTAGCGTAAATTCTATCCAGCGATACTTTCCTAGCATAAATTCTATCTAGTGATACATTCCTAGCGTAAATTCTATCTAGCGATTCTTTCCTAGCATAAATTCTATCTAGCGATTCTTTCCTAGCGTAAATTCTATCCAGCGATACTTTCCTAGCATAAATTCTATCTAGTGATACATTCCTAGCGTAAAATCTATCTAGTGATACATTCCTAGCGTAAATTCCATCTAGCGATACTTTCCTAGCATAAATTCTATCTAGCGATTCTTTCCTAGCGTAAATTCTATCTAGCGATTCTTTCCTAGCGTAAATTCTATCTAGTGATACATTCCTAGCGTAAATTCTATCTAGCGATACTTTCCTAGCATAAATTCTATCTGGCGATTCTTTCTTAGCATAAATTCTATCCAGCGATACTTTCCTAACGTAATTCTATCCAGCGATACATTCCTAGCGTAAATTCTATCTAGTGATACATTCCTAGCGTAAATTCTATCTAGCGATACTTTCCTAGCATAAATTCTATCTAGCGATTCTTTCCTAGCGTAAATTCTATCTAGCGATTCTTTCCTAGCGTAAATTCTATCCAGCGATACTTTCCTAGCATAAATTCTATCTAGTGATACATTCCTAGCGTAAATTCTATCTAGCGATACTTTCCTAGCATAAATTCTATCTAGCGATTCTTTCCTAGCGTAAATTCTATCTAGCGATTCTTTCCTAGCGTAAATTCTATCCAGCGATACTTTCCTAGCATAAATTCTATCTAGCGATACTTTCCTAGCGTAAATTCTATCCAGCGATACTTTCCTAGCATAAATTCTATCTAGTGATACATTCCTAGCGTAAATTCTATCTAGCGATTCTTTCCTAGCATAAATTCTATCTAGCGATTCTTTCCTAGCGTAAATTCTATCCAGCGATACTTTCCTAGCATAAATTCTATCTAGTGATACATTCCTAGCGTAAATTCTATCTAGCGATACTTTCCTAGCATAAATTCTATCTAGCGATACTTTCCTAGCATAAATTCTATCCAGCGATACTTTCCTAACGTAATTCTATCCAGCGATACATTCCTAGCGTAAATTCTATCTAGTGATACATTCCTAGCGTAAATTCTATCTAGCGATACTTTCCTAGCATAAATTCTATCTAGCGATTCTTTCCTAGCGTAAATTCTATCCAGCGATACTTTCCTAGCATAAATTCTATCTAGTGATACATTCCTAGCGTAAATTCTATCTAGTGATACATTCCTAGCGTAAATTCTATCTAGCGATACTTTCCTAGCATAAATTCTATCTAGCGATTCTTTCCTAGCGTAAATTCTATCTAGCGATTCTTTCCTAGCGTAAATTCTATCTAGTGATACATTCCTAGCGTAAATTCTATCTAGCGATACTTTCCTAGCATAAATTCTATCTGGCGATTCTTTCTTAGCATAAATTCTATCCAGCGATACTTTCCTAACGTAATTCTATCCAGCGATACATTCCTAGCGTAAATTCTATCTAGTGATACATTCCTTGCGTAAATTCTATCTAGCGATACTTTCCTAGCATAAATTCTATCTAGCGATTCTTTCCTAGCGTAAATTCTATCTAGCGATTCTTTCCTAGCGTAAATTCTATCCAGCGATACTTTCCTAGCATAAATTCTATCTAGTGATACATTCCTAGCGTAAATTCTATCTAGCGATACTTTCCTAGCATAAATTCTATCTAGCGATTCTTTCCTAGAGTAAATTCTATCCAGCGATACTTTCCTAGCATAAATTCTATCTAGTGATACATTCCTAGCATAAATTCTATCTAGTGATACATTCCTAGCGTAAATTCTATCTAGCGATACTTTCCTAGCATAAATTCTATCTAGCGATTCTTTCCTAGCGTAAATTCTATCTAGCGATTCTTTCCTAGCGTAAATTCTATCCAGCGATACTTTCCTAGCATAAATTCTATCTAGCGATACTTTCCTAGCGTAAATTCTATCCAGCGATACTTTCCTAGCATAAATTCTATCTAGTGATACATTCCTAGCGTAAATTCTATCTAGCGATACTTTCCTAGCATAAATTCTATCTAGCGATTCTTTCCTAGCGTAAATTCTATCTACCGATTCTTTCCTAGCGTAAATTCTATCCAGCGATACTTTCCTAGCATAAATTCTATCTAGTGATACATTCCTAGCGTAAATTCTATCTAGCGATTCTTTCCTAGCATAAATTCTATCTAGCGATTCTTTCCTAGCGTAAATTCTATCCAGCGATACTTTCCTAGCATAAATTCTATCTAGTGATACATTCCTAGCGTAAAATCTATCTAGTGATACATTCCTAGCGTAAATTCCATCTAGCGATACTTTCCTAGCATAAATTCTATCTAGCGATTCTTTCCTAGCGTAAATTCTATCTAGCGATTCTTTCCTAGCGTAAATTCTATCTAGTGATACATTCCTAGCGTAAATTCTATCTAGCGATACTTTCCTAGCATAAATTCTATCTGGCGATTCTTTCTTAGCATAAATTCTATCCAGCGATACTTTCCTAACGTAATTCTATCCAGCGATACATTCCTAGCGTAAATTCTATCTAGTGATACATTCCTAGCGTAAATTCTATCTAGCGATACTTTCCTAGCATAAATTCTATCTAGCGATTCTTTCCTAGCGTAAATTCTATCTAGCGATTCTTTCCTAGCGTAAATTCTATCCAGCGATACTTTCCTAGCATAAATTCTATCTAGTGATACATTCCTAGCGTAAAATCTATCTAGTGATACATTCCTAGCGTAAATTCCATCTAGCGATACTTTCCTAGCATAAATTCTATCTAGCGATTCTTTCCAAGCGTAAATTCTATCTAGCGATTCTTTCCTAGCGTAAATTCTATCTAGTGATACATTCCTAGCGTAAATTCTATCTAGCGATACTTTCCTAGCATAAATTCTATCTGGCGATTCTTTCTTAGCATAAATTCTATCCAGCGATACTTTCCTAACGTAATTCTATCCAGCGATACATTCCTAGCGTAAATTCTATCTAGTGATACATTCCTAGCGTAAATTCTATCTAGCGATACTTTCCTAGCATAAATTCTATCTAGCGATTCTTTCCTAGCGTAAATTCTATCTAGCGATTCTTTCCTAGCGTAAATTCTATCCAGCGATACTTTCCTAGCATAAATTCTATCTAGTGATACATTCCTAGCGTAAATTCTATCTAGCGATACTTTCCTAGCATAAATTCTATCTAGCGATTCTTTCCTAGCGTAAATTCTATCTAGCGATTCTTTCCTAGCGTAAATTCTATCTAGTGATACATTCCTAGCGTAAATTCTATCTAGCGATACTTTCCTAGCATAAATTCTATCTGGCGATTCTTTCTTAGCATAAATTCTATCCAGCGATACTTTCCTAACGTAATTCTATCCAGCGATACATTCCTAGCGTAAATTCTATCTAGTGATACATTCCTAGCGTAAATTCTATCTAGCGATACTTTCCTAGCATAAATTCTATCTAGCGATTCTTTCCTAGCGTAAATTCTATCTAGCGATTCTTTCCTAGCGTAAATTCTATCCAGCGATACTTTCCTAGCATAAATTCTATCTAGTGATACATTCCTAGCGTAAATTCTATCTAGCGATACTTTCCTAGCATAAATTCTATCTAGCGATTCTTTCCTAGCGTAAATTCTATCTAGCGATTCTTTCCTAGCGTAAATTCTATCCAGCGATACTTTCCTAGCATAAATTCTATCTAGCGATACTTTCCTAGCGTAAATTCTATCCAGCGATACTTTCCTAGCATAAATTCTATCTAGTGATACATTCCTAGCGTAAATTCTATCTAGCGATTCTTTCCTAGCATAAATTCTATCTAGCGATTCTTTCCTAGCGTAAATTCTATCCAGCGATACTTTCCTAGCATAAATTCTATCTAGTGATACATTCCTAGCGTAAATTCTATCTAGCGATACTTTCCTAGCATAAATTCTATCTAGCGATACTTTCCTAGCATAAATTCTATCCAGCGATACTTTCCTAACGTAATTCTATCCAGCGATACATTCCTAGCGTAAATTCTATCTAGTGATACATTCCTAGCGTAAATTCTATCTAGCGATACTTTCCTAGCATAAATTCTATCTAGCGATTCTTTCCTAGCGTAAATTCTATCCAGCGATACTTTCCTAGCATAAATTCTATCTAGTGATACATTCCTAGCGTAAATTCTATCTAGTGATACATTCCTAGCGTAAATTCTATCTAGCGATACTTTCCTAGCATAAATTCTATCTAGCGATTCTTTCCTAGCGTAAATTCTATCTAGCGATTCTTTCCTAGCGTAAATTCTATCTAGTGATACATTCCTAGCGTAAATTCTATCTAGCGATACTTTCCTAGCATAAATTCTATCTGGCGATTCTTTCTTAGCATAAATTCTATCCAGCGATACTTTCCTAACGTAATTCTGTCCAGCGATACATTCCTAGCGTAAATTCTATCTAGTGATACATTCCTAGCGTAAATTCTATCTAGCGATACTTTCCTAGCATAAATTCTATCTAGCGATTCTTTCCTAGCGTAAATTCTATCTAGCGATTCTTTCCTAGCGTAAATTCTATCCAGCGATACTTTCCTAGCATAAATTCTATCTAGCGATACTTTCCTAGCGTAAATTCTATCCAGCGATACTTTCCTAGCATAAATTCTATCTAGTGATACATTCCTAGCGTAAATTCTATCTAGCGATACTTTCCTAGCATAAATTCTATCTAGCGATTCTTTCCTAGCGTAAATTCTATCTACCGATTCTTTCCTAGCGTAAATTCTATCCAGCGATACTTTCCTAGCATAAATTCTATCTAGTGATACATTCCTAGCGTAAATTCTATCTAGCGATTCTTTCCTAGCATAAATTCTATCTAGCGATTCTTTCCTAGCGTAAATTCTATCCAGCGATACTTTCCTAGCATAAATTCTATCTAGTGATACATTCCTAGCGTAAAATCTATCTAGTGATACATTCCTAGCGTAAATTCCATCTAGCGATACTTTCCTAGCATAAATTCTATCTAGCGATTCTTTCCTAGCGTAAATTCTATCTAGCGATTCTTTCCTAGCGTAAATTCTATCTAGTGATACATTCCTAGCGTAAATTCTATCTAGCGATACTTTCCTAGCATAAATTCTATCTGGCGATTCTTTCTTAGCATAAATTCTATCCAGCGATACTTTCCTAACGTAATTCTATCCAGCGATACATTCCTAGCGTAAATTCTATCTAGTGATACATTCCTAGCGTAAATTCTATCTAGCGATACTTTCCTAGCATAAATTCTATCTAGCGATTCTTTCCTAGCGTAAATTCTATCTAGCGATTCTTTCCTAGCGTAAATTCTATCCAGCGATACTTTCCTAGCATAAATTCTATCTAGTGATACATTCCTAGCGTAAAATCTATCTAGTGATACATTCCTAGCGTAAATTCCATCTAGCGATACTTTCCTAGCATAAATTCTATCTAGCGATTCTTTCCAAGCGTAAATTCTATCTAGCGATTCTTTCCTAGCGTAAATTCTATCTAGTGATACATTCCTAGCGTAAATTCTATCTAGCGATACTTTCCTAGCATAAATTCTATCTAGCGATTCTTTCCTAGCGTAAATTCTATCTAGCGATTCTTTCCTAGCGTAAATTCTATCCAGCGATACTTTCCTAGCATAAATTCTATCTAGTGATACATTCCTAGCGTAAATTCTATCTAGCGATACTTTCCTAGCATAAATTCTATCTAGCGATTCTTTCCTAGCGTAAATTCTATCTAGCGATTCTTTCCTAGCGTAAATTCTATCCAGCGATACTTTCCTAGCATAAATTCTATCTAGCGATACTTTCCTAGCGTAAATTCTATCCAGCGATACTTTCCTAGCATAAATTCTATCTAGTGATACATTCCTAGCGTAAATTCTATCTAGCGATTCTTTCCTAGCATAAATTCTATCTAGCGATTCTTTCCTAGCGTAAATTCTATCCAGCGATACTTTCCTAGCATAAATTCTATCTAGTGATACATTCCTAGCGTAAATTCTATCTAGCGATACTTTCCTAGCATAAATTCTATCTAGCGATACTTTCCTAGCATAAATTCTATCCAGCGATACTTTCCTAACGTAATTCTATCCAGCGATACATTCCTAGCGTAAATTCTATCTAGTGATACATTCCTAGCGTAAATTCTATCTAGCGATACTTTCCTAGCATAAATTCTATCTAGCGATTCTTTCCTAGCGTAAATTCTATCCAGCGATACTTTCCTAGCATAAATTCTATCTAGTGATACATTCCTAGCCTAAATTCTATCTAGTGATACATTCCTAGCGTAAATTCTATCTAGCGATACTTTCCTAGCATAAATTCTATCTAGCGATTCTTTCCTAGCGTAAATTCTATCTAGCGATTCTTTCCTAGCGTAAATTCTATCTAGTGATACATTCCTAGCGTAAATTCTATCTAGCGATACTTTCCTAGCATAAATTCTATCTGGCGATTCTTTCTTAGCATAAATTCTATCCAGCGATACTTTCCTAACGTAATTCTATCCAGCGATACATTCCTAGCGTAAATTCTATCTAGTGATACATTCCTAGCGTAAATTCTATCTAGCGATACTTTCCTAGCATAAATTCTATCTAGCGATTCTTTCCTAGCGTAAATTCTATCTAGCGATTCTTTCCTAGCGTAAATTCTATCCAGCGATACTTTCCTAGCATAAATTCTATCTAGCGATACTTTCCTAGCGTAAATTCTATCCAGCGATACTTTCCTAGCATAAATTCTATCTAGTGATACATTCCTAGCGTAAATTCTATCTAGCGATTCTTTCCTAGCATAAATTCTATCTAGCGATTCTTTCCTAGCGTAAATTCTATCCAGCGATACTTTCCTAGCATAAATTCTATCTAGTGATACATTCCTAGCGTAAATTCTATCTAGCGATACTTTCCTAGCATAAATTCTATCTAGCGATACTTTCCTAGCATAAATTCTATCCAGCGATACTTTCCTAACGTAATTCTATCCAGCGATACATTCCTAGCGTAAATTCTATCTAGTGATACATTCCTAGCGTAAATTCTATCTAGCGATACTTTCCTAGCATAAATTCTATCTAGCGATTCTTTCCTAGCGTAAATTCTATCCAGCGATACTTTCCTAGCATAAATTCTATCTAGTGATACATTCCTAGCGTAAATTCTATCTAGTGATACATTCCTAGCGTAAATTCTATCTAGCGATACTTTCCTAGCATAAATTCTATCTAGCGATTCTTTCCTAGCGTAAATTCTATCTAGCGATTCTTTCCTAGCGTAAATTCTATCTAGTGATACATTCCTAGCGTAAATTCTATCTAGCGATACTTTCCTAGCATAAATTCTATCTGGCGATTCTTTCTTAGCATAAATTCTATCCAGCGATACTTTCCTAACGTAATTCTATCCAGCGATACATTCCTAGCGTAAATTCTATCTAGTGATACATTCCTAGCGTAAATTCTATCTAGCGATACTTTCCTAGCATAAATTCTATCTAGCGATTCTTTCCTAGCGTAAATTCTATCTAGCGATTCTTTCCTAGCGTAAATTCTATCCAGCGATACTTTCCTAGCATAAATTCTATCTAGTGATACATTCCTAGCGTAAATTCTATCTAGCGATACTTTCCTAGCATAAATTCTATCTAGCGATTCTTTCCTAGCGTAAATTCTATCCAGCGATACTTTCCTAGCATAAATTCTATCTAGTGATACATTCCTAGCATAAATTCTATCTAGTGATACATTCCTAGCGTAAATTCTATCTAGCGATACTTTCCTAGCATAAATTCTATCTAGCGATTCTTTCCTAGCGTAAATTCTATCTAGCGATTCTTTCCTAGCGTAAATTCTATCCAGCGATACTTTCCTAGCATAAATTCTATCTAGCGATACTTTCCTAGCGTAAATTCTATCCAGCGATACTTTCCTAGCATAAATTCTATCTAGTGATACATTCCTAGCGTAAATTCTATCTAGCGATACTTTCCTAGCATAAATTCTATCTAGCGATTCTTTCCTAGCGTAAATTCTATCTACCGATTCTTTCCTAGCGTAAATTCTATCCAGCGATACTTTCCTAGCATAAATTCTATCTAGTGATACATTCCTAGCGTAAATTCTATCTAGCGATTCTTTCCTAGCATAAATTCTATCTAGCGATTCTTTCCTAGCGTAAATTCTATCCAGCGATACTTTCCTAGCATAAATTCTATCTAGTGATACATTCCTAGCGTAAAATCTATCTAGTGATACATTCCTAGCGTAAATTCCATCTAGCGATACTTTCCTAGCATAAATTCTATCTAGCGATTCTTTCCTAGCGTAAATTCTATCTAGCGATTCTTTCCTAGCGTAAATTCTATCTAGTGATACATTCCTAGCGTAAATTCTATCTAGCGATACTTTCCTAGCATAAATTCTATCTGGCGATTCTTTCTTAGCATAAATTCTATCCAGCGATACTTTCCTAACGTAATTCTATCCAGCGATACATTCCTAGCGTAAATTCTATCTAGTGATACATTCCTAGCGTAAATTCTATCTAGCGATACTTTCCTAGCATAAATTCTATCTAGCGATTCTTTCCTAGCGTAAATTCTATCTAGCGATTCTTTCCTAGCGTAAATTCTATCCAGCGATACTTTCCTAGCATAAATTCTATCTAGTGATACATTCCTAGCGTAAAATCTATCTAGTGATACATTCCTAGCGTAAATTCCATCTAGCGATACTTTCCTAGCATAAATTCTATCTAGCGATTCTTTCCAAGCGTAAATTCTATCTAGCGATTCTTTCCTAGCGTAAATTCTATCTAGTGATACATTCCTAGCGTAAATTCTATCTAGCGATACTTTCCTAGCATAAATTCTATCTAGCGATTCTTTCCTAGCGTAAATTCTATCTAGCGATTCTTTCCTAGCGTAAATTCTATCCAGCGATACTTTCCTAGCATAAATTCTATCTAGTGATACATTCCTAGCGTAAATTCTATCTAGCGATACTTTCCTAGCATAAATTCTATCTAGCGATTCTTTCCTAGCGTAAATTCTATCTAGCGATTCTTTCCTAGCGTAAATTCTATCCAGCGATACTTTCCTAGCATAAATTCTATCTAGCGATACTTTCCTAGCGTAAATTCTATCCAGCGATACTTTCCTAGCATAAATTCTATCTAGTGATACATTCCTAGCGTAAATTCTATCTAGCGATTCTTTCCTAGCATAAATTCTATCTAGCGATTCTTTCCTAGCGTAAATTCTATCCAGCGATACTTTCCTAGCATAAATTCTATCTAGTGATACATTCCTAGCGTAAATTCTATCTAGCGATACTTTCCTAGCATAAATTCTATCTAGCGATACTTTCCTAGCATAAATTCTATCCAGCGATACTTTCCTAACGTAATTCTATCCAGCGATACATTCCTAGCGTAAATTCTATCTAGTGATACATTCCTAGCGTAAATTCTATCTAGCGATACTTTCCTAGCATAAATTCTATCTAGCGATTCTTTCCTAGCGTAAATTCTATCCAGCGATACTTTCCTAGCATAAATTCTATCTAGTGATACATTCCTAGCCTAAATTCTATCTAGTGATACATTCCTAGCGTAAATTCTATCTAGCGATACTTTCCTAGCATAAATTCTATCTAGCGATTCTTTCCTAGCGTAAATTCTATCTAGCGATTCTTTCCTAGCGTAAATTCTATCTAGTGATACATTCCTAGCGTAAATTCTATCTAGCGATACTTTCCTAGCATAAATTCTATCTGGCGATTCTTTCTTAGCATAAATTCTATCCAGCGATACTTTCCTAACGTAATTCTATCCAGCGATACATTCCTAGCGTAAATTCTATCTAGTGATACATTCCTAGCGTAAATTCTATCTAGCGATACTTTCCTAGCATAAATTCTATCTAGCGATTCTTTCCTAGCGTAAATTCTATCTAGCGATTCTTTCCTAGCGTAAATTCTATCCAGCGATACTTTCCTAGCATAAATTCTATCTAGTGATACATTCCTAGCGTAAATTCTATCTAGCGATACTTTCCTAGCATAAATTCTATCTAGCGATTCTTTCCTAGCGTAAATTCTATCCAGCGATACTTTCCTAGCATAAATTCTATCTAGTGATACATTCCTAGCATAAATTCTATCTAGTGATACATTCCTAGCGTAAATTCTATCTAGCGATACTTTCCTAGCATAAATTCTATCTAGCGATTCTTTCCTAGCGTAAATTCTATCTAGCGATTCTTTCCTAGCGTAAATTCTATCCAGCGATACTTTCCTAGCATAAATTCTATCTAGCGATACTTTCCTAGCGTAAATTCTATCCAGCGATACTTTCCTAGCATAAATTCTATCTAGTGATACATTCCTAGCGTAAATTCTATCTAGCGATACTTTCCTAGCATAAATTCTATCTAGCGATTCTTTCCTAGCGTAAATTCTATCTACCGATTCTTTCCTAGCGTAAATTCTATCCAGCGATACTTTCCTAGCATAAATTCTATCTAGTGATACATTCCTAGCGTAAATTCTATCTAGCGATTCTTTCCTAGCATAAATTCTATCTAGCGATTCTTTCCTAGCGTAAATTCTATCCAGCGATACTTTCCTAGCATAAATTCTATCTAGTGATACATTCCTAGCGTAAAATCTATCTAGTGATACATTCCTAGCGTAAATTCCATCTAGCGATACTTTCCTAGCATAAATTCTATCTAGCGATTCTTTCCTAGCGTAAATTCTATCTAGCGATTCTTTCCTAGCGTAAATTCTATCTAGTGATACATTCCTAGCGTAAATTCTATCTAGCGATACTTTCCTAGCATAAATTCTATCTGGCGATTCTTTCTTAGCATAAATTCTATCCAGCGATACTTTCCTAACGTAATTCTATCCAGCGATACATTCCTAGCGTAAATTCTATCTAGTGATACATTCCTAGCGTAAATTCTATCTAGCGATACTTTCCTAGCATAAATTCTATCTAGCGATTCTTTCCTAGCGTAAATTCTATCTAGCGATTCTTTCCTAGCGTAAATTCTATCCAGCGATACTTTCCTAGCATAAATTCTATCTAGTGATACATTCCTAGCGTAAAATCTATCTAGTGATACATTCCTAGCGTAAATTCCATCTAGCGATACTTTCCTAGCATAAATTCTATCTAGCGATTCTTTCCAAGCGTAAATTCTATCTAGCGATTCTTTCCTAGCGTAAATTCTATCTAGTGATACATTCCTAGCGTAAATTCTATCTAGCGATACTTTCCTAGCATAAATTCTATCTAGCGATTCTTTCCTAGCGTAAATTCTATCTAGCGATTCTTTCCTAGCGTAAATTCTATCCAGCGATACTTTCCTAGCATAAATTCTATCTAGTGATACATTCCTAGCGTAAATTCTATCTAGCGATACTTTCCTAGCATAAATTCTATCTAGCGATTCTTTCCTAGCGTAAATTCTATCTAGCGATTCTTTCCTAGCGTAAATTCTATCCAGCGATACTTTCCTAGCATAAATTCTATCTAGCGATACTTTCCTAGCGTAAATTCTATCCAGCGATACTTTCCTAGCATAAATTCTATCTAGTGATACATTCCTAGCGTAAATTCTATCTAGCGATTCTTTCCTAGCATAAATTCTATCTAGCGATTCTTTCCTAGCGTAAATTCTATCCAGCGATACTTTCCTAGCATAAATTCTATCTAGTGATACATTCCTAGCGTAAATTCTATCTAGCGATACTTTCCTAGCATAAATTCTATCTAGCGATACTTTCCTAGCATAAATTCTATCCAGCGATACTTTCCTAACGTAATTCTATCCAGCGATACATTCCTAGCGTAAATTCTATCTAGTGATACATTCCTAGCGTAAATTCTATCTAGCGATACTTTCCTAGCATAAATTCTATCTAGCGATTCTTTCCTAGCGTAAATTTTATCCAGCGATACTTTCCTAGCATAAATTCTATCTAGTGATACATTCCTAGCCTAAATTCTATCTAGTGATACATTCCTAGCGTAAATTCTATCTAGCGATACTTTCCTAGCATAAATTCTATCTAGCGATTCTTTCCTAGCGTAAATTCTATCTAGCGATTCTTTCCTAGCGTAAATTCTATCTAGTGATACATTCCTAGCGTAAATTCTATCTAGCGATACTTTCCTAGCATAAATTCTATCTGGCGATTCTTTCTTAGCATAAATTCTATCCAGCGATACTTTCCTAACGTAATTCTATCCAGCGATACATTCCTAGCGTAAATTCTATCTAGTGATACATTCCTAGCGTAAATTCTATCTAGCGATACTTTCCTAGCATAAATTCTATCTAGCGATTCTTTCCTAGCGTAAATTCTATCTAGCGATTCTTTCCTAGCGTAAATTCTATCCAGCGATACTTTCCTAGCATAAATTCTATCTAGTGATACATTCCTAGCGTAAATTCTATCTAGCGATACTTTCCTAGCATAAATTCTATCTAGCGATTCTTTCCTAGCGTAAATTCTATCCAGCGATACTTTCCTAGCATAAATTCTATCTAGTGATACATTCCTAGCATAAATTCTATCTAGTGATACATTCCTAGCGTAAATTCTATCTAGCGATACTTTCCTAGCATAAATTCTATCTAGCGATTCTTTCCTAGCGTAAATTCTATCTAGCGATTCTTTCCTAGCGTAAATTCTATCCAGCGATACTTTCCTAGCATAAATTCTATCTAGCGATACTTTCCTAGCGTAAATTCTATCCAGCGATACTTTCCTAGCATAAATTCTATCTAGTGATACATTCCTAGCGTAAATTCTATCTAGCGATACTTTCCTAGCATAAATTCTATCTAGCGATTCTTTCCTAGCGTAAATTCTATCTACCGATTCTTTCCTAGCGTAAATTCTATCCAGCGATACTTTCCTAGCATAAATTCTATCTAGTGATACATTCCTAGCGTAAATTCTATCTAGCGATTCTTTCCTAGCATAAATTCTATCTAGCGATTCTTTCCTAGCGTAAATTCTATCCAGCGATACTTTCCTAGCATAAATTCTATCTAGTGATACATTCCTAGCGTAAAATCTATCTAGTGATACATTCCTAGCGTAAATTCCATCTAGCGATACTTTCCTAGCATAAATTCTATCTAGCGATTCTTTCCTAGCGTAAATTCTATCTAGCGATTCTTTCCTAGCGTAAATTCTATCTAGTGATACATTCCTAGCGTAAATTCTATCTAGCGATACTTTCCTAGCATAAATTCTATCTGGCGATTCTTTCTTAGCATAAATTCTATCCAGCGATACTTTCCTAACGTAATTCTATCCAGCGATACATTCCTAGCGTAAATTCTATCTAGTGATACATTCCTAGCGTAAATTCTATCTAGCGATACTTTCCTAGCATAAATTCTATCTAGCGATTCTTTCCTAGCGTAAATTCTATCTAGCGATTCTTTCCTAGCGTAAATTCTATCCAGCGATACTTTCCTAGCATAAATTCCATCTAGTGATACATTCCTAGCGTAAATTCTATCTAGCGATACTTTCCTAGCATAAATTCTATCTAGCGATTCTTTCCTAGCGTAAATTCTATCTAGCGATTCTTTCCTAGCGTAAATTCTATCCAGCGATACTTTCCTAGCATAAATTCTATCTAGCGATAGTTTCCTAGCGTAAATTCTATCCAGCGATACTTTCCTAGCATAAATTCTATCTAGTGATACATTCCTAGCGTAAATTCTATCTAGCGATTCTTTCCTAGCATGAATTCTATCTAGCGATTCTTTCCTAGCGTAAATTCTATCCAGCGATACTTTCCTAGCATAAATTCTATCTAGTGATACATTCCTAGCGTAAATTCTATCTAGCGATACTTTCCTAGCATAAATTCTATCTAGCGATACTTTCCTAGCATAAATTCTATCCAGCGATACTTTCCTAACGTAATTCTATCCAGCGATACATTCCTAGCGTAAATTCTATCTAGTGATACATTCCTAGCGTAAATTCTATCTAGCGATACTTTCCTAGCATAAATTCTATCTAGCGATTCTTTCCTAGCGTAAATTCTATCCAGCGATACTTTCCTAGCATAAATTCTATCTAGTGATACATTCCTAGCGTAAAATCTATCTAGTGATACATTCCTAGCGTAAATTCCATCTAGCGATACTTTCCTAGCATAAATTCTATCTAGCGATTCTTTCCTAGCGTAAATTCTATCTAGCGATTCTTTCCTAGCGTAAATTCTATCTAGTGATACATTCCTAGCGTAAATTCTATCTAGCGATACTTTCCTAGCATAAATTCTATCTGGCGATTCTTTCTTAGCATAAATTCTATCCAGCGATACTTTCCTAACGTAATTCTATCCAGCGATACATTCCTAGCGTAAATTCTATCTAGTGATACATTCCTAGCGTAAATTCTATCTAGCGATACTTTCCTAGCATAAATTCTATCTAGCGATTCTTTCCTAGCGTAAATTCTATCTAGCGATTCTTTCCTAGCGTAAATTCTATCCAGCGATACTTTCCTAGCATAAATTCTATCTAGTGATACATTCCTAGCGTAAAATCTATCTAGTGATACATTCCTAGCGTAAATTCCATCTAGCGATACTTTCCTAGCATAAATTCTATCTAGCGATTCTTTCCAAGCGTAAATTCTATCTAGCGATTCTTTCCTAGCGTAAATTCTATCTAGTGATACATTCCTAGCGTAAATTCTATCTAGCGATACTTTCCTAGCATAAATTCTATCTAGCGATTCTTTCCTAGCGTAAATTCTATCTAGCGATTCTTTCCTAGCGTAAATTCTATCCAGCGATACTTTCCTAGCATAAATTATATCTAGTGATACATTCCTAGCATAAATTCTATCTAGCGATACTTTCCTAGCATAAATTCTATCTAGCGATTCTTTCCTAGCGTAAATTCTATCTAGCGATTCTTTCCTAGCGTAAATTCTATCCAGCGATACTTTCCTAGCATAAATTCTATCTAGCGATACTTTCCTAGCGTAAATTCTATCCAGCGATACTTTCCTAGCATAAATTCTATCTAGTGATACATTCCTAGCGTAAATTCTATCTAGCGATTCTTTCCTAGCATAAATTCTATCTAGCGATTCTTTCCTAGCGTAAATTCTATCCAGCGATACTTTCCTAGCATAAATTCTATCTAGTGATACATTCCTAGCGTAAATTCTATCTAGCGATACTTTCCTAGCATAAATTCTATCTAGCGATACTTTCCTAGCATAAATTCTATCCAGCGATACTTTCCTAACGTAATTCTATCCAGCGATACATTCCTAGCGTAAATTCTATCTAGTGATACATTCCTAGCGTAAATTCTATCTAGCGATACTTTCCTAGCATAAATTCTATCTAGCGATTCTTTCCTAGCGTAAATTCTATCCAGCGATACTTTCCTAGCATAAATTCTATCTAGTGATACATTCCTAGCCTAAATTCTATCTAGTGATACATTCCTAGCGTAAATTCTATCTAGCGATACTTTCCTAGCATAAATTCTATCTAGCGATTCTTTCCTAGCGTAAATTCTATCTAGCGATTCTTTCCTAGCGTAAATTCTATCTAGTGATACATTCCTAGCGTAAATTCTATCTAGCGATACTTTCCTAGCATAAATTCTATCTGGCGATTCTTTCTTAGCATAAATTCTATCCAGCGATACTTTCCTAACGTAATTCTATCCAGCGATACATTCCTAGCGTAAATTCTATCTAGTGATACATTCCTAGCGTAAATTCTATCTAGCGATACTTTCCTAGCATAAATTCTATCTAGCGATTCTTTCCTAGCGTAAATTCTATCTAGCGATTCTTTCCTAGCGTAAATTCTATCCAGCGATACTTTCCTAGCATAAATTCTATCTAGTGATACATTCCTAGCGTAAATTCTATCTAGCGATACTTTCCTAGCATAAATTCTATCTAGCGATTCTTTCCTAGCGTAAATTCTATCCAGCGATACTTTCCTAGCATAAATTCTATCTAGTGATACATTCCTAGCATAAATTCTATCTAGTGATACATTCCTAGCGTAAATTCTATCTAGCGATACTTTCCTAGCATAAATTCTATCTAGCGATTCTTTCCTAGCGTAAATTCTATCTAGCGATTCTTTCCTAGCGTAAATTCTATCCAGCGATACTTTCCTAGCATAAATTCTATCTAGCGATACTTTCCTAGCGTAAATTCTATCCAGCGATACTTTCCTAGCATAAATTCTATCTAGTGATACATTCCTAGCGTAAATTCTATCTAGCGATACTTTCCTAGCATAAATTCTATCTAGCGATTCTTTCCTAGCGTAAATTCTATCTACCGATTCTTTCCTAGCGTAAATTCTATCCAGCGATACTTTCCTAGCATAAATTCTATCTAGTGATACATTCCTAGCGTAAATTCTATCTAGCGATTCTTTCCTAGCATAAATTCTATCTAGCGATTCTTTCCTAGCGTAAATTCTATCCAGCGATACTTTCCTAGCATAAATTCTATCTAGTGATACATTCCTAGCGTAAAATCTATCTAGTGATACATTCCTAGCGTAAATTCCATCTAGCGATACTTTCCTAGCATAAATTCTATCTAGCGATTCTTTCCTAGCGTAAATTCTATCTAGCGATTCTTTCCTAGCGTAAATTCTATCTAGTGATACATTCCTAGCGTAAATTCTATCTAGCGATACTTTCCTAGCATAAATTCTATCTGGCGATTCTTTCTTAGCATAAATTCTATCCAGCGATACTTTCCTAACGTAATTCTATCCAGCGATACATTCCTAGCGTAAATTCTATCTAGTGATACATTCCTAGCGTAAATTCTATCTAGCGATACTTTCCTAGCATAAATTCTATCTAGCGATTCTTTCCTAGCGTAAATTCTATCTAGCGATTCTTTCCTAGCGTAAATTCTATCCAGCGATACTTTCCTAGCATAAATTCTATCTAGTGATACATTCCTAGCGTAAATTCTATCTAGCGATACTTTCCTAGCATAAATTCTATCTAGCGATTCTTTCCTAGCGTAAATTCTATCTAGCGATTCTTTCCTAGCGTAAATTCTATCCAGCGATACTTTCCTAGCATAAATTCTATCTAGCGATAGTTTCCTAGCGTAAATTCTATCCAGCGATACTTTCCTAGCATAAATTCTATCTAGTGATACATTCCTAGCGTAAATTCTATCTAGCGATTCTTTCCTAGCATGAATTCTATCTAGCGATTCTTTCCTAGCGTAAATTCTATCCAGCGATACTTTCCTAGCATAAATTCTATCTAGTGATACATTCCTAGCGTAAATTCTATCTAGCGATACTTTCCTAGCATAAATTCTATCTAGCGATACTTTCCTAGCATAAATTCTATCCAGCGATACTTTCCTAACGTAATTCTATCCAGCGATACATTCCTAGCGTAAATTCTATCTAGTGATACATTCCTAGCGTAAATTCTATCTAGCGATACTTTCCTAGCATAAATTCTATCTAGCGATTCTTTCCTAGCGTAAATTCTATCCAGCGATACTTTCCTAGCATAAATTCTATCTAGTGATACATTCCTACCGTAAATTCTATCTAGTGATACATTCCTAGCGTAAATTCTATCTAGCGATACTTTCCTAGCATAAATTCTATCTAGCGATTCTTTCCTAGCGTAAATTCTATCTAGCGATTCTTTCCTAGCGTAAATTCTATCTAGTGATACATTCCTAGCGTAAATTCTATCTAGCGATACTTTCCTAGCATAAATTCTATCTGGCGATTCTTTCTTAGCATAAATTCTATCCAGCGATACTTTCCTAACGTAATTCTATCCAGCGATACATTCCTAGCGTAAATTCTATCTAGTGATACATTCCTAGCGTAAATTCTATCTAGCGATACTTTCCTAGCATAAATTCTATCTAGCGATTCTTTCCTAGCGTAAATTCTATCTAGCGATTCTTTCCTAGCGTAAATTCTATCCAGCGATACTTTCCTAGCATAAATTCTATCTAGTGATACATTCCTAGCGTAAATTCTATCTAGCGATACTTTCCTAGCATAAATTCTATCTAGCGATTCTTTCCTAGCGTAAATTCTATCTAGCGATTCTTTCCTAGCGTAAATTCTATCCAGCGATACTTTCCTAGCATAAATTCTATCTAGCGATACTTTCCTAGCGTAAATTCTATCCAGCGATACTTTCCTAGCATAAATTCTATCTAGTGATACATTCCTAGCGTAAATTCTATCTAGCGATACTTTCCTAGCATAAATTCTATCTAGCGATTCTTTCCTAGCGTAAATTCTATCTACCGATTCTTTCCTAGCGTAAATTCTATCCAGCGATACTTTCCTAGCATAAATTCTATCTAGTGATACATTCCTAGCGTAAATTCTATCTAGCGATTCTTTCCTAGCATAAATTCTATCTAGCGATTCTTTCCTAGCGTAAATTCTATCCAGCGATACTTTCCTAGCATAAATTCTATCTAGTGATACATTCCTAGCGTAAATTCTATCTAGCGATACTTTCCTAGCATAAATTCTATCTAGCGATTCTTTCCTAGCATAAATTCTATCCAGCGATACTTTCCTAACGTAATTCTATCCAGCGATACATTCCTAGCGTAAATTCTATCTAGTGATACATTCCTAGCGTAAATTCTATCTAGCGATACTTTCCTAGCATAAATTCTATCTAGCGATTCTTTCCTAGCGTAAATTCTATCCAGCGATACTTTCCTAGCATAAATTCTATCTAGTGATACATTCCTAGCGTAAATTCTATCTAGTGATACATTCCTAGCGTAAATTCTATCTAGCGATACTTTCCTAGCATAAATTCTATCTAGCGATTCTTTCCTAGCGTAAATTCTATCTAGCGATTCTTTCCTAGCGTAAATTCTATCTAATGATACATTCCTAGCGTAAATTCTATCTAGCGATACTTTCCTAGCATAAATTCTATCTGGCGATTCTTTCTTAGCATAAATTCTATCCAGCGATACTTTCCTAACGTAATTCTATCCAGCGATACATTCCTAGCGTAAATTCTATCTAGTGATACATTCCTAGCGTAAATTCTATCTAGCGATACTTTCCTAGCATAAATTCTATCTAGCGATTCTTTCCTAGCGTAAATTCTATCTAGCGATTCTTTCCTGGCGTAAATTCTATCCAGCGATACTTTCCTAGCATAAATTCTATCTAGCGATAGTTTCCTAGCGTAAATTCTATCCAGCGATACTTTCCTAGCATAAATTCTATCTAGTGATACATTCCTAGCGTAAATTCTATCTAGCGATACTTTCCTAGCATAAATTCTATCTAGTGATACATTCCTAGCGTAAATTCTATCTAGCGATACTTTCCTAGCATAAATTCTATCTAGCGATTCTTTCCTAGCGTAAATTCTATATAGCGATTCTTTCCTAGCGTAAATTCTATCTAGTGATACATTCCTAGCGTAAATTCTATCTAGCGATACTTTCCTAGCATAAATTCTATCTAGCGATTCTTTCCTAGCATAAATTCTATCCAGCGATACTTTCCTAACGTAATTCTATCCAGCGATACATTCCTAGCGTAAATTCTATCTAGTGATACATTTCTAGCGTAAATTCTATCTAGCGATACTTTCCTAGCATAAATTCTATCTAGCGATTCTTTCCTAGCGTAAATTCTATCCAGCGATACTTTCCTAGCATAAATTCTATCTAGTGATACATTCCTAGCGTAAATTCTATCTAGTGATACATTCCTAGCGTAAATTCTATCTAGCGATACTTTCCCAGCATAAATTCTATCTAGCGATTCTTTCCTAGCGTAAATTCTATCTAGCGATTCTTTCCTAGCGTAAATTCTATCTAGTGATACATTCCTAGCGTAAATTCTATCTAGCGATACTTTCCTAGCATAAATTCTATCTGGCGATTCTTTCTTAGCATAAATTCTATCCAGCGATACTTTCCTAACGTAATTCTATCCAGCGATACATTCGTAGCGTAAATTCTATCTAGTGATACATTCCTAGCGTAAATTCTATCTAGCGATACTTTCCTAGCATAAATTCTATCTAGCGATTCTTTCCTAGCGTAAATTCTATCTACCGATACTTTCCTAGCGTAAATTCTATCCAGCGATACTTTCCTAGCATAAATTCTATCTAGTGATACATTCCTAGCGTAAATTCTATCTAGCGATACTTTCCTAGCATAAATTCTATCTAGCGATTCTTTCCTAGCGTAAATTCTATCTAGCGATTCTTTCCTAGCGTAAATTCTATCCAGCGATACTTTCCTAGCATAAATTCTATCTAGCGATACTTTCCTAGCGTAAATTCTATCCAGCGATACTTTCCTAGCATAAATTCTATCTAGTGATACATTCCTAGCGTAAATTCTATCTAGCGATACTTTCCTAGCATAAATTCTATCTAGCGATTCTTTCCTAGCGTAAATTCTATCTACCGATTCTTTCCTAGCGTAAATTCTATCCAGCGATACTTTCCTAGCATAAATTCTATCTAGTGATACATTCCTAGCGTAAATTCTATCTAGCGATTCTTTCCTAGCATAAATTCTATCTAGCGATTCTTTCCTAGCGTAAATTCTATCCAGCGATACATTCCTAGCATAAATTCTATCTAGTGATACATTCCTAGCGTAAATTCTATCTAGCGATACTTTCCTAGCATAAATTCTATCTAGCGATTCTTTCCTAGCATAAATTCTATCCAGCGATACTTTCCTAACGTAATTCTATCCAGCGATACATTCCTAGCGTAAATTCTATCTAGTGATACATTCCTAGCGTAAATTCTATCTAGCGATACTTTCCTAGCATAATTTCTGTCTAGCGATTCTTTCCTAGCGTAAATTCTATCCAGCGATACTTTCCTAGCATAAATTCTATCTAGTGATACATTCCTAGCGTAAATTCTATCTAGCGATACTTTCCTAGCATAAATTCTATCTAGCGATTCTTTCCTAGCGTAAATTCTATCTAGCGATTCTTTCCTAGCGTAAATTCTATCTAGTGATACATTCCTAGCGTAAATTCTATCTAGCGATACTTTCCTAGCATAAATTCTATCTGGCGATTCTTTCTTAGCATAAATTCTATCCAGCGATACTTTCCTAACGTAATTCTATCCAGCGATACATTCCTAGCGTAAATTCTATCTAGTGATACATTCCTAGCGTAAATTCTATCTAGCGATACTTTCCTAGCATAAATTCTATCTAGCGATTCTTTCCTAGCGTAAATTCTATCTAGCGATTCTTTCCTAGCGTAAATTCTATCCAGCGATACTTTCCTAGCACAAATTCTATCTAGCGATAGTTTCCTAGCGTAAATTCTATCCAGCGATACTTTCCTAGCATAAATTCTATCTAGTGATACATTCCTAGCGTAAATTCTATCTAGCGATACTTTCCTAGCATAAATTCTATCTAGCGATTCTTTCCTAGCGTAAATTCTATATAGCGATTCTTTCCTAGCGTAAATTCTATCTAGTGATACATTCCTAGCGTAAATTCTATCTAGCGATACTTTCCTAGCATAAATTCTATCTAGCGATTCTTTCCTAGCATAAATTCTATCCAGCGATACTTTCCTAACGTAATTCTATCCAGCGATACATTCCTAGCGTAAATTCTATCTAGTGATACATTCCTAGCGTAAATTCTATCTAGCGATACTTTCTTAGCATAAATTCTATCTAGCGATTCTTTCCTAGCGTAAATTCTATCTAGCGATTCTTTCCTAGCGTAAATTCTATCTAGCGATTCTTTCCTAGCGTAAATTCTATCCAGCGATACTTTCCTAGCATAAATTCTATCTAGTGATACATTCCTAGCGTAAATTCTATCTAGTGATACATTCCTAGCGTAAATTCTATCTAGCGATACTTTCCTAGCATAAATTCTATCTAGCGATTCTTTCCTAGCGTAAATTCTATCTAGCGATTCTTTCCTAGCGTAAATTCTATCTAGTGATACATTCCTAGCGTAAATTCTATCTAGCGATACTTTCCTAGCATAAATTCTATCTGGCGATTCTTTCTTAGCATAAATTCTATCCAGCGATACTTTCCTAACGTAATTCTATCCAGCGATACATTCCTAGCGTAAATTCTATCTAGTGATACATTCCTAGCGTAAATTCTATCTAGCGATACTTTCCTAGCATAAATTCTATCTAGCGATACTTTCCTAGCGTAAATTCTATCTAGCGATTCTTTCCTAGCGTAAATTCTATCCAGCGATACTTTCCTAGCATAAATTCTATCTAGCGATAGTTTCCTAGCGTAAATTCTATCCAGCGATACTTTCCTAGCATAAATTCTATCTAGTGATACATTCCTAGCGTAAATTCTATCTAGCGATACTTTCCTAGCATAAATTCTATCTAGCGATTCTTTCCTAGCGTAAATTCTATCTAGCGATTCTTTCCTAGCATAAATTCTATCTAGCGATTCTTTCCTAGCGTAAATTCTATCCAGCGATACTTTCCTAGCATAAATTCTATCTAGTGATACATTCCTAGCTTAAATTCTATCTAGCGATACTTTCCTAGCATAAATTCTATCTAGCGATTCTTTCCTAGCATAAATTCTATCCAGCGATACTTTCCTAACGTAATTCTATCCAGCGATACATTCCTAGCGTAAATTCTATCTAGTGATACATTCGTAGCGTAAATTCTATCTAGCGATACTTTCCTAGCATAAATTCTATCTAGCGATTCTTTCCTAGCGTAAATTCTATCCAGCGATACTTTCCTAGCATAAATTCTATCTAGTGATACATTCCTAGCGTAAATTCTATCTAGTGATACATTCCTAGCGTAAATTCTATCTAGCGATACTTTCCTAGCATAAATTCTATCTAGCGATTCTTTCCTAGCGTAAATTCTATCTAGCGATTCTTTCCTAGCGTAAATTCTATCTAGTGATACATTCCTAGCGTAAATTCTATCTAGCGATACTTTCCTAGCATAAATTCTATCTGGCGATTCTTTCTTAGCATAAATTCTATCCAGCGATACTTTCCTAACGTAATTCTATCCAGCGATACATTCCTAGCGTAAATTCTATCTAGTGATACATTCCTAGCGTAAATTCTATCTAGCGATACTTTCCTAGCATAAATTCTATCTAGCGATTCTTTCCTAGCGTAAATTCTATCTAGCGATTCTTTCCTAGCGTAAATTCTATCCAGCGATACTTTCCTAGCATAAATTCTATCTAGTGATACATTCCTAGCGTAAATTCTATCTAGCGATACTTTCCTAGCATAAATTCTATCTAGCGATTCTTTCCTAGCGTAAATTCTATCTAGCGATTCTTTCCTAGCGTAAATTCTATCCAGCGATACTTTCCTAGCATAAATTCTATCTAGCGATACTTTCCTAGCGTAAATTCTATCCAGCGATACTTTCCTAGCATAAATTCTATCTAGTGATACATTCCTAGCGTAAATTCTATCTAGCGATACTTTCCTAGCATAAATTCTATCTAGCGATTCTTTCCTAGCGTAAATTCTATCTACCGATTCTTTCCTAGCGTAAATTCTATCCAGCGATACTTTCCTAGCATAAATTCTATCTAGTGATACATTCCTAGCGTAAATTCTATCTAGCGATTCTTTCCTAGCATAAATTCTATCTAGCGATTCTTTCCTAGCGTAAATTCTATCCAGCGATACTTTCCTAGCATAAATTCTATCTAGTGATACATTCCTAGCGTAAATTCTATCTAGCGATACTTTCCTAGCATAAATTCTATCTAGCGATTCTTTCCTAGCATAAATTCTATCCAGCGATACTTTCCTAACGTAATTCTATCCAGCGATACATTCCTAGCGTAAATTCTATCTAGTGATACATTCCTAGCGTAAATTCTATCTAGCGATACTTTCCTAGCATAAATTCTATCTAGCGATTCTTTCCTAGCGTAAATTCTATCTAGCGATTCTTTCCTAGCGTAAATTCTATCTAGCGATTCTTTCCTAGCGTAAATTCTATCCAGCGATACTTTCCTAGCATAAATTCTATCTAGTGATACATTCCTAGCGTAAATTCTATCTAGTGATACATTCCTAGCGTAAATTCTATCTAGCGATACTTTCCTAGCATAAATTCTATCTAGCGATTCTTTCCTAGCGTAAATTCTATCTAGCGATTCTTTCCTAGCGTAAATTCTATCTAGTGATACATTCCTAGCGTAAATTCTATCTAGCGATACTTTCCTAGCATAAATTCTATCTGGCGATTCTTTCTTAGCATAAATTCTATCCAGCGATACTTTCCTAACGTAATTCTATCCAGCGATACATTCCTAGCGTAAATTCTATCTAGTGATACATTCCTAGCGTAAATTCTATCTAGCGATACTTTCCTAGCATAAATTCTATCTAGCGATACTTTCCTAGCGTAAATTCTATCTAGCGATTCTTTCCTAGCGTAAATTCTATCCAGCGATACTTTCCTAGCATAAATTCTATCTAGCGATAGTTTCCTAGCGTAAATTCTATCCAGCGATACTTTCCTAGCATAAATTCTATCTAGTGATACATTCCTAGCGTAAATTCTATCTAGCGATACTTTCCTAGCATAAATTCTATCTAGCGATTCTTTCCTAGCGTAAATTCTATCTAGCGATTCTTTCCTAGCATAAATTCTATCTAGCGATTCTTTCCTAGCGTAAATTCTATCCAGCGATACTTTCCTAGCATAAATTCTATCTAGTGATACATTCCTAGCTTAAATTCTATCTAGCGATACTTTCCTAGCATAAATTCTATCTAGCGATTCTTTCCTAGCATAAATTCTATCCAGCGATACTTTCCTAACGTAATTCTATCCAGCGATACATTCCTAGCGTAAATTCTATCTAGTGATACATTCGTAGCGTAAATTCTATCTAGCGATACTTTCCTAGCATAAATTCTATCTAGCGATTCTTTCCTAGCGTAAATTCTATCCAGCGATACTTTCCTAGCATAAATTCTATCTAGTGATACATTCCTAGCGTAAATTCTATCTAGTGATACATTCCTAGCGTAAATTCTATCTAGCGATACTTTCCTAGCATAAATTCTATCTAGCGATTCTTTCCTAGCGTAAATTCTATCTAGCGATTCTTTCCTAGCGTAAATTCTATCTAGTGATACATTCCTAGCGTAAATTCTATCTAGCGATACTTTCCTAGCATAAATTCTATCTGGCGATTCTTTCTTAGCATAAATTCTATCCAGCGATACTTTCCTAACGTAATTCTATCCAGCGATACATTCCTAGCGTAAATTCTATCTAGTGATACATTCCTAGCGTAAATTCTATCTAGCGATACTTTCCTAGCATAAATTCTATCTAGCGATTCTTTCCTAGCGTAAATTCTATCTAGCGATTCTTTCCTAGCGTAAATTCTATCCAGCGATACTTTCCTAGCATAAATTCTATCTAGTGATACATTCCTAGCGTAAATTCTATCTAGCGATACTTTCCTAGCATAAATTCTATCTAGCGATTCTTTCCTAGCGTAAATTCTATCTAGCGATTCTTTCCTAGCGTAAATTCTATCCAGCGATACTTTCCTAGCATAAATTCTATCTAGCGATACTTTCCTAGCGTAAATTCTATCCAGCGATACTTTCCTAGCATAAATTCTATCTAGTGATACATTCCTAGCGTAAATTCTATCTAGCGATACTTTCCTAGCATAAATTCTATCTAGCGATTCTTTCCTAGCGTAAATTCTATCTACCGATTCTTTCCTAGCGTAAATTCTATCCAGCGATACTTTCCTAGCATAAATTCTATCTAGTGATACATTCCTAGCGTAAATTCTATCTAGCGATTCTTTCCTAGCATAAATTCTATCTAGCGATTCTTTCCTAGCGTAAATTCTATCCAGCGATACTTTCCTAGCATAAATTCTATCTAGTGATACATTCCTAGCGTAAATTCTATCTAGCGATACTTTCCTAGCATAAATTCTATCTCGCGATTCTTTCCTAGCATAAATTCTATCCAGCGATACTTTCCTAACGTAATTCTATCCAGCGATACATTCCTAGCGTAAATTCTATCTAGTGATACATTCCTAGCGTAAATTCTATCTAGCGATACTTTCCTAGCATAAATTCTATCTAGCGATTCTTTCCTAGCGTAAATTCTATCCAGCGATACTTTCCTAGCATAAATTCTATCTAGTGATACATTCCTAGCGTAAATTCTATCTAGTGATACATTCCTAGCGTAAATTCTATCTAGCGATACTTTCCTAGCATAAATTCTATCTAGCGATTCTTTCCTAGCGTAAATTCTATCTAGCGATTCTTTCCTAGCGTAAATTCTATCTAGTGATACATTCCTAGCGTAAATTCTATCTAGCGATACTTTCCTAGCATAAATTCTATCTGGCGATTCTTTCTTAGCATAAATTCTATCCAGCGATACTTTCCTAACGTAATTCTATCCAGCGATACATTCCTAGCGTAAATTCTATCTAGTGATACATTCCTAGCGTAAATTCTATCTAGCGATACTTTCCTAGCATAAATTCTATCTAGCGATTCTTTCCTAGCGTAAATTCTATCTAGCGATTCTTTCCTAGCGTAAATTCTATCCAGCGATACTTTCCTAGCATAAATTCTATCTAGCGATAGTTTCCTAGCGTAAATTCTATCCAGCGATACTTTCCTAGCATAAATTCTATCTAGTGATACATTCCTAGCGTAAATTCTATCTAGCGATACTTTCCTAGCATAAATTCTATCTAGCGATTCTTTCCTAGCGTAAATTCTATATAGCGATTCTTTCCTAGCGTAAATTCTATCTAGTGATACATTCCTAGCGTAAATTCTATCTAGCGATACTTTCCTAGCATAAATTCTATCTAGCGATTCTTTCCTAGCATAAATTATATCCAGCGATACTTTCCTAACGTAATTCTATCCAGCGATACATTCCTAGCGTAAATTCTATCTAGTGATACATTCCTAGCGTAAATTCTATCTAGCGATACTTTCCTAGCATAAATTCTATCTAGCGATTCTTTCCTAGCGTAAATTCTATCTAGCGATTCTTTCCTAGCGTAAATTCTATCTAGCGATTCTTTCCTAGCGTAAATTCTATCTAGCGATTCTTTCCTAGCGTAAATTCTATCCAGCGGTACTTTCCTAGCATAAATTTTATCTAGCGATACTTTCCTAGCGTAAATTCTATCTAGCGATACTTTCCTAGCATAAATTCTATCCAGCGATTCTTTCCAAGTGATTGAGCCATTAATAGTAATAATGACGACGTCAATAGTAATAACATGGCTTTGTAACTGATTATAGTGTTAGTAATAAGAAACAAAATGTTAATAATAGGGCTGCCAGTCAACACTAGTAATATAAACTATGGAAGCTTCTACTATTATTAACACTTAACATCCTGTAATGATTAGCAGAAATTATCTTTTAAAAATGAGCTAGTTAATTCAAAGATTCATTATAAAGAGATAGACTCAACCAGGTTTCATAATGTTTAGGACATGCAGCAGGTCAGAGCAGAACCCTAATGATTCCATTAGGAGTTAAGGGCCTGTTTTCCTTTCCTAGTATCTTTCCTTTCCGAATACCATTGCGAATATTTGAAGGAAACTTAAGATTTAAATATTTGATATCATGCAGTCATATATGATATTTATTTTTACTTTTGAAGGATATTACTCTAATGGTGTTTCATGAGGTACAGGACATTACGAGTTACAAGCTAAGAAACAAGAACCAGTCTTGTGTACTGAAACGAATAGAAAATGGTATGCTTGGTGTTTGATGCTAAAGTAGAAATATAAAATATTTTATTTTATATAATGTACATTTGAAATATATTGATATTATTATATCAAACAAGAAAAGTATTAATTATAATTTCTCAGTTCAGTGTATATATATATATATATACAAGCAGGGAAAAGCGGACATAAAATGATGATGATGATACATATATATATATATATATATATATATTTATCATTGCTTGTTGATAACAAAGTAAATCATAAACAACTAGAACTGGATGCAATTCAGAAATTTAATAACATATAACCCCCCACCCATATATATATATATATATATATATATATATATATATATATATATATATATATATAATATGTGGGTGTATGTGTGTCGATATATATGCATACATTTAAATATATATAACATCTTGTACTAATTATTTTGAGAAAAACTTGTTTACACTTTGAATTCTTGCTTGTAAATAACTCTTCAAAACAATTCTTTCTATAATCATGTTTTTATTTTCTTCTTCCGCAGACAACTTGGTTTGCTTGTTTTCTTAATAAAATAATTCTAACTAGTTTCATTGAATATCAAATTTGATTAAAATATTTAGTTGTAACATTTTTCTATAATGCAAGATCATCAGTATGCTGTTTGCTCTTTTGATGTAGTATTGCTTTTATTCTCTTCATAATATGGAATTTGAAAATGACAACGAGATACTTAAATTTCTCCATCTGCTTCAGAGGAGCTCTACTGCACTGTGCAGGTTTTCTCCAGAGAACATGTGTCACAGTCTTTCCAACACTGATTTATTTTCATTCCTGGTATGCAGCACTCAGAGGCAAAACTATAAATTACATGTCAGAGATGACAATCTGACGAGTTAAATTAATACTGGGTTTTCTACAAATTCTATTTAACTGATCAGAAACCTGCTGGTCTTGATACTACTTCCAACCCAGCTGCACATGTCAATCCTCTACATGAAAGTTGTTATGAATATTATTATTTGGCAGAATCCAACAACTACATTGTATGGTTTTCACTAAACACCATTCACCTGAACACAAATACTATGGAATTTGTATAGGTCATTTGTATCGATTCCATACTTCTGCAGAATCTTCCACAATAAGCTCCAGAGGTAGACTACCAGCAAGATGCTTCAATAACATTCACAAGCTTCATTGGTATCACGTGGGGATCCAGTCAGATCAATTGGAGACATTTTCCTCTGACAGGACCCATGGAGGGCATGATGTAGGACTCTGCCTCAATGAACCTTCCATGAATAATTGGGTGAAGAAAAGAAGTGGAAGAAGCTTTATACTTTGTAAAATAGGATATATATTATGTATATACTATATATACATGTATATAAACATGTATGTATACATGTGGATTTATATTTATATATACATAAGTGAATATATGTATATATCATCATCATCAGGTCCACTTTTCCTGTTAGCAAGGGTTGGATGGGCTTATATCGACCATGTGTGTACTGAAGGGAAGCCCCTAATCTCCCAAACAAGCCAAGTGTCTTATATATATATATATATATATATATATAACGAAGGAAATGTGGTAAGGAACCAGAGAATTAGCCGTCGAAACGGCTTGAGCTCAGCCGTCGGGGTCTTACTGGTTCCTATATATATATATATATATATATATATATATATATATATAGTAATAATAATAATAATGTGAAGACTAAAATCCAAAGAGGGCTCGATAAGGATAAATATATATCAAATGTATAAGAACCCTAGAGCAAAAATTTATTAAAATAACAGATTAAAGTTTAAGCAAAGAATCGCTACTTTCACCCTCAATGGGATCTTCTGAAACTAAAAAAAAATCAATCTGTGAACGCAGAAGTAAATATTTCGAAAAACGTTGCAACTGAAGGAAAACAGGAAAACGTGGTTTTGTCTTTGCATGTAATTGTTCTCGTCGTTCCACATAACGACGTATTATCTTCGCTTTTTTTCCGTTCATTGCCAGGGAACGTCTCCACGAACCAAAGTATTGTCTCCCTGTTTTCTTTCGGTTGCTACGTTTGTCGAATTATTTACTTCCGCCTTCACAGATTGATTTTTTTTAGTTTCAGAAGATCCCGTTAAGGGCGAAAGGAGCGATTCTTTGCTTAGACTATAATCTGTAATCTTAATATATATATATATATATATATATGTATAAAGAATTCAAAGTTTGAAAGCCACAACACTGCACAATGGACAAATAAACAAACAAATCAAATAAAACAAGATGTTTTCTGCCTTAGTTTATTTATATGTCTTGATTTTCGAGATTAAAATCTCTTCTTCCTCAGAAGAAATATCAGGACATATAAATAAATTAAGATAAAAAAAACACATCGTGCTTCATCTGATTATATCATAACTGCTTAAATAATTTGTCAATTATTTGTCAGATTGAAACTCTGGCATCAGAAGACTCAAAACTTTTGAAACTGATGTTAATGATGATAAGTCTCATGTTGATGATTCCAACAGCAATGATGCTGATAAGATTATGATGGTGATCATGATGGGATGGTGATGGTACCATGATGGTGATGGGACTGTGATGGTGATGGGACTGTGATAGTGATGGGACTGTGATGGAACTATGATAGTGATGATGATGGTACCATGATGGTGATGGGACTATGATAGTGATGGTGATGGTACCATGATGGTGATGGGACTGTTATGGTGATCATGATAATACCATGATAGTGATGGTGATGGGACAGTGATGGTGATGGTGATGGAGCAGTGATGGTGATGGTACTGTGATGGTGATTAGACTGTTATGGTGATGATGATAATACCATGATAGTGATGGTGATGGGACAGTGACAGTGATGGTACTGTGATGGTGATTGGACTGTTATGGTGATGATGGTGATACCATGATACTGATGGGACTGTGATAGTGATGGTACCGTGATGGTGATGGTACCGTGATGGTGATGGTATGGTGATGGTGATAGTACCATGATGGTGATAATACCATCATAGTGATGATGATGGCACCATGATGGTGAGGGTGCAATAAGCGCCATGACAACGATGATGATGGCCAAACTCTAATAAACCAGTATCAACCAGCATGAAATTAAAATTTAAGTGTTTTCGATTTATATTACACCTAGAGAATTGTAAAGTATATTCTGATTTCTAAAATTGTGATTACATATTCAAATAAGTTTTAGAAATTGGTGTTGCAATAGAATTAAAATATTATTTGAAATTATCTAAAATCTTACACTATCAATTGTTAGCTTTGAGAAGTGAGCGTGCTAAAGGATTTAATAACTTAGTGATATTTTAACTATGGAAATTTAGTTATTGCTACTATTCTTGACACAGTACATACACTGAACATTGTGTAAACGTAATGTTCTATTCATTATGATAGACGATAATTTAGATGAATTTTTTTTTTTGTCATTTATGGAGTGTAATTTTAATATGATTCTTTGTGTATATTATTCCCATTGACTATCACTCACCAATGCAGTTAACATCATCTCTGGGGAAATTTCCTATTTTACGTCATTTCAAATATATCTCTACATAAAAGAACACATTGTTCTCACAATATTTATTAATATATATATATATATAAACGCATATATATATGTACAAACACACACACACACATACATATACAAAGAAACTCACACATATATATATATATGTATATATCATCATCACCACCAATCACCATATATTTATATATGTATATATGTATGTATGGGAGTGTATGTATATACACACTCACAACCACACACAGACATATTATATATATATATATATATACATATATATATAGGAACGAGTAGGACCCCGACGGCTGAGCTCAAGCCGTTTAACGGCTAATTCTAGAATTAGCCGTCGAAACGGCTTGAGCTCAGCCGTCGGGGTCCTACTCGTTCCTATTACCCACTCTACTACCCTAAGTATTGAGTACTTTGGTGCGTTATGGTCCACCTGGTTCCTTACCACATTTCCTTCGTTATATATATATATATATATATATGCAATTCTCGCTAAATTTATATTTATATATATATATATATATATATATATATATATATATATATATATACGATATTAATAAATGGAAACTATATTTATAAAACCATATTTATTTCATTATACATATTTCAGGGATACCATATTAAATTATGGTATGCCTTCATCAGACAAAATACAATATATAACAGTTTTACAAATAGCTTTGACGTACCCTTTAAAATACAACCATTACTTTCGGAGGCTTGATCAATGTTTAATTTCTCATATTATATATCTATGTCCCATTCATGAATATTGATACTTATATTTTTATTATTCATTTCATATAAATTGTTAACTCAACTTAATATGACATGACGTAATGTTTTCATTGCACCCCCTCTCTCTATATAGTATTTCTCTCTCTTGAGTTTTTCTCTCTGTATGATGACTTTATATCTCTCTGTTGCTTTCCTTTGTTTTTCCTATTTCTTCCTTTTCTTTCTTTTTTATTTTTTTATTTTTATTTCCTCCTATCTTTATTTATCTCTTTCTTTTCTCCATACATTTCGCTCTCTCTCCGTTATTTATCTCTTTCTTTTCTCCATACATTTCGCTCTCTCTCCGTTATTTATCTCTTTCTTTTCTCCATACATTTCTCTCTCTCTCCGATATTTCTCCAGGTTTTTATTTCTATCTTTCTCTCTCTCCGTCTTTGTTCTTTTCTCTCTCTCCGTCTTTTTTCTTTTTCTTTTTCTTTATCTCCGTCTTTTTCTAACTGTGCTTAACACTATGACTTATTAAAACAATATAAACAATTCACTATCCAGACAGCCTCCGAAAGTAATGGTTGTATTTTAAAGGGTACGTCAAAGCTAATTGTAAAACTGTTATATATTGTATTTTGTCTGATGAAGGCATACCATAATTTAATATGGTATCCCTGAAATATGTATAATGAAATAAATATGGTTTTATAAATATAGTTTCCATGTATTAATATTGTATATCTACTCCAAAAACTTGTTGAGTGCTTTATATCAGTTATAAAAATATTTACTTGTATCCTAACAACTTTAAATAGAATTTTTGCATTTATATATATATATATATATATATATATATATATATATATATATATATATATATATATATAGTTGCCTGACCTAATATTTTTATCAGGTACTTTATACATTGAAATAATATAGCACTGTATTATTAACCATTATTTTCATCTGCCACATTGTCATAGTTTCTAATAATTCTGATAACAATTTTCTTTGACAATTCAGACAATAAATATTTTACACCAAAATAATGACGGCCTACTGATGTGTGTATGTGTGTTTGTGTGTATTTAAATATAGCCTTTGTGTCTTGGTTTTTAGACTAAGTACACCATAACCTCACATTTTGGAGATGGCTAAAAGTGTTTGCATAAGGAAGCACATAAGAAAATAAGAAAATAAAACTGCCTTAAAATGTCTCATCGAACCAGCATATGGCAGCCTGGAAATTTGGTTGTAAAATCGATGACATATAAATGTAAATATCATAGGTCTCCTTTAGCCATGAATGATCAAGATTTTGCACCTGTAAAGTTCTCTGCTGCGGCATAAGTCTGGACAGTGTGTGTTTGCAGAACACCAGCAGTCACACATGTATGTCAATCACCACCGTCAACGCCACCAACATTGTCTAAGTGAAAGGGCATGGCTGATACAACTTGGCACCAGTGACGTCGCAATTCATTTCTACACACTGACTGGTCTGGGATTCAAAGTCACAACCTTACGATTGTGAACTCAACACTAACCACTAAGTCATGTGCCTTCACATATACATATATATATATATCATCATGGTTTTTACATTGACTTTTCTATGCTGACATAGGTTAGACAAAATGTTTGGAAACCATATTTTACAGCCAGATGCTCTTACTGACCTTTTAGTCACTTGTTACAACATGCAAGGATATGGTGAACCTATTCTTAACTAGATATATAAAAAATGTAAATGTTTGAAAAACTGAGAAGGCAGCTTATCAGGGTAGTAATAAGTTACAGAATATGTATAAATATCAGGTATAATTCTAATGGGCAAGTTGTGGCTTCTGTATGAAAGCATTACTGTTGTTTGTCTAGGGATATGTGAGGAAGCCAGGGTAAATATCTATATATATAAAACTAAGGATGTCTGTCTGTGTGTGTGTGAGTTCGAACCACCCAACTGACTGTTTTCAAACTTTACACATGTAATACTTATGTTTCAGCGAGTGTTCGGAGCAAAGAAATTTCAAATTTTCAATGATATAGGGAAAGCATTAGGCGATTTAGCAATCTAGCTCTATCATTTTTAGTCTTTCTCTTTTTAGATAGATACATACATATAACCTCGCGCCCTTATAATATCTTTCTGTATGTCTGCTGTCTGCATTACGTCACTTCCCTGAGGATGTGTGTGTGTGTGTGTCTGAGTTTGAATCCCTAAAACTCGAGAAGTACCCAACCGATTTTTTTAAAACTTTACATTCAACGTTTTTTTATCTCCTAGGGCTCGCATTAGGTGAAAAACTGCGTTTTTGGAGATTTTTAGGTTTTTTTTTGAGGCGTTACGTCAGACCGATTTCCTCGATAATTGTAACTATGTATTAGTTAGTCTCTTCTTCATACCGTGAGCAAAGGAAATCCAACTTTCTTATGGCCTAGGTGAAAAACTTCATTTTTTCAGCTTCTGAGGGCTTCTTGGAGGCGTTACGTCTAGCCGATTTTCCCGAAATTTCAAGGCATATTATGCATATAAAAAAATTCATTTTCTTGATCCCCTAGGGTCCGCATTAGGTGAAAACCTGCATTTTTCCTGCTTCATCGAGGAAAATCTTAAAGATTATCCAGCCATCAGAGTATTCGGTTTATTTTCTTTACATATTGTCCAGGCATGCAGTTTTTCCACGATTAGGTCTGTTGGCGGACCGCGTTCCAAAGTACCTTATCCCGTGCAACGCCGGGTACCACTGCTAGTACAAAATAAAGCAAATCAAAAGAAAAAATGAATCATCAAATATAAAAAGAAAAGAGAAGAGGAGCACAGTATACAAAAAAAAAGTTTTAAAAAATCAAGTTTAGAAACAAAGCCTTAAGGACTTGAGAAATTAGTGAATAATGTGAAAACATGAAACAAAATGGACGTTCGTATGAAGCAAAAGTGATAGTGCCACTAGTAGTGGTCCAAGGGATTATGATAATGTTGGTAGAATGATGGTCATAATGGTAATTGGTGCAGAGTTAATGGCTATAATTATTAGAGATGTGATGACAGAAATATGAAGATGCTGATCTGAGTGCTGGGGAAAAAAAAAAAAAAAAAAAATAAGTTGAGAAAATAATGACCAAAGATATTTTAAAAAATAAAGAAAATATAGCAGCAGGAGCAACAGAAATAATTGCCAGAAGAGTACGGAAGAAGGAAACAGTAGAAGAAAGATTGTTATAAAGGCTGTATAAGAATATATAACATTATAACAGCAACACAGCAATGAGTTACGGCCCTATATGGTCTGAGTTCAAATCCTGCCGAGGTTAACTTTGCCTTTCATCCTTACGGCGTTGATAAAATAAAGTACCAGTAATACACTGGAATAATTGCTGGCCTTGTGCCAAAAGTAGAAACAATTATAACAGCAATACACAAATGAATAACTAAAGTAAAGAAAACTTAAGATAAAAAGCTGGCAATGATGGTGGTGGTGAATGGAATGATGATAATGATAATTGTCTCTACTTTAGGCACAAGGCCAGCAATTACCCAGCGCATTACTGGTACTTTATTTTATCGACCCCATAAGGATGAAAAGCAAAGTCTACCTCAGCAGGATTTGAACTCAGATCGTAAAGGGACGTAATTATGCTGGAAAGCATGGCGTCCGACCCTCTACTGATGCTGTCAATCCACCGACCTTAATGATGATTATGATAATGATGATGATGAAGGAGGTAAAATATACATATATATTATCTCATCATCATTATCATCATCATTTAATATCCATTCTGCACTTTAGCAAGAATTGTATGGCTCAGTCCTCTCAGATAGGCTAGGGGCCACATCTCACTTACATTCCAATACTCTCTCTCTTTCTCTCCAGAGTTAACTCGGTGCATTGTATCATGGCACTAGCGTTATGTATGTTGTCCTCACTTTGACACAACTAAAGAATCTTATTGACCCTTTGTTTGAATTGTTTGAATCTATAATTTTTTATTATTATGCACACTAAAAATGGTTGAATAATATCCAAGATATGGTTTTGTTGAATCAACTTTTAGGTCGATGTGCTTACTGCACATCCAAGTAATTGGTGTTTTTGAAATCAGTTGCTTACCATTAAATCTCAGAAGGGTCTATTTTGATGTTCTTCTGAAGGAATTTGGGTTGTTTATTGCCAAGGGAAAATAATATTTGTTTAGTATTGAAAAATATGATGGCGATGATATGAAGTTTCTCTGTGATGCACATGCTACAGTACTTTGATATTATCGTTAAATAGTGTAATGATTAAAATTCTCTTTCATCTATTGATCTTTAAATATATTTCAAATGTACTTCACATGAAAGTGATGGGATTAGCTGTTGTGCTGGTGCATGTCTTTTGAATGAGATTTCTGTTGTATTAGCACAGCATGCATTATATTTTTCTTTATGTTTGCTTTTAGAGGGAAAATCTCCATATATTGTAAATTTCATGTTGACTCATTTTTGCTCTTTGTTCATTTGCAATATTGTTTATTCATGTCTCTAAATGGCATATGAAATTATTTACATGGAATTGTAGTTCACAGTTCTTTTAGTAAAAGAATTGTTAGAATATATGGCCATTCAAACTATATTTTCAGATGAGAGAGAGAAAATATGTTGCAACACTTTTTATTTACCTCAATGATTTGATAGGAGTAGCAGAATCACTTGTAAATGTTAGGAAGTGAAACCTTCAGCCACAGAAGCTAGAATTCTTTATTATTTGATATACATTTTTGAGAAGATAGAAGAGTCCATAAAGATTTTTTAGATAATCCCCTGAAATACTGTGAATGGCAAACAATTGAGCATGCATTCCAGTATATAAGAAGCAGTTATAATAATCACAGTATTAAGAGGAATAATTTTGAGATTCATTCCAAAAAGGGGTGTACTTTATTGACATCTAATTAAACTTAGCAAGTAGTAAGGAAACTAAGGCAATTCCTGAATAGATTTAACTGAAATTGCATTAAAATATGAAACATGTTGTATTCAATGAAACGTCTAATTGTATGATAGATTTCTACAGAGGACTAGTTAAAGGATAATGCATTTATAAATATTTTAACTATCTTGGCTGATCAATAAAGAAAAGTTAATTGATTCTGATAGTTTTAGTAATGACAATTGAATCTAAAATGTCAATAACAATATCAATGACAATAATAGCAATGAGGAGAGAAAGTAATTAAAACTTGAATTTATACCTTTCATAATTCATTAGAATATACCAGCAAGGCTCATATAAAATCTAAAACTTTCAAATATATGGATGCAAGAAGATACTTCATATTATAAAATTGTCTAATAAATAAAATGCAATGCTACCACTGCAATTCTAAGCTTACCATTAACTATAAACTCTCATACTAATAGTGTCTATTTTTAATCAGTAATATCACTGTAGTTACATTTCAAATCTGCCATCGACATTAAATATGATTCTTTATTCTGAAACTGTGAATTGTCTTGTCAGACTCAAACTGCTCTATTTTACCAAAGGTTATAATTCATAAAATTATTATTGCAAATACTAATTATAGGTATAAATATCAGATTAGATACATAGAAACACTTATCTGAGGAAAATTATGAAGATACGAGACAGACAGTATTTTAAAATTACTAAATACAAATATTATACAAATAATAGCTACAATTCTACATCAAGAAAGTTGTTTAGATATAAATTTGGAAGCAGAGGCAACTGAGAGGTGTTCTAGCTAGATCCTGTAAACAACATCTCCATATGGTTTAAATAAACAACAAATCCCCAATTTCTGAATGGATAAATGTCGGCAGAAGGGTACACAGGAGTCATGACTTGGATTCGCCCTGATGCCCTTAGAGTGTAAGGGCAGAAATGCTTGAGGAAGGGGGTTCTTCTCTGAAGACCTTCTGCTGTGCAGCTCACCTGAGAGTTTCTTACCACTTTGGTTGTGAATATTGCATATATATTACTATAATGAATAACATATTAAAGAAAAGGAATGGACAACAATGTTTTGTTACTAATCTGACATCTTATATTGCAAGACTAACTGCCTTAACTTGTCGTAAAATAAGAACTGTAACTTGTTTGTGTGTTCAGGAAGCTTTTCAAGGCTTGCTGAACACATCAACTAAAACCACTTGGTGTAGTGGTTGGGATTTTAAATATCTCCTTGACTCTCTCTCTCTTTATATATATATATATTTAGGTTTGTTGGTTCACCACTGGATAGAACTGGTCATTCCGTATGGTCAACCTCGATGTAATATTAGGGAGAGCACTCGACCTAATGCAACTCACCCGTCTTCGTTTGTGTTGTTAGTGGTGCGAGTACGGAGTTAATTATTATAAAATAACAGGAGGCTGAACTGGTGTAGGGCGGCTGACCGGCCTAAAAGTTGCTAAATGTTCGGCCGCCCTCCTGTCTCTGCTTTTCAGCCCCATGGATTTTGTCTATTATATTGCTTTGTTAAATTTTGAATACCTGATGATGTCACTGGATTCATACTGAACCTGGTCAGTGTAATGATCATAGTATAATAAACCTTTTAAGGAATTACACCAGTCCAGCCTCCTGTTATTTTATTATATGTATAAATATATATATATATTTATATAAAATACTTGAACTTTTTTTGTTTAATATAAGGAACTGTTTCATTGTTTTATTCATTATTTTTTAAATATTTTATCTTGACTCTGTTTTCCGTTTATCTTTCACCGAAAGTGATTTTTCATTGCATCTCTTCTTTCCATGATATCCGGATTACATTGAGTTCTTCATACGGATTGGACACTACCGTAAACTCTTGGTAGATTTATCTACATATATATTTATATATATATATATAGGAACCTAACCCATGCTAGCATGGAAGATAGACAACAATCGGTGATGATGATATACAATTATTATATATATATATGATTATTAAGATTTCTACAACACCACTGTACAAGGTAAATACATTTTGTTATCTTTGAGGACCAACTTGTTCAATCTGTGCTGAGGAAAATGAACCAGAAAATGTTTACTTAAAAAGGAAAATAGAGAAAAGACATAAGAGCCCCAAATCAACTGATTTCAGTTGCTCTACACCTTAGATATTTCTACCTACCTATTACTATTACTACTATATATATATATATATCTTATTTCTCATTCTTTCTTCTGATAAAGGACTAACGTCCAAAATATTAAGACCCTCTTCCTGCGTTAACCTAATATATGCCTTCCATGTACCAATTGTGTTGTTATTTCTGTTTACCTTTTACATACATTTATATTCATATATATATATATACATATACAACCAGTACTAGCAGTGCAACTTATGCTGGTCCAGGCCTGAGGAGAGGTGTGAGAGATGCCATGCTGAGAATGACCCATCTCACCCATGCAAGCGGGGAAATATGGATGTAAAATGGTGATATCATCATCATATATATAAAACATCTAATGAAGAACAATAATCATTTTTATGTTGAATTTGACACCCTGGCATGGGTTGGACAGGACCTTTTGAGACAGTGTTTTGCAGGTAGGTCTCCTTCCACACATTAACACTATTACTGACTTATTACTACATGTTGGGAGTTGGTGTACCTATTCTAAACTGGATATGCACTCATGAGATGCATAGAAAATATATTGGGTACATTTGATAGAAAGTCATTCACAGATGGACAAATATGTAGTGAGACATGTGTAGAGTCAACAAAAATCAATGAGTAACCAGTTGTGTGTGTCAGACACAGTAGTAGAAAAACATCTTATGTCAAACTACTTTTAGATGGTAATTACACAGAAAGAAGAACATAGCAACTTCTTATAATGGCAACATCTATCATTACTGATTTGAAACAATATTGGAAATGTCTTTCAATTTGTAGCTACAGTGTATTGTAAATCTTGTTTATAAAATTATACCTTTTCAATAAAGAAAAAAATTGACACCAATTTATATTTTCTTTAGAAAAATATCTTCCCTTTCCTACCATTTTATATAATTTCACATTTCTTTAGGCCTGTGAATTGAGTGCTTCTTTACAATAAGGTGCTATAATAAATACCTTAAATTTTTTCCAGTTTTTTAAGTTATACATTTTAAAAACCTTTTTTTAATTTTTTGTAGTGCAGATCTGACTGCAGTTTATTTTACTGTTAGACCCTTCTGGGAGTGATAAAAATAATTACCAATAACATATGAGTTAATTTGAATGAAGTCATACATCCCTTTGCTATGAATGCTTGCTTTGTATCTAGTAAAAAAAAAATCAATATATATTCATATTGTCCTCCAGGTGTTTTATTTGATAAATAAATCACTAATGGAAATTACACTGAACAGGCATCTCTATGAACAATTAGTAAAAGTTAGTGTTACCATATTCAATGCAAGGAACTTTGAAAAGATATTTAAATATTATTATGTTGTAAGGAAAAAAACGTTAACCCAATGACTTATATCATTTTAACATTTTGGCAGAGGAGATAACTCCGATAACACATCTACTATTTATGATGATGATGATCAGGAGGCAGAAGTGGAGGAATAGTTTAAAATATTACACATTACATTATTACTTAACCCTCTTGATACCAACCTGCCCAAAATGGCCTCTTGTTCTATGAAACAAATCCACCCACTTTAAATTATTTCTATTAAAATCTTTCAACATAATTTTATATAAGAGCTATATATTGAGTTACTATATTAGTAATGAAATAATTTGTAATTTAAAAAATCCCTTAAAATCCTTCATTAAGTAATTAAAATATGTTCGCAAAATGGTTGGTCATAAACACATCATTTCATAAACAAGTACATTGAAATATGTGCTTTTTGAGGAGATCTAGTTAGACAGAAACATATCTGATGTTGTCTTTCATAATTGCCAAAACTGATATGTACAATCACTGGTTAACGATGCCTTTATCTCACTGCCTATTGTTAATTAAATTTCAGGTGATCATTACCATGACTTTCATAAAAAAATGTTCACACTCAGAGTTGCTGAAGCATGGAATAAACTACCTGCATCAATTGTTAGCTGTCAGATCACTGCATCTGTCAAAATTTCCATGATTCCCGAAATTCACCATCACTACTCCTTATATTCCTCTCAATTCACAAACATGTATGTGTGGTGTGTATATCATGGCTCATACACTGTTCACTTTCCTGACACTTGTACATTATTCTATGTACTATACATCAACTTTTGATGAGTTGTAGTGCACCTGAGCACTGTGCACAATTATTTTCATTATTATCATTATTATTATCAGTTCAGATGTACTGTATCCAAGGTTCTGTTGCGTATTTCTGTGTTTAGTTGATTATAAAATTGCTAGTACATATTTCATGCTGATTATTATTTTATTGAGCCCTCTTTGTACGTACTAAGAAAAAATGAAAGAATACGAATAAAATATTGTTTATTTGTGTAAACATAAGAAAAAAAAATGAAGGAATACAAATAAAATATTGTTTATTTGTGTAAACATAAGAAAAAAATGAAGGAATACAAATAAAATATTGTTTATTTGTGTAAACATAAGAAAAAAATGAAGGAATATGAATAAAATATTGTTTACTTGTGTAAACATAAGCACAGGCATAGTCTTAGAGACAGACACACATGAAATGTATACATATTTCCAGTTAATCTCAGGTCCCAATTAATAGGGATGGGTGGAATAAGTAGAGTGGGGAAATCAGTAATTTTCTAGGATGTTTCTGTTGATTTTTTTTTTTAGAAACCAGAATTAGTTGCTTAATTTATACATTGAGACCCCAACCCATCTTATTTATTTCATAACATATGGGATTTCTAGTAATGTACTTTTTTTGTCTTCTATAATGCTTTTGATTTATACAGAAAATTGTCACAGGAATGCTACCACTTAAAATAATATTTTGCCAGAGATAGATTAACAAAATGTAATGTGGGGGGGGGGGGTATATGAAAACTTAATAGGCAAAATGGGGGGGGGGGATTATTCAAGACCTGTGAGTACAAGACATTGCCTAGTGATAGTCTGGGCACACAAGTGTTTGATACTGTAATTTCATAACATGTGATGATATAGACATATTTCCTTTAGAGATTGGAGTTTTTATAATAACCAGTTGTGTCCTCAACATGTTTATCTTTGTTGCTACAATTTTATAATAATCATTGCTCAAACTGTAAAGTGCTTGTGATGGTGACACAACAAAAAGCACCCAGTCCACACTGTAAAGAGGTTGTGTGGGTGACATGACAAAAAGCACTCAGCCCACACTGTAAAGTTGTGTGGGTGACATGACAATAATCACCCAGTCCACACTGTAAAGTGGTTGTGTGGGTGACATGACAAAAAGCACCCCGTGCTCACTTTAAATGTGGATGGCATTAGGAAGGGCATCCAGCCATAGAAACCAAGCCAAAATTGGTTCTGTATGAACAAGACATGGTCATCTGACCTCAACTTGTCTCAAATAGGACAACCCGTCTAACCCATGCTAGCATGGAAAGGGACGTTAAACAGTGATGAGAATGTTAATCAATGCTAGTCTGGAGTTTTTTGAGACTTCAAATTCATGATAAGCAGTGGTGGACAAGATACTTCACCTTTGTTGTGACAATTTTATAATGACAAATGGTCATCTGTATATTCTGCTATTTAAACCTGCAATGACTATTGGGGTTTTATACCATGTTTATGCTTCTTAACTGACAGAAATCTGCTGAGGATTAACGGAGGCTGCCAGTAAGGTAGATGTCAACTGAAAGAACAGAATGATACGTTTTTGGAAGATGTTTTTTTTCAACTGTGCTGCTCTCAATATTGATGCTAGAATCACTAGAAAACTGGAAGCAATCTAGTAAAAATCATGGGGAATATTGTTTTAATTGATCACAACTATTGGAATAAATGGCATTATGGATCCACTTCCTGGAGCTCGATAATCTTAGAAGAATATAGATATTAAAATTCAGCATCTAATGCTATACTCAGACTTGATGCAGCTTTACATTGTCAAAAATATCATCACAGCTTTTCTACAAGACATGTCATAGTCTAATGTTCAAGAGATCACAAATATTCAACATTCGCCAAGAAACATAACTTCTATGAATATGAACGAAAGAGAGAGCCTCTTCATTGTAATTTATAGACATATGTAAAACAATAAACAGGCAGTCTCAAAAAACATGTCCAGAGTGATTTTTTCACTATTCTCTGGGGAAACATCTCTATTCTGTCCACCAGGGCTGCTGGGGTAACTGTTGCATGGGTCCTCATTTGCTTATAATAGTGAGAGATGGGGAAAGATGGAGGCTGTAACAGTAGGTGTTTGGTTCCATTGGGTTTGGACCTAATATATACATGAATATATTTATTTACCACACCACATTAATACTAAATATTGTTTCTACTTTTGGCACGAGACCAGCAATTACCCAGTGCATTACTGGTACTTTTTTTTATCGACCCCGAAAGGATGAAAGGCAAAGTTAACCTCGACGGGATTTGAACTCAGACCGTAAAGGGACATTAATACTAAATATACTTCATTTTATGTAAGACCCTTTGTTAAATTTCCCTCAAATCACAACCTTGAACATAAAGGACACATGGAATGATATAGTCATAAATATAAAAGAAATATGTGTTGGTCATGACTGGACTGCATTTGAGCCTTGCTATGTTGGATCAGGGTTGATTTTGGTATTGGCCACACCAAATTTGTTCAGCAAATATAAAAAGATTGCAAAACATCATTGTAGTTGCTAAATGTTTATATTCTGTTTCTTTAGAGTGTGTTTTCTGAACATCTGATTGCATGTTTACATGTCTATCAATAAATCTGTCATCATCACTGATTTAACGTCAATTTTTCTATGCTAGCATGGGTTAGACAAGTCCTGTTGTGGGCAATACTAAGTCAGGTGACGATGTCTTGCTCATACAGAACTGATTTTGGCTTGGTTTCTACAGCTGGATGCCCTTCCTGACACCAACCATATTTACAGTGAGTACTGGGTGCTTTTTGTCATGACACGTACACAACCACTTTACAGTGTCGACTGGGAGCTTTTTGTCATGACACCTACACAACCACTTTACAGCATTGGTAATAATGTATACAATTACTTGGGAGTATGTAACATGTGGTAAATATATACACCAGGTCCAAACACAATGGAACCAAACTCTGAATGCTTCTGTCTCTTCTGCTCTCCCCATCTCACACTATTATGAGCAAATGGGGCCCCATGCATTGGCTGTCCCATGGCCCCTGGAGGATGGTGAAGGAGACACATTGGAAAAGCCATTCCAGTTTGTGTGGTTCACACATGCTGGTAGCCAACTCTGTGCAAATCGTAGTGAGTAGGAAGGTGGTCCTAGGGCCATGGACACCAGAAGTCTCCACCTCTGATTAAAACACTTTGATATTTTCAACCACCCTCAATTTCAACCACCCTCAATTTCTCTACTTATTTAATAAAGGTAGATGCTATAACTAAACTATAAATAAATAGATTGCTCACAACAACTTTCATGTCTTTGAAGCCCTCTTAAAGGGAAAAAAGATCCTCTGTGGTACCATAGACTTAGAGGCGTGTTAATTCCTCTTTGTTCTATTTGAATACTTAGATATTGTGATTATCATCATTGTTAACTGTAATTATCCTCCATATGAAGTCATATTATTGGGAGGATATGAAAGAGAAATTCTTAGTGATGAAGATCCACTGGCTAAGGAAATACGTGCCTACTGTTAAATATATAATTTAGATACAATTATTATATTTAGAGTTAATAAATGATATCTCCTTTTTCAGATTTGTCATGAGTATTTTCCATGGGGAAAAGGTATAAAGTTTAGATCAATTCCAAATATTATGGTTTATTGAACATATTGATTGGTTTTGTCATATCCAGATGAAAATACACTCCCAACTCAGATTCTAATACAAATAGAGATGTCCAGTAGTGTAAAAATTCAGGGCTGACCCCACCCACCTTCCTAAATGAAATTCAAAAATGAGGGTAAACATAACGAGGAAATTCAACATCACTCTCACAACAGCTAAGGATGAACCTTGGAGATATTTTAGTTGGACAGTCATTCAGTCATCATTATCATCCTCACAGTATAACGTATATTTCTCCATTCTAGCATGGGTTAGGTGAGTTGTCCTGTTGTGAGAAATGACAGGTCAGGTGACAATGTTTTGTTCATTCAGAACTGATTTTGGCTTGGTTTCTACAGCTGGATGCCCTTTCTAACACCAACCACATTTACAGTGAGTACTGGGTGCTTCTTGTCATGACAACTACATGAACACTTCACGGTGTGGACTGGGTTCTATTTGTCGTGTTACCATCTGACCACTTTACAGTGTGGCTAGGTGTTGTTTGTCATGACACCTACACGACCACCTCATAGTGTGTACTGGGTGCTGTTTGTCATGACACCTACATGACTACTTTACAGTAAGGACTGGGTGTTTTTGTCATGACACCTACACAAACATTTTACAGTGCGTACTGAGTGCTGTTTGTCATGACACCTTCATGACCACTTTGCAGTGTGGCTGGGGGCTGTTTGTCATGACACCTACACAACCACTGTACAGTGTGGACTGGGTGCTTTTTGTCAGACTGCTTTTGGTGAGTGAAAATGTTGAAACGTTTCTCATTGAAAATTAGCTGAGATATTTGAAGTATGAAAATGCTGGCTTCAATTGGGATCTCATTTTTGTGAATTAGAATCCTATCAGGGATGATATTACCTTTATTGCTAAAATAAACAGCTGTAAAATGATATCAGTAAATTCAATTAATGACAATCATCCCACTCCTTACAAGGAAAGCCATATGACTAAGCAAACAAAATGATTTCTTTAACTGACAGCAGATTCCACATCAATTTCATGCTTGAATAGTAAACAATATGAAGGACATACAACTATTGAAATAATTAATTAAGCAAAAAAAAAAAAAGAAAGTAAGGAATTAGGCTGGAAAAGGAAACTGTCAGAAACTATACAGAAACCAGCCCAATATTACATAGACTGTCAAATGTTAGGTTCAACAGCAACCTGTTTCACAATTGTGTATAAAGGAGAAAATGAAGCAACCATGTTTCATTGGATGTACAATGTAAACGTGAGAGACAGGCAGAGCTTGAATGAGCTGAGAGAGAAGTTGGGTTTATGGGGAATCCAAGACAGTGTGCAGGAGAGGAGTCTGTGCTGGTATGGACATGTGATGTACATGGACAATGACCAATGGATGAATAAATGCCAGGAAATCCCAGTAGAAGGAAGCCAGCCTTAAAAGTGGATGACCAAGAAAGACCTGGGCAGAGGTTGTAATAGCTGACCTCAAATTACTAAGTCTTGCTGAGGAGATGACAAAGGAACATGACAAGTGGAGAGATGTTGTACTGAGAAGGATCTGTCCAACCCGTGCAAGCATGGAAAAACAGGCATAAAAACGATGATGATGATGAGAAAACTAAAGTGGGAAAATAGAATATTCAAATTCTTTCCAAAACAAAATACAATATGGTTGAATGAATAATTCACTGGCTGGAAAATAAGGAAAAATGAAGTGTGATTATAAGATGCTAAAAGAAAACAATTTGAAAGAAAAATATATTAAGCCAGCTAATATATAATGTTCCAGAAATCTATATACTACAGAAGTTTTCTTGTTTCACCTATATGTGAAGGGGTATGTAAATAAATATAGCTTCGCTTTATTGAGGCAATTTAATTATTAATTTGGCATAAGTCTCCATGTCAGTTTCATTATTATTAAGAAATTACCTGATCATGTCAAAATGAAATTTGTTAATATAAATAGATTTAAAGTTAATGTCTGTCTTGGTTCTAAAGGCTAATCTTTCCAGAGATTATTATGGTGTCATAAGTATAAGACTTCCCATTACATAAAACAGCAGTCTGTCTTTAGGCACTGTTCATATTCTTTTTCAGTTATCATCATTATTATCATCATTATTATCATCATCACCATCATAGTTTTAACAACTGCTTTCTTTGCTAGCATGTGTTGGACAGGCCTACATAGCCCAAGTGAGAACTGAAACAGAGCTACTGACCTCTCAGACAAGCTAAGGTTCTGTTATCTAGCTTAAATATACTCTCACATTCTACTGGGAGCACAGGAGAGATTGTTATGTCTTTGACAAAACTGAAGGGTCCCCCCAATCATTGGATTGACAAACTTTCAACAGCTGGAATAATGTGAAAAATGTTGCAATATTTAAGGAGATAATGCTCCACCCTGTATAAGAATTGTCCCCATAATTGTGAACCTTACACCCTAACCAAAAAGAGGAACAAAGAATATTCTAGGATCTTACTCAGAGATGCATTTATCCCATTAGTATAACACCAGGTAATGGCTGTGGATTACAGATTCATTATAACATTGGACATTTGTTTTGGTTCAACATTCTGAGTTCATTTCCTACCAAGGTCAACTTTGGATTTCCTCATAAGTTCCATAAACTACTGGTCAAGATCTAGAGTCAATATAATCTACTTTCTCTTTCCAACCAAACTACTGGCATGTGCCAAAATTAGATACTAGACATGTAAAGATGTCTATTTATTGGACACTTTTTAGAGGGAAAATGGAAGAGAAAGACCCAAGAAGAGCTGGCACAAAATATTTCAGGAGGAACTAGAGTGAATGTATAAATATTAGTACCATGCTTTCTGATGCACTCACTAGCTCAGGTGGCTCTAAGTAAATTTAAATTAATGACTACATTATTGATTATTCCTTTGATTTCATAAAATGATATGTATTTTTCATGATAAAATATCACATGAAAAAGTAAAGAGACAGAAATTCCATTTACCAATGATTTTATGTTTCATTTCCTCTGTTAGTAAGGGTTAAATTGAGCTTTTGATGCAGTGTTTTATGGTCAGATGTTCATGTTGATGCTAACATTTTTAGTCACTTCTCGCAAGATTAGTGCCTCACATGATGTGTATGTGTTTCTGTACATGTGTCCATGTGTGTATGTCTGAGTGTGTGTCTGTGTGTATATCTGTGTGTGTGTGTGTGTGTGTGTGTGTGTGTATGTATGTATGATTGTCTGTGTCTCTGTACATACAGGACAATGGTGGTTAGTTAAAAGGTTTGTTTCCCAATTATGAGGTCCCAAGTTCAGCTGTACTGCATGATATCTTGGGCAAGCATTTTTAACATAACTTAACACAGACATAAATCTGGTGAATAAAATTGATTATTTGGAATTTATTTGGAATCACATAAGATGAGATGCACATGTAATTCAAAGAGCTAGCCTTGTCATACACTGTTATATTGATTCCATGTAAGAGTTACATGTCTCTCTGAAATAATTGGCAACTTTACATACACATTCCATAGTAAGTCAGAATTTAAAATAACAGTTATACATACGTATGTAGCTGATGGCTGAAAGGGTAGAGTTCAAATATTCATTTCATTATGACTAAATAATGAGTCTTCTTATTCTGGAGTTTTACCTGCTTATCGCAAGATCATCAGACAAGAATGTCTTATTTAGACTTAATAAAATGAATATATATATATTCAAGTGGGACAACCCGTCTAACCCATGCTAGCATGAAAAATAGATGTTAAACGGTGATGATGATATAGATTATATGCATACCTATATATGCGTGCACACACACACAAATATGTGTCTGTATGTGTATATACACATATACATATATCTTACCCTAAAATTATAAGTATCAATACCTTCATTTAAAATATGAAAGATTTTCAATTCTATTATAAAAGGATATATATATAAATATATATTATCATCCTTACTGTACAATGTCTTATTTTCATACTTGTGTGAGTTAGACAGGCTGTCATATAAGACCAGGCAGGCAGGTGACCAAGTGTTGCTCATATTATAGTTTGGGCTTTTTTTTCTATCGTTTGATGCTCTGCCTAGTACCACCTATTGTACAGGATGGTCTGGGTGTCTTGTAAAAGAGCAAGCATATTTAAGGGAGACGCACAATCCCTGCCTGTCTGGGAAGTCAGTGACTCCAATTCAATGCAGACTTCATCTATGCACTAACTAGCAGGGAAGGTGGGCATTAAAAGATCATGATGACATATATATATCATCATCATCATTTTACGTTCACTTTTCCCTGCTTGCAAGGGTGGGACCATATATATATATATATATATATATATATATATATATATATATATATATATGTGTCATCTTATTAAGGCTAAATAATGAGTATTGTTACTGTGATAAACAGGTAAAACTCCTGCTTAACAAGACTCACTATTTGGCCTAAACAAAATGAATATTGAAACTCTACTCAGGTATTGAGTACGCCTTTCTTTCAGCCCGTAATCACACACATATATATGTATGTGTTTGTGCATATATAATCTCATATAAATGCTTGAAGAAAGGTCACTGATTTGATGCATCTCATATTCTGGTTGTACGGTCAAATTTGGGCCTTGAAACCTTGAGTAGCGCCTTTGTTCTGTGTGTGTACATCATCATCTTCATCACCATTTTACGTCTGCTTTTCCCTGCTTGCAAGGATGAGACGGGCCCTATTCAGCACAGCATCTCTCCACTTGTCACGGTCCTTCGTCATCTCCACTGTGAGATTCAGTGATCTGAGGTCCTGCTGTCACCACCTCCGCCCATGTTTTTCGTGGTCTTCCTCTACTGTGTCTTCCTCCTACTGGGATTTCTTGGCACTTCTTTATCCAGCGGTCAGTACATGTACATAAATATTATAATATATATAACACATTATTTTAGTTTGATGTATTCAGTGCATAATACAGTATATCTGTATTATATTGATATAGGACAATTTCTACAGTCTTTCAAGTTATAGTGTACACACTTGGTGTAAAACTATTAATCTCAGAGCTGTAATTTTCACTTCAATAGGATTTAAATATTGTATCATGATGGAAGAAATTAATCTGCTTTTGTTTAGTGTCCTTAAACAGTGCAGGGTGTGTTTGTGTCTTTGTTAAGTTGTGTATGTGTTATATTGTGTGTGTTTTATGTTGTGTGTTACGTTGTTTGTATATATGTTAAGTGAGTTAGGTTGTGTGCATGTGTTAGGTTGTGTCTGTATGTGTATTTTAAGTAGTGTGTGTGTTAGGTTGTCCATGTATCATGTTGCATGTGTGTGTCATATTTCCTGTGTCTCGTGTTCCCTATGTGTTTGAATCTATGTCATCCGAGGTTTTAAAATGATAAATATATGTTTGTCCACAGGGTCACTCAGTTCTTGAGGGACATTTGCATGAATTTAGTTTAAAATGCATAAGTCATGAGAGAAAAGGTTAATTTGAGACAAAAGTTGGCATGAATAATCTTGACTCTTCCTGACGCATATACTTAATCCAATGAATTTCATTTATTTTGTACATCGTACTAGTTATGGCAAATGTCAGAGATTTTATAGTGCTATGGGGGCATCAATTGACTTGGCTTTTGGCTGTGCTCCATATGCAGTATTCCAATGGATTGAGGTCTGGAGAGCTAGCAGGCCATATGATTGAGGAGATTGTAACACATCAATTCTTTGTTATCTTTATTTTATGATATGGCACAGAATCTTGTTGGTAAGTATATGGTTTTTCTTTGCTTATGTTCATTATCCAAGGTTTCTCAACCTTCTTCAATATCTCCTTAGTCTACAGCACTGGTAAATTTAAGATCTGGGGAAAGAAGTGAGGAGGCTTGATATATTGCTTCATCATCATCACCGTTTTACGTCCGTTCTTCCACGCTAGCATGGGTTAGACGCGTTGTCCTGTTGTGCACAGTGTCCGGTCAGCTGACCTTGTCTTCCTCATACAGGAACTGATTCTGGCTTGATTTCTTCAGCTGGATGCCCTTCCTAAAACCAACCTCATTTACAGTGAGTGGTGGGTGCTTTTTTCTGTGGCCCCTACAGTGTGGGCTGGGTGCTTTTTGCCGTGGCACCTCCACAACAACTCCCAGAAACATTAGAGTTGCCAGAAACATTGTGTGCATGACCATTGAAATTTGTTGAGGTTCCCTGCTCTCCATTTGGTCCTGATCAAAATTGTTCTCATCAGAGAAAAACCAAAGCATTACAGGCTCTTGACATTTCAACTTGCTCCACTAGATCTTTACACAAACCAGAGATATATCTGTTGTCATTGTAGACATGAATTGGCCTTTACACACCACATATGACTTGTATCAATGATCTTCATGCACAATTCTTCCAATAAATTGAGCTCCGTATCAATAGCTCTAATTGACGTTTCGGGGTTCTTATTCCTTATCATCATCATTTTACGTCCGCTTTTCTCTGCTTGCAAGGGCGGGATGGGTCCTATTCAGCACATCATCTCTCCACTTGTCATGGTCCTTCGTCATCTCCTCCGTGAGCTTCAGCGATCTGAGGTCTGCTCTCATCACATCCGCCCATGTTTTTCGTGGTCTTTCTCTACTGCGTCTTCCTTCTACTGGGATTTCTTGGCACTTCTTGTTTTCTATAACATTTGCACATACAGTTTTGAATATTCTTATGGTATTAGGACCCTTAGCAGACCTTTTAAATTTTGCTTCTGCTGTAGAATCCCCATCAGCATCTTTCTGATCTTTGCAAACCTTCTACAAAAAATGACTGTGCAACAGTCAGGGATTGAGCAATCTTTAAAACACTACGCTCTGCCATTAAGGCAATGAGTACAGTGTGCTTTTTCATTTGTTGAGTTAGCATGATGTCTGCGATAATATATCTGAAAAGAAATGAAAATCAGAAAAAGGTAGAACTATTAAAGCTTACCATTATAGAACCAAGGAACTTGCAGATGGTTTGGTATTAAACATGTTAAATTTTTGGTGAAATTATCTAAGGTCTCATCACATTAAACAATTGGATTTGCAGTGGATTGTGTGAAGAAAACCCATTAGTGATCAAGTTTTAATAGAGAAAATGTTGATGAACATCAATTTGGTACATTAGTGTTAGACTTAGACCAGGTTAAGACAAGTAGATTACATTTGTCATCCAACTGTTATCACTAAAACTCCAATTTACAGTGTGTGCTAGCTGCTTTTTTCGTGTTACCATGTATATGTGTGTGTGTGTATATATATATATGTATATATATATATATGTATATATATATGTATGCTTTATTGAAGTATTTAAGACTATTCAACAGAATTTGTAATATAAACGGCTTGTCTCCCCACAGCCCCGGCTGTGTGCTTTTTATTGTGACACATACATGACCACGTACAATGTGGACTTGGCACTTATGTATATATATGGTGTTAGGAAGGGCATCCAGCTGTAGAAAACCCGCCAGACAGTCCTATGCAAGCAAGACAATCACTCTTGCCTCAAGTGGGAAAACCCCCGTCCAAACCCATGCAAGCGTGGAACACGGACGTTAAACGTTGATGATGATGATGATGATGATATATTTAATATAGAAATGTATAAATACCACCATCTTACATTGACAGTTGGCTTACCTGATGGTTTCCTCCAAATGAAACATTTCTAGTCCTGTAGGAGCCATTTCTATATTAAATATTTATACTCTATGTATTGAGTACCTTACTTACTGTGGTTACTCCCGATTGAACCTGGGATAATCATATATGTATATATATATATATATTATGGGCTCCTCCCCATTTTCTGCCTATTATAATTTTCCTCACAATGCATTGGTCAGTTCAAGACTATAGTAAAAGACTTGTCAATGATATGATGCAGTAGGAGTGAACATGAAACTGCGTGATTACAACATGTACCTCGTAAATAAGTCATGTCTATGCACACATACACACACACATATATATATACAATAGAAAAAAAATATATGTATATGCATGTATCATCATCATCATCATCATCATCAACGTTTAACGTCCGTGTTCCACGCTTGCATGGGTTTGGACGGGGGTAGTCCCACTTGAGGCAAGAGTGATTGTCTTGCTCGCATAGGACTGTCTGGCAGGTTTTCTACAGTTGGATGCCCTTCCTAACACCAACCACATTTACAGTGTGGGTCTGGGAGGTTTTTACCGTGTTGCCTACACGGCCACATTACAGCGTGGACTGTGTGTTTTTTTGTCGTGACACCTACACGATCTCATTTGTTTCGGCCTCGATGGCGCGGCACCAACATAACTTTACATAGAACGGGGTGGTGTGGATCGGGTGGGGGTGGTGGTGGTGGGACGGGGTGTATTTTGTTAGAGATGCCTACTGGCTGGAGTAGGTTTTACTATATATTTAGGTAAGGCGGGTCTTCTCTGTTACTGAGTACCGCCAAAGGTCTCGGTCCAGTGACATTGTCTTGGAGAGGTGTAAGTGTGTGACGTCGGAGTTTATCAGCTCGTCCCAGGTTTTTCTAGGTCTGCCTATTCCGTGACTACCGTCTATCTTTATTGCCCTGCACTTTGTTATACAGCTATCGACTTTCATGCGCATCACATGTCCATACCAACGTAGCCTTCTCTCGAGTAAACAACATCTGATCCCTCTTATCTCTAATTTTTTCCTTAGTTCGTTTATGCTTTGCCGTTCACGTATATTACTGTTACACATCCAGCGGAGCATGCAAGCTTCGTTCCTCTCTAGTCTGCGTATATCCTCTGCACACAATGCCCAGGTCTCACTGCCATGCAGCATTGCTGTTCGTATGCAGGCATCGTACAACCTGCCTTTCATTTTTAGGGAGAACCCTTTAGCAGCTAATATATATATATATATGGATGTATATATATATATATATATATATATGGATGTATATATATATGGATGTATATATATATCTATATATATATATAAAATTTCAGGTTATCAATAATGTAGTGATAATATATCGTTACGTTAGAGATGAACAGCGTACGTGCAGGTTTGCTCAACGAGTATAAATTATATTCCGGAGAAATGTAGAAAGGATGAATATAAAATGAAAGTGCTTTTGTTAAAAAAGGAATTTATTAGGTATTGACATATGTTTCTGTAACAGACCGAATACCTATGTATCGCTGCTTGCGTAATCATATAATGTTAGCAAGTATTCGAAAGCAAATGTATAATCAGTTGTCACTTCTTCAGAGATTTTGGATAAACTGGATAAAATCAGAAAAATTGAAGTATTTATATTAGTAAAAGAGGAAGGAACAGAGGGGATAGAATATGACAGATGGTAAAATAATTTACTGTTAAACAAGTATATAATGGGTTTTTAATGAGAATACCATGAGTAAATCTAAATAAGAATTTTGGGAGTGCCAATTTTAATCTCTACTTGACCAACTGGACAGTGGACAGGGCTGGTCATTTGGTGCAGTAGTATTAATTATAAAGTGTCAATTGGGGAAGGGGGAGATTTCGATTGCTACTAAATAACATCAATGCTAGTATCCAGCTGGTATATGCACTAGGGAATTGAATCAAGAAATCAGAAATCTCATTTTATCTCTAGCAGTTTGTATTAAAAGGTAAATAATAGAAGAGTTGATAGAATTAAGACTAATAAAGAATGTTCATATCTATTTTGACAATCAAACGGGGATGGAGACAGGCGTTCAATCCTGGTAGTATTTATAATATGAAAATGTAGATTTTAAGCGATGGTTACAGTATAACGATCGCTCTATTCTGTTACTTAATAAAATGTTTTTGGATTTCATAATACAAAATAATTCTACATTACATAATTTACAAAATTCCTGTCCATTGGACTATGGGGGGGCAGACGCTATTATATCCCATTTTAGGTGAAATTGTGGGTTATTTTCACGCAGCTGCCAAGCATTGTCTGCGAGTGTTGTTACATAACGCTGGTGTTCATGTTTTATCGAATAACGATGTCTATAAAGGCGTGATTATATGGATGTATATATATATGGATGTATATATATATATACATATATATATGGATGTATATATATATATATATATATATATGTATGTATATATATATATGTATGTATATATATATATGTATACATATATATATATGTATGTATATATATATATGTATGTATATATATGTATACATACATGTATGTATATATATATATGTATGTATATATATCATCATCATCATCATCATCATCAACGTTTAACGTCCGTGTTCCACGCTTGCATGGGTTTGGACGGGGGTAGTCCCACTTGAGGCAAGAGTGATTGTCTTGCTCGCATAGGACTGTCTGGCAGGTTTTCTACAGTTGGATGCCCTTCCTAACACCAACCACATTTACAGTGTGGGTCTGGGAGGTTTTTACCGTGTTGCCTACACGGCCACATTACAGCGTGGACTGTGTGTTTTTTTGTCGTGACACCTACACGATCTCATTTGTTTCGGCCTCGATGGCGCGGCACCAACATAACTTTACATAGGACGGGGTGGTGTGGATGGGTGGGGGTGGTGGCGGGACGGGGTGTATTTTGTTAGAGATGCCTACTGGCAAGGCGGGTCTTCTCTGTTACTGAGTACCGCCAAAGGTCTCGGTCCAGTGACATTGTCTTGGAGAGGTGTAAGTGTGTGAGGTCGGAGTTTATCAGCTCGTCCCAGGTTTTTCTAGGTCTGCCTATTCCGTGGCTACCGTCTATCTTTATTGCCCTGCACTTTGTTATACAGCTATCGTCTTTCATGCGCATCACGTGTCCATACCAACGTAGCCTTCTCTCGAGTAAACAACATCTGATCCCTCTTATCTCTAATTTTTTCCTTAGTTCGTTTATGCTTTGCCGTTCACGTATATTACTGTTACACATCCAGCGGAGCATGCAAGCTTCGTTCCTCTCTAGTCTGCGTATATCCTCTGCACACAATGCCCAGGTCTCACTGCCATGCAACATTGCTGTTCGTATGCAGGCATCGTACAACCTGCCTTTCATTTTTAGGGAGAACCCTTTAGCAGCTAATAGTGGTATAAGTTCTCTGAACTTTTTCCAACCAGTTCTGACTCTAGCTACAGTACTTTCAGAGCACCCTCCCCCACTGCTGATTTTATCGCCCAGGTAACGGAAGCTGTCCACTATTTCTATAGAACCCTCTGCGCAATTGAAAGAGCTAGTATTTTGTGGGCACTTGCTGCTACTTATTGCACCAGAACACCGGCCACATGTAAAATCTATGTTCTTAGTTAGCTTACCTGTGATCCCACTACATCTTTTATGCACCCATACTTTGCATTTAGGACATAAAATGGAGTTTCTACCTACGCCTTTCCTACACACCGAGCACGACCATTTCCCAGAAGGGACCGCCGCCTTGTTTTCTTTCCTACAAACTAGAACTTTGGTCTTAGCCAGGTTAATTTTAAGTCCTTTTGACTCTAGGCCGTGCTTCCATGTTTGGAATTTCTTCTCTAGCTCGGCCATTGATTCCGCTATGAGTGTCAGGTCGTCTGCGTATAGGAGTTCCCATGGGCAGCCTGTCTTGAACTCCTCTGTTATAGCCTGAAGGGCAATAATAAATAGTAGGGGGCTGAGAACAGAGCCCTGATGGACGCCAACTTTTACGCTAAACTCTTCACTATATTCGTTGTTAATTCTAACCTTGCTGACTGTTTCTTTATACATGGCTTGTATGGCCCTCACAAGCCATTCGTCAACGCCTAGTTTTCTAAGAGCCCACCAGATAATGGAGCGGGGGACTCTGTCGAAGGCTTTCTCCAGGTCGACAAAAGCTAAGTAGAGGGGTTTACCTTTAGCTAGGAACTTCTCCTGTAGTTGTCGTACTATGAAAAGAGCGTTTGTGGTACTTTTGCCTGACACAAACCCGAACTGCATTTCATCTAGGTCAATTCTCTCTCTGATTAGTTGCGCTATTACTTTTTCCGTGACCTTCATGACCTGGTCGATTAATTTAATGCCTCTATAGTTACTCCTATCTAGGGCGTCTCCTTTACCCTTATAACAGTTAAGGATGATGCTGCTATGCCAGTCCTTCGGAACAACCCCATTCTGTACGACTTGGTTAACTATGCGGGTGACCATGGTGTGTCCCACCGTGCCAGATGCCTTCAGCATCTCAGCAACTATTTCCGAAGGCCCAGCCGCCTTACCTGTCTTCATATCCTTGATTGCCTTACTTATTATACTCCCCTCGACTAACACTGCTGGTCCCTCTATTGGGTCGACATGGGGGAGACTGTCTTTCTCCCATTTATTCTCCTCATTTAGTAGCCTTTCATAGTGACACTTCCAAGCTACCTTCTTATCAGTGTCGGTGATGGCAAGTATGCCATCATCGTTAAGTACACACTTCTCCCCGACAATATCACGGTTTTCCTTGACGTATTGCCTAGCAATCCTGAACACCTCACGTTTTTGGTCATCGCGTTGTAGGACATGCTTGAACTTTCTTTCCTCAGCTTCCCTTCTTGCTAAGTACACTTCTCTCCTAGCTTCCCTCCTGGCCACTTGATAGTCTACTCTACTTCCCCCATCCCGCCATACTTTCCAAGCCTGCTTTTTGGCCTTAATTGACCCCTCCACCTTACTGTTCCACCACCATGTTACTCTCCTCCTGCCTACAGGCCTGCTCCAGCCACAGACTTCGTCTGTCGCCAACAGCAGGTTTGCTTTCAGAAATTCCCACTGTCCCTCTATATTGTCCGACTCTAAATGTTCTTCCTTACTGTCGAAAGCATCAAGTAATATGTTTTGAAATTTATTTTTGGCTGTGGGGTCCTTTAGCTTCCATATTTTTCTCCTGAGGATAGTCCTCTTCTGCTGTCGAGTACGTCTCGTCCTGACTATGAGGTCGCTAATTATCAGTCTATGTTGGGAGGTGCATTCTTCATGGGGGAGGGATTTAGTGTTTACAACAGACACTCTGTCACGTCTTCTGGTAAGGATATAATCTACCTGGCTTGTGTGTTCCCCGGATCTATAGGTGATCAGGTGATTGTCACGTTTTTTGAAGTTAGTGTTACAGATAGTTAGGTTATTTGCATCACAGAATTCCAGGATTCTGGAGCCTTCCTCATTTCTAGTACCAAACCCATAGCCTCCATGGATTTCGTCGTAGCCGTCACAATGTTGCCCAACATGACCATTTAGGTCGCCTGCAATAATTATATAGTCACTGTCAGATATTTGGGATGTAGTGAGCATCAGTGTCTCATAGAATCTGTCTTTTATAGTGCCGGGCAGTCCGGATTGGGGTGCGTACGCAGATATTACTGTCACCGTAGTTCTATTGAGGACAAGTCGTATTTTAATTATTCTGTCGTTCACTCTATTTACGTCTATTATTTACGTATATATATATATATCATCATCATCATTTCATTTTATGTCCACTTTTTCCCTGCTTACAAGGGTGGGACGGGAACTGATTCTGGCTTGATTTCTACAGCTGGATGCCCTTCCTAACACCAACCTCATTTTACAGTGAGTGAGGGGTGCTTTTTTGCCGTGGCACCTACACGACCACTTTGCAGTGGAATGATAGGGACCCCAGTCCCTATCATCTCATTTCTACAGCTGAGTAAACTGGAGCAATGTGAAATAAAGTGTCTTGCTCAAGGAAACAACACATCAGCCGGTCTGAGAATTGAACTCACAACCTTTCGATTGCAAAGCCAATGCTCTAACCACTAAGCCATGTGCCTCCATATATATATATATATACACACACACTCACATGTATATATACATATATATAAATACATGTGTGTGTAGGTATCTCAACTATAATTTATTTTTTGCAAAGTTGCTATTTTTTCTCGTAATGTAGGTGAGCAACTTGAATAAGAATAAAAACAACAAAGAAATATATACATGTAGAAAATTATTTAACAGATAAACTACAATAGGAACTTCAATTATAATGTACTAAAAATGAAAGAAATTACAATGAAAAGAGTTTCTTTGTTATTTTCATAGTAGAAGTAATTCATTGTGCAAGTTTTGTTTGAATAATGTTATATAACATCACAGTTCTAAGCTTATTTTCAACTATTACCAAACGCCATATTGTAAATCTCAACCAATTCAACAAAATACAGTCTTTCAGAATTTGCCAAAATATTATCTTCTTTTCGTTTTCCTCACTGCCACCATAAAGAAAACAAAATTAAGCTAACTTCAAACATATATATTTTATATGTAAATCCTACATTTTGTCTGTCAGACACAAGTATAAATGAGTACGTTATACACATTTACAAAATAAAAGATGAAAATCAATTCAGAAATATTCTAAAAATATTAATATTCAAAATATTTTCAGTTATCAGAAATAAATAGTAATGTGATTGGTACAAATATAAATCATCCTCATAAATTCACAGTAATTTTTGTCATCACAATCATTGCTAATATCACTATACCATCAATATCATCACTATCACCTCTATATTATCAATATCACAACTATATCATCACTATCACCCTATACCATCACTATCACTACTATACCATCACTATCACCACTATATCATCACTAGCACCACTATACCATCACTATCACCACTATATCATCACTATCACCACTATACCATCACTATCACCACTATACCATCACTATCACCACTATACCATCACTATCACCACTATACCATCGCTATCACCACTATATCATCGCTATCACCACTATACCATCACTATCACCACTATATCATCACTATCACCACTATACCATCACTATCACCACTATACCATCACTATACCATCAACATCACCACTATACCATCCACATCACCACTATACCATCAACATCACCCCTATACCATCAATATCATCACTATACCATCAACATCACCACTATACCATCAACATCACCACTATACCCTCATTATACCATCCACATTACCACTACACCATCAACATCACCCTATACCATCAATATCACCACTATACCATCAACATCACCACTATACCATCAACATCACCACTATACCATCATCACCACTATACCATCATTATCATCACTATACCATCAATATCATCACTATACCATCAACATCACCTCTATACCATCATCATCATCACTCTACCATCAATATCACCACTATACCATCCACATCACCACTATACCATCAACATCACCACTATATCATCATCATCATCACCACTATACCATCAATATCATCAATACCATATCACTACCATCACAATATCACATTTTTTTCTTTTACTACTTTTCTTTTTTTTCTCTTTTTTCATTTTTTCTTCTTTTTTTCGATTTTGGTTACCAATATCTTCACAATATCATCAATATCACTGCCATACAATCACCATATCATCATAGTATCATCAGAATATCATGACAATATCATAACAATATCATAAAAATATCAATATATCATCGCAATATCATCGCGATATCATACAGTATCATCATTATATCGTCAATATAATCACAATATCATCAGTTTCATCAATATATCATCAATATCACCACTATCACCACAATATCATAAATATATCACAATTTTTTTATTTTTTTATTTTCTCTTTCATTTCTTTTTTCCATGTTGTTTTGTTAGCAATATTTTCAATATCATCAATACCATATTACTACCATCACAATATCACTACTGTATCACAACGAACATATTTTTTTCTTTTCCTTTTTTCTCTTCTTTTTTCTTTTTTTTTTTTTCTTTTTTTCATTTTTTTATTACCAATATCTTCATAATATCACCACAATAACATCAGTATTACCAAATATCATCACCATTTATCCACAATCTCATCACAATCTCTTCACAATCTCATCACAATACCACCAAATCATCAATATCATCAGTAAAACTTCAACATGACAATATCATTTTTGATTACCAATATCAACATAATAGCATCAAAATATCTTCACTATATCATAACAATATAGTCACAATAGAACATCACAATAACATCAATATATCATCACTTTATCATCACAATATCAGATCTTTCTTTTTTTTTTCTTTTTGATTACACCCTAAAGGGTCGCGCTAACGAGGTTGTAGAAATGCTTGAACGTAAGGAGGTCGATGTTTGTTGTATTCAAGAGACCAGGTGGAGGGGTGGGTCTGCTAGGTTCATTGAGGGTAAAAAACGATGTTATAAGCTTTTCTGGGTGGGAAACGACGATGGGCTGGGTGGAGTAGGAATCATGGTAGCAGAAAAGTGGGCAGATAAGATAATAGACGTAAATAGAGTGAACGACAGAATAATTAAAATACGACTTGTCCTCAATAGAACTACGGTGACAGTAATATCTGCGTACGCACCCCAATCCGGACTGCCCGGCACTATAAAAGACAGATTCTATGAGACACTGATGCTAACTACCTCCCAAATATCCGACAGTGACTATATAATTATCGCAGGCGACCTAAATGGTCACGTTGGACAACATTGTGACGGCTACGACGAAATCCATGGAGGCTATGGGTTTGGTACTAGAAATGAGGAAGGCTCCAGAATCCTGGAATTCTGTGATGCAAATAACCTAACTATCTGTAACACTAACTTCAAAAAACGTGACAATCACCTGATCACCTATAGATCCGGGGAACACACAAGCCAGGTAGATTATATCCTTACCAGAAGACGTGACAGAGTGTCTGTTGTTAACACTAAATCCCTCCCCCATGAAGAATGCACCTCCCAACATAGACTGATAATTAGCGACCTCATAGTCAGGACGAGACGTACTCGACAACAGAAGAGGACTATCCTCAGGAGGAAAATATGGAAGCTAAAGGACCCCACAGCCAGGAATAAATTTCAAAGCATATTACTTGATGCTTTCGACAGTAAGGAAGAACATTTAGAGTCGGACAATATAGAGGGAGAGTGGGAATTTCTGAAAGCAAACCTGCTGTTGGCGACAGACGAGGTCTGTGGCTGGAGCAGGCCTGTAGGCAGGAGGAGAGTAACATGGTGGTGGAACAGTAAGGTGGAGGGGTCAATTAAGGCCAAAAAGCAGGCTTGGAAAGTATGGCGGGATGGGGGAAGTAGAGAGGACTATCAAGTGGCCAGGAGGGAAGCTAGGAGAGAAGTGTACTTAGCAAGAAGGGAAGCTGAGGAAAGAAAGTTCAAGCATGTTCTACAACGCGATGACCAAAAACGTGAGGTGTTCAGGATTGCTAGGCAATGCGTCAAGGAAAACCGTGATATTGTCGGGGAGAAGTGTGTACTAAACGACGATGGCACACTTGCCATCACCGACGCTGATAAGAAGGTAGCTTGGAAGTGTCACTATGAAAGGCTACTAAATGAGGAGAATAATTGGGAGAAAGGCAGTCTCCCCCATATCGACCCAATAGAGGGACCAGCAGTGTTAGTCGAGGGGAGTATAATAAGTAAGGCAATCAAGGATATGAAGACTGGTAAGGCGGCTGGGCCTTCGGAAATAGTTGCTGAGATGCTGAAGGCATCTGGCACGGTGGGACACACCATGGTCACCCGCATAGTTAACCAAGTCGTACAGAATGGGGTTGTTCCGAAGGACTGGCATAGCAGCATCATCGTTAACTGTTATAAGGGTAAAGGAGACGCCCTAGATAGGAGTAACTATAGAGGCATTAAATTAATCGACCAGGTCATGAAGGTCACGGAAAAAGTAATAGCGCAACTAATCAGAGAGAGAATTGACCTAGATGAAATGCAGTTCGGGTTTGTTTCAGGCAAAAGTACCACAGACGCTCTTTTCATAGTACGACAACTACAGGAGAAGTACCTAGCTAAAGGTAAACCCCTCTACTTAGCTTTTGTCGACTTGGAGAAAGCCTTCGACAGAGTCCCCCGCTCCATTATCTGGTGGGCTCTTAGAAAACTAGGCGTTGACGAATGGCTTGTGAGGGCTATACAAGCCATGTATAAAGAAACAGTCAGCAAGGTTAGAATTAACAACGAATATAGTGAAGAGTTTAGCGTAAAAGTTGGCGTCCATCAGGGCTCTGTTCTCAGTCCACTACTATTTATTATTGCCCTTCAGGCTATAACAGAGGAGTTCAAGACAGGCTGCCCATGGGAACTCCTATACGCAGACGACCTGACACTCATAGCGGAATCAATGGCCGAGCTAGAGAAGAAATTCCAAACATGGAAGCACGGCCTAGAGTCAAAAGGACTTAAAATTAACCTGGCTAAGACCAAAGTACTAGTTTGTAGGAAAGAAAACAAGGCGGCGGTCCCTTCTGGGAAATGGTCGTGCTCGGTGTGTAGGAAAGGCGTAGGTAGAAACTCCATTTTATGTCCTAAATGCAAAGTATGGGTGCATAAAAGATGTAGTGGGATCACAGGTAAGCTAACTAAGAACATAGATTTTACATGTGGCCGGTGCTCTGGTGCAATAAGTAGCAGCAAGTGCCCACAAACTACTAGCTCTTTCAATTGCGCAGAGGGTTCTATAGAAATAGTGGACAGCTTCCGTTACCTGGGCGATAAAATCAGCAGTGGGGGAGGGTGCTCTGAAAGTACTGTAGCTAGAGTCAGAACTGGTTGGAAAAAGTTCAGAGAGCTTATACCACTATTAGCTGCTAAAGGGTTCTCACTAAAAATGAAAGGCAGGTTGTACGATGCCTGCATACGAACAGCAATGCTGCATGGTAGTGAGACCTGGGCATTGTGTGCAGAGGATATACGCAGACTAGAGAGGAACGAAGCTTGCATGCTCCGCTGGATGTGTAACAGTAATATACGTGAACGGCAAAGCATAAACGAACTAAGGAAAAAATTAGAGATAAGAGGGATCAGATGTTGTTTACTCGAGAGAAGGCTACGTTGGTATGGACACGTGATGCGCATGAAAGTCGATAGCTGTATAACAAAGTGCAGGGCAATAAAGATAGACGGTAGTCACGGAATAGGCAGACCTAGAAAAACCTGGGACGAGCTGATAAACTCCGACGTCACACACTTACACCTCTCCAAGACAATGTCACTGGACCGAGACCTTTGGCGGTACTCAGTAACAGAGAAGACCCGCCTTACCTAAATATATAGTAAAACCTACTCCAGCCAGTAGGCATCTCTAACAAAATACACCCCGTCCCACCACCACCACCCCCACCCGATCCACACCACCCCGTTCTATGTAAAGTTATGTTGGTGCCGCGCCATCGAGGCCGAAACAAATGAGATCGTGTAGGTGTCACGACAAAAAAACACACAGTCCACGCTGTAATGTGGCCGTGTAGGCAACACGGTAAAAACCTCCCAGACCCACACTGTAAATGTGGTTGGTGTTAGGAAGGGCATCCAACTGTAGAAAACCTGCCAGACAGTCCTATGCGAGCAAGACAATCACTCTTGCCTCAAGTGGGACTACCCCCGTCCAAACCCATGCAAGCGTGGAACACGGACGTTAAACGTTGATGATGATGATGATGATGATTACCAATATCATCCCAATAACATCCATATGATCAAAATATCACCACAATATCATCAATACCATATCACTATCATCACAATATCATCAATACCATATCACTACAATTACAATACCATATATCACAGCAATCACAATTTTTTCTTTTCTTCTTTTCTTCTTTTCTTCTTTTCTTCTTTTCTTCTTTTCTTCTTTGTCTTTATTTTTTTCAATTTTTTTATTACCAATATCTTCACAATAACATCAATATTAACAAATATCATCACAATATCATTCCAATACCATCATAATATCATCATAATCTTCAATATATCATCACATTATCAATACCATCAAAATATCATCACTTTATCATCACTATATCATCACTTTATCATCAAAATGTCATCACTTTATCATCATAATACCATCACTTTATTATCAAAACACCATCACTTTACCATCACAATATCACCACAATATCGCCACAATATCATCACTATACCAGCAATATCACCACTATACCATCAATATCATCACTTCATGATCAATGCCATCACAATATCACATCACATTTCTTTTCTTTTTTTTCTCATTTATTCCTTTTTTCTCTTTTTTTTCATATTTTTATTTTTGATTACCAATATCTTCCCTATATCACCACAAGAACATATCATCAATATCACTCAATATCACCACCATATCATCAATATATCATCACTATTATTTTTTTTTTTTTCTTTTTGATTACCAATATCGTCAATATCACAATATCATTTTCCTCACAACTTTTGTTTTCCTTTTGTTCTTTTTTCTTTCTTTTTGGTTGCCAAAATCCTCACAATATCATCATCACAATATCATCACCACCATATTATTACCATATCCTCAGTAAATCATCACTAGACCATCACTAATTTATCACAATATCATGAATATCATATCGTTGCCATCACAATATCACCAGATATCCATCACTATATCTACACCATATTATCAATAACACCACAATATTGAGGATATTGTGATGATAGCTATCATCACAATATCCTCAATATTATCACAATATCACCAGAATAACATTACAATATTGTCAATATCATAATATCATTTTTAATTTTTTTAATTTTCATTTTATTACTTGTCTCAAGCTCTTTTTGATTACCAACTGTAAGGAGTACTCAATACCTCCCTGAGTCTGTCATGGCTTACTAGCTCTATACTGGTCATTTAAATTGAATAAATAAATCATACCAATATTATTGCAATATCACCACAATATCATTACAATATCACCACAATATCATTACAATATCATTGTAATATCATCACAGAATCATTATATAATCACAATATCATCAATATACTCAGAATATAATCACAATATCATCACTTTATCACAATATCATCACTACCATATCACAACCATCACAATATCATCACCACCATATCACTACAATCCCAATATAGTCACCACCATATCACTACCGTCACAATATCATCACCACCATATCACTACCATCACAATATCATCAGCACCATATCACTACCATATCACTACCATCACAATATCATCACCACCATATCACTACCATCACAATATCATCACCACCATATCACTACCATCACAATATCATCACCACCATATCACAACCATCACAATATCATCACCACCATATCACTACCATCACAATATCATCACTACCATATCACTACCATCACAATATCATCACCACCATATCACTAGGATATCACTACCATCACAATATCATAACCACCATATCACTACCATATCACTACCATCACAATATCATCACCACCATATCACTACCATCACAATATCATAACCAGCATATCACTACCATCACAATATTATCACCACCATATCACTACCATATCACTACCATCACAATATCATCACCACCATATCACTACCATCACAATATCATCACCACCATATCACTACCATCACAATATCATCAATACCCCCGTATCACTCAATATCACCACCATATCACCACCATATCAATATATCATCACTATTTTTTGTTTTGTCTTTTTTCGTTTACCAATATCGTCAATATCACAATATCTTTTTCATCACAATTATTCTTTTCCTTTTGTCCTTTTTTTTTCTTTTTGGTTGCCAAAATCATCACAATATTATTACCATATCCTTACTGAATCATCACTAAACCATCACTAAATTATCACAATATCATCACTTTATCGTCATTTTATCATCACAAAAGCATCACAATACCATCACAATAGCATCACAATATCATCACTTTATCGTCATTTTATCATCACAAAAGCATCACAATACCATCACAATAGCATCACAATATCATCACTTTATCATCATTTTATCATCACAAAAGCATCACAATACCATCACAATAGCATCACAATATCATCACTTTATCATCACATTTTTTTGTTTTACTTTTATTTTTGATTACCAATATCATCACTACCATATCACTACCATCACAATATCATCACTACCATCACAATATCATTACTGTATCACAAGAAACATATTTTTTCTTTTCTTTTTTTCTCTTCTTTTTTTCTCTTCTTTTTTCCTCTTCTTTTTTTCTCTTCTTTTTTTCTCTTCTTTTTTTCTCTTCTTTTTTTCTCTTCTTTTTTTTCTTTTTTTTCTTTCTTTCATTTTTTTTTATTACCAATATCTTCATAATATCACCACAATAACATCAGTATTACCAAATATCATCACCATTTATCCACAATCTCATCACAATCTCTTCACAATCTCATCACAATACCACCAAATCATCAATATCATCAGTAAAACTTCAACAGTACAATATCATTTTTGATTACCAATATCAACATAATAGCATCAAAATATCTTCACTATATCATAACAATATAGTCACAATAGAACATCACAATAACATCAATATATCATCACTTTATCATCACAATATCAGATCTTTCTTTTTTTTTTCTTTTTGATTACCAATATCATCCCAATAACATCCATATGATCAAAATATCACCACAATATCATCAATACCATATCACTATCATCACAATATCATCAATACCATATCACTACAATTACAATACCATATATCACAGCAATCACAATTTTTTCTTTTCTTCTTTTCTTCTTTTTCTTTATTTTTTTCAATTTTTTTATTACCAATATCTTCACAATAACATCAATATTAACAAATATCATCACAATATCATTCCAATACCATCATAATATCATCATAATCTTCAATATATCATCACATTATCAATACCATCAAAATATCATCACTTTATCATCACTATATCATCACTTTATCATCAAAATGTCATCACTTTATCATCATAATACCATCACTTTATTATCAAAACACCATCACTTTACCATCACAATATCACCACAATATCGCCACAATATCATCACTATACCAGCAATATCACCACTATACCATCAATATCATCACTTTATGATCAATGCCATCACAATATCACATCACATTTCTTTTCATTTTTTTCTCATTTATTCCTTTTTTCTCTTTTTTTTCATATTTTTATTTTTGATTACCAATATCTTCCCTATATCACCACAAGAACATATCATCAATATCACTCAATATCACTACCATATCACCACCATATCATCAATATATCATCATTATTATTTTCTTTTTTTTTCTTTTTGATTACCAATATCGTCAATATCACAATATCATTTTCCTCACAACTTTTGTTTTCCTTTTGTTCTTTTTTTTTCTTTTTGGTTGCCAAAATCCTCACAATATCATCATCACAATATCATCACCACCATATTATTACCATATCCTCAGTAAATCATCACTAGACCATCACTAATTTATCACAATATCAAGAATATCATATCATTGCCATCACAATATCACCAGATATCCATCACTATATCTACACCATATTATCAATAACACCACAATATCCTCAATATCATCACAATATCACCAGAATAACATTACAATATTGTCAATATCATAATATCATTTTTAATTTTTTTAATTTTTATTTTATTACTTGTCTCACAAGCTCTTTTTGATTACCAACTGTAAGGAGTACTCAATACCTCCCTGAGTCTGTCATAGCTTACTAGCTCTATACTGGTCATTTAAATTGAATAAATAAATCATACCAAAATTATTGCAATATCACCACAATATCATTACAATATCACCACAATATCATTACAATATCATTGTAATATCATCACATAATCATTATATAATCACAATATCATCAATATAATCAGAATATAATCACAATATCATCACATTATCACAATATCATCACTACCATATCACAATCATCACAATATCATCACCACCATATCACTACAATCCCAATATAGTCACCACCATATCACTACCGTCACAATATCATCACCACCATATCACTACCATCACAATATCATCACCACCATATCAATACCATCACAATATAATCACCACCATATCACTACCATATCACTACCATCACAATATCATCACCACCATATCACTATCATCACAATATCGTCACCACCATATCACTACCATATCACTACCATCACAATATCATCACCACCATATCACAACCATCACAATATCATCACCACCATATCACTATCATCACAATATCGTCACCACCATATCACTACCATCACAATATCATCACCATCATATCACTACCATCACAATATCATCACCACCATATCACTACCATCACAATATCATCACCACCATATCACTACCATCACAATATCATCACCACCATATCACTACCATCACAATATCATCACCACCATATCACTACCATCAAAATATCATCACCACCATATCACTACCATCACAATATCATCAATACCCCCATATCACTCAATATCACCACCATATCACCACCATATCAATATATCATCACTATTTTTTGTTTTGTCTTTTTTTGTTTACCAATATCGTCAATATCACAATATCTTTGTCATCACAATTATTCTTTTCCTTTTGTCCTCTTTTTTTCTTTTTGGTTGCCAAAATCATCACAATATTATTACCATATCCTTACTGAATCATCACTAAACCATCACTAAATTATCACAATATCATCACTTTATCGTCATTTTATCATCACAAAAGCATCACAATACCATCACAATAGCATCACAATATCATCACTTTATCGTCATTTTATCATCACAAAAGCATCACAATACCATCACAATAGCATCACCATATCATCACTTTATCATCACATTTTTAGTTTTTCTTTTATTTTTGATTACCAATATCATCAGTACCATATCACTACCATCACAATATCATCACTACCATCACAATATCATCAATACCATATTACTACCATCACAATATCATTACTGTATCACAACAAACATATTTTTTTCTTTTCTTTTTTTCTCTTCTTTTTTTCTTTTTTCTTTTTTTTCTTTTTTTTTTCTTTTTTTCATTTTTTTTTATTACCAATATCTTCATAATATCACCACAATAACATCAGTAAAACTTCAACATGACAATATCATCAATACCATATCACTACAATTACAATACCATATATCACAGCAATCACAATTTTTTCTTTTCTTCTTTTCTTCTTTTTCTTTTTTTTTTTCAATTTTTTTATTACCAATATCTTCACAATAACATCAATATTAACAAATATCATCACAATATCATTCCAATACCATCACAATATCATCATAATCTTCAATATATCATCACATTATCAATACCATCACAATATCATCACTTTATCATCACTATATCATCAAAATATCATCACTTAATCATCATAATACCATCACTTTATTATCAAAACACCATCACTTTACCATCACAATATCACCACAATATCATCACTATACCAGCAATATCACCACTATACCATCAACATCATCACTTTATTATCAATGCCATCACAATATCACATCACATCACATTTCTTTTCATTCTTTTCTCTTTTATTCCTTTTTTCTCTTTTTTTCATATTTTTATTTTTGATTACCAATATCTTCCCTATATCACCACAAGAACATATCATCAATACCACTCAATTTCACTACCATATCACCACCATATCATCAATATATCATCACTATTATTTTCTTTTTTTTCTTTTTGATTACCAATATCGTCAATATCACAAGAAAACAGAACCCAGATCCCCTCAGGGAAATAGCCTTGCTCAGTATGTAGGAAAGGTGTAGGTAGGAACTCCATTCTTTGCCCCAAATGCAAACAATGGGTACACAAGAGATGTAGCGGGATCTCAGGAAGCTTAATTAAGAATGTAGGATTCACATGCAGCAGCTGTGCTGAAACAGCAAGCAAACAGCCACAGGAAACAAGTACCACCAATCTCTGGGAGGGCCCTGTAGAAACAGTAGACAGCTTCTGCTACCTAGGTGACCGAATTAGCAACGGAGGTGGGTGCTCAGAAAGTACAATAACTAGGGTAAGAACGGGATGGAAGAAGTTTAGGGAACTACTACCACTGCTAGCTGCAAAAGGCTTCTCCCTCAGAATGAAAGGCAGACTGTATGATGCGTGTATCCGAACAGCGATGTTGCATGGTAGTGAGACCTGGGCGCTGAAGGTGGAAGACTTACGTAGATTAGAGAGAAACGAAGCCTGCATGCTCCGATGGATGTGTAACAGTAATATACGTGAACGACAAAGCATAAATGAATTGAGAGAGAGACTGAGCATAAGAGGAATCAAATGCTGCGTGCAGGAGAGGCGGTTACGCTGGTATGGACATGTGATGCGTATGAAGGATGACAGCTGCATAAAAAGGTGCAGAGCACTAGAAGTTGATGGAAACCGCGGAGTGGGGAGACCCAAGATGACTTGGGATGAGGTGATAAAAGCCGACCTTACCCAACTACACCTCTCAAAGTCAATGACACATGACCGTGACTTCTGGCGTCACGCAGTAATACAGGGTACCCGACCTCCCATGGGTACATGCTGAAGCATATGAACAATATGCCCCCCCCCCCCACCGCAAGGTGGTCGTGGAGGTGCCACGGCAAAAAAGCACCCAGCCCACACTGTAAAGTGGACGTGTAGGCGCCACGAAAAAGCACCCAGCACTCACTGTAAATGAGGTTGGTGTTAGGAAGGGCATCCAGCTGTAGAAATCAAGCCAGATCAGTTCCTGTATGAGCAAGGCATGGTCAGCCGACCAGACACTGCCCACAACAGGACAACCCGTCTAACCCATGCTAGCGTGGAAGAACGGACGTAAAACGGTGATGATGATGATGATGATCACAATATCAATTTCCTCACAATTTTTGTTTTCCTTTTCTTCTTTTTTTTTTCTTTTTGGTTGCCAAAATCCTCACAATATCATCATCACAATATCATCACCACCATATTATTACCATATCCTCAGTAAATCATCACTAGACCATCACTAATTTATCACAATATCATGAATATCATATCATTGCCATCACAATATCACCAGATATCCATCACTATATCTACACCATATTATCAATAACACCACAATAGTGAGGATATTGCGATGATAGCTATCATCACAATATCCTCAGTATCATCACAATATCACCAGAATAACATTACGATATTGTCAATATCATAATATCATTTTTAATTTTTTTATTTTCGTTTTATTACTTGTCTCACAAGCTCTTTTTGATTACCAACTGTAAGGAGTACTCAATACCTCCCTGAGTCTGTCATAGCTTACTAGCTCTATACTGGTCATTTAAATTGAATAAATAAAACATACCAATATTATTGCAATATCACCACAATATCATTACAATATCATTGTAATATCATAACAGAATCATTATATAATCACAATATCTACACAGAATCATTATATAATCACAATATCATCAATATAATCAGAATATGATCACAATATCATCCAAATATCCCCGCCCTATCATACTAATATCCCCACCCTATCATCCTAATATCAGCACTCTATCATCCTAATATCAGCACTCTATCATCCTAATATCACCACTCTTACATCCTAATATCACCACCCTATCATAATAATATCACCACTCCATCATCCTAATATCACCACTCTATCATCCTAATATTACCATTCCATCATCCTAACATCCCCACTATATCTCCTAATATCACCACTCTATCATCCTGATATTACCATTCTATCATCCTAATATCCCCACTCAATCTCTTAATATCACCACTCTATCATGCTAATATCGCCACTCTATCTCCTAATATCACCACACTATCAACCTAATATCCCGACTCCATATCCTAATATAACCACTCTAACATACTAATATCACCACTCTATCATCCTAATATCCCCACTCTATCATCCTAATATCACCACTCTATCATCCTAATATCACCACTCTATCATCCTAATATCCCCACTCTATCATCCTAATATCCCACTCTATCATACTAATATCACCACTCTATCATCCTAATATCCCCACTCTATCATCCAATATCGCCACCCTATCATCCTAATATCGCCACTCTATCTCCTAATATCACCACACTATCAACCTAATATCCCGACTCCATATCCTAATATAACCACTCTAACATACTAATATCACCACTCTATCATCCTAATATCCAAACAATATCATCCTAAGATACCTACTCTATCATCCTAATATCCCCACTCTATCATTCTAATATCCCCACTCTATCATTCTAATATCCCCACTCCATCATTCTAATATCCCCACTCTATCATTCTAATATCCCCACTCTATCATCCTAATATCCCCACTATCATCCTAATATCACCACCCTATCATCCTAATGTCACCATTCTATCATCATAATATCTCCCACCCTATCATCCTAATATCCCCCACTCTATTATCCTAATATCACCACTCTATCATCCTAATATCACCAACCTATCATACTAATATCACCACTCTATCATACTAATATCACCACTTTATCATCCTAATATCACCACTCTATCATCCTAATATCCCCACTCTATCATCCTAATATCACCACTCTATCATGATCATATCACCACTCGATCATCCTAATATAACCACTCTATCATCCTATCACCACTCTATCATCCAAATATCACCACTCTATCATCCTAAATCCCCACTCTATCATCCTAATATCAGCACTCTATCATCCTAATATCAGCACTGTATATCCTAATATTCCCACTCTATCATCCTAATTTCACCACTCTATCATCCTAATGTCCCCACTCTATCATCTAAACATCCTCACCCTATCATCCTAATATCACCACTCTATCAACCTAATATCACCACTCTATCATCCTAATATCACCACTCGATCATCCTAATAACCCACCCTATCATCCAATATCCCCACACTATCATCTTAATATCCTCACTCTATCTCCTAATATCGCCACTCTATCGACCTAATATCCCCACTCCATCTCCTAATATAACCACACTAACATACTAATATCACCACTCTATCATCCTAATATCACCACTCTATCTCCTAATATCACCACTCTATCTCCTAATATCACCATTCTATCATCCTAATATCACCTATCTATCATCCTAATGTCCCCACTCTATCATCCTAATGTTGCCACTCTATCACCCTTATATCCCCACTCTATCTCCTAATATCACCACTCTATCATGCTAATATCACCACTCTATCATCCTAATAGCCCCACTCTATCATCCTAATATCACCACTCTACCATCCTAATATCACCACTCTACCATCCTAATATCACCAATCTATCATACTAATATCACCACTCTATCATCCTAATATCACCACTCTATCATCCTCATATCACCACTCGATCATACTAATATCACCACTCCATCATCCTAATATCCCCACTCTATCATCCTAATATGAACCACTCTATCATCCTAATATCACCACTCTATCATCCCAATATCCCCACTCTATCATACTAATATCACCACTCTATCATCCTAAAATCACCACTCTATCATCCTAATATCCCCACTCCATCAACATAATATCCCCACTATATCTCCTAATATCCCCACTCTATCATACTAATATCCCCACTCTATCCCCTAATATCACCACTCTATCATCCTAAAATCCCCACTCTATCATACTAATATCACAATTCTATCATACTAATATCCCTACCCTATCATCCTAATATCCCCAGTCTATCATCCTAATATCCCCACTCTATCAACTTAATATCACCACTCTATCATCCAATATCCCCACTCTATCATCCTAATATCACCACTCTATCACCCTTATATCCCCACTCTATCTCCTAATATCACCACTCTATCATGCTAATATCACCACTCTATCATCCTAATAGCCCCACTCTATCATCCTAATATCACCACTCTACCATCCTAATATCACCACTCTACCATCCTAATATCACCAATCTATCATACTAATGTCACCACTCTATCATCCTAATATCCCAACTCAATCATACTAATATCACCACTCTATCATCCTAATATCACCAATCTATCATCTTAATATCACCACTCTATCATCCTCATATCACCAATTGATCATACTAATATCACCACTCTATCATCCTAAAATCCCCACTCTATCATCCTAATATCACCACTCTCTCATCCTAAAATCCCCACTCTATCATCATAATATCACCACTCTATCATCCTAATATCCCCACTCTATCATACTAATATCACGACTCTATCATGCTAATATCACCACTCTATCATCCTAATAGCCCCACTCTATCATCCTAATATCACCACTCTACCATCCTAATATCACCACTCTATCATCCTAATGTCACCACTCTATCATCCTAATATGCCCAATCTATCATCCTAATATCACCACCCTATCATTCTAATATCACCACCCTATCATCCTAATATCCCCACTCTATCATCCTAATATCCCCACTCTATAATCCTAATGTCACCACACTATCATCCTAATATCACCACTCTATAATCCTAATGTCACCACTCAATCATCCTAATATCACAACCCTATCATCCTAATGTCACCACTCTATCATCCTAATGTCACCACTCTATCATCCTAATATCCCCACTCTATCATCCTAATGTCACCACTCAATCATCCTAATGTCACCACTCTATCATCCTAATGTCACCACTCTATCATCCTAATGTCACCACTCTATCATACTAATGTCACCATTCTATGATCCTAATATCCCCACTCAATCATCCTAATATCCCCACCCTATCATCCTAATATCACCACTCTATCATCCTAATGTCACCACTCTATCATCCTAATGTCACCACTCTATCATACTAATGTCACCATTCTATGATCCTAAGATCCCCACTCTATCATCCTAATATCACCACTCTCTCATCCTAATATCCCCACCCTTTCATCCTAATATCCCCACTCTATCATCCTAATGTCACCACTCAATCATCCTAATGTCACCACTCTATCATCCTAATATCACCACCCTATCATCCTAATGTCACCACTCTATCATCCTAATGTCACCACTCTATCATCCTAATGTCACCATTCTATGATCCTAATATCCCCACTCTATCATCCTAATGTCACCACTCAATCATCCTAATATCACCACTCTATCATCCTAATATCCCCACTCTATCATCCTAATGTCACCACTCAATCATCCTAATATCACCACTCTATCATCCTAATATCCCCAGTCTATCATCCTAATGTCACCACTCTATCATCCTAATGTCACCACTCTATCATCCTAATGTCACCACTCTATCATCCTAATATCCGACTCTATCTCCTAATATCACCACTCTATCATCCTAATATCACCACTCTATCATCCTAATATCACCAATGTATCATCCTAATGTCCCCACTGTATCATCCTAATATCACCACTCTATCTCCTAATGTCACCACTCTATCATCCTAATGTCCCCACACTATCATCCTAATATCACCAATCTATCATCCCAATATCCCCACACTATCTCCTATTATCACCACACACTCATCCTAATATCCCCACTCTATCATCCTAATGTCACCACTCTATCATCTAAATATCCCCACCCTATCATCCTAATATCCCCAGTCTATCATCCTAATATCCCCAATCTATCAACCTAATATCACAACCCTATCATCCTAATATCCCCACTCTATCTCCTAATATCACCACTCTATCAACCTAATATCCCCACTCCATGTCCTAATATTACCACTCTAACATACTAATATCAAAACTCTATCATCCTAATATCACCACTCTATCATCATAATATCACCAATCTATCATCCCAATATCCCCACACTATCTCCTATTATCACCACACACTCATCCTAATATCCCCACTCTATCTCCTAATGTCACCACTCTATCATCATAATATCACCACTCTATCATCCTAAAGCCCCACTCTATCTTCCTAACGTCACCACTCTATCACCCTAATATCCCCATTTTATCTCCTAATATCACCACTCGATCATACTCGTATCACCACTCTATCTTCCTAATATCACCACTCTATCATCCTAATATCCCCACTCTATCATCCTAATATCACCACTCTATCATCCTAATATCACCACTCTATCATCCTAATGTCACCACTCTATCATCCTAATATCCCCACTCTATCATCCTAATGTCACCACTCTATCATCCTAATATCACCACTCTATCATTCTAATATCACCACTCTATCATCCTAATGTCACCACTCTATCATCCTAATATCCCCACTCTATCATCCTAATGTCACCACTCTATCATCCTAATGTCACCACTCTATCATCCTAATGTCACCATTCTATGATCCTAATATCCCCACTCTATCATCCTAATATCCCCACTCTATCATCCTAATGTCACCACTCAATCATCCTAATATCACCACTCTATCATCCTAATGTCACCACTCTATCATCCTAATGTCACCACTCTATCATCCTAACGTCACCACTCTATCATCCTAATATGCCCAATCTATCATCCTAATATCACCACACTATCATCCTAATATCACCACTCTATCATCCTAATATCACCACTCAATCATCCTAATGTCCCCACTGTATCATCCTAATATCACCACTCTATCTCCCTAATGTCACCACTCTATCATCCTAATATCACGACTATATCTCCTAATATCCCCACTCTATCATCCTAATATCCCCACTCTATCTCCTAATATCACCACTCTATCATCCTAATATCACCACTCTATCATCCTAATATCACCACTCTATCTCCTAATATCACAACTCTATCATCCTAATGTCCCCACTCTATCATGCTAATATCCCGACTCTATCTCCTAATATCCCCACTCTATCATCCTAATATCACCACTCTATCTCCTAATATCACCACTCTATCTCCTAATATCACCACTCTATCATCCTAATGTCCCCACTCTATAATCCTAGTATCCCGACTCTATCTCCTAATATCCCCATTCTATCTCCTAATATCACCACTCAATCATCCTAATATCCTGATTCTATCTCCTAATATCACCACTCTCTCTCCTAATGTCACCAATCTATCATCCTAATGTCACCACACTATCATCCTAATATCACCACTCTATCATCCTAATATCACCACTCTCTCTCCTAATGTCACCACTCTATCATCCCAATATCCCCACACTATCTCCTATTATCACCACACACTCATCCTAATATCCCCACTCTATCATCCTAATGTCACCACTCTATCATCTAAATATCCCCACCCTATCATCCTAAGATCCCCAGTCTATCATCCTAATATCCCCACTCTATCAAACTAATATCACAACCCTATCATCCTAATATCCCCACTCTATCTCCTAATATCACCACTCTATCAACCTAATATCCCCACTCCATGTCCTAATATAACCACTCTAACATACTAATATCAAAACACTATCATCCTATTATCACCACTCTGTCATCATAATATCACCACTCTATCATCCTAATATCCCGACTCTATCTCCTAATATCCCCACTCTATCTCCTAATATCACCACTCTATCTCCTAACATCACCACTCTATCATCCTAATATCACCACTCTATCATCCTAATATCACCACTCTATCATCCTAATGTCCCCACTCTATCTTCCTAACGTCACCACTCTATCACCCTAATTACACCACTCTATCATCCTAATGTCCCCACTCTATCTTCCCAATATCCCCACACTATCTCCTATTATCACCACACACTCATCCTAATATCCCCACTCTATCATCCTAATGTCACCACTCTCTCATCATAATATCACCACTCTATCATCCTAATATCCCAACTCTATCTCCTAATATCCCCACTCTATCTCCTAATATCACCACTCTATCTTCCTAATATCCCCACTCTATCATCCTAATGTCACCACTCAATCATCCTAATATCACCACTCTATCATCCTAATGTCACCACTCTATCATCCTAATGTCACCACTCTATCATCCTAATATCACCACTCTATCATCCTAATGTCACCACTCTATCATCCTAATGTCACCACTCTATCATCCTAACATCACCACTCTATCATCCTAATATCACCACTCTATCATCCTAATATCCCCACTCTATCTCCTAATATCACCACTCTATCATCCTAATATCCCCACTCTATCATCCTAATATCCCCACTCTATCTCCTAATATCACCACTCTATCATCCTAATGTCCCCACTCTATCATCCTAATATCCCGACTCTATCTCCTAATATCCCCATTCTATCTCCTAATATCACCACTCTATCTCCTAATATCACCACTCTATCACCCTAATCTCACCCCTCTATAATCCTAATCTCACCCCTCTATCATCCTAGTATCCCGACTCTATCTCCTAATATCCCCATTCTATCTCCTAATATCACCACTCTATCATCCTAATCTCACCACTCTATCATCCTAATGTCACCACACTATCATCCTAATATCACCACTCTATCACCCTTATATCCCCACTCTGTCTCCTAATATCACCACTCTATCATGCTAATATCACCACTCTATCATCCTAATAGCCCCACTCTATCATCCTAATATCACCACTCTACCATCCTAATATCACCACTCTACCATCCTAATATCACCAATCTATCATACTAATGTCACCACTCTATCATCCTAATATCACCACCCTATCAACCTAATATCGCCACTCAATCATACTAATATCACCACTCTATCATCCTAATATCACCACTCTCTCATCCTAATATCCCCACTCTATCATCCTAATATCACCACTCTCTCATCCTAAAATCCCCACTCTATCATCCTAATATCACCACTCTATCATCCTAATATCACCACTCTCTCATCCTAATATCCCCACTCTATCATCCTAATATCACCACTCTCTCATCCTAAAATCCCCACTCTATCATCCTAATATCACCACTCTATCATCCTAATATCCCCACTCTATCATACTAATATCACCACTCTATCATGCTAATATCACCACTCTATCATCCTAATAGCCCCACTCTATCATCCTAATATCACCACTCTATCATCCTAATGTCACCACTCTATCATCCTAATGTCACCACTCTATCATCCTAATATCCGACTCTATCTCCTAATATCACCACTCTATCATCCTAATATCACCACTCTATCATCCTAATATCACCAATGTATCATCCTAATGTCCCCACTGTATCATCCTAATATCACCACTCTATCTCCTAATGTCACCACTCTATCATCCTAATGTCCCCACACTATCATCCTAATATCACCAATCTATCATCCCAATATCCCCACACTATCTCCTATTATCACCACACACTCATCCTAATATCCCCACTCTATCATCCTAATGTCACCACTCTATCATCTAAATATCCCCACCCTATCATCCTAATATCCCCAGTCTATCATCCTAATATCCCCAATCTATCAACCTAATATCACAACCCTATCATCCTAATATCCCCACTCTATCTCCTAATATCACCACTCTATCAACCTAATATCCCCACTCCATGTCCTAATATTACCACTCTAACATACTAATATCAAAACTCTATCATCCTAATATCACCACTCTATCATCATAATATCACCAATCTATCATCCCAATATCCCCACACTATCTCCTATTATCACCACACACTCATCCTAATATCCCCACTCTATCTCCTAATGTCACCACTCTATCATCATAATATCACCACTCTATCATCCTAAAGCCCCACTCTATCTTCCTAACGTCACCACTCTATCACCCTAATATCCCCATTTTATCTCCTAATATCACCACTCGATCATACTCGTATCACCACTCTATCTTCCTAATATCACCACTCTATCATCCTAATATCCCCACTCTATCATCCTAATATCACCACTCTATCATCCTAATATCACCACTCTATCATCCTAATGTCACCACTCTATCATCCTAATATCCCCACTCTATCATCCTAATGTCACCACTCTATCATCCTAATATCACCACTCTATCATTCTAATATCACCACTCTATCATCCTAATGTCACCACTCTATCATCCTAATATCCCCACTCTATCATCCTAATGTCACCACTCTATCATCCTAATGTCACCACTCTATCATCCTAATGTCACCATTCTATGATCCTAATATCCCCACTCTATCATCCTAATATCCCCACTCTATCATCCTAATGTCACCACTCAATCATCCTAATGTCACCACTCTATCATCCTAATGTCACCACTCTATCATCCTAATGTCACCACTCTATCATCCTAACGTCACCACTCTATCATCCTAATATGCCCAATCTATCATCCTAATATCACCACACTATCATCCTAATATCACCACTCTATCATCCTAATATGACCACTCAATCATCCTAATGTCCCCACTGTATCATCCTAATATCACCACTCTATCTCCCTAATGTCACCACTCTATCATCCTAATATCACGACTATATCTCCTAATATCCCCACTCTATCATCCTAATATCCCCACTCTATCTCCTAATATCACCACTCTATCATCCTAATATCACCACTCTATCATCCTAATATCACCACTCTATCTCCTAATATCACAACTCTATCATCCTAATGTCCCCACTCTATCATGCTAATATCCCGACTCTATCTCCTAATATCCCCACTCTATCATCCTAATATCACCACTCTATCTCCTAATATCACCACTCTATCTCCTAATATCACCACTCTATCATCCTAATGTCCCCACTCTATAATCCTAGTATCCCGACTCTATCTCCTAATATCCCCATTCTATCTCCTAATATCACCACTCAATCATCCTAATATCCTGATTCTATCTCCTAATATCACCACTCTCTCTCCTAATGTCACCACTCTATCATCCTAATGTCACCACACTATCATCCTAATATCACCACTCTATCATCCTAATATCACCACTCTCTCTCCTAATGTCACCACTCTATCATCCCAATATCCCCACACTATCTCCTATTATCACCACACACTCATCCTAATATCCCCACTCTATCATCCTAATGTCACCACTCTATCATCTAAATATCCCCACCCTATCATCCTAAGATCCCCAGTCTATCATCCTAATATCCCCACTCTATCAAACTAATATCACAACCCTATCATCCTAATATCCCCACTCTATCTCCTAATATCACCACTCTATCAACCTAATATCCCCACTCCATGTCCTAATATAACCACTCTAACATACTAATATCAAAACACTATCATCCTATTATCACCACTCTGTCATCATAATATCACCACTCTATCATCCTAATATCCCGACTCTATCTCCTAATATCCCCACTCTATCTCCTAATATCACCACTCTATCTCCTAACATCACCACTCTATCATCCTAATATCACCACTCTATCATCCTAATATCACCACTCAATCATCCTAATATCACCACTCTATCATCCTAATATCCCCAGTCTATCATCCTAATGTCACCACTCTATCATCCTAATGTCACCACTCTATCATCCTAATGTCACCACTCTATCATCCTAATATCCGACTCTATCTCCTAATATCACCACTCTATCATCCTAATATCACCACTCTATCATCCTAATATCACCAATGTATCATCCTAATGTCCCCACTGTATCATCCTAATATCACCACTCTATCTCCTAATGTCACCACTCTATCATCCTAATGTCCCCACACTATCATCCTAATATCACCAATCTATCATCCCAATATCCCCACACTATCTCCTATTATCACCACACACTCATCCTAATATCCCCACTCTATCATCCTAATGTCACCACTCTATCATCTAAATATCCCCACCCTATCATCCTAATATCCCCAGTCTATCATCCTAATATCCCCAATCTATCAACCTAATATCACAACCCTATCATCCTAATATCCCCACTCTATCTCCTAATATCACCACTCTATCAACCTAATATCCCCACTCCATGTCCTAATATTACCACTCTAACATACTAATATCAAAACTCTATCATCCTAATATCACCACTCTATCATCATAATATCACCAATCTATCATCCCAATATCCCCACACTATCTCCTATTATCACCACACACTCATCCTAATATCCCCACTCTATCTCCTAATGTCACCACTCTATCATCATAATATCACCACTCTATCATCCTAAAGCCCCACTCTATCTTCCTAACGTCACCACTCTATCACCCTAATATCCCCATTTTATCTCCTAATATCACCACTCGATCATACTCGTATCACCACTCTATCTTCCTAATATCACCACTCTATCATCCTAATATCCCCACTCTATCATCCTAATATCACCACTCTATCATCCTAATATCACCACTCTATCATCCTAATGTCACCACTCTATCATCCTAATATCCCCACTCTATCATCCTAATGTCACCACTCTATCATCCTAATATCACCACTCTATCATTCTAATATCACCACTCTATCATCCTAATGTCACCACTCTATCATCCTAATATCCCCACTCTATCATCCTAATGTCACCACTCTATCATCCTAATGTCACCACTCTATCATCCTAATGTCACCATTCTATGATCCTAATATCCCCACTCTATCATCCTAATATCCCCACTCTATCATCCTAATGTCACCACTCAATCATCCTAATGTCACCACTCTATCATCCTAATGTCACCACTCTATCATCCTAATGTCACCACTCTATCATCCTAACGTCACCACTCTATCATCCTAATATGCCCAATCTATCATCCTAATATCACCACACTATCATCCTAATATCACCACTCTATCATCCTAATATCACCACTCAATCATCCTAATGTCCCCACTGTATCATCCTAATATCACCACTCTATCTCCCTAATGTCACCACTCTATCATCCTAATATCACGACTATATCTCCTAATATCCCCACTCTATCATCCTAATATCCCCACTCTATCTCCTAATATCACCACTCTATCATCCTAATATCACCACTCTATCATCCTAATATCACCACTCTATCTCCTAATATCACAACTCTATCATCCTAATGTCCCCACTCTATCATGCTAATATCCCGACTCTATCTCCTAATATCCCCACTCTATCATCCTAATATCACCACTCTATCTCCTAATATCACCACTCTATCTCCTAATATCACCACTCTATCATCCTAATGTCCCCACTCTATAATCCTAGTATCCCGACTCTATCTCCTAATATCCCCATTCTATCTCCTAATATCACCACTCAATCATCCTAATATCCTGATTCTATCTCCTAATATCACCACTCTCTCTCCTAATATCACCACTCTATCATCCTAATGTCACCACACTATCATCCTAATATCACCACTCTATCATCCTAATATCACCACTCTCTCTCCTAATGTCACCACTCTATCATCCCAATATCCCCACACTATCTCCTATTATCACCACACACTCATCCTAATATCCCCACTCTATCATCCTAATGTCACCACTCTATCATCTAAATATCCCCACCCTATCATCCTAAGATCCCCAGTCTATCATCCTAATATCCCCACTCTATCAAACTAATATCACAACCCTATCATCCTAATATCCCCACTCTATCTCCTAATATCACCACTCTATCAACCTAATATCCCCACTCCATGTCCTAATATAACCACTCTAACATACTAATATCAAAACACTATCATCCTATTATCACCACTCTGTCATCATAATATCACCACTCTATCATCCTAATATCCCGACTCTATCTCCTAATATCCCCACTCTATCTCCTAATATCACCACTCTATCAGCCTAATATTCCCACTCTATCATCCTAATATCCCCAGTCTATCATCCTAATGTCACCACTCTATCATCCTAATGTCACCACTCTATCATCCTAATGTTACCCCTCTATCACCCTAATATCCCCACTCTATCATCCAAATATCCCCACTCTATTATCCAAATATCCCCACACTATCAGCCTAAAATCCCCACTCTATCATCCTAATATCCTCACTCTATCATCCTAATATCACCACCCTATCATCCTAATATCACCACTCTATCATCCTAATATCACCACCCTATCATCCTAATATCACCACTCTATCACCCTACTATCACCACTCTATCTCCTAATATCACCACTCTATCATCCTAATGTCACCACTCTATGATCCTAATATCCCCACTCTATCATCCTAATATCACCACTCTATCATCCTAATATCACCATCCTATCATCCTAATGTCACCACTCTATCATCCTAATGTCACCACTCTATCATCCAAATATTCCCACCCTATCAGCCTAATATCCCCACTCTATCATCCTAGTATCACGACTCTATCATCCTAATATCACGACTCTATCATCCTAATATCCCCACTCTATCATCCTAATATCCCCACTCTATCATCCTAATGTCACCACTCTATCATCCTAATGTTACCCCTCTATCACACTAATATCACCACTCTATCATCCAAATATCCCCACTATATCATCCTAATATCCCCACTCTATCATCGTAATATCACCACTCTATCATCCTAATATCACCAATGTATCATCCTAATGTCCCCACTCTATCCCCTAATATCACCATTCTCTCATCCTAATATCACCACTCTATAATCCTAATATCACCACTCTATCATCCTAATGTCACCACTCTATCATCCTAATGTCACCACTCTATAGTCCTAATATCACCACTCTATAATACTAATGTTACCACTCTATCATCCTAATGTCACCACACTATCTCCTAATATCACCACGCTATCATCCTAATATCACCACCCTATCAGCCTAATGTCACCATTCTATCATCCTACTATCACGACTCTATCATCCTAATATCACTACTCGATCATCCTAATGTTACCACTCTATCAACCTAATATCACCACTCTATCACGCTAATATCACCACTCTATCTTCCTAATATCACCATTCTATCATACTAATATCACTACTCTATCATCCTAATATCACCACTCTATCATCCTAATATCACCAGTCTATCATCCTAATATCATCACTCTATCATCCTAATATCACCAGTCTATCATCCTAATATCACCACACTATCCTCCTAATATCACCAGTCTATCATCCTAATATCACCACTCTATCATCCTAATATCACCACTCTATCATCCTAATATCCCGAATCAATCTCCTAATATCACCACTCTATAATCTGAATATCACCACTCCATCATACTAATATCCCGACTCTATCTCCTAATGTCCCCACTCTATCATGCTAACATCACCACTCTATCATCCTAATATCCCCACTCTATCTCCTAATGTCCCCACTCTATCATCCTAATATCCCCAGACTATCATCATAATATCCCCACTCTACAATCCTAATATCACCACTATATCATCCTAATGTCACCACTCTATCATCCTAATATCACCACCCTATCATCCTAATATCCCCACTCTATCTCCTAACATCACCACTCTAACCTCCTAATGTCACCACTCTATCATCCTAATATCACCACTCTATCATCCAAATATCCCCACTATATCATCCTAATATCCCCACTCTATCATCGTAATATCACCACTCTATCATCCTAATATCACCAATGTATCATCCTAATGTCCCCACTCTATCCCCTAATATCACCATTCTCTCATCCTAATATCACCACTCTATAATCCTAATATCACCACTCTATCATCCTAATGTCACCACTCTATCATCCTAATGTCACCACTCTATAGTCCTAATATCACCACTCTATAATACTAATGTTACCACTCTATCATCCTAATGTCACCACACTATCTCCTAATATCACCACGCTATCATCCTAATATCACCACCCTATCAGCCTAATGTCACCATTCTATCATCCTACTATCACGACTCTATCATCCTAATATCACCACTCGATCATCCTAATGTTACCACTCTATCAACCTAATATCACCACTCTATCACGCTAATATCACCACTCTATCTTCCTAATATCACCATTCTATCATACTAATATCACCACTCTATCATCCTAATATCACCACTCTATCATCCTAATATCACCAGTCTATCATCCTAATATCATCACTCTATCATCCTAATATCACCAGTCTATCATCCTAATATCACCACACTATCCTCCTAATATCACCAGTCTATCATCCTAATATCACCACTCTATCATCCTAATATCACCACTCTATCATCCTAATATCCCGAATCAATCTCCTAATATCACCACTCTATAATCTGAATATCACCACTCCATCATACTAATATCCCGACTCTATCTCCTAATGTCCCCACTCTATCATGCTAACATCACCACTCTATCATCCTAATATCCCCACTCTATCTCCTAATGTCCCCACTCTATCATCCTAATATCCCCAGACTATCATCATAATATCCCCACTCTACAATCCTAATATCACCACTCTATCATCCTAATGTCACCACTCTATCATCCTAATATCACCACCCTATCATCCTAATATCCCCACTCTATCTCCTAACATCACCACTCTAATCTCCTAATGTCACCACTCTATCATCCTAATATCACCACTCTATCATCCTACTATCACCACTCTATCATCCTAATGTCACCACTCTATCTCCTAATATCACCACTCTATCATCCTAATATCACCACCCTGTCATCCTAATGTCACCCCTCTATCATCCTAATGTTACCACTCTATCATCCTAATATCACCACTCTATCATTTTAATTTCACCACTCTATCATCCTAATGTCACCATTCTATCATCCTAATGTCCCCACTCTATCACCCTAATATCACCACCCTATCATCCTAATGTCACCATTCTATCATCCTAATGTCCCCACTCTATCACCCTAATATCACCACCCTATCATCCTAATATCACCATTCTATCATCCTAACGTCCCCACTCTATCATTCTAATTTCACCACTCTATCACCCTAATATCACCGCCCTATAATCCTAATGTCACCATTCTATCATCCTAATATCACCACTCTATCTTCCTAATATCACCACTCTATCATTCTAATGTCACCACTCGATCATCCTAATGTCACCACCCTATCATCTTAATATCACTATTCTATCATCCTAATATCCACACCCTATCAGCCTAATATCCACACTCTATCATCCGAATATCCCCAGTCTATCATCCTAATATCACCACTCTATCATCCTAATGTCACCGATCTATCATCCTAATGTGACCCCTCTATCATCCTAATATCCCCACTCTATCATCCAAATATCCCCACTCTATCATCCTAATATCCCCACTCTATCATCCTAATATCCCCACTCTATCATCCTAATATCACCACTCTATCATCCTAATATCCCCACTCTATCATCCTAATATCCCCACTCTATCATCCTAATATCACCACTCTATCATCCTAATATCCCCACTCTATCAGCCTAAAATCACCACTCTATCATCCTAATGTCACCACTCTATCATCCTAATGTCACAACTCTATCATCTTAATATCACCATTCTATCATCCTAATATCCCCACCCTATCAGCCTAATATGCCCACTCTATCATCCTAATATCCCCAGTCTATCATCCTAATGTCACCACTCTATCATCCTAATGTCACCACTCTATCATCCTAATGTGACCCCTCTATCACCCTAATATCCCCACTCTATCATCCAAATATCCCCACTCTATCATCCTAATATCCCCACTCTATCATCCTAATATCACCACTCTATCATCCTAATATCACCACTCTATCACCCTAATGTCACCACTCTATCATCCTAATATCCCCACTCTATCATCCTAATATCACCACTCTATCATCCTAATGTCACCATTCTATCACCCTAATGTCACCACTCTATCATCCTAATATCACCACTCTATCATCCTAATGTTACCACTCTATCATCCTAATGGCACCCCTCTATCATCCTAATGTTACCACTCTACCATCCTAATGTCACCACTCTATCTCCTAATATCACCACTCTATCATCCTAATATCACCACCCTGTCATCCTAATATCACCACTCTATCATCCTAATGTCACCACTCTATCATCCAAATATCCCCACCCTATCAGACTAATATCCCCACTCTGTCATCCTAATATCCCCACTCTATCATCCTAATGTCACCCCTCTATCATCCTAATATCACCACTCTATCACCCTAATATCCCCACTCTATCATCCTAATATCCCCAGTCTATCATCCTAATGTGACCCCTCTATCACCCTAATATCCCCACTCTATCATCCAAATATCCCCACTCTATCATCCTAATATCCCCACTCTATCATCCTAATATCACCACTCTATCATCCTAATATCACCACTCTATCATCCTACTATCACCACTCTATCATCCTAATATCACCACTCTATCATCCTACTATCACCACTCTATCATCCTAATATCACCACTCTATCACCCTAATGTCAGCACTCTATCATCCTAATGTCACCACTCTATCATCGTAATATCCCCACTCTATCATCCTAATATCCCCACTCTATCATCCTAATATCACCACTCTATCATCCTACTATCACCACTCTATCATCCTAATGTCACCACTCTATCTCCTAATATCACCACTCTATCATCCTAATATCACCACCCTGTCATCCTAATGTCACCCCTCTATCATCCTAATGTTACCACTCTATCATCCTAATATCACCACTCTATCATTTTAATTTCACCACTCTATCACCCTAATATCACCACCCTATCATCCTAATGTCACCATTCTATCATCCTAATGTCCCCACTCTATCATCCTAATATCACCACCCTATCATCCTAATATCACCATTCTATCATCCTAACGTCCCCACTCTATCATTCTAATTTCACCACTCTATCACCCTAATATCACCGCCCTATAATCCTAATGTCACCATTCTATCATCCTAATATCACCACTCTATCTTCCTAATATCACCACTCTATCATTCTAATGTCACCACTCGATCATCCTAATGTCACCACCCTATCATCTTAATATCACTATTCTATCATCCTAATATCCACACCCTATCAGCCTAATATCCACACTCTATCATCCGAATATCCCCAGTCTATCATCCTAATATCACCACTCTATCATCCTAATGTCACCGATCTATCATCCTAATGTGACCCCTCTATCATCCTAATATCCCCACTCTATCATCCAAATATCCCCACTCTATCATCCTAATATCCCCACTCTATCATCCTAATATCACCACTCTATCATCCTAATGTCACCACTCTATCATCCTAATATCCCCACTCTATCATCCTAATATCCCCACTCTATCATCCTAATATCACCACTCTATCATCCTAATATCCCCACTCTATCATCCTAATATCCCCACTCTATCATCCTAATATCACCACTCTATCATCCTAATATCCCCACTCTATCAGCCTAAAATCACCACTCTATCATCCTAATGTCACCACTCTATCATCCTAATGTCACAACTCTATCATCTTAATATCACCATTCTATCATCCTAATATCCCCACCCTATCAGCCTAATATCCCCACTCTATCATCCTAATATCACCACTCTATCATCCTAATGTCACCACTCTATCACCCTAATGTCACCACTCTATCATCCTAATGTCACCACTCTATCATCCTAATGTTACCACTCTATCATCCTAATGGCACCCCTCTATCATCCTAATGTTACCACTCTACCATCCTAATGTCACCACTCTATCTCCTAATATCACCACTCTATCATCCTAATATCACCACCCTGTCATCCTAATATCACCACTCTATCATCCTAATGTCACCACTCTATCATCCAAATATCCCCACCCTATCAGACTAATATCCCCACTCTGTCATCCTAATATCCCCACTCTATCATCCTAATGTCACCCCTCTATCATCCTAATATCACCACTCTATCACCCTAATATCCCCACTCTATCATCCTAATATCCCCAGTCTATCATCCTAATGTCACCACTCTATCATCCTGATGTCACCACTCTATCATCCTAATGTGACCCCTCTATCACCCTAATATCCCCACTCTATCATCCAAATATCCCCACTCTATCATCCTAATATCCCCACTCTATCATCCTAATATCACCACTCTATCATCCTAATATCACCACTCTATCACCCTAATGTCAGCACTCTATCATCCTAATGTCACCACTCTATCATCGTAATATCCCCACTCTATCATCCTAATATCCCCACTCTATCATCCTAATATCACCACTCTATCATCCTACTATCACCACTCTATCATCCTAATGTCACCACTCTATCTCCTAATATCACCACTCTATCATCCTAATATCACCACCCTGTCATCCTAATGTCACCCCTCTATCATCCTAATGTTACCACTCTATCATCCTAATATCACCACTCTATCATTTTAATTTCACCACTCTATCACCTTAATATCACCACCCTATCATCCTAATGTCACCATTCTATCATCCTAATGTCCCCACTCTATCACCCTAATATCACCACCCTATCATCCTAATATCACCATTCTATCATCCTAACGTCCCCACTCTATCATTCTAATTTCACCACTCTATCACCCTAATATCACCGCCCTATAATCCTAATGTCACCATTCTATCATCCTAATATCACCACTCTATCTTCCTAATATCACGACTCTATCATTCTAATGTCACCACTCGATCATCCTAATGTCACCACCCTATCATCTTAATATCACTATTCTATCATCCTAATATCCACACCCTATCAGCCTAATATCCACACTCTATCATCCGAATATCCCCAGTCTATCATCCTAATATCACCACTCTATCATCCTAATGTCACCGATCTATCATCCTAATGTGACCCCTCTATCATCCTAATATCCCCACTCTATCATCCAAATATCCCCACTCTATCATCCTAATATCCCCACTCTATCATCCTAATATCACCACTCTATCATCCTAATGTCACCACTCTATCATCCTAATATCCCCACTCTATCATCCTAATATCCCCACTCTATCATCCTAATATCACCACTCTATCATCCTAATATCCCCACTCTATCATCCTAATATCCCCACTCTATCATCCTAATATCACCACTCTATCATCCTAATATCCCCACTCTATCAGCCTAAAATCACCACTCTATCATCCTAATGTCACCACTCTATCATCCTAATGTCACAACTCTATCATCTTAATATCACCATTCTATCATCCTAATATCCCCACCCTATCAGCCTAATATCCCCACTCTATCATCCTAATATCCCCAGTCTATCATCCTAATGTCACCACTCTATCATCCTAATGTCACCACTCTATCATCCTAATGTGACCCCTCTATCACCCTAATATCCCCACTCTATCATCCAAATATCCCCACTCTATCATCCTAATATCCCCACTCTATCATCCTAATATCACCACTCTATCATCCTAATATCACCACTCTATCACCCTAATATCCCCACTCTATCATCCAAATATCCCCACTCTATCATCCTAATATCCCCACTCTATCATCCTAATATCACCACTCTATCATCCTAATATCACCACTCTATCATCCTAATGTCACCATTCTATCACCCTAATGTCACCACTCTATCATCCTAATGTCACCACTCTATCATCCTAATGTTACCACTCTATCATCCTAATGGCACCCCTCTATTATCCTAATGTTACCACTCTACCATCCTAATGTCACCACTCTATCTCCTAATATCACCACTCTATCATCCTAATATCACCACCCTGTCATCCTAATATCACCACTCTATCATCCTAATGTCACCACTCTATCATCCAAATATCCCCACCCTATCAGACTAATATCCCTACTCTGTCATCCTAATATCCCCACTCTATCATCCTAATGTCACCCCTCTATCATCCTAATATCACCACTCTATCACCCTAATATCCCCACTCTATCATCCTAATATCCCCAGTCTATCATCCTAATGTCACCACTCTATCATCCTGATGTCACCACTCTATCATCCTAATGTGACCCCTCTATCACCCTAATATCCCCACTCTATCATCCAAATATCCCCACTCTATCATCCTAATATCCCCACTCTATCATCCTAATATCACCACTCTATCATCCTAATATCACCACTCTATCACCCTAATGTCAGCACTCTATCATCCTAATGTCACCACTCTATCATCGTAATATCCCCACTCTATCATCCTAATATCCCCACTCTATCATCCTAATATCACCACTCTATCATCCTACTATCACCACTCTATCATCCTAATGTCACCACTCTATCTCCTAATATCACCACTCTATCATCCTAATATCACCACCCTGTCATCCTAATGTCACCCCTCTATCATCCTAATGTTACCACTCTATCATCCTAATATCACCACTCTATCATTTTAATTTCACCACTCTATCACCCTAATATCACCACCCTATCATCCTAATGTCACCATTCTATCATCCTAATGTCCCCACTCTATCACCCTAATATCACCACCCTATCATCCTAATATCACCATTCTATCATCCTAACGTCCCCACTCTATCATTCTAATTTCACCACTCTATCACCCTAATATCACCGCCCTATAATCCTAATGTCACCATTCTATCATCCTAATATCACCACTCTATCTTCCTAATATCACCACTCTATCATTCTAATGTCACCACTCGATCATCCTAATGTCACCACCCTATCATCTTAATATCACTATTCTATCATCCTAATATCCACACCCTATCAGCCTAATATCCACACTCTATCATCCGAATATCCCCAGTCTATCATCCTAATATCACCACTCTATCATCCTAATGTCACCGATCTATCATCCTAATGTGACCCCTCTATCATCCTAATATCCCCACTCTATCATCCAAATATCCCCACTCTATCATCCTAATATCCCCACTCTATCATCGTAATATCACAACTCTATCATCCTAATATCACCACTCTATACTCCTAATATCACCACTCTATCATCCTAATGTCACCACTCCATCTCCTAATATCACCACTCTATCATCCTAATATCACCACCCTATCATCCTAATGTTACCACTCTATCATCCTACTATCACCACCCTATCATCCTAATATCACCACTCTATCTCCTAATATCACCACTCTATCATCCTAATATCCCCACTCTATCATCGTAATATCACCACTCTATAATCCTAATATCACCACTCTATCATCCTAATATCACTACTCTACCATCGTAATGTCACCACTCTATCATACTAATGTCACCACTCTATCATCCTAATGTCACCACTCTATCATCCAAATATCCCCACCCTACCAGCCTAATATCCCCACTCTATCATCCTAATATCCCCACTCTATCATCCTAATATCACGACTCTTTCATCCTAATATCACCACTCTATCATTCTAATATCCCCACTCTATCATCCTAATATCCCCACTCTATCATCCTAATATCCCGACTCTATCATCCTAATATCACAACTCTATTATCCTAATATCACCACTCTATCATCCTAATATCCCCACTCTATCATCCTAATATCACGACTCTATCAACCTACTATCACCACTCTATCAGTCTAATTTCACCACTCTATCACCCTAATATCACCACCCTATCATCCTAATGTCACCATTCTAACATTCTAATGTCCCCACTCTATCATTCTAATTTCACCACTCTATCACGCTAATATCACCACTCTATCTTCCTAATGTCACCACTCTATCATCCTAATGTCACCACTCCTTCATCTTAATATCACCATTCTATCATCCTAATATCCCCACCCTATCAGCCTAATATCCCCACTCTGTCATCCTAATATCACCACTCTATCATCCTAATGTCACCACTCTATCATCCTAATGTGACCCCTCTATCACCCTAATATCCCCACTCTATCATCCAAATATCCCCACTCTATCATACTAATATCACCACTCTATCATCCTAATATCTCCACTCTATCATCGTAATATCACCACTCTATAATCCTAATATCACCACTCTATCATCCTAATATCACCACTCTATCATCGTAATGTCACCACTCTATCATACTAATGTCACCACTCTATCATCCTAATATCCCCACTCTATCATCCTAATATCACGACTCTATCATCCTAATATCACCACTCTATCATTCTAATATCCCACTCTATCATCCTAATATCCCCACTCTATCATCCTAATATCACGACTCTATTATCCTAATATCACGACTCTATTATCCTAATATCACGACTCTATCATCCTAATATCACGACTCTATCATCCTACTATCACCACTCTATCATTCTAATTTCACCACTCTATCACCCTAATTTTACCATCCTATCATCCTAATGTCACCATTCTATCATCCTAATGTCCCCACTCTATCAGCCTAATATCACCACTCTATCTTCCTAATATCACCACTCTATCATCCTAATATCCCCAGTCTATCATCCTAATGTCACCACTCTATCATCCTACTATCACCACTCAGTCATCCTAATGTCACCACTCTATGATCCTAATATCACCACTCTATCATCCTAATGTTACCACTCTATCATCCTAATGTCACCACTCTATCTCCTAATGTCACCACACTATCATCCTAATATCACCACCCTATCATCCTACTATCACCACTCTATCATCCTAATGTTACCACTCTATCATCCTAATGTCACCCCTCTATCATCCTAATGTCACCACTCTATCATCCTAATGTCACCACTCTATCTCCTAATATCACCACCACTCTATCATCCTAATATCACCACCCTATCATCCTAATATCACCACTCTAATACGCTAATATCACCACTCTATCATCCTAATATCACCACCCTATCATCCTACTATCACCACTCTATCATCCTAATGTCACCACTCTATCATCCTAATGTCACCACTCTATGATCCTAATAACCCCACTCTATCATCCTAATATGACCACTCTATCATTCTAATTTCACCACTCTATCACCCTAATATCACCACCCTATCATCCTAATGTCACCATTCTATCATCCTAATGTCCCCACTCTATCATCCTAATATCACCACTCTATCACGCTAATATCACCACTCTATCTTTCTAATATCACCACTCTATCATCCTAATGTCACCACTCTATCATCCTAATGTCACCATTCTATCATCTTAATATCACCATTCTATCATCCTAATATCCCCACCCTATCAGCTTAATATCCCCACTCTATCATCCTAATATCCCCACTCCATCATCCTAATGTCCCCACTCTATCATCCTAATATCACCACTCTATCACGCTAATATCACCACTGTATCTTTCTAATATCACCACTCTATCATCCTAATATCACCACCCTATCAGCCTAATATCCCCACTCTATCCTCCTAATAACCCCACTCTATCATCCTAATATCCCCAGTCTATCATCCTAATATCACCACTCTATCACCCTAATATCCTCACTCTATCATCCAAATATCCCCACTCTATCATCCTAATATCCCCACTCTATCATCATAATATCACCACTCTATCATCCTAATGTCACCACTCTATCTCCTAATATCACCACTCTATCATCCTAATATCACCACTCTATAATCCTAATATCACCACTCTATCATCCTAATATCACCACTCTATAATCCTAATATCACCACACTATCATCCTAATATCACCACTCTATAATCCTAATATCACCACTCTATAATCCTAATATCACCACTCTATCATCCTAATATCACCACTCTATCTCCTAATATCACCACTCTATCATCCTAATGTCACCACTCTATCATCCTAATATCACCACTCGATCATCCTACTATCATCACTCTATCATCCTAATATCACCACTCTATCTCCTAATATCACCACTCTATCATCCTAATGTCACCACTCTATCATCCTAATATCACCACCCTATCATCCTACTATCACCACTCTATCATCCTAATATCACCACTCTATCATCCTAATATCACCACTCTATCATCCTAATGTCACCACTCTATCATCCTAATGTCCCCACTCTATCATCCTAATATCACCACTCTATCATCCTAATGTCACCACTCTATCATCCTAATGTCCCCACTCTATCATCCTACTATCACCACTCTATCATCCTAATATCACCCCTCTATTATCCTAATATCTCCACCCTATCAGCCTAATATCCCCACTCTATCATCCTAATATCCCCACTCTATCATCCTAATATCCCCACTCTATCAGCCTAATGTCACCACTCTATCTCCCTAATGTCACCACTCTATCATCCTAATGTCCCCACTCTATCATCCTACTATCACCACTCTATCATCCTAATATCACCCCTCTATTATCCTAATATCTCCACCCTATCAGCCTAATATCCCCACTCTATCATCCTAATATCCCCACTCTATCATCCTAATATCCCCACTCTATCAGCCTAATGTCACCACTCTATCTCCCTAATGTCACCACTCTATCATCCTAATATCACGACTATATCTCCTAATATCCCCACTCTATCATCCTAATATCCCCACTCTATCATCCTAATATCCCCACTCTATCATCCTAATATCCCCACTCTATCAGCCTAATGTCACCACTCTATCATCCTAATATCTCCACCCTATCAGCCTAATATCTCCACCCTATCAGCCTAATATCCCCACTCTATCATCCTAATATCCCCACTCTATCATCCTAATATCCCCACTCTATCAGCCTAATGTCACCACTCTATCATCCTAATATCCCCACTCTATCATCCTAATATCCCCACTCTATCATCCTAATATCCCCACTCTATCAGCCTAATGTCACCACTCTATCATCCTAATATCCCCACTCTATCATCCTAATATCCCCACTCTATCATCCTAATATCCCCACTCTATCAGCCTAATGTCACCACTCTATCATCCTCATATCCCCACCCTATCAGCCTAATATCCTCACTCTATCATCCTAATATCCCACTCTATCACCCTAATATCACCACTCTATCATCCTAATATCACCATTCTATCATCCTAATGTCACCACTCTATCATCCTAATATCCTACTCTATCATCCTAATATCCCACTCTATCACCCTAATATCACCACTGTATCACCACTCTATCATCCTAATGTCACCTCTCTATCATCCTAATATCCCCACTCTATCATCTTAATGTCACTACTCTATCATCCTAATGTCACTACTCTATCATCCTAACATCATCACAATGTCACTACTCTGTCACCCCTCTGTCACACCTATGTCACCACTATTTCACCCCTATGTCACCCCTATGTCACCCCATGTCACCCCATGTCACCCCTATGTCACCCCTCTGTCACCACTATCATTGCTGCTGTGTCCACAGTCAATCCATCCACCTTAGTTGTTGCTGTTGTACTCACCACACTCATTTCAATGCTCAGGTCTAGATTTAATGCGGTGCAAAGGGAGCAATTGCCAACAACTATAGAGGGGTGACATTTGAGGGCACTGTAGCTATCCTTGTCACTCTAGCTATCACCACAGTCATAGCTATCACCACAGTCATAGCTATAACTAGCACTGTAGCTATCACTAGCACTGTAGCTATCCTTGTCACTCTAGCTATCACCACAGTCATAGCTATCACCACAGTCATAGCTATAACTAGCACTGTAGCTATCACTAGCACTGTAGCTATCCTTGTCACTCTTGCTATCGTTACAGTCGTAGCTATAACTAGCACTGTAGCTATCACTGTCACTAGCACTGTAGCTATCACCACTGTCATATATATTACTGGCTCTGTAGCTAACACCACAGTCACAGATATCACGACATTTGTAACTACCAACATAATCATTATCATTTTTTGAACTTCTGCTGAAAGGTCAAAGAAATCCAGCAATCTGTATTTCATGCAAAATAAAACTTCTTTTCCATTATAACTAAAGAGTTATGAAAGCATATACTTCCCTTTATCATCATAATAATTCTTTCTACTTTTGGCACAAGGCCAGCAAATATCCAGTGTATTACTGGTACTTTATTTTATCGACCCCGTAAGGATGAAAGGCAAAGTTAACCTCGGCAGGATTTGAACTCAGATCGTAAAGTGACGTAACTACACTGGAAAGCATGTCTGACCCTCTACCAATACTGCCAATTCACTGCCCTTTATCATCATAATAATGATTATCATCATCACCTTCATCATCATCCTTGTTATTGTCGTTATTAATACTATTGTAAATTACCCCACTGCCATCATTGCGCTATCTGTGTCTTGCACTATATGGATATTAATGGATGTGTACTGCTGACTATTCACCACAGGATTAATATTAAAAATAAAGAGAAAAATAATAAATAATTTACTATGAAAATAAAGGTAATATAGGAATTAAAAGAAAGAACAACAAGACAACATTGTTTTGTAGGTGAAAAGAAATAAGTGACAAACTAACAAAATTGATGTGAATGTCCTTTCATGGAATTAGGAAATAAAATATCTTCAGCCTGACTATAAAATTATTAATAACTGAATAGCATGCAATAATTTTACGTTCTCATTTCCGTTTTCATTATGATGATATAATAATATCTTTGCTGATGTTTCATTTCTTTGTGTTCACCACTTTTTAGTCATTCAACTTCAGCCATATTTAAAATTATAACTTTACAAACCATCTCCAACTCACTATCTGCTGTCTTATTGCTATTATTTTTATTCTGTGATAAAGGGACTAAATCTGCTGCTAGAAGAGAAATGTGGTTTCATTCAGCTTATTATAAACAATAAACTGTATATGATCAACTTTATAGGAAACCAGTTTCTTTTCTTTCTTTCATTTCCAAATATCTTCACTCATTTCTTCTTCCTCTTTCTCCTTCTTATTCCTCACTAACACTAACACGGTCATCATCTTCATCATCATCTCATTCTTCATACAGTTATTGCCGTGACTGAACAAAGCAGAGTATATGGTGCAGGTATGGATTAATTTCAGTAGCACTTGATTCTTTGGTAATCTAAATCTTATTTAAACATATTTGAGTAAAAAAATATTATTTTAAAGGGTCTGCTGTCGAGAGTTGGACTGTTAAATCCTAGATTCTCTTTTCAAGACACCCTACTGTACAATAGAGTCCTATTGCATAAGGTCATTTATTTTGTACAAACCAGAGTAATTATAGTAAATACAAAGCATGCAAGCCATGTGGGCATGTGAGTCATCACACGTGAGACACACAAACGTAGAATAGTTTGTCACTTGATAGGGGAAGAGATGAACATGTGCACTATCAGACATGCACGCCAGAAATGTTCAGTCTTCCTCACATATATTTTATTATGTTTTGTGTGATTAAAATAAACGAGCTGTGTCCACTACTATTATACACCCCGACCCCACCACAAAAAGAAAAGAAAAATCTATGTATGGAGGACTCTTCATCTGTGGCAATGATAGGGCAACTTCCCTACTCCTGGTGCCATGGTAAAATGTATGTTTTAGTGTATGGGAGTTAGTGTGTGGGAGTAGATGTAGGCCTCCATCAATCTGAGAAGTCTGTAGTTCTGCTTGAGTATGTGAAAGGATGGTCTTGATAAATGCAGATTAATTATACAGTGGACTTACAGATTACACTAATGAACTATTGGCTGTTGTCCCCAAGGTTGGATTCTGACCTTGGGGAGCCTTGGACACTTCAAGTTTGGGGGAGCCCCCTCATACACAAAATATTAGAATACACAGCAAACGCCCCAATTTTACATATCAAAGTTAGTTTGGTGTAATTAATTGGAATTGAAGTTATACATACAGGTATTATATTCAAAAATTCTAACCATCCTAAAACTAAAAATCCCAGCTAAGGGTAGAAATAAATTGCTACAGGCATCACTGGTGGGGTCCCCCAATGCAGGGGCCTAGAGCAATTGCACCCTTCACCCCACCCCCCATTAAATTTGGCCTTCGTTTCCCCATAACTTGGAGGTGATTCAGACACTATGACTGAACAATAATTTATCATATACTATAACAACTTAGATGATACTTGGAGCCACAAGATTTATATTAACAAAAGCTACATCACCATTATTTTATTCTTCCTCGTTGATTTGTTTTAAAATAACATCATCATCAGGGTGGTGGGTTGGCAGTATCGGTAGAGGGTCGGACACCATGCTTTGCATTCTATGCTTGCTTCCACTTATACTCAGATATACATTAACATAATAATTGTTTCTACTTTAGGCACAAGGTCAGCAATTATGGGGTGGGGAAAGTCGATTAAATCGACCCTATCCATTACTGGTGCTTATTTTATTGACCACGTAAGGACGAAAGGCAAAGTTAACCCCAGCAGGATTTGAATGTAGAACGTAAAGGGCCGTAACTCTTTGCTGCAAAACATTGTCGGACACTCTACCAATACTGTCAATCACCACCCTCATTAACATACTAATAATAATAATGAAAATCATCAAAGCTGCATGTATAGTACATAGAATAATGTACAAATATCAGGAAAGTGAAGAGTGTACGAGTCATGATATACGTGTGTGCGTGTGCATGGAGGGGGGATATCAGGTGTAGTGTTGGTGAATTTTGTGAAGCATGGAAGTTTTGAAGGATGCTGTGTCCTGACAGTTAACAACTGATGCAAGTAGTTTGTTCCATGCTTCAGCAACTCCGAGCATGAAAAAATGTTTCCGAAAGTTTTGGGAGCGGTGCTGTTTTCTGATTTTGTAAACATGTCCATGGGTGTTTGACACATGGAATTCAAAAAAGAGCCCAGGTTTGTTGTTGGAAAGATGGTTAATAATCTTGTGGGTGTCAGTTACCAGACATTGGAGCTTTAATTTATCCATGTCCTGGGAAGCAAGGCATTCAGAGTATGGTAGATGCCTGATGGAGTATATTTATTTGGTTGCACATCATCATCATCATCATCACCATCACCGTTTTACGTCCGTTCTTCCATGCTAGCATGGGTTAGACAGGTTGTCCTGTCGTGGGCAGTGTCTGGTCGACTGACCATGTCTTGCTCATACAGGAACTGATTTTGGCTTGATTTCTACAGCTGGATGCTCTTCCTAACACCAACCTCATTTACAGTGAGTGGTGGGTGCTTTTTCCGTGACGCCTACACGTCCACTTTACAGTGTGGGCTGGGTGCTTTTTTGCCGTGGCACCTCCACGACCACCTTGCAGTGGGAGGTTGTGGGGGCATATTGTCTATATGCTTCAGCTTGTACCCATGGGGGGCCGGGTACTCTGTATTACTGCATGACGCCAGAAGTCACGGTCGTGTGTCATCGCCTTTGAGAGGCGTAATTGGGTAAGGTCGGCTTTTATCACCTCATCCCAGGTCTTCTTGGGTCTCCAATGTTAGACATCTCTGAACAATTTCCAGGAGATCAATATTCTAAGCAAGATAGGGGTTGCAAACTGGTAATGCAATTTTTAAGTGTGGATGCACCAAGCTATATATAGCTTTAAATAGATAGCTTGTATTTGAATTTACTTTATGCCTGGTGTGAATGATTGGTGGTGTTGTTTATTGGATTTTGTAAGCATGTCCATTGGTGTTAGACATATGGAATTAAAAAAGGTGCTCAGGGTTGTTGTTGAAAAGATGGCAAATAATCACACATCTATTGAAGCTTGCTCACCTCATTTCTTCTCCAGCCTTTTCCTATCCTCTGTATTTATTTCTGCCTATGTGTCACTTTCTTGCAACAAAGTACTTCACATGCCAGTAATATACAGCCAGCCTTTCTTGCAAAGAGAACCATTTTGTTGTCAATGGACAACGCAGACATTAATATATTTGACCAAACCAGGGAGCATGTATGTGGCAGTTTATCCTGGTAGGAAATGTAGCCTATACTCTCAAATCACAATCAGTCATATTAATGCAGGCCAGACAAAGAAGGGAGCATCTATGTGGCAGTTTAGCCTGCTAGAAATAGCAGCCTATTCTCATTGAAATCACACTCTGTTTTCAACATGGGTTTACTCACACTGAGTTATATGTATGGTTCTGTAACTCCTGGTAGTCATATTGACATACAACGTTTGTTGGGCATTTGTTATAGCCTGGCCGAGCCCATGATGTCCTGGCCTGAGTACAGCAAATATCTTCCAGAGAAAGATAGAAAGTGAGAGAAAGGAAATGAGAAAGATATGTAGTGGAAGAATCGATCCCAGTATTAGACTGGTACTTTTTTATCAACCTCGAAAAATGAAGTGCAAAGTCGACCTCAGCAGGATTTGAACTCAGAGAGCCAGAACAAATACCATAAAGCATTCTTTCTGACGTTCTAATGACTCTACTAATTCACTGCCAATCACTCTGAGTTGACCAGGGGCTAAATAACATTAATGGCTTTTGTTGTTGTTTATCATTATTTATTTAAGTCTTCTGACAACTCTAGCATCTTCTGTATTGTTATCAACCAATAAATGGTGCCATATTTTGAATTTAATCTCATCAGATTTGAAATTTATGACATCTTTAAGAATTATGATATTAAAAACGAAAATCAGACATGAGACATTATAATCAACATTTTGAGACAGACAAGAAAAACAAATCTATTGATGCCAGTAGCTTTTCTAACTTAAATTTGGTGTTGGAAGCTGGGTACATACTGCCAGTGGTCTCAATGATGGGAGAAAATAGAAAAATAATAGAGAAAAGAGAAAAATATGGAAAGAAAAGAAATACACACATTTGTTTATCAGTCTTTCCTAATATTATAGATATGGCAAAATCACTTAACCTTTAACTCTACAAAATACTTCAGCAATGCTGGTATAGTCATTACCTCCATCTCTCTCTTTTCGTCTCTCACTATTATAAGCAAATGGAGGCACACGGGCTGGCCACACCGCAGCCCCAGTGGACAGAATAGAGAAGGTATTTCCCCAAAGGATGGTGAGGTAGAGGCATTGGAAGAGCCATTCCAGCTCACGAGGCTCACACATGTGGGTTGCTAACTCCATGCCGATACCGATGAGTAGGGATATCGTCCTAGGGAGAAGGACACCAGATGTCTCCACAGGCGATTATTATGTAAATTGGCAGAGTTGTTAGAGTAATGATCATGAACATTATGCCTTCCTCCATAGATTCTTCTTCTTCTTCTTCTTTGCTCACTTATTCCTGAGAGGGTCCTGGAACAGGTGTCCCCAAACACTTCTTCCAGCGGGTCCTGTCAGAAGCAACCATCTCCAACTGATCTGACTGAATCCCCAAGTGAAACCAGCCAAGATCATGGATGTTATCCAAACAATTTGCTCAGTATCTACCCCTGGGTCTCCTACCAGTTGATTTTGCCCTTAACATCTGACCAGTGATTCTTTCCTGAGACATTCTAACCACATTCCCATAGTATCAGAGCTGTGATCTCTCAATTTGCAGAAGTAGCGGCTCTAGAGTTAAATAGCAAAATAGACAACCCTACCGATTTCAGAAACTTTAGATCAAACAAAGTAAACAGGGCTTAGAATTCTGTGATATTGTTTCTTTACTATTAATGATACATTAAACAACTCCTGTACTTCTGCTTATAGTTAAAGTTAAGAAGTACATCCAGTCAGAACATAGCTGCTAAATTAAAGATACAATCACAAATTTATTACAAATTATGTAATATCTCCAACTGTGTTATATTAAAAATAGTAAATATTGATGTTAAGTATAACCCAGCTACTTATCCTGACACCATTGACAATCTGAGAAGTATGTGGCTTTACTAGCTAAGAAAAGTTGGATACAGACATAGGAAAATAGGATTCTATGCAGTCTCATTACTGTCATTTGATATGAGCCAAGAAATGAAAATATGATATTTACCACAGACACAAGATCACAAGCTTAGATAGAAGGAACAATTGGGAATATTAACTTCATATAATCATAATAATTATTGTTTCTCAAATAAACACAAGGCTAGAAATTTGGAGGGGAAGGGTTTGCTTATTAAACTTACTCCATTATCACAATAGCATTATATTTTATTGAAACCGAGAAGATAAAAGGTCAGTTTGACTATTGCAGAATTTGAATGTAAAGGTCTGTAACTAAATACCATACTGAACTTTCAGTTAAATAATTGTTTCTACTTTAGGCACAAGGCCAGCAATTACCCAGTGCATTACTGGTACTTTATTTTATCGACCCCGTAAGGATGAAAGGCAAAGTCAACCTCGGCAGGATTTGAACTGAGATCGTAAAGGGACGTAACTACGCTGGAAAGCATGGCGTCCGACCCTCTACCGATACTGCCAATCAGTTAAATAATGATTTCTAACATTAGTAGCAGACTAGAAATTTGTGAGGAGGGGAATGTTGATTATTACAAACCCAGTCCTTGATTGGTCCTTTAGTTTATTGACCTTGGAAATATGAAAAGCACAGTTGACATTAATGCTATTTAAATACAGAATGTAAAGAGCTATTACTATCACCATGGCCTTTGTCTGATATCTGAAGGATTCTGTCAAAATATAATAATATTGCCATGGCCTTTGTCTGAAGGATTCTGTCAAAATATAATAATATTCCATAGCCTTTGTCTGATATCTGAAGGATTCTGTCAAAATATAATAATATTGCCATGGTCTTTGATGTCTGAAGAATTCTGTCAAAGTATAATAATATTCCATAGCCTTTGTCTGATGTCTGAACGATTCTGTCAAAATATAATAATATTGCCATGGCCTTTGTCTGAACGATTCTGTCAAAATATAATAATATTGCCATGGTCTTTGATGTCTGAAGAATTCTGTCAAAATATAATAATATTGCCATGGCCTTTGTCTGATGTCTGGAGGATTCTGTCAAAATATAATAATATTGCCATGGCCTTTGTCTGATGTCTGAATGATTCTGTCAAAATATAATAATATTGCCATGGCCTTTGTCTGAAGGATTCTGTCAAAATATAATAATATTCCATAGCCTTTGTCTGATATCTGAAGGATTCTGTCAAAATATAATAATATTGCCATGGCCTTTGTCTGAAGGATTCTGTCAAAATATAATAATATTGCCATGGCCTTTGTCTGAAGGATTCTGTAAAAATATGATAATATTGCTATGGCCTTTGTCTGATGTCTGAAGGATTCTGTCAAAGTATAATAATATTCCATAGCCTTTGTCTGATGTCTGAAGGATTCTGTCAAAATATAATAATATTGCCATGCCTTTGTCTGATGTCTGAAGGATTCTGTCAAAATATAATAATATTGCCATGGCCTTTGTCTGATGTCTGAAGGATTCTGTCAAAATATAATAATATTCCATAGCCTTTGTCTGATGTCTGAAGGATTCTGTCAAAATATAATAATATTGCCATGGTCTTTGTCTGAAGGATTCTGTCAAAATATAATAATATTGCCATGGCCTTTGTCTGATGTCTGAAGGATTCTGTCAAAATGTAATAATATTGCCATGCCTTTGTCTGATGTCTGAACGATTCTGTCAAAATATAATAATATTGCCATGGCCTTTCTCTGAAGGATTCTGTCAAAATATAATAATATTGCCATGCCTTTGTCTGATGTCTGAAGGATTCTGTCAAAATATAATAATATTGCCATGGCCTTTGTCTGATGTCTGAAGGATTCTGTCAAAATATAATAATATTGCCATACACTTTGTCTGATGTCTGAATGATTCTGTCAAAATATAATAATATTGCCATGGCCTTTGTCTGAAGGATTCTGTCAAAATATAATAATATTCCATAGCCTTTGTCTGATGTCTGAAGGATTCTGGCAAAATATAATAATATTTCCATGCCTTTGTCTGATGTCTGAAGGATTCTGTCAAAATATAATAATATTCCATAGCGTTTGTCTGATGCCTAAAGGATTCTGTCATAATATAATAATATTGCTATGGCCTTTGTCTGAAGGATTCTGTCAAAATATAATAATATTCCATAGCCTTTGTCTGATATCTGAAGGATTCTGTCAAAATATAATAATATTGCCATGGTCTTTGATGTCTGAAGGATTCTGTCAAAATATAATAATATTGCCATGGCCTTTGTCTGATGCCTGAAGGATTCTGTCAAAATATAATAATATTGCCATGGCCTTTGTCTGATGCCTGAAGGATTCTGTCAAAATATAATAATATTGCCATACACTTTGTCTGATGTCTGAATGATTCTGTCAAAATATAATAATATTGCCATGGCCTTTGTCTAAAGGTTTCTGTCAAAATATAATAATATTCCATAGCCTTTGTCTGATATCTGAAGGATTCTGTCAAAATATAATAATATTGCCATGGTCTTTGATGTCTGAAGGATTCTGTCAAAATATAATAATATTGCCATGGCCTTTGTCTGATGTCTGAAGGATTCTGTCAAAATATAATAATATTGCCATGGCCTTTGTCTGATGTCTGAATGATTCTGTCAAAAAATAATAATATTGCTATGGCCTTTGTCTGAAGGATTCTGTCAAAATATAATAATATTCCATAGCCTTTGTCTGATATCTGAAGGATTCCGTCAAAATATAATAATATTGCCATGGCCTTTGTCTGAAGGATTCTGTCAAAATATAATAATATTGCCATGGCCTTTGTCTGAAGGATTCTGTCAAAATATAATAATATTGCCATGGCGATTGTCTGAAGGATTCTGTCAAAATATAATAATATTGCCATGCCTTTGTCTGATGTCTGAAGGATTCTGTCAAAATATAATAATATTGCCATGCCTTTGTCTGATGTCTGAAGGATTCTGTCAAAATATAATAATATTGCCATGGCCTTTGTCTGATGTCTGAAGGATTCTGTCAAAATATAATAATATTCCATAGCCTTTGTCTGATGTCTGAAGGATTCTGTCAAAATATAATAATATTGCCATGCCTTTGTCTGATGTCTGAATGATTCTGTCAAAATATAATAATATTGCCATGGCCTTTGTCTGATGTCTGAAGGATTCTGTCAAAATATAATAATATTCCATAGCCTTTGTCTGATGCCTAAAGGATTCTGTCATAATATAATAATATTGCCATAGTCTTTGTCTGATGTCTGAAGGATTCTGTCAAAATATAATAATATTGCCATGGCCTTTGTCTGAAGGATTCTGTCAAAATATAATAATATTGCCATGCCTTTGTCTGATGCCTGAAGGATTCTGTCAAAATATAATAATATTGCCATACACTTTGTCTGATGTCTGAATGATTCTGTCAAAATATAATAATATTGCCATGGCCTTTGGCTGATGCCTAAAGGATTCTGTCAAAATATAATAATATTGCCATACACTTTGTCTGATGTCTGAATGATTCTGTCAAAATATAATAATATTGCCATGCCTTTGTCTGATGCCTGAAGGATTCTGTCAAAATATAATAATATTGCCATACACTTTGTCTGATGTCTGAATGATTCTATCAAAATATGATAATATTGCCATGCCTTTGTCTGATGCCTGAAGGATTCTGTCAAAATATAATAATATTGCCATACACTTTGTCTGATGTCTGAATGATTCTGTCAAAATATAATAATATTGCCATGGCCTTTGTCTGAAGGATTCTGTCAAAATATAATAATATTGCCATGCCTTTGTCTGATGTCTGAAGGATTCTGTCAAAATATAATAATATTGCCATGGCCTTTGTCTGATGTCTGAAGGATTCTGTCAAAATATAATAACATTCCATAGCCTTTGTCTGATGTCTGAAGGATTCTGGCAAAATATAATAATATTTCCATGCCTTTGTCTGATGTCTGAATGATTCTGTCAAAATATAATAATATTGCCATGGCCTTTGTCTGAAGGATTCTGTCAAAATATAATAATATTCCAAAGCCTTTGTCTGATGTCTGAAGGATTCTGGCAAGATATAATAATATTTCCATGCCTTTGTCTGATGCCTAAAGGATTCTGTCATAATATAATAATATTGCCATGGCCTTTGTCTGAAGGATTCTGTCAAAATATAATAATATTCCATAGCCTTTGTCTGATATCTGAAGGATTCTGTCAAAATATAATAATATTGCCATGGCCTTTGTCTGAAGGATTCTGTCAAAATATAATAATATTGCCATGGCCTTTGTCTGAAGGATTCTGTCAAAATATGATAATATTGCCATGGCCTTTGTCTGATGTCTGAAGGATTCTGTCAAAGTATAATAATATTCCATAGCCTTTGTCTGATGTCTGAAGGATTCTGTCAAAATATAATAATATTGCCATGCCTTTGTCTGATGTCTGAAGGATTCTGTCAAAATATAATAATATTCCATAGCCTTTGTCTGATGTCTGAAGGATTCTGTCAAAATATAATAATATTGCCATGGCCTTTGTCTGATGTCTGAAGGATTCTGTCAAAATATAATAATATTGCCATGCCTTTGTCTGATGTCTGAACGATTCTGTCAAAATATAATAATATTGCCATGGCCTTTGTCTGAAGGATTCTGTCAAAATATAATAATATTGCCATGCCTTTGTCTGATGTCTGAAGGATTCTGTCAAAATATAATAATATTGCCATGGCCTTTGTCTGATGTCTGAAGGATTCTGTCAAAATATAATAACATTCCATAGCCTTTGTCTGATGTCTGAAGGATTCTGGCAAAATATAATATATTTCCATGCCTTTGTCTGATGTCTGAATGATTCTGTCAAAATATAATAATATTGCCATGGCCTTTGTCTGAAGGATTCTGTCAAAATATAATAATATTCCATAGCCTTTGTCTGATGTCTGAAGGATTCTGGCAAAATATAATAATATTTCCATGCCTTTGTCTGGTGTCTGAAGGATTCTGTCAAAGTATAATAATATTCCATAGCCTTTGTCTGATGCCTAAAGGATTCTGTCATAATATAATAATATTGCTATGGCCTTTGTCTGAATGATTCTGTCAAAATATAATAATATTCCATAGCCTTTGTCTGATATCTGAAGGATTCTGTCAAAATATAATAATATTGACATGGTCTTTGATGTCTGAAGGATTCTGTCAAAATATAATAATATTGCCATGGCCTTTGTCTGATGTCTGAAGGATTCTGTAAAAATATAATAATATTGCCATACACTTTGTCTGATGTCTGAATGATTCTATAAAAATATAATAATATTGCCATGCCTTTGTCTGATGCCTGAATGATTCTGTCAAAATATAATAATATTGCCATGGCCTTTGTCTGAAGGATTCTGTCAAAATATAATAATATTCCATAGCCTTTGTCTGATATCTGAAGGATTCTGTCAAAATATAATAATATTGCCATGGTCTTTGATGTCTGAAGGATTCTGTCAAAATATAATAATATTGCCATGGCCTTTGTCTGATGTCTGAAGGATTCTGTCAAAATATAATAATATTGCCATGGCCTTTCTCTGATGTCTGAATGATTCTGTCAAAATATAATAATATTGCCATGGCCTTTGTCTAAAGGATTCTGTCAAAATATAATAATATTCCATAGCCTTTGTCTGATATCTGAAGGATTCCGTCAAAATATAATAATATTGCCATGGCCTTTGTCTGAAGGATTCTGTCAAAATATAATAATATTCCATAGCCTTTGTCTGATGTCTGATGGATTCTGGCAAAATATAATAATATTTCCATGCCTTTGTCTGATGTCTGAAGGATTCTGTCAAAATATAATAATATTCCATAGCGTTTGTCTGATGCCTAAAGGATTCTGTCATAATATAATAATATTGCTATGGCCTTTGTCTGAAGGATTCTGTCAAAATATAATAATATTCCATAGCCTTTGTCCGATATCTGAAGGATTCTGTCAAAATATAATAATATTGCCATGGTCTTTGATGTCTGAATGATTCTGTCAAAATATAATAATATTGCCATGGCCTTTGTCTAAAGGATTCTGTCAAAATATAATAATATTCCATAGCCTTTGTCTGATATCTGAAGGATTCTGTCAAAATATAATAATATTGCCATGGTCTTTGATGTCTGAAGGATTCTGTCAAAATATAATAATATTGCCATGGCCTTTGTCTGATGTCTGAAGGATTCTGTCAAAATATAATAATATTGCCATGGCCTTTGTCTGATGTCTGAATGATTCTGTCAAAATATAATAATATTGCTATGGCCTTTGTCTGAAGGATTCTGTCAAAATATAATAATATTTCATAGCCTTTGTCTGATATCTGAAGGATTCCGTCAAAATATAATAATATTGCCATGGCCTTTGTCTGAAGGATTCTGTCAAAATATAATAATATTGCCATGGCCTTTGTCTGAAGGATTCTGTCAAAATATAATAATATTGCCATGGCGATTGTCTGAAGGATTCTGTCAAAATATAATAATATTGCCATGCCTTTGTCTGATGTCTGAAGGATTCTGTCAAAATATAATAATATTGCCATGCCTTTGTCTGATGTCTGAAGGATTCTGTCAAAATATAATAATATTGCCATGGTTTTTGTCTGATGTCTGAAGGATTCTGTCAAAATATAATAATATTCCATAGCCTTTGTCTGATGTCTGAAGGATTCTGTCAAAATATAATAATATTGCCATGCCTTTGTCTGATGTCTGAATGATTCTGTCAAAATATAATAATATTGCCATGGCCTTTGTCTGATGTCTGAAGGATTCTGTCAAAATATAATAATATTCCATAGCCTTTGTCTGATGCCTAAAGGATTCTGTCATAATATAATAATATTGCCATAGTCTTTGTCTGATGTCTGAAGGATTCTGTCAAAATATAATAATATTCCATAGCCTTTGTCTGATGCCTAAAGGATTCTGTCATAATATAATAATATTGCCATGCCTTTGTCTGATGTCTGAAGGATTCTGTCAAAATATAATAATATTGCCATGGCCTTTGTCTGAAGGATTCTGTCAAAATATAATAATATTGCCATGTCTTTGTCTGATGCCTGAAGGATTCTGTCAAAATACAATAATATTGCCATACACTTTGTCTGATGTCTGAATGATTCTGTCAAAATATAATAATATTGCCATCGCCTTTGTCTGATGCCTGAAGGATTCTGTCAAAATATAATAATATTGCCATACACTTTGTCTGATGTCTGAATGATTCTGTCAAAATATAATAATATTGCCATGGCCTTTGTCTGATGCCTGAAGGATTCTGTCAAAATATAATAATATTGCCATACACTTTGTCTGATGTCTGAATGATTCTGTCAAAATATAATAATATTGCCATGGCCTTTGTCTGATGCCTGAACGATTCTGTCAAAATATAATAATATTCCATAGCCTTTGTCTGATGTCTGAAGGATTCTGTCAAAATATAATAATATTCCATAGCCTTTGTCTGATGCCTAAAGGATTCTGTCATAATATAATAATATTGCCATGCCTTTGTCTGATGTCTGAAGGATTCTGTCAAAATATAATAATATTGCCATGTCTTTGTCTGATGCCTGAAGGATTCTGTCAAAATACAATAATATTGCCATACACTTTGTCTGATGTCTGAATGATTCTGTCAAAATATAATAATATTGCCATGCCTTTGTCTGATGCCTGAAGGATTCTGTCAAAATATAATAATATTGCCATACACTTTGTCTGATGTCTGAATGATTCTATCAAAATATAATAATATTGCCATGCCTTTGTCTGATGCCTGAAGGATTCTGTCAAAATATAATAATATTGCCATACACTTTGTCTGATGTCTGAATGATTCTGTCAAAATATAATAATATTGCCATGGCCTTTGTCTGAAGGATTCTGTCAAAATATAATAATATTGCCATGCCTTTGTCTGATGTCTGAAGGATTCTGTCAAAATATAATAATATTGCCATGGCCTTTGTCTGATGTCTGAAGGATTCTGTCAAAATATAATAACATTCCATAGCCATTGTCTGATGTCTGAAGGATTCTGGCAAAATATAATAATATTTCCATGCCTTTGTCTGATGTCTGAATGATTCTGTCGAAATATAATAATATTGCCATGGCCTTTGTCTGAAGGATTCTGTCAAAATATAATAATATTCCAAAGCCTTTGTCTGATGTCTGAAGGATTCTGGCAAAATATAATAATATTTCCATGCCTTTGTCTGATGCCTGAAGGATTCTGTCATAATATAATAATATTGCCATGGCCTTTGTCTGAAGGATTCTGTCAAAATATAATAATATTCCATAGCCTTTGTCTGATATCTGAAGGATTCTGTCAAAATATAATAATATTGCCATGGCCTTTGTCTGAAGGATTCTGTCAAAATATAATAATATTGCCATGGCCTTTGTCTGAAGGATTCTGTCAAAATATGATAATATTGCCATGGCCTTTGTCTGATGTCTGAAGGATTCTGTCAAAGTATAATAATATTCCATAGCCTTTGTCTGATGTCTGAAGGATTCTGTCAAAATATAATAATATTGCCATGCCTTTGTCTGATGTCTGAAGGATTCTGTCAAAATATAATAATATTGCCATGGCCTTTGTCTGATGTCTGAAGGATTCTGTCAAAATATAATAATATTCCATAGCCTTTGTCTGATGTCTGAAGGATTCTGTCAAAATATAATAATATTGCCATGGCCTTTGTCTGAAGGATTCTGTCAAAATATAATAATATTGCCATGGCCTTTGTCTGATGTCTGAAGGATTCTGTCAAAATATAATAATATTGCCATGCCTTTGTCTGATGTCTGAACGATTCTGTCAAAATATAATAATATTGCCATGGCCTTTGTCTGAAGGATTCTGTCAAAATATAATAATATTGCCATGCCTTTGTCTGATGTCTGAAGGATTCTGTCAAAATATAATAATATTGCCATGGCCTTTGTCTGATGTCTGAAGGATTCCGTCAAAATATAATAACATTCCATAGCCTTTGTCTGATGTCTGAAGGATTCTGGCAAAATATAATATATTTCCATGCCTTTGTCTGATGTCTGAATGATTCTGTCAAAATATAATAATATTGCCATCGCCTTTGTCTGATGCCTGAAGGATTCTGTCAAAATATAATAATATTGCCATACACTTTGTCTGATGTCTGAATGATTCTGTCAAAATATAATAATATTGCCATGGCCTTTGTCTGATGCCTGAAGGATTCTGTCAAAATATAATAATATTGCCATACACTTTGTCTGATGTCTGAATGATTCTGTCAAAATATAATAATATTGCCATGGCCTTTGTCTGATGCCTGAACGATTCTGTCAAAATATAATAATATTCCATAGCCTTTGTCTGATGTCTGAAGGATTCTGTCAAAATATAATAATATTCCATAGCCTTTGTCTGATGCCTAAAGGATTCTGTCATAATATAATAATATTGCCATGCCTTTGTCTGATGTCTGAAGGATTCTGTCAAAATATAATAATATTGCCATGTCTTTGTCTGATGCCTGAAGGATTCTGTCAAAATACAATAATATTGCCATACACTTTGTCTGATGTCTGAATGATTCTGTCAAAATATAATAATATTGCCATGCCTTTGTCTGATGCCTGAAGGATTCTGTCAAAATATAATAATATTGCCATACACTTTGTCTGATGTCTGAATGATTCTATCAAAATATAATAATATTGCCATGCCTTTGTCTGATGCCTGAAGGATTCTGTCAAAATATAATAATATTGCCATACACTTTGTCTGATGTCTGAATGATTCTGTCAAAATATAATAATATTGCCATGGCCTTTGTCTGAAGGATTCTGTCAAAATATAATAATATTGCCATGCCTTTGTCTGATGTCTGAAGGATTCTGTCAAAATATAATAATATTGCCATGGCCTTTGTCTGATGTCTGAAGGATTCTGTCAAAATATAATAACATTCCATAGCCATTGTCTGATGTCTGAAGGATTCTGGCAAAATATAATAATATTTCCATGCCTTTGTCTGATGTCTGAATGATTCTGTCGAAATATAATAATATTGCCATGGCCTTTGTCCGAAGGATTCTGTCAAAATATAATAATATTCCAAAGCCTTTGTCTGATGTCTGAAGGATTCTGGCAAAATATAATAATATTTCCATGCCTTTGTCTGATGCCTGAAGGATTCTGTCATAATATAATAATATTGCCATGGCCTTTGTCTGAAGGATTCTGTCAAAATATAATAATATTCCATAGCCTTTGTCTGATATCTGAAGGATTCTGTCAAAATATAATAATATTGCCATGGCCTTTGTCTGAAGGATTCTGTCAAAATATAATAATATTGCCATGGCCTTTGTCTGAAGGATTCTGTCAAAATATGATAATATTGCCATGGCCTTTGTCTGATGTCTGAAGGATTCTGTCAAAGTATAATAATATTCCATAGCCTTTGTCTGATGTCTGAAGGATTCTGTCAAAATATAATAATATTGCCATGCCTTTGTCTGATGTCTGAAGGATTCTGTCAAAATATAATAATATTGCCATGGCCTTTGTCTGATGTCTGAAGGATTCTGTCAAAATATAATAATATTCCATAGCCTTTGTCTGATGTCTGAAGGATTCTGTCAAAATATAATAATATTGCCATGGCCTTTGTCTGAAGGATTCTGTCAAAATATAATAATATTGCCATGGCCTTTGTCTGATGTCTGAAGGATTCTGTCAAAATATAATAATATTGCCATGCCTTTGTCTGATGTCTGAACGATTCTGTCAAAATATAATAATATTGCCATGGCCTTTGTCTGAAGGATTCTGTCAAAATATAATAATATTGCCATGCCTTTGTCTGATGTCTGAAGGATTCTGTCAAAATATAATAATATTGCCATGGCCTTTGTCTGATGTCTGAAGGATTCTGTCAAAATATAATAACATTCCATAGCCTTTGTCTGATGTCTGAAGGATTCTGGCAAAATATAATAATATTTCCATGCCTTTGTCTGATGTCTGAAGGATTCTGTCAAAATATAATAATATTCCATAGCCTTTGCTGATGCCTAAAGGATTCTGTCATAATATAATATATATTGCTATGGCCTTTGTCTGAATGATTCTGTCAAAATATAATAATATTGCCATGGCCTTTGTCTGAAGGAATCTGTCAAAATATAATAATATTCCATAGCCTTTGTCTGATATCTGAAGGATTCCGTCAAAATATAATAATATTGCCATGGCCTTTGTCTGAAGGATTCTGTCAAAATATAATAATATTGCCATGGCCTTTGTCTGAAGGATTCTGTCAAAATATAATAATATTGCCATGGCGATTGTCTGAAGGATTCTGTCAAAATATAATAATATTGCCATGCCTTTGTCTGATGTCTGAAGGATTCTGTCAAAATATAATAATATTGCCATGCCTTTGTCTGATGTCTGAAGGATTCTGTCAAAATATAATAATATTGCCATGGCCTTTGTCTGATGTCTGAAGGATTCTGTCAAAATATAATAATATTCCATAGCCTTTGTCTGATGCCTAAAGGATTCTGTCATAATATAATAATATTGCCATAGTCTTTGTCTGATGTCTGAAGGATTCTGTCAAAATATAATAATATTCCATAGCCTTTGTCTGATGCCTAAAGGATTCTGTCATAATATAATAATATTGCCATGCCTTTGTCTGATGTCTGAAGGATTCTGTCAAAATATAATAATATTGCCATGGCCTTTGTCTGAAGGATTCTGTCAAAATATAATAATATTGCCATGCCTTTGTCTGATGCCTGAAGGATTCTGTCAAAATACAATAATATTGCCATACACTTTGTCTGATGTCTGAATGATTCTGTCAAAATATAATAATATTGCCATGGCCTTTGTCTGATGCCTGAAGGATTCTGTCAAAATATAATAATATTGCCATACACTTTGTCTGATGTCTGAATGATTCTGTCAAAATATAATAATATTGCCATGGCCTTTGTCTGATGCCTGAAGGATTCTGTCAAAATATAATAATATTGCCATACACTTTGTCTGATGTCTGAATGATTCTGTCAAAATATAATAATATTGCCATGGCCTTTGTCTGATGCCTGAACGATTCTGTCAAAATATAATAATATTCCATAGCCTTTGTCTGATGTCTGAAGGATTCTGTCAAAATATAATAATATTCCATAGCCTTTGTCTGATGCCTAAAGGATTCTGTCAAAATATAATAATATTGCCATGCCTTTGTCTGATGCCTGAAGGATTCTGTCAAAATATAATAATATTGCCATACACTTTGTCTGATGTCTGAATGATTCTATCAAAATATAATAATATTGCCATGCCTTTGTCTGATGCCTGAAGGATTCTGTCAAAATATAATAATATTGCCATACACTTTGTCTGATGTCTGAATGATTCTGTCAAAATATAATAATATTGCCATGGCCTTTGTCTGAAGGATTCTGTCAAAATATAATAATATTGCCATGGCCTTTGTCTGATGTCTGAAGGATTCTGTCAAAATATAATAACATTCCATAGCCATTGTCTGATGTCTGAAGGATTCTGGCAAAATATAATAATATTTCCATGCCTTTGTCTGATGTCTGAATGATTCTGTCAAAATATAATAATATTGCCATGGCCTTTGTCTGAAGGATTCTGTCAAAATATAATAATATTCCAAAGCCTTTGTCTGATGTCTGAAGGATTCTGGCAAAATATAATAATATTTCCATGCCTTTGTCTGATGCCTGAAGGATTCTGTCATAATATAATAATATTGCCATGGCCTTTGTCTGAAGGATTCTGTCAAAATATAATAATATTCCATAGCCTTTGTCTGATATCTGAAGGATTTTGACAAAATATAATAATATTGCCATGGCCTTTGTCTGAAGGATTCTGTCAAAATATGATAATATTGTCATGGCCTTTGTCTGATGTCTGAAGGATTCTGTCAAAGTATAATAATATTCCATAGCCTTTGTCTGATGTCTGAAGGATTCTGTCAAAATATAATAATATTGCCATGCCTTTGTCTGATGTCTGAAGGATTCTGTCAAAATATAATAATATTGCCATGGCCTTTGTCTGATGTCTGAAGGATTCTGTCAAAATATAATAATATTCCATAGCCTTTGTCTGATGTCTGAAGGATTCTGTCAAAATATAATAATATTGCCATGGCCTTTGTCTGAAGGATTCTGTCAAAATATAATAATATTGCCATGGCCTTTGTCTGATGTCTGAAGGATTCTGTCAAAATATAATAATATTGCCATGCCTTTGTCTGATGTCTGAACGATTCTGTCAAAATATAATAATATTGCCATGGCCTTTGTCTGAAGGATTCTGTCAAAATATAATAATATTGCCATGCCTTTGTCTAATGTCTGAAGGATTCTGTCAAAATATAATAATATTGCCATGGCCTTTGTCTGATGTCTGAAGGATTCTGTCAAAATATAATAACATTCCATAGCCTTTGTCTGATGTCTGAAGGATTCTGGCAAAATATAATATATTTCCATGCCTTTGTCTGATGTCTGAATGATTCTGTCAAAATATAATAATATTGCCATGGCCTTTGTCTGAAGGATTCTGTCAAAATATAATAATATTCCATAGCCTTTGTCTGATGTCTGAAGGATTCTGGCAAAATATAATAATATTTCCATGCCTTTGTCTGATGTCTGAAGGATTCTGTCAAAATATAATAATATTCCATAGCCTTTGCTGATGCCTAAAGGATTCTGTCATAATATAATAATATTGCTATGGCCTTTGTCTGAATGATTCTGTCAAAATATAATAATATTCCATAGCCTTTGTCTGATATCTGAAGGATTCTGTCAAAATATAATAATATTGCCATGGTCTTTGATGTCTGAAGGATTCTGTCAAAATATAATAATATTGCCATGGCCTTTGTCTGATGTCTGAAGGATTCTGTCAAAATATAATAATATTGCCATACACTTTGTCTGATGTCTGAATGATTCTATCAAAATATAATAATATTGCCATGCCTTTGTCTGATGCCTGAATGATTCTGTCAAAATATAATAATATTGCCATGGCCTTTGTCTGAAGGATTCTGTCAAAATATAATAATATTCCATAGCCTTTGTCTGATATCTGAAGGATTCTGTCAAAATATAATAATATTGCCATGGTCTTTGATGTCTGAAGGATTCTGTCAAAATATAATAATATTGCCATGGCCTTTGTCTGATGTCTGAAGGATTCTGTCAAAATATAATAATATTGCCATGGCCTTTGTCTGATGTCTGAATGATTCTGTCAAAATATAATAATATTGCCATGGCCTTTGTCTGAAGGATTCTGTCAAAATATAATAATATTCCATAGCCTTTGTCTGATATCTGAAGGATTCCGTCAAAATATAATAATATTGCCATGGCCTTTGTCTGAAGGATTCTGTCAAAATATAATAATATTGCCATGGCCTTTGTCTGAAGGATTCTGTCAAAATATAATAATATTGCCATGGCGATTGTCTGAAGGATTCTGTCAAAATATAATAATATTGCCATGCCTTTGTCTGATGTCTGAAGGATTCTGTCAAAATATAATAATATTGCCATGCCTTTGTCTGATGTCTGAAGGATTCTGTCAAAATATAATAATATTGCCATGGTCTTTGTCTGATGTCTGAAGGATTCTGTCAAAATATAATAATATTCCATAGCCTTTGTCTGATCTCTGAAGGATTCTGTCAAAATATAATAATATTGCCATGCCTTTGTCTGATGTCTGAATGATTCTGTCAAAATATAATAATATTGCCATGGCCTTTATCTGATGTCTGAAGGATTCTGTCAAAATATAATAATATTCCATAGCCTTTGTCTGATGCCTAAAGGATTCTGTCATAATATAATAATATTGCCATAGTCTTTGTCTGATGTCTGAAGGATTCTGTCAAAATATAATAATATTCCATAGCCTTTGTCTGATGCCTAAAGGATTCTGTCATAATATAATAATATTGCCATGACTTTGTCTGATGTCTGAACGATTCTGTCAAAATATAATAATATTGCCATGGCCTTTGTCTGAAGGATTCTGTCAAAATATAATAATATTGCCATGGCGATTGTCTGAAGGATTCTGTCAAAATATAATAATATTGCCATGCCTTTGTCTGATGTATGAAGGATTCTGTCAAAATATAATAATATTGCCATGGCCTTTGTCTGATGTCTGAAGGATTCTGTCAAAATATAATAATATTCCATAGCCTTTGTCTGATGTCTGAAGGATTCTGTCAAAATATAATAATATTGCCATGGCCTTTGTCTGAAGGATTCTGTCAAAATATAATAATATTCCATAGCCTTTGTCTGATATCTGAAGGATTCTGTCAAAATATAATAATATTGCCATGGTCTTTGATGTCTGAAGGATTCTGTCAAAATATAATAATATTGCCATGGCCTTTGTCTGATGTCTGAAGGATTCTGTAAAAATATAATAATATTGCCATACACTTTGTCTGATGTCTGAATGATTCTATCAAAATATAATAATATTGCCATGCCTTTGTCTGATGCCTGAATGATTCTGTCAAAATATAATAATATTGCCATGGCCTTTGTCTGAAGGATTCTGTCAAAATATAATAATATTCCATAGCCTTTTTCTGATATCTGAAGGATTCTGTCAAAATATAATAATATTGCCATGGTCTTTGATGTCTGAAGGATTCTGTCAAAATATAATAATATTGCCATGGCCTTTGTCTGAAGGATTCTGTCAAAATATAATAATATTGCCATGGCCTTTGTCTGATGTCTGAATGATTCTGTCAAAATATAATAATATTGCCATGGCCTTTGTCTGAAGGATTCTGTCAAAATATAATAATATTCCATAGCCTTTGTCTGATATCTGAAGGATTCCGTCAAAATATAATAATATTGCCATGGCCTTTGTCTGAAGGATTCTGTCAAAATATAATAATATTGCCATGGCCTTTGTCTGAAGGATTCTGTCAAAATATAATAATATTGCCATGGCCTTTGTCTGAAGGTTTCTGTCAAAATATAATAAAATTGCCATGCCTTTGTCTGATGTCTGAACGATTCTGTCAAAATATAATAATATTGCCATGGCCTTTGTCTGAAGGATTCTGTCAAAATATAATAATATTGCCATGGCGATTGTCTGAAGGATTCTGTCAAAATATAATAATATTGCCATGCCTTTGTCTGATGTCTGAAGGATTCTGTCAAAATATAATAATATTGCCATGCCTTTGTCTGATGTCTGAAGGATTCTGTCAAAATATAATAATATTGCCATGGTCTTTGTCTGATGTCTGAAGGATTCTGTCAAAATATAATAATATTCCATAGCCTTTGTCTGATCTCTGAAGGATTCTGTCAAAATATAATAATATTGCCATGCCTTTGTCTGATGTCTGAATGATTCTGTCAAAATATAATAATATTGCCATGGCCTTTATCTGATGTCTGAAGGATTCTGTCAAAATATAATAATATTCCATAGCCTTTGTCTGATGCCTAAAGGATTCTGTCATAATATAATAATATTGCCATAGTCTTTGTCTGATGTCTGAAGGATTCTGTCAAAATATAATAATATTCCATAGCCTTTGTCTGATGCCTAAAGGATTCTGTCATAATATAATAATATTGCCATGCCTTTGTCTGATGTCTGAAGGATTCTGTCAAAATATAATAATATTGTCATGGCCTTTGTCTGAAGGATTCTGTCAAAATATAATAATATTGCCATGCCTTTGTCTGATGCCTGAAGGATTCTGTCAAAATATAATAATATTGCCATACACTTTGTCTGATGTCTGAATGATTCTGTCAAAATATAATAATATTGCCATGGCCTTTGTCTGATGCCTGAAGGATTCTGTCAAAATATAATAATATTGCCATACACATTGTCTGATGTCTGAATGATTCTGTCAAAATATAATAATATTGCCACGGCCTTTGTCTGATGCCTGAAGGATTCTGTCAAAATATAATAATATTGCCATACACTTTGTCTGATGTCTGAATGATTCTGTCAAAATATAATAATATTGCCATGGCCTTTGTCTGATGCCTGAACGATTCTGTCAAAATATAATAATATTCCATAGCCTTTGTCTGATATCTGAAGGATTCTGTCAAAATATAATAATATTGCCATGGTCTTTGATGTCTGAAGGATTCTGTCAAAATATAATAATATTGCCATGGCCTTTGTCTGATGTCTGAAGGATTCTGTCAAAATATAATAATATTGCCATGGCCTTTGTCTGATGTCTGAATGATTCTGTCAAAATATAATAATATTGCCATGGCCTTTGTCTGAAGGATTCTGTCAAAATATAATAATATTCCATAGCCTTTGTCTGATATCTGAAGGATTCCGTCAAAATATAATAATATTGCCATGGCCTTTGTCTGAAGGATTCTGTCAAAATATAATAATATTGCCATGGCCTTTGTCTGAAGGATTCTGTCAAAATATAATAATATTGCCATGGCCTTTGTCTGAAGGTTTCTGTCAAAATATAATAAAATTGCCATGCCTTTGTCTGATGTCTGAACGATTCTGTCAAAATATAATAATATTGCCATGGCCTTTGTCTGAAGGATTCTGTCAAAATATAATAATATTGCCATGGCGATTGTCTGAAGGATTCTGTCAAAATATAATAATATTGCCATGCCTTTGTCTGATGTCTGAAGGATTCTGTCAAAATATAATAATATTGCCATGCCTTTGTCTGATGTCTGAAGGATTCTGTCAAAATATAATAATATTGCCATGGTCTTTGTCTGATGTCTGAAGGATTCTGTCAAAATATAATAATATTCCATAGCCTTTGTCTGATCTCTGAAGGATTCTGTCAAAATATAATAATATTGCCATGCCTTTGTCTGATGTCTGAATGATTCTGTCAAAATATAATAATATTGCCATGGCCTTTATCTGATGTCTGAAGGATTCTGTCAAAATATAATAATATTCCATAGCCTTTGTCTGATGCCTAAAGGATTCTGTCATAATATAATAATATTGCCATAGTCTTTGTCTGATGTCTGAAGGATTCTGTCAAAATATAATAATATTCCATAGCCTTTGTCTGATGCCTAAAGGATTCTGTCATAATATAATAATATTGCCATGCCTTTGTCTGATGTCTGAAGGATTCTGTCAAAATATAATAATATTGCCATGGCCTTTGTCTGAAGGATTCTGTCAAAATATAATAATATTGCCATGCCTTTGTCTGATGCCTGAAGGATTCTGTCAAAATATAATAATATTGCCATACACTTTGTCTGATGTCTGAATGATTCTGTCAAAATATAATAATATTGCCATGGCCTTTGTCTGATGCCTGAAGGATTCTGTCAAAATATAATAATATTGCCATACACTTTGTCTGATGTCTGAATGATTCTGTCAAAATATAATAATATTGCCATGGCCTTTGTCTGATGCCTGAAGGATTCTGTCAAAATATAATAATATTGCCATACACTTTGTCTGATGTCTGAATGATTCTGTCAAAATATAATAATATTGCCATGGCCTTTGTCTGATGCCTGAACGATTCTGTCAAAATATAATAATATTCCATAGCCTTTGTCTGATGCCTGAAGGATTCTGTCAAAATATAATAATATTGCCATACACTTTGTCTGATGTCTGAATGATTCTGTCAAAATATAATAATATTGCCATGGCCTTTGTCTGAAGGATTCTGTCAAAATATAATAATATTCCATAGCCTTTGTCTGATATCTGAAGGATTCTGTCAAAATATAATAATATTGCCATGGTCTTTGATGTCTGAAGGATTCTGTCAAAAGATAATAATATTGCCATGGCCTTTGTCTGATGTCTGAAGGATTCTGTCAAAATATAATAATATTGCCATGGCCTTTGTCTGATGTCTGAATGATTCTGTCAAAATATAATAATATTGCCATGGCCTTTGTCTGAAGGATTCTGTCAAAATATAATAATATTCCATAGCCTTTGTCTGATATCTGAAGGATTCCGTCAAAATATAATAATATTGCCATGGCCTTTGTCTGAAGGATTCTGTCAAAATATAATAATATTGCCATGGCCTTTGTCTGAAGGATTCTGTCAAAATATAATTATATTGCCATGGCCTTTGTCTGAAGGATTCTGTCAAAATATAATAATATTGCCATGCCTTTGTCTGATGTCTGAACGATTCTGTCAAAATATAATAATATTGCCATGGCCTTTGTCTGAAGGATTCTGTCAAAATATAATAATATTGCCATGGCGATTGTCTGAAGGATTCTGTCAAAATATAATAATATTGCCATGCCTTTGTCTGATGTCTGAAGGATTCTGTCAAAATATAATAATATTGCCATGGCCTTTGTCTGATGTCTGAAGGATTCTGTCAAAATATAATAATATTCCATAGCCTTTGTCTGATGTCTTAAGGATTCTGTCAAAATATAATAATATTGCCATGCCTTTGTCTGATGTCTGAATGATTCTGTCAAAATATAATAATATTGCCATGGCCTTTGTCTGATGTCTGAAGGATTCTGTCAAAATATAATAATATTCCATAGCCTTTGTCTGATGCCTAAAGGATTCTGTCATAATATAATAATATTGCCATAGTCTTTGTCTGATGTCTGAAGGATTCTGTCAAAATATAATAATATTCCATAGCCTTTGTCTGATGCCTAAAGGATTCTGTCATAATATAATAATATTGCCATGCCTTTGTCTGATGTCTGAAGGATTCTGTCAAAATATAATAATATTGCCATGGCCTTTGTCTGAAGGATTCTGTCAAAATATAATAATATTGCCATGCCTTTGTCTGATGCCTGAAGGATTCTGTCAAAATATAATAATATTGCCATACACTTTGTCTGATGTCTGAATGATTCTGTCAAAATATAATAATATTGCCATGGCCTTTGTCTGATGCCTGAAGGATTCTGTCAAAATATAATAATATTGTCATACACTTTGTCTGATGTCTGAATGATTCTGTCAAAATATAATAATATTGCCATGGCCTTTGTCTGATGCCTGAAGGATTCTGTCAAAATATAATAATATTGCCATACACTTTGTCTGATGTCTGAATGATTCTGTCAAAATATAATAATATTGCCATGGCCTTTGTCTGATGCCTGAACGATTCTGTCAAAATATAATAATATTCCATAGCCTTTGTCTGATGTCTGAAGGATTCTGTCAAAATATAATAATATTCCATAGCCTTTGTCTGATGCCTAAAGGATTCTGTCAAAATATAATAATATTGCCATGCCTTTGTCTGATGCCTGAAGGATTCTGTCAAAATATAATAATATTGCCATACACTTTGTCTGATGTCTGAATGATTCTATCAAAATATAATAATATTGCCATGCCTTTGTCTGATGCCTGAAGGATTCTGTCAAAATATAATAATATTGCCATACACTTTGTCTGATGTCTGAATGATTCTGTCAAAATATAATAATATTGCCATGGCCTTTGTCTGAAGGATTCTGTCAAAATATAATAATATTGCCATGCCTTTGTCTGATGTCTGAAGGATTCTGTCAAAATATAATAATATTGCCATGGCCTTTGTCTGAGTCTGAAGGATTCTGTCATAATATAATAATATTGCCATGGCCTTTGTCTGAAGGATTCTGTCAAAATATAATAATATTCCAAAGCCTTTGTCTGATGTCTGAAGGATTCTGGCAAAATATAATAATATTTCCATGCCTTTGTCTGATGCCTAAAGGATTCTGTCATAATATAATAATATTGCCATGGCCTTTGTCTGAAGGATTCTGTCAAAATATAATAATATTCCATAGCCTTTGTCTGGTATCTGAAGGATTCGGTCAAAATATAATAATATTGCCATGGCCTTTGTCTAAAGGATTCTGTCAAAATATAATAATATTGCCATGGCCTTTGTCTGAAGGATTCTGTCAAAATATGATAATATTGCCATGGCCTTTGTCTGATGTCTGAAGGATTCTGTCTAAGTATAATAATATTCCATAGCCTTTGTCTGATGTCTGAAGGATTCTGTCAAAATATAATAATATTGCCATGCCTTTGTCTGATGTCTGAAGGATTCTGTCAAAATATAATAATATTGCCATGGCCTTTGTCTGATGTCTGAAGGATTCTGTCAAAATATAATAATATTCCATAGCCTTTGTCTGATGTCTGAAGGATTCTGTCAAAATATAATAATATTGCCATGGCCTTTGTCTGAAGGATTCTGTCAAAATATAATAACATTCCATAGCCTTTGTCTGATGTCTGAAGGATTCTGGCAAAATATAATAATATTTCCATGCCTTTGTCTGATGTCTGAATGATGCTGTCAAAATATAATAATATTGCCATGGCCTTTGTCTGAAGGATTCTGTCAAAATATAATAATATTCCATAGCATTTGTCTGATGTCTGAAGGATTCTGGCAAAATATAATAATATTTCCATGCCTTTGTCTGATGTCTGAAGGATTCTGTCAAAATATAATAATATTCCATAGCCTTTGTCTGATGCCTAAAGGATTCTGTCATAATATAATAATATTGCTATGGCCTTTGTCTGAATGATTCTGTCAAAATATAATAATATTCCATAGCCTTTGTCTGATATCTGAAGGATTCTGTCAAAATATAATAATATTGCCATGGTCTTTGATGTCTGAAGGATTCTGTCAAAATATAATAATATTGCCATGGCCTTTGTCTGATGTCTGAAGGATTCTGTCAAAATATAATAATATTGCCATACACTTTGTCTGATGGCTGAATGATTCTATCAAAATATAATAATATTGCCATGCCTTTGTCTGATGCCTGAAGGATTCTGTCAAAATATAATAATATTGCCATACACTTTGTCTGATGTCTGAATGATTCTGTCAAAATATAATAATATTGCCATGGCCTTTGTCTGAAGGATTCTGTCAAAATATAATAATATTGCCATGGCCTTTGCCTGAAGGATTCTGTCAAAATATAATAATATTGCCATGCCTTTGTCTGATGTCTGAACGATTCTGTCAAAATATAATAATATTGCCATGGCCTTTGTCTGAAGGATTCTGTCAAAATATAATAATATTGCCATGGCCTTTGTCTGAAGGATTCTGTCAAAATATAATAATATTGCCATGCCTTTGTCTGATGTCTGAAGGATTCTGTCAGAATATAATAATATTGCCATGCCTTTGTCTGATGTCTGAAGGATTCTGTCAAAATATAATAATATTGCCATGGCCTTTGTCTGATGTCTGAAGTATTCTGTCAAAATATAATAATATTCCATAGCCTTTGTCTGATGTCTGAAGGATTCTGTCAAAATATAATAATATTGCCATGCCTTTGTCTGATGTCTGAATGATTCTGTCAAAATATAATAATATTGCCATGGCCTTTGTCTGATGTCTGAAGGATTCTGTCAAAATATAATAATATTCCATAGCCTTTGTCTGATGCCTAAAGGATTCTGTCATAATATAATAATATTGCCATGCCTTTGTCTGATGTCTGAAGGATTCTGTCAAAATATAATAATATTGCCATGGCCTTTGTCTGAAGGATTCTGTCAAAATATAATAATATTGCCATGCCTTTGTCTGATGCCTGAAGGATTCTGTCAAAATATAATAATATTGCCATACACGTTGTCTGATGTCTGAATGATTCTGTCAAAATACAATAAAATTGCCATGGCCTTTGTCTGATGCCTGAAGGATTCTGTCAAAATATAATAATATTGCCATACACTTTGTCTGATGTCTGAATGATTCTGTCAAAATATAATAATATTGCCATGGCCTTTGTCTGATGCCTGAACGATTCTGTCAAAATATAATAATATTCCATAGCCTTTGTCTGATGCCTGAAGGATTCTGTCAAAATATAATAATATTGCCATACACTTTGTCTGATGTCTGAATGATTCTGTCAAAATATAATAATATTGCCATGCCTGAAGGATTCTGTCAAAATATAATAATATTGCCATACACTTTGTCTGATGTCTGAATGATTCTGTCAAAATATAATAATATTGCCATGGCCTTTGTCTGATGCCTGAAGGATTCTGTCAAAATATAATAATATTGCCATACACTTTGTCTGATGTCTGAATGATTCTGTCAAAATATAATAATATTGCCATGACCTTTGTCTGATGCCTGAACGATTCTGTCAAAATATAATAATATTCCATAGCGTTTGTCTGATGCCTGAAGGATTCTGTCAAAATATAATAATATTGCCATACACTTTGTCTGATGTCTGAATGATTCTGTCAAAATATAATAATATTGCCATGGCCTTTGTCTGATGCCTGAAGGATTCTGTCAAAATATAATAATATTGCCATACACTTTGTCTGATGTCTGAATGATTCTGTCAAAATATAATAATATTGCCATGGCCTTTGTCTGATGCCTGAACGATTCTGTCAAAATATAATAATATTCCATAGCCTTTGTCTGATGTCTGAAGGATTCTGTCAAAATATAATAATATTCCATAGCCTTTGTCTGATGCCTAAAGGATTCTGTCAAAATATAATAATATTGCCATGCCTTTGTCTGATGCCTGAAGGATTCTGTCAAAATATAATAATATTGCCATACACTTTGTCTGATGTCTGAATGATTCTATCAAAATATAATAATATTGCCATGCCTTTGTCTGATGCCTGAAGGATTCTGTCAAAATATAATAATATTGCCATACACTTTGTCTGATGTCTGAATGATTCTGTCAAAATATAATAATATTGCCATGGCCTTTGTCTGAAGGATTCTGTCAAAATATAATAATATTGCCATGCCTTTGTCTGATGTCTGAAGGATTCTGTCAAAATATAATAATATTGCCATGGCCTTTGTCTGATGTCTGAAGGATTCTGTCAAAATATAATAACATTCCATAGCCTTTGTCTGATGTCTGAAGGATTCTGGCAAAATATAATAATATTTCCATGCCTTTGTCTGATGTCTGAATGATTCTGTCAAAATATAATAATATTGCCATGGCCTTTGTCTGAAGGATTCTGTCAAAATATAATAATATTCCAAAGCCTTTGTCTGATGGCTGAAGGATTCTGGCAAAATATAATAATATTGCCATACACTTTGTCTGATGTCTGAATGATTCTGTCAAAATATAATAATATTGCCATGGCCTTTGTCTGAAGGATTCTGTCAAAATATAATAATATTGCCATGGCCTTTGTCTGATGTCTGAAGGATTCTGTCAAAATATAATAACATTCCATAGCCTTTGTCTGATGTCTGAAGGATTCTGGCAAAATATAATAATATTTCCATGCCTTTGTCTGATGTCTGAAGGATTCTGTCACAATATAATAATATTCCATAGCCTTTGTCTGATATCTGAAGGATTCTGTCAAAATATAATAATATTGCCATGGTCTTTGATGTCTGAAGGATTCTGTCAAAATATAATAATATTGCCATGGCCTTTGTCTGAAGGATTCTGTCAAAATATAATAATATTGCCATGGCCTTTGTCTGAAGGATTCTGTCAAAATATAATAATATTGCCATGCCTTTGTCTGATGTCTGAACGATTCTGTCAAAATATAATAATATTGCCATGGCCTTTGTCAGAAGGATTCTGTCAAAATATAATAATATTGCCATGGCCTTTGTCTGAAGGATTCTGTCAAAATATAATAATATTGCCATGCCTTCGTCTGATGTCTGAAGGATTCTGTCAAAATATAATAATATTGCCATGCCTTTGTCTGATGTCTGAAGGATTCTGTCAAAATATAATAATATTGCCATGGCCTTTGTCTGATGTCTGAAGGATTCTGTCAAAATATAATAATATTCCATAGCCTTTGTCTGATGTCTGAAGGATTCTGTCAAAATATAATAATATTGCCATGCCTTTGTCTGATGTCTGAATGATTCTGTCAAAATATAATAATATTGCCATGGTCTTTGTCTGATGTCTGAAGGATTCTGTCAAAATATAATAATATTCCATAGCCTTTGTCTGATGCCTAAAGGATTCTGTCATAATATAATAATATTGCCATAGTCTTTGTCTGATGTCTGAAGGATTCTGTCAAAATATAATAATATTCCATAGCCTTTGTCTGATGCCTAAAGGATTCTGTCATAATATAATAATATTGCCATGCCTTTGTCTGATGTCTGAAGCATTCTGTCAAAATATAATAATATTGCCATGGCCTTTGTCTGAAGGATTCTGTCAAAATATAATAATATTGCCATGCTTTTGTCTAATGTCTGAACGATTCTGTCAAAATATAATAATATTGCCATGGCCTTCGTCTGAAGGATTCTGTCAAAATATAATAATATTGCCATGGCCTTTGTCTGAAGGATTCTGTCAAAATATAATAATATTGCCATGCCTTTGTCTGATGTCTGAAGGATTCTGTCAAAATATAATAATATTGCCATGCCTTTGTCTGATGTCTGAAGGATTCTGTCAAAATATAATAATATTGCCATGGCCTTTGTCTGATGTCTGAAGGATTCTGTCAAAATATAATAATATTCCATAGCCTTTGTCTGATGTCTGAAGGATTCTGTCAAAATATAATAATATTGCCATGCCTTTGTCTGATGTCTGAATGATTCTGTCAAAATATAATAATATTGCCATGGCCTTTGTCTGATGTCTGAAGGATTCTGTCAAAATATAATAATATTCCATAGCCTTTGTCTGATGCCTAAAGGATTCTGTCATAATATAATAATATTGCCATAGTCTTTGTCTGATGTCTGAAGGATTCTGTCAAAATATAATAATATTGCCATGGTCTTTGATGTCTGAAGGACTCTGTCAAAATATAATAATATTCCATAGCCTTTGTCTGATGTCTGAAGGATTCTGTCAAAATATAATAATATTGGCATGGCCTTTGTCTGAAGGATTCTGTCAAAATATAATAATATTGCCATGCCTTTGTCTGATGCCTGAAGGATTCTGTCAAAATATAATAATATTGCCATACACTTTGCCTGATGTCTGAATGATTCTGTCAAAATATAATAATATTGCCATGGCCTTTGTCTGATGCCTGAACGATTCTGTCAATATATAATAATATTCCATAGCCTTTGTCTGATGTCTGAAGGATTCTGTCAAAATATAATAATATTCCATAGCCTTTGTCTGATGCCTAAAGGATTCTGTCAAAATATAATAATATTGCCATGCCTTTCTCTGATGCCTGAAGGATTCTGTCAAAATATAATAATATTGCCATACACTTTGTCTGATGTCTGAATGGTTCTGTCAAAATATAATAATATTGCCATGGCCTTTGTCTGATGTCTGAAGGATTCTGTCAAAATATAATAACATTCCATAGCCTTTGTCTGATGTCTGAAGGATTCTGGCAAAATATAATAATATTTCCATGTCTTTGTCTGATGTCTGAATGATTCTGTCAAAATATAATAACATTGCCATGGCCTTTGTCTGATGCCTGAAGGATTCTGTCAAAATATAATAATATTCCATAGCCTTTGTCTGATGCCTAAAGTATTCTGTCATAATATAATAATATTGCCATGGCCTTTGTCTGAAGGATTCTGTCAAAATATAATAATATTCCATAGCCTTTGTCTGATATCTGAAGGATTCTGTCAAAATATAATAATATTGCCATGGTCTTTGATGTCTGAAGGATTCTGTCAAAATATAATAATATTGCCATGGCCTTTGTCTGATGTCTGAAGGATTCTGTCAAAATATAATAATATTGCCATACACTTTGTCTGATGTCTGAATGATTCTATCAAAATATAATAATATTGCCATGCCTTTGTCTGATGCCTGAAGGATTCTGTCAAAATATAATAATATTGCCATACACTTTGTCTGATGTCTGAATGATTCTGTCAAAATATAATAATATTGCCATGGCCTTTGTCTGAAGGATTCTGTCAAAATATAATAATATTCCATAGCCTTTGTCTGATATCTGAAGGATTCTGTCAAAATATAATAATATTGCCATGGTCTTTGATGTCTGAAGGATTCTGTCAAAATATAATAATATTGCCATGGCCTTTGTCTGAAGGATTCTGTCAAAATATAATAATATTCCATAGCCTTTGTCTGATGTCTGAAGGATTCTGGCAAAATATAATAATATTTCCATGCCTTTGTCTGATGTCTGAAGGATTCTGTCAAAATATAATAATATTCCATAGCCTTTGTCTGATGCCTAAAGGATTCTGTCATAATATAATAATATTGCCATGGCCTTTGTCTGAAGGATTCTGTCAAAATATAATAATATTCCATAGCCTTTGTCTGATATCTGAAGGATTCTGTCAAAATATAATAATATTGCCATGGTCTTTGATGTCTGAAGGATTCTGTCAAAATATAATAATATTGCCATGGCCTTTGTCTGATGTCTGAAGGATTCTGTCAAAATATAATAATATTGCCATACACTTTGTCTGATGTCTGAATGATTCTATCAAAATATAATAATATTGCCATGCCTTTGTCTGATGCCTGAAGGATTCTGTCAAAATATAATAATATTGCCATACACTTTGTCTGATGTCTGAATGATTCTGTCAAAATATAATAATATTGCCATGGCCTTTGTCTGAAGGATTCTGTCAAAATATAATAATATTCCATAGCCTTTGTCTGATATCTGAAGGATTCTGTCAAAATATAATAATATTGCCATGGTCTTTGATGTCTGAAGGATTCTGTCAAAATATAATAATATTGCCATGGCCTTTGTCTGATGTCTGAAGGATTCTGTCAATATATAATAATATTGCCATGGCCTTTGTCTGATGTCTGAATGATTCTGTCAAAATATAATAATATTGCCATACACTTTGTCTGATGTCTGAAGGATTCTGTCAAAATATAATAATATTGCCATGGCCTTTGTCTGATGTCTGAAGGATTCTGTCAAAATATAATAATATTGCCATGGCCTTTGTCTGATGTCTGAATGATTCTGTCAAAATATAATAATATTGCCATGGCCTTTGTCTGAAGGAATCTGTCAAAATATAATAATATTCCATAGCCTTTGTCTGATATCTGAAGGATTCTGTCAAAATATAATAATATTGCCATGGCCTTTGTCTGAAGGATTCTGTCAAAATATAATAATATTGCCATGGCCTTTGTCTGAAGGATTCTGTCAAAATATAATAATATTGCCATGGCCTTTGTCTGAAGGATTCTGTCAAAATATAATAATATTGCCATGGCCTTTGTCTGATGTCTGAATGATTCTGTCAAAATATAATAATATTGCCATGGCCTTTGTCTGAAGGATTCTGTCAAAATATAATAATATTCCATAGCCTTTGTCTGATATCTGAAGGATTCTGTCAAAATATAATAATATTGCCATGGCCTTTGTCTGAAGGATTCTATCAAAATATAATAATATTGCCATGGCCTTTGTCTGAAGGATTCTGTCAAAATATAATAATATTGCCATGCCTTTGTCTGATGTCTGAACGATTCTGTCAAAATATAATTATATTGCCATGGCCTTTGTCTGAAGGATTCTGTCAAAATATAATAATATTGCCATGCCTTTGTCTGATGTCTGAAGGATTCTGTCAAAATATAATAATATTGCCATGGCCTTTGTCTGATGTCTGAAGGATTCTGTCAAAATATAATAATATTCCATAGCCTTTGTCTGATGTCTGAAGGATTCTGTCAAAATATAATAATATTGCCATGCCTTTGTCTGATGTCTGAATGATTCTGTCAAAATACAATAATATTGCCATGGCCTTTGTCTGATGTCTGAAGGATTCTGTCAAAATATAATAATATTCCATAGCCTTTGTCTGATGCCTAAAGGATTCTGTCATAATATAATAATATTGCCATAGTCTTTGTCTGATGTCTGAAGGATTCTGGCAAAATATAATAATATTTCCATGCCTTTGTCTGGTGTCTGAATGATTCTGTCAAAATATAATAATATTGCCATGGCCTTTGTCTGAAGGATTCTCTCAAAATATAATAATATTCCATAGCCTTTGTCTGATGTCTGAAGGATTCTGGCAAAATATAATAATATTTCCATGCCTTTGTCTGATGTCTGAAGGATTCTGTCAAAATATAATAATATTCCATAGCCTTTGTCTGATGCCTAAAGGATTCTGTCATAATATAATAATATTGCCATGGCCTTTGTCTGAAGGATTCTGTCAAAATATAATAATATTCCATAGCCTTTGTCTGATATCTGAAGGATTCTGTCAAAATATAATAATATTGCCATGGTCTTTGATGTCTGAAGGATTCTGTCAAAATATAATAATATTGCCATGGCCTTTGTCTGATGTCTGAAGGATTCTGTCAAAATATAATAATATTGCCATGGCCTTTGTCTGATGTCTGAATGATTCTGTCAAAATATAATAATATTGCCATGGCCTTTGTCTGAAGGATTCTGTCAAAATATAATAATATTCCATAGCCTTTGTCTGATATCTGAAGGATTCTGTCAAAATATAATAATATTGCCATGGCCTTTGTCTGAAGGATTCTGTCAAAATATAATAATATTGCCATGGCCTTTGTCTGAAGGATTCTGTCAAAATATAATAATATTGCCATGGCCTTTGTCTGAAGGATTCTGTCAAAATATAATAATATTGCCATGCCTTTGTCTGATGTCTGAACGATTCTGTCAAAATATAATAATATTGCCATGGCCTTTGTCTGAAGGATTCTGTCAAAATATAATAATATTGCCATGGCCTTTGTCTGAAGGATTCTGTCAAAATATAATAATAGTGCCATGCCTTTGTCTGATGTCTGAAGGATTCTGTCAAAATATAATAATATTGCCATGCCTTTGTCTGATGTCTGAAGGATTCTGTCAAAATATAATAATATTGCCATGGCCTTTGTCTGATGTCTGAAGGATTCTGTCAAAATATAATAATATTGCCATACACTTTGTCTGATGTCTGAATGATTCTATCAAAATATAATAATATTGCCATGCCTTTGTCTGATGCCTGAAGGATTCTGTCAAAATATAATAATATTGCCATACACTTTGTCTGATGTCTGACTGATTCTGTCAAAATATAATAATATTGCCATGGCCTTTGTCTGAAGGATTCTTTCAAAATATAATAATATTCCATAGCCTTTGTCTGATATCTGAAGGATTCTGTCAAAATATAATAATATTGCCATGGCCTTTGTCTGATGTCTGAAGGATTCTGTCAAAATATAATAATATTGCCATGGCCTTTGTCTGATGTCTGAATGATTCTGTCAAAATATAATAATATTGCCATGGCCTTTGTCTGAAGGATTCTGTCAAAATATAATAATATTCCATAGCCTTTGTCTGATATCTGAAGGATTCTGTCAAAATATAATAATATTGCCATGGCCTTTGTCTGAAGGATTCTGTCAAAATATAATAATATTGCCATGGCCTTTGTCTGAAGGATTCTGTCAAAATATAATAATATTGCCATGGCCTTTGTCTGAAGGATTCTGTCAAAATATAATAATATTGCCATGCCTTTGGCTGATGTCTGAAGGATTCTGTCAAAATATAATAATATTGCCATGCCTTTGTCTGATGTCTGAAGGATTCTGTCAAAATATAATAATATTGCCATGGCCTTTGTCTGATGTCTGAAGGATTCTGTCAAAATATAATAATATCCCATAGCCTTTGTCTGATGTCTGAAGGATTCTGTCAAAATATAATAATATTGCCATGCCTTTGTCTGATGTCTGAATGATTCTGTCAAAATACAATAATATTGCCATGGCCTTTGTCTGATGTCTGAATGATTCTGTCAAAATATAATAATATTCCATAGCCTTTGTCTGATGCCTAAAGGATTCTGTCATAATATAATAATATTGCCATAGTCTTTGTCTGATGTCTGAAGGATTCTGGCAAAATATAATAATATTTCCATGCCTTTGTCTGATGTCTGAATGATTCTGTCAAAATATAATAATATTGCCATGGCCTTTGTCTGAAGGATTCTGTCAAAATATAATAATATTCCATAGCCTTTGTCTGATGTCTGAAGGATTCTGGCAAAATATAATAATATTTCCATGCCTTTGTCTGATGTCTGAAGGATTCTGTCAAAATATAATAATATTCCATAGCCTTTGTCTGATGCCTAAAGGATTCTGTCATAATATAATAATATTGTCATGGCCTTTGTCTGAAGGATTCTGTCAAAATATAATAATATTCCATAGCCTTTGTCTGATATCTGAAGGATTCTGTCAAAATATAATAATATTGCCATGGTCTTTGATGTCTGAAGGATTCTGTCAAAATATAATAATATTGCCATGGCCTTTGTCTGATGTCTGAAGGATTCTGTCAAAATATAATAATATTGCCATGGCCTTTGTCTGAAGGATTCTGTCAAAATATGATAATATTCCATAGCCTTTGTCTGATATCTGAAGGATTCTGTCAAAATATAATAATATTGCCATGGCCTTTGTCTGATGTCTGAATGATTCTGTCAAAGTATAATAATATTGCCATGGCCTTTGTCTGAAGGATTCTGTCAAAATATGATAATATTCCATAGCCTTTGTCTGATATCTGAAGGATTCTGTCAAAATATAATAATATTGCCATGGCCTTTGTCTGAAGGATTCTGTCAAAATATAATAATATTGCCATGCCTTTGTCTGATGTCTGAACGATTCTGTCAAAATATAATAATATTGCCATGGTCTTTGATGTCTGAAGGATTCTGTCAAAATATAATAATATTGCCATGGCCTTTGTCTGAAGGATTCTGTCAAAATATAATAATATTCCATAGCCTTTGTCTGATGTCTGAAGGATTCTGGCAAAATATAATAATATTTCCATGCCTTTGTCTGATGTCTGAAGGATTCTGTCAAAATATAATAATATTCCATAGCCTTTGTCTGATGCCTAAAGGATTCTGTCATAATATAATAATATTGCCATGGCCTTTGTCTGAAGGATTCTGTCAAAATATAATAATATTCCATAGCCTTTGTCTGATATCTGAAGGATTCTGTCAAAATATAATAATATTGCCATGGTCTTTGATGTCTGAAGGATTCTGTCAAAATATAATAATATTGCCATGGCCTTTGTCTGATGTCTGAAGGATTCTGTCAAAATATAATAATATTGCCATACACTTTGTCTGATGTCTGAATGATTCTATCAAAATATAATAATATTGCCATGCCTTTGTCTGATGCCTGAAGGATTCTGTCAAAATATAATAATATTGCCATACACTTTGTCTGATGTCTGAATGATTCTGTCAAAATATAATAATATTGCCATGGCCTTTGTCTGAAGGATTCTGTCAAAATATAATAATATTCCATAGCCTTTGTCTGATATCTGAAGGATTCTGTCAAAATATAATAATATTGCCATGGTCTTTGATGTCTGAAGGATTCTGTCAAAATATAATAATATTGCCATGGCCTTTGTCTGATGTCTGAAGGATTCTGTCAATATATAATAATATTGCCATGGCCTTTGTCTGATGTCTGAATGATTCTGTCAAAATATAATAATATTGCCATACACTTTGTCTGATGTCTGAAGGATTCTGTCAAAATATAATAATATTGCCATGGCCTTTGTCTGATGTCTGAAGGATTCTGTCAAAATATAATAATATTGCCATGGCCTTTGTCTGATGTCTGAATGATTCTGTCAAAATATAATAATATTGCCATGGCCTTTGTCTGAAGGAATCTGTCAAAATATAATAATATTCCATAGCCTTTGTCTGATATCTGAAGGATTCTGTCAAAATATAATAATATTGCCATGGCCTTTGTCTGAAGGATTCTGTCAAAATATAATAATATTGCCATGGCCTTTGTCTGAAGGATTCTGTCAAAATATAATAATATTGCCATGGCCTTTGTCTGAAGGATTCTGTCAAAATATAATAATATTGCCATGGCCTTTGTCTGATGTCTGAATGATTCTGTCAAAATATAATAATATTGCCATGGCCTTTGTCTGAAGGATTCTGTCAAAATATAATAATATTCCATAGCCTTTGTCTGATATCTGAAGGATTCTGTCAAAATATAATAATATTGCCATGGCCTTTGTCTGAAGGATTCTATCAAAATATAATAATATTGCCATGGCCTTTGTCTGAAGGATTCTGTCAAAATATAATAATATTGCCATGCCTTTGTCTGATGTCTGAACGATTCTGTCAAAATATAATTATATTGCCATGGCCTTTGTCTGAAGGATTCTGTCAAAATATAATAATATTGCCATGCCTTTGTCTGATGTCTGAAGGATTCTGTCAAAATATAATAATATTGCCATGGCCTTTGTCTGATGTCTGAAGGATTCTGTCAAAATATAATAATATTCCATAGCCTTTGTCTGATGTCTGAAGGATTCTGTCAAAATATAATAATATTGCCATGCCTTTGTCTGATGTCTGAATGATTCTGTCAAAATACAATAATATTGCCATGGCCTTTGTCTGATGTCTGAAGGATTCTGTCAAAATATAATAATATTCCATAGCCTTTGTCTGATGCCTAAAGGATTCTGTCATAATATAATAATATTGCCATAGTCTTTGTCTGATGTCTGAAGGATTCTGGCAAAATATAATAATATTTCCATGCCTTTGTCTGGTGTCTGAATGATTCTGTCAAAATATAATAATATTGCCATGGCCTTTGTCTGAAGGATTCTCTCAAAATATAATAATATTCCATAGCCTTTGTCTGATGTCTGAAGGATTCTGGCAAAATATAATAATATTTCCATGCCTTTGTCTGATGTCTGAAGGATTCTGTCAAAATATAATAATATTCCATAGCCTTTGTCTGATGCCTAAAGGATTCTGTCATAATATAATAATATTGCCATGGCCTTTGTCTGAAGGATTCTGTCAAAATATAATAATATTCCATAGCCTTTGTCTGATATCTGAAGGATTCTGTCAAAATATAATAATATTGCCATGGTCTTTGATGTCTGAAGGATTCTGTCAAAATATAATAATATTGCCATGGCCTTTGTCTGATGTCTGAAGGATTCTGTCAAAATATAATAATATTGCCATGGCCTTTGTCTGATGTCTGAATGATTCTGTCAAAATATAATAATATTGCCATGGCCTTTGTCTGAAGGATTCTGTCAAAATATAATAATATTCCATAGCCTTTGTCTGATATCTGAAGGATTCTGTCAAAATATAATAATATTGCCATGGCCTTTGTCTGAAGGATTCTGTCAAAATATAATAATATTGCCATGGCCTTTGTCTGAAGGATTCTGTCAAAATATAATAATATTGCCATGGCCTTTGTCTGAAGGATTCTGTCAAAATATAATAATATTGCCATGCCTTTGTCTGATGTCTGAACGATTCTGTCAAAATATAATAATATTGCCATGGCCTTTGTCTGAAGGATTCTGTCAAAATATAATAATATTGCCATGGCCTTTGTCTGAAGGATTCTGTCAAAATATAATAATAGTGCCATGCCTTTGTCTGATGTCTGAAGGATTCTGTCAAAATATAATAATATTGCCATGCCTTTGTCTGATGTCTGAAGGATTCTGTCAAAATATAATAATATTGCCATGGCCTTTGTCTGATGTCTGAAGGATTCTGTCAAAATATAATAATATTGCCATACACTTTGTCTGATGTCTGAATGATTCTATCAAAATATAATAATATTGCCATGCCTTTGTCTGATGCCTGAAGGATTCTGTCAAAATATAATAATATTGCCATACACTTTGTCTGATGTCTGACTGATTCTGTCAAAATATAATAATATTGCCATGGCCTTTGTCTGAAGGATTCTTTCAAAATATAATAATATTCCATAGCCTTTGTCTGATATCTGAAGGATTCTGTCAAAATATAATAATATTGCCATGGCCTTTGTCTGATGTCTGAAGGATTCTGTCAAAATATAATAATATTGCCATGGCCTTTGTCTGATGTCTGAATGATTCTGTCAAAATATAATAATATTGCCATGGCCTTTGTCTGAAGGATTCTGTCAAAATATAATAATATTCCATAGCCTTTGTCTGATATCTGAAGGATTCTGTCAAAATATAATAATATTGCCATGGCCTTTGTCTGAAGGATTCTGTCAAAATATAATAATATTGCCATGGCCTTTGTCTGAAGGATTCTGTCAAAATATAATAATATTGCCATGGCCTTTGTCTGAAGGATTCTGTCAAAATATAATAATATTGCCATGCCTTTGGCTGATGTCTGAAGGATTCTGTCAAAATATAATAATATTGCCATGCCTTTGTCTGATGTCTGAAGGATTCTGTCAAAATATAATAATATTGCCATGGCCTTTGTCTGATGTCTGAAGGATTCTGTCAAAATATAATAATATCCCATAGCCTTTGTCTGATGTCTGAAGGATTCTGTCAAAATATAATAATATTGCCATGCCTTTGTCTGATGTCTGAATGATTCTGTCAAAATACAATAATATTGCCATGGCCTTTGTCTGATGTCTGAATGATTCTGTCAAAATATAATAATATTCCATAGCCTTTGTCTGATGCCTAAAGGATTCTGTCATAATATAATAATATTGCCATAGTCTTTGTCTGATGTCTGAAGGATTCTGGCAAAATATAATAATATTTCCATGCCTTTGTCTGATGTCTGAATGATTCTGTCAAAATATAATAATATTGCCATGGCCTTTGTCTGAAGGATTCTGTCAAAATATAATAATATTCCATAGCCTTTGTCTGATGTCTGAAGGATTCTGGCAAAATATAATAATATTTCCATGCCTTTGTCTGATGTCTGAAGGATTCTGTCAAAATATAATAATATTCCATAGCCTTTGTCTGATGCCTAAAGGATTCTGTCATAATATAATAATATTGTCATGGCCTTTGTCTGAAGGATTCTGTCAAAATATAATAATATTCCATAGCCTTTGTCTGATATCTGAAGGATTCTGTCAAAATATAATAATATTGCCATGGTCTTTGATGTCTGAAGGATTCTGTCAAAATATAATAATATTGCCATGGCCTTTGTCTGATGTCTGAAGGATTCTGTCAAAATATAATAATATTGCCATGGCCTTTGTCTGAAGGATTCTGTCAAAATATGATAATATTCCATAGCCTTTGTCTGATATCTGAAGGATTCTGTCAAAATATAATAATATTGCCATGGCCTTTGTCTGATGTCTGAATGATTCTGTCAAAGTATAATAATATTGCCATGGCCTTTGTCTGAAGGATTCTGTCAAAATATGATAATATTCCATAGCCTTTGTCTGATATCTGAAGGATTCTGTCAAAATATAATAATATTGCCATGGCCTTTGTCTGAAGGATTCTGTCAAAATATAATAATATTGCCATGCCTTTGTCTGATGTCTGAACGATTCTGTCAAAATATAATAATATTGCCATGGCCTTTGTCTGAAGGATTCTGTCAAAATATAATAATATTGCCATGGCCTTTGTCTGAAGGATTCTGTCAAAATATAATAATATTGCCATGCCTTTGTCTGATGACTGAAGGAGTCTGTCAAAATATAATAATATTGCCATGCCTTTGTCTGATGTCTGAAGGATTCTGTCAAAATATAATAATATTGCCATGGCCTTTGTCTGATGTCTGAAGGATTCTGTCAAAATATAATAATATTCCATAGCCTTTGTCTGATGTCTGAAGGATTCTGTCAAAATATAATAATATTGCCATGCCTTTGTCTGATGTCTGAATGATTCTGTCAAAATATAATAATATTGCAATGGCCTTTGTCTGATGTCTGAAGGATTCTGTCAAAATATAATAATATTCCATAGCCTTTGTCTGATGCCTAAAGGATTCTGTCATAATATAATAATATTGCCATAGTCTTTGTCTGATGTCTGAAGGATTCTGTCAAAATATAATAATATTCCATAGCCTTTGTCTGATGCCTAAAGGATTCTGTCATAATATAATAATATTGCCATGCCTTTGTCTGATGTCTGAAGGATTCTGTCAAAATATAATAATATTGCCATGGCCTTTGTCTGATGTCTGAAGGATTCTGTCAAATATAATAATATTCCATAGCCTTTGTCTGATGTCTGAAGGATTCTGTCAAAATATAATAATATTGCCATGCCTTTGTCTGATGTCTGAATGATTCTGTCAAAATACAATAATATTGCCATGGCCTTTGTCTGATGTCTGAAGGATTCTGTCAAAATATAATAATATTCCATAGCCTTTGTCTGATGCCTAAAGGATTCTGTCATAATATAATAATATTGCCATAGTCTTTGTCTGATGTCTGAAGGATTCTGGCAAAATATAATAATATTTCCATGCCTTTGTCTGATGTCTGAATGATTCTGTCAAAATATAATAATATTGCCATGGCCTTTGTCTGAAGGATTCTGTCAAAATATAATAATATTCCATAGCCTTTGTCTGATGTCTGAAGGATTCTGGCAAAATATAATAATATTTCCATGCCTTTGTCTGATGTCTGAAGGATTCTGTCAAAATATAATAATATTGCCATGGTCTTTGATGTCTGAAGGATTCTGTCAAAATATAATAATATTCCATAGCCTTTGTCTGATATCTGAAGGATTCTGTCAAAATATAATAATATTGCCATGGTCTTTGATGTCTGAAGGATTCTGTCAAAATATAATAATATTGCCATGGCCTTTGTCTGATGTCTGAAGGATTCTGTCAAAATATAATAATATTGCCATGGCCTTTGTCTGATGTCTGAATGATTCTGTCAAAATATAATAATATTGCCATGGCCTTTGTCTGAAGGATTCTGTCAAAATATGATAATATTCCATAGCCTTTGTCTGATATCTGAAGGATTCTGTCAAAATATAATAATATTGCCATGGCCTTTGTCTGAAGGATTCTGTCAAAATATAATAATATTGCCATGGCCTTTGTCTGAAGGATTCTGTCAAAATATAATAATATTGCCATGGCCTTTGTCTGAAGGATTCTGTCAAAATATAATAATATTGCCATGCCTTTGTCTGATGTCTGAACGATTCTGTCAAAATATAATAATATTGCCATGGCCTTTGTCTGAAGGATTCTGTCAAAATATAATAATATTGTCATGGCCTTTGTCTGAAGGATTCTGTCAAAATATAATAATATTGCCATGCCTTTGTCTGATGTCTGAAGGATTCTGTCAAAATATAATAATATTGCCATGCCTTTGTCTGATGTCTGAAGGATTCTGTCAAAATATAATAATATTGCCATGGCCTTTGTCTGATGTCTGAAGGATTCTGTCAAAATATAATAATATTCCATAGCCTTTGTCTGATGTCTGAAGGATTCTGTCAAAATATAATAATATTGCCATGCCTTTGTCTGATGTCTGAATGATTCTGTCAAAATATAATAATATTGCCATGGCCTTTGTCTGATGTCTGAAGGATTCTATCAAAATATAATAATATTCCATAGCCTTTGTCTGATGCCTAAAGGATTCTGTCATAATATAATAATATTGCCATAGTCTTTGTCTGATGTCTGAAGGATTCTGTCAAAATATAATAATATTCCATAGCCTTTGTCTGATGCCTAAAGGATTCTGTCATAATATAATAATATTGCCATGCCTTTGTCTGATGTCTGAAGGATTCTGTCAAAATATAATAATATTGCCATGGCCTTTGTCTGAAGGATTCTGTCAAAATATAATAATATTGCCATGCCTTTGTCTGATTCCTGAAGGATTCTGTCAAAATATAATAATATTGCCATACACTTTGTCTGATGTCTGAATGATTCTATCAAAATATAATAATATTGCCATGCCTTTGTCTGATGCCTGAAGGATTCTGTCAAAATATAATAATATTGCCATACACTTTGTCTGATGTCTGAATGATTCTGTCAAAATATAATAATATTGCCATGGCCTTTGTCTGATGCCTGAAGGATTCTGTCAAAATATAATAATATTGCCATACACTTTGTCTGATGTCTGAACGATTCTGTCAAAATATAATAATATTCCATAGCCTTTGTCTGATGTCTGAAGGATTCTGTCAAAATATAATAATATTCCATAGCCTTTGTCTGATGCCTAAAGGATTCTGTCAAAGTATAATAATATTGCCATGGCCTTTGTCTGATGCCTGAAGGATTCTTTCAAAATATAATAATATTGCCATACACTTTGTCTGATGTCTGAATGATTCTATCAAAATATAATAATATAGCCATGCCTTTGTCTGATGCCTGAAGGATTCTGTCAAAATATAATAATATTGCCATACACTTTGTCTGATGTCTGAATGATTCTGTCAAAATATAATAATATTGCCATGGCCTTTGTCTGATGCCTGAAGGATTCTGTCAAAATATAATAATATCGCCATGGCCTTTGTCTGATGTCTGAATGATTCTGTCAAAATATAATAATATTGCCATGGCCCTTGTCTGATGCCTGAATGATTCTGTCAAAATATAATAATATTGCCATGGCCTTTGTCTGATGCCTGAAGGATTCTGTCAAAATATAATAATATTGCCATACACTTTGTCTGATGTCTGAATGATTCTGTCAAAATATAATAATATTGCCATGGCCTTTGTCTGATGCCTGAAGGATTCTGTCAAAATATAATAATATTGCCAAACACTTTGTCTGATGTCTGAATGATTCTGTCAAAATATAATAATATTGCCATGGCCTTTGTCTGATGCCTGAAGGATTCTGTCAAAATATAATAATATTGCCATACACTTTGTCTGATGTCTGAATGATTCTGTCAAAATATAATAATATTGCCATGGCCTTTGTCTGATGCCTGAACGATTCTGTCAAAATATAATAATAATAATAATAGTAACAATAATAAAAATACTAATTGTTTCTACTTTTGGCACAAGGCCAGCAATTTCCACAGTGTATTACTGGTATTTTATTATCCTGTCAGGATGAAAGGCAAAGTTAAACAATAATGATAATAAAGATGATAATAATAATAGTAATAATAAAGATAATAATAATTGTTTCTACTATTGGCACAAGGCCAGCAATTACCCAGTACATTACAGGTACTTTATTTTATCGACTTCGCAAGGATGAAAGGCAAAGTTAACCTCGGCGGGATTCGAACTCCGAATGGAAAGGACCGTAACTCTATTCGTCAAAGCATGGCGTCCGACCCTCTACCGAAGATAATAATAATGATTTCTTTTGTTCACCACTGGAGTGCTGAATGAGGGGACATTACAAAAGCAAATTACATAAAGTCTGCAGGTTTACATAGAAATTCGATGATGATATATATATATATATATATACCGGGAGAGATGACCCCTTAGCCTTTGTCAAGGCAGAATTCTAGGAGAAGGAAAACTCTGATATAACACCTGCAACCCTGATGGTATCCAATGATGTTGACTTGTTCTTCTTTTTGGTAAATATCATCTTGGTTAAGAGAGTGGGACTGGCTTTGTGCAGTGCCTTTGCTCACTATAAAAGCTTCACGGCACAGGCATTGCTTTATATCTGGAGATCTCTCTGCATTTGTCGTCACATGGTACCATGGGCCCAGCACTATGTGTCAATAATTGTCACAAGTGTAGTGTTTGTACCAGAGCTTTCAAGTCGCTGGCTGGACTAAAAGTCACACTCGTTCAGCGCATCAGTAGGGGTTCTCCTACATGGATATAAAGTAGTGGCCGTACTCGAAAACGAGTTGGCAGCCACCATATACATATATATATATATTTATCATCCATTTTTCCATGCTAGCATGGGTTAGACAGGTTGTCCCACTTGAAGAAAGTTGGGTCTGGTGACTGTGTTTTGCTCACACACAACTTTTTCGTACCTGGTTTCTATGGCTGGATGCCCTCCCTAATGCAAACCACAATATATTGGAAAGAGTCTAGGCCCGATGGCTGATCTCTTGCCATTTCATCAGCTAATTCCAAGTATCTCTGCTATCACAATATCAAGTACTCTGTTGAATAATGGTCTAACTTGTTTAATACTAGTTTAATCTTATATATATATATATATATATATATATATATATATTTAGAAAGTGAACAACACAAAATATAACTACTCCATTACTCCATTCCCAAAGCTTTCTGGATCACAGACAATAATAATAACATACGTCTGATAATTAAAAAGTTCTAATAATAATATACGTCTGGTAATTAAATAGCTCTATTCTATACACAGAGCACTCTTTTTTCGTTTGTTTTTCCTTCATAATTACCTTACACACACACAGACAGACAGACACACACACAGACACAGACACACACGCACGCACACACATACACACACACACATACACACATACACACACACATACACACACTCACATATATATATGTATATATATGTATATATATATAAATTCGTTTTGTGAGATTTCTTATCTGGGAACATGTGTTGAAACAGATATTGTTATACTTTGGGAGGATGAAGCTGCCAATAACAACACACACCCCTGTAGGTTTTCATTTCAATTTATTGTAAATTACCGGTTGGTTAGTTGGTTCAATAACCAGAAGGTTTTTTTATATATTGTCAAAGCTCTTTTGTCACACATTCTGTGACCTCCTCTGTGACTAGGTTTTTATTTTGTGAGTCTCGTCTTTGTTCTGTCCTACACAATTTTGCTATCAAGCATCCAGACAGCTTTCGGGTAGAACTGTTTCACAATTCAGTGAAGAGATTTACTTGTCCGATGCTTTTCAATGGATACTTCACAGCCAGTATATCCCTGTTTGGATATTAGTCAGTATTTTCTTCACCCTGGCAGTTTCTGTCTCTTGTGATTTGAATGCATATAGTTATATATCTGTGTTTGTGTCTTGTTACTGTGTTATAAGACTTGGAAGATTCTTTCCTTGAGCTAATTTCATTATAAAGGACTATTATAAGTTTTTAACTCAATATATATATTTTTATATATATATATATACTTACGATAAACATTGATGCAATATACGTGTGTGTCTTAAAGACCCCAACCAGTCACTATTGACCATGGTTTAGCACTTAGAAAGTTCCCTTCCAAGGCACAAGCCTGGAAGGGAACTCCCATGCATACCACTCTCCCCTCACCATACCATAGATGTTGTCCAAGGGAAAGGCAATGGCCAATACAACTTGGCACCAATGTCATCCCAACTTACTTCTAAAGCTGAGTAAATTGGAGCAACATGAAACAAAATATAAAATGTCTTGCTCAAGGACACAACACATCACCTGGTCTGAGAATGAAACTCACAACCTCTAAATTGTAATCCCAAAGACCTAACCACTAAGCCATGCACCTGCACATATATATATTTATATGTGGTTATAAACGTTCCATTTCCTGCAAGGGAACCTCCAAATAGGGATTTTGAGGGAACCCCACAAGTCCATGTTCACTCAAATTACCATGGACAAGTGTGCACTTCAGAAGGGACAGATGAGAGGCAGTGCATTGAAAAATTACAAGAAACACTTGATTATGAAAACTTTGGCATAACACAAAATGGGATATCTTAACAAGATAAAAGCTACTTAGATCCAACGAAAGATACCCCACAGATCTAGAATGACTGTGACTCTGAAAGTTAAGAATCTGAACTCTGACGATCCTATCTAGAGACAATTAAGTCACCCCACAGATCTAGAATGACCTTGACTTCGAAAGTTAGGATCGTCAGGGTTCAGATTCCTATCTAGAGACAATTAAGTCACCCCACAGATCTAGAATGACCCTGACTTCGAAAGTTAAGAATCTGAACCCTGACGATCCTATCTAGAGAAAATTAAGTCACCCCACAGATCTAGAATGACATTGACTCTGAAAGGTAAGAATCTGAAGCATGATGATTCTGTGTTTTTTGTTGTTTTATTCTAAGTTTACTCTGGACTTCATTATCCAATGTAAAGACTCTGAAGTTTTATTTGAAAATTTGTCAGTTATTTATGACAGGTAGAGCAGCAATGAGCAGCTTCAATGTTAGTTTGTCAATACTGTCTTTTGAATGGAGGTGGATATATTGGTGGTAGTAGTGGTTGTAAGCACTGAACAAAGTAATACAAATTTAATATTCTTCCCAAACTGGCAGACAACTAACTATTTGTGCAACAGAAGCTGTATATTGTCTCCTGCAGAAATAAACAGGGAATATAGCTTAGCAACAAATGTGCAGTACAACAACAACAGAAATTTGGTGGCTGCTACATAGGTGCAACTACAACTACTACTGTCAACTCTCTTGTGTCCAATGAAGATTGTGGACAGCCACTTAGACAACTGGGGGGGGGGGGGTTCATTTCTAATGCATGTAATAAAGGTAAATCAATAAGCTTTTCATAGAATACTAAACATGCAGACACATACATATTTATATATATATTGTGAGTTCAATTCTCAGACCGGGTGATGTGTTGTTTCCTTGAGCAAGAGACTTTATTTCACATTGCTCCAGTTTACTCAGCTGTAGAAATGAAATGATAGGGACTGGGGTCCATATCATTCCACTGCAAAGTAGTCGTGGAGGTGCCACGGCAATAAAAATCCACGGAATAAAAAGCACCCAGCACTCACTATAAATGAGGTTGGTGTTAGGAAGGGCCTCCAGCTGTAGAAATCAAGCCAGAATCAGTTCCCGTCCCACCCTTGCAAGCAGGGAAAAGCGGACGTAAAATGATGATGATGATATATATTTATATGCATACATATACACACACACAGACATTTACATATATATATATTCTCTCTCTCTCTGTTTTTTGTTGTTTTATTCTAAGTTTACTCCGGACTTCATTATCTCTCTTAAAGGTCACTTCTTTATTTTCGGACGGAACCCATTGATAAAGCTCTTCCGGTCCACTCCTTCGCTAGAAGTCTTATATACTTTTATGTGGGCTGATAGTGAACGGATTAAGGAATTGCAGAAACCCAAGAAGCTAGATTTAACACCCTTCTAGCGGGTCCGGGTAAGTTTTTTACATTCATTTAAATTATTGATTTATTGATATTTTATTTGAGTGACCCGAATCTTCCTGGTCGTTCTTTTTCGGCTATATGGGTGATTTTAGGCATTTTCTCTATGTGTTGGTAATTTAACGTTAGTTATAACTCTGATTTATCCAAATTATTGAGCCCTCTGCCACTCATATCGGATTTGTTTATCGTTAATTCGTGAGCTGATTTTCCGATACTCGACTATTCTATTATATACTAATATATATACATATATATATATATAGAAATCGATGGAAGCCACTGAGTGGGGAGACCCAAGAAGACCTGGTATGAGGTGATAAAAGCCGATCTTACCCAATTGCACCTCTCAAAGGCGATGACACACGACTGTGACCTCTGGCATCACGCAGTAATACAGAAGACCTGACTTCCCATGGGTACAAGCCAAAGCTGAAGCATATAGACAATATGCTCCCACACCCTCCCACTACAAGTGTACATGTAGGCACCACGGAAAAAAAGCACTCAACACTCACTGTAAATGAAGTTGGTGTCAGGAAGGGCATCCAGCTGTAGAAATCAAGCCAGAATCAGTTTCCATATGAGCAAGACAAGGTCAGCCAACCGGACACTGCCCACAACAGGACAACCCGTCTAACCCATGCTAGCGTAGAAGAACAGACGTAAAACGGTGATGATGATATATGATGTGAGTCGCGGGTTCAACTGGGGTTAACCGCAGCAAACTACTCAATACATTAGTAGAATGTAAACATCATGTTTAATATAGAAATGGCTTCTATAAGACTAAAATTGTTTCATTCAAAAGAAATCCTCATAGTTTCTTTTGAATAAAACATTTCTAGTTCTTTAGAAACCATTTCTATATTAAGCATGACTAGCAGAAAACCACCCTATGGGTGGTTTCTGCTAGCATGTGTAGTGTCTATATTGATATTATACACAAATATATATGCATGTAGATATGATACATCAAATAAAATCGTAATTGACAATATACACAGAAATTGAACGAAGTCTATGTTACACTGTCTTCTGTAATCAGTAACGTATTCCATGATATATTTAAAAAAGACAATATTATATATAAACTGTATTAGGAGAAAATTAGCGACGGAAATATATGCGATATTTTTATAGGTGTTATAATATAACAGCTGCTAACCGGAAGGGTTGACATTTGAAAATGTTAAAGAAGTGAATTTTAAAGGTCTTTAAATAAGCTATAAAATATATTTAATCAACAGCCATGAACTTTAGCACATAAATTATGTAATATTCATTCATTATTTATTCAAAGTAATCCAACTTATTTTACAAACGGTAAAAAAATATATTCTGGACCCAATCCCGCAGTCCTTTCTTTATTATAGTTTATATATATATATATATATATTCTGATGATTTGATCAAAAGTAAACACTGTATTTAAGGTCGAGTGACGCAACTTCGAGTGATTAGCGGTCTTTAGACTCACCTGATCAATGAAACAATTGTTAATACTTGAAATAAAACCCTTTTTGTACAGCCGACCATGTTATTCAATCTTTCACTATATGTATGTATATATATATATATGCATATGTGTGTGTGTGTATACACAAACACACACACACACTTTTTTTTTTAACCTCTACCTACTGTAGTGAGACCATCTTCTTTGCAGGTGTGAGCATAGCTGATTTCCTCCAGAGAAGGAAAGTGATGAGTGATAGAGAGGAAGTGAGAAAGAGATATATAGAAAGAATTGACCACAGTATTAGACTGGTACTCTATTTATCAACATCAAAAGATTAAAAACAAAACTGATCTTGGTAGGGTTGAACTCAGAATGCAACAAGCTGGAAAGAAATCACAAAGAATTCTATCTGACATTCTAATATCTCTGCCAATTAACCACCTATTATTATTATTATCATTATCATCATTTTACGTCCGCCTTTCCCTGCTTGCAAGGGTGGGACGGGAACTGATTCTGGCTTTATTTCTACAGCTGGAGGCCCTTCCTAACACCAACCTCATTTACAGTGAGTGCTGGGTGCTTTTTATTCCGTGGCGCCTACACGTCCACTTTACAGTGTGGGCTGGGTGCTTTTTTGCCATGGCACCTCCACGACCACTTTGCACTGGAATGATAGGGACTGCAGTCCCTATCATCTCATTTCTACAGCTGAGTAAACTGAAGCAATGTGAAATAAAGTGTCTTGCTCAAGGAAACAACACATCACTCGGTCTGAGAATTGAATATATATAAATATATATATATATATATTATATAAAATGAAGAATCAGTGACCAATGGATTGGCCGCGTAAACAGGATGATGACAGATGGGGAAAACTCAAAGGGACAGAATAACATCAGACGGAAGATTTGCTTTGAAATCGCTAGACGTATGTGAGGAATTTGCGAATCCAGAGTCAGGTCCGACCCACAAATAGATCGTACCTCGAACTGTTCACTGGACATTCAATTGTAATGTTATAAATTGTGTTTCGATGCATCACTGATTCTTCGTTTTCTATAATATTGTACTCTGCTCTGAAGAAGCATAGAGTGCTCAACCGGCATACCGCCTACAATATCTATACATATATATATACAACAAATATCTATACATATATATATATATAAAATAGAAAAAGATGAAGAAGTTTCATTTACATAAGAAAAATATTTGTGTACCGAGCTGTTACGCATGTTTCAAAGAGAATTGGCTCAAGGTAACCCATAAGAGTTAGGGACCCAGCTCCAGTGTCAATCTTCTCATCTGACTGGTGATGTGACAAAAAATATATTTTTGTTGTGGTATGTGAGCTGAAAAGGTATATATATAGGCATCAGCCCTATTGTTTTGTGTGTATGGTGTATGTGTGTATGGTGTATGTGTGTATGGTGTATGTGTGTACTGTAGCGTAATTGATGGGGAAGCTCTGCAGGTGTGTATTCAGATATTCTTGTGTGTGTGAGTATACACTCTGCCTGTGCATGGAGTGCTTGATTTGGTGCCAACACCAGTAATTCACTGTGCCACCTACACTATATATATATATATATACAGAGGGAAACTCTGAAAAAAACCTGCGGCTTCGGAAGCATCCGATGATGTTGACAAGTTTTCCTTTTCGGGTCGTGTTTTCGATGTTCAAAGAGTGGAATTGGTCGAGTGCAAGGCCTCTTTCCTCACTTTAAAAAAACCTTTAAAGCACAGGTATTGCTTGTTCTGGAGCTGTCACAAGTGATTGCAATACTCTTAGCAGTGTCTGCAGCCATCATATATATCATCATCATCATCATCATTTTACGTCCACTTTTCCCTGCTTGCAAGGGGGGGACGGGAACTGATTCTGGCTTGATTTCTACAGCTGGATGCCCTTCCTAACACCAACCTCATTTACAGTGAGTAGTGGGTGTTTTATTTTCCGTGGCGCCTACATGACCACTTTACAGTGTGGGGTGGATGCTTTTTTGCCATGGCACCTCCATGACCACTTTGCAGTGGAATGCTAGGGACCGCAGTCCCTATCATCTCATTTCTACAGCTGAGTAAACTGGAGCAATGTGTCTTGCTCAAGGAAACAACACATCACCCGGTCTGAGAATTGAACTCACAACTTTCGATTGCAAGGCCAATGCTCTAACCACTAAGCCATGTGCCTCCGTATATATATACACAATCCTTATTCTCAGTCGGAAAGAGGTATTCACCGTTCTAGGACAGCATTCTTCACCCTATGAGATGTCATCTGGTGTACCACAGGGATATGTTCTTGATCCCCTTTCGTTTGTTGCATATATTAATGACATAGATGCCAACTTAAATAATGCCACAGTATTAAAGTACGCAGATGACATCAAGCTGTACCGTGAGATAAAAAAGACAGATCCTGAACACTATAGATCTTTCAGACCTGGACACAATGCAGCAATGAATCATGGACTGGCAACTCAAGCTGGCTGTGGAAAAGTGTACCACCATGCATACCACAACACTAATATCAACAAGTCTCCTAGTGAACGTGACCTGGGCATTACGGTCAGCAGCGATTTGCATTGGACGAAACATGTCTCTAAAATTGTCAAGAAGGCCGAGGGTGTCTTAGCATCACTCAGCAAGACCTTTGTCAGCTGCTCTCCAGCTATCTATTTAAAGCTGTATATACTATGGTGCAACCATACTTAGAATTTTCATCACCTGTCTGGAACTCCTATCTTACTCAGAACATTGACCTCCTGGAAACTGTTCAGAGACGTGCAACCAAGAGAATACCCTCCATCAGGCATCTCCCATTCTCTGAACACCTTGCTTCCTTGGGCATGGATACATTGAAGCTCCGACGTCTGGCAACTGACTTGGTAAACACCAACAAAACTATTAACCAATATTTTTGTATTATATTTATAAGATTCTAGATTTCTACTGTTCAGATAAATGTCAGAATTTGTTTTCATATGTAATGGCTAATTGTCACAGGCAGTGAAAATGGAAATTTGATGTTCAGTCTTTGTAAGGAACTTTTTGTTTAATAATCATCATAAACATTCAAAGAGATCGCTTATAAAATCTCACTTAGCACCTTATTTCTACAGCTGAGTGCCAGAGCTTGTTCCAGCTACACAAGGAGTTGAAAAGCTTGGAGTAAAAACCTCTTGACAGAATGAGACACAAGTGGTACACTTTTTCAGCTGTGTGAAATAGAATAATGTAAAATGTGTTAAAATATTTAAGGACATACTGCACCACACAGTCCAGAAACTGAACTTACCATTGCAAACCCTCCACTCTAACCACATCATTCATCATCATCATCATCATCATTTTACATCCGCTTTTCCCTGCTTGCAAGGGTGGGACGGGTTTTATTCAGCACAGCATCTCTCCACTCATCACGGTCCTTCGTCATCTTCACCATGAGCTCACCACCTCCGCCCATGTTTTTCGTGGTCTACCCCTACCACGTCTTCCTTCAACTGGCATTTCCTGGCACTTCTTCACCCATCGGTCATCCTCCATGCGCATCACATGTCCATACCACCTCAGTCTCCTCTCCCGTACACTACATTCTATCCCTCTCAGACACAGTTTCTCTCTCAACACATTTATGCTGGGTCGTTCACGCACATTTACACTGCACATCCAACGGAGGATGCTTGCCTCATTTCTCTCCAGCCATCGCATATCCTCTGCAGTTGCTGCCCATGTCTCACTACCATGCAGCATCACGCTCCTCACACAGGCATCATACAACCGGCCTTTCGTACGCAGGGAGAAACCCTTCTTCGTCAACAGAGGAAGCAGCTCCCTAAACTTCTTCCAACCCGTCCTTATTCTAGATACTATGGCCTCGGAACACCCTCCTCCCATGCTAATCTGATCTCCTAGTTACCGGAAGCTATCCACCACTTCTATAGCGCCCTCCTGCATTTGAAAAATGTGTCTATCAATGCGACTTCTACTGTCTAATTTCCCTGTACATCTACTGCATACATATTTCTCCCTACCTGTTAGTTTGCCTGCTATCCCACTACATCTCTTGTGTACCCAGGATCTGCATTGTGTGCATTTTATAGAATTTATGCCAGTTCCTTTTCTGCATATCGAACATGGCCATTTCTCTGACGGAATCATATATATATATATATGTGAATTTGAAAAATACGAAAAGTATTATTGAATAGCACATAAATAATTTATATTTAATCCTCATGTATTAGTTAAGATAATTGTACAATTTATCAATTGAAATTATGGTTAGATTGTTAAACATGAGCTGGTATAGATAATATATTAGCTAATTAATTAACAAGACAAAATAGCGTTTTGTTGTTTTTAAAACATAAAAGAAAACCTGAATTTTGTCTCGTAAAGATTTCTCCAAACAAATATTATAAATGTTAAAAATGTGTAGGCTGAAGTTTGATTTCATAGAGATATCTATGTTACCATGGTTATAAATATATTTGTAATTATAGAATAATTATTTGCAGCATGAACTATTAGAGAATGCTTTTTGATTATAAACACAGTATTTGTGTTGACATGCATGTTTATTAATACAACTATTGTAAACCTGTCATAAAAATATCAACGGTTTTTTTTATCAAAGAAAATTATTTTGAATAGAGAAAACAAAGGTTCTTTTTGATGTAATATTTACTACAAATATACATATACCTATGTCTCTATATATATACATATACACATATATGTATGTATATACATACATATACACATATACATATATGTATCTATATACACATACACACATATATATATATATACACATTTAACGTAGAAGAGAACTGGGAGTTCCTAAAGAATAACTTACTAGAGGCGACGGATGAGGTTTGTGGCTGGAGTAAGACCTCAAGCAGGAGGAGAGTGACTTGGTGGTGGAACAATAAGGTAGATGAAGCAGTCAAGGCCAAGAGACAGGCATGGAAAGAATGGAAGAACGGGGGGAGCAGGGTACATTACATAGAGACCAAGAGGGAAGCTAGGCGACAAGTATACTTAGCTAGGAGGGAAGCAGAGGATAGAAAATTCAAGCATGTTTTACAACGTGAGGACCAGAAACAGGAGGTATTCAAGATTGCGAGGCAGTGTGTCAGAGATAGTTGTGATGTCATTGGAGAGAAGTGTATCCGGAATGATAAAGGTGAGCTTGCCCTCACAAGTGCTGAGAAGAAAGATGCATGGAAGAGTCATTATGATAGATTACTAAATGAGGAGAATGCATGGGAAGAAGAGACCCTACCCCACGTAGACCCTATAGAGGGACCAGCAGTACAAGTCAGCGGCAGCGTAGTAAGTAAGGCAATCAGAGATATGAAGATAGGGAAGGCAACCGGTCCATCGGGTATAGCTGCCGAGATGCTGAAGGCATCTGGGTCTGTAGGTCACACTATAACCACACGTATCGTTAACCAGGTAATACTAGAGGGGGCCATACCAAAAGATTGGTGCAGTAGCATCATTGTCAACTGCTACAAAGGTAAAGGCGATGCACTAGATAGAGGAAACTATAGAGGTATAAAGTTGATGGATCAGGTCATGAAAGTAACAGAAAGAGTTATAGCACAGCTGATTAGGGACCGGGTGAATATAGACGAGATGCAATTTGGGTTTGTACCAGGGAAAGGCACCACTGATGCGCTCTTCCTTGTGAGGCAATTACAGGAAAAGTACCTAGCTAAAAGTAAGCCACTCTACTTGGCATTTGTCGACCTTGAGAAAGCCTTTGACAGAGTTCCACGTGCAGTAATCTGGTGGGCTCTTAGAAAACTAGGAGTAGATGAATGGCTTGTGAAAGCGGTACAAGCCATGTATAGGGGAGCAGTCAGCAAAGTTAGGATTGGCAATGAGTATAGCGAGGAATTTAGCGTACAGGTTGGGGTCCACCAGGGCTCTGTTCTTAGCCCTCTCCTGTTCATCATAGTCCTGCAGGCAATAACGGAGGAGTTTAAGACCGGATGCCCATGGGAACTCCTGTATGCTGATGACCTCGCACTCATAGCTGAATCTATGGTAGAACTAGAGAATAAATTCCAAACCTGGAAGCAGGGACTAGAGAGAAAGGGCCTCAAAGTCAACATGACAAAGACTAAGGTCCTTATAAGTAGACGAGAAAACAGAACCCAGATCCCCTCAGGGAAATGGCCTTGCTCAGTATGTAGGAAAGGTGTAGGTAGGAACTCCATTCTTTGCCCCAAATGCAAACAATGGGTACACAAGAGATGTAGCGGGATCTCAGGAAGCTTAATTAAGAATGTAGGATTCACATGCAGCAGCTGTGCTGAAACAGCAAGCAAACAGCCACAGGAAACAAGTACCACCAATCTCTGGGAGGGCCCTGTAGAAACAGTAGACAGCTTCTGCTACCTAGGGGACCGAATTAGCAACGGAGGTGGGTGCTCAGAAAGTACAATAACTAGGGTAAGAACGGGATGGAAGAAGTTTAGGGAACTACTACCACTGCTAGCTGCAAAAGGCTTCTCCCTCAGAATGAAAGGCAGACTGTATGATGCGTGTATCCGAACAGCGATGTTGCATGGTAGTGAGACCTGGGCGCTGAAGGTGGAAGACTTACGTAGATTAGAGAGAAACGAAGCCTGCATGCTCCGATGGATGTGTAACAGTAATATACGTGAACGACAAAGCATAAATGAATTGAGAGAGAGACTGAGCATAAGAGGAATCAAATGCTGCGTGCAGGAGAGGCGGTTACGCTGGTATGGACATGTGATGCGTATGAAGGATGACAGCTGCATAAAAAGGTGCAGAGCACTAGAAGTTGATGGAAACCGCGGAGTGGGGAGACCCAAGATGACTTGGGATGAGGTGATAAAAGCCGACCTTACCCAACTACACCTCTCAAAGTCAATGACACACGACCGTGACTTCTGGCGTCACGCAGTAATACAGGGTACCCGACCTCCCATGGGTACATGCTGAAGCATATAAACAATATGCCCCCCCCCCCCCACCGCAAGGTGGTCGTGGAGGTGCCACGGCAAAAAAGCACCCAGCCCACACTGTAAAGTGGACGTGTAGGCGCCACGAAAAAGCACCCAGCACTCACTGTAAATGAGGTTGGTGTTAGGAAGGGCATCCAGCTGTAGAAATCAAGCCAGATCAGTTCCTGTATGAGCAAGGCATGGTCAGCCGACCAGACACTGCCCACAACAGGACAACCCGTCTAACCCATGCTAGCGTGGAAGAACGGACGTAAAACGGTGATGATGATGATGATGATGACACACATATATATATATTAGTAAAAAGGAAAAGAAAATGCTGACAAATTTTTCCCAGTGAAAAATAGTTTAATTAGGAATAAGTATAAATTAGTAATTGTTTCTACTTTTTGGCACAAGGCCAGCAATTATCCCAGTACATTACTGGTACTTTATTTTATCGACCCCGTAAGGATGAAAGGCAAAGTTAACCTCGGCGGGAATTGAACTCAGATCGTAAAGGGACGTAACTATGCTAGAAAGCATAATCCAACCCTCTACCGATACTGCCAATTCACCGCCCTTAAGTATAAATTAGTAATAAGTATTAGTTAGTATTCAGTTTAGTTTTAAATTTTTACCGGTTGTGCATTTCTTATGCTTTTCAAAAATAATTTTGAGATAGAGTGCTCGTGATTTTTGCTCTAATCTGATCAATTTTGGAAATTCTTCCTGTTTTATGTGAAAGTGTTTGGTGAGGATGGTGGCTAGGTTTGTGCATCGTTTGATAATGCTAAAACACCATCAAAGCCAGTAGCTCTGATGGCTTGCCATAACTATAAGTTCTTTCATTCATGACCTGTATGTAAGTGTAATGGTGGACCTAGTGCCAGTGAAAGAACAAGTCAGTACTGAGTAGAGCCACTGATCTCCCAGACAGGCCAGGAATCTGTTTCACTTATATGGAGTCTTATGTTACACTGAGTGCACAGGAGAGGTTGTCATATCTTTGACACAACTGTGGAGCCTCTCACCATTTTGATAATCAAAAGCTAATAAGAGAAAATGGCATTTTGAGCTTTTAGATATGAACATGGAAACGCATTGTATCTGGGAATACAGAAATACCAATGTGGTTAAGAAACTTGCTTTTTGGTAATATGATTATGGTAATATGATTATCTTACTTATTGATATCATGAGTAAATATCTTCTATGCAAGCCTCATGCTGGCCAAACCTTGTGAATTACATTTAGTCAACAGAAACTTTGCAGAAACCCATCCTTACTAAACTTCATAGTTTGATAACTGTGAGGAAGACTGAACGTGACTGGCATGCATGTCTGATAGTACATTTTCACCCCTATCAAGTAACAATGGACTATTCTACGTTTGTGTGCCTCCCATGGGTTGACTTACATGTCTGCATAACTTGCATGCTCTGTCTTTACTATAACTACTCTGGTTTGTACAAAATAATCGACTTTCTGCAGTTGGCCTCCATTTTACTTTTGATGGTCTTTAACAGAGATCCTAGGATTTAACAATCCACTTGTCAACAGCAGACCCTTTAAAACAATAATTAAATAACAAAATATTGACCCTTGTGGTCTGTGGTCGATTGTTGCACTTGGTGGTGAATTTATGGTTGTTTTTGTTTTTTGTTCTTCTCGCTTTGATCACATATTTTTGTGCGGGTCCTAGAAATAATTGTATTTATTATATATTTGTATTTATATTTTATAAGAATTATAAACATTTTGGAATGTTATCTAATTTATATAAGATTAATTACTTTAGTCATAAAACAACAAAACAAACGTTTCTATGTTGTATAAAGTATATTAAATATCCAGTCAACTGTCCATAAGTGAGATAACTGCTGTTTTCTGGACAAAAAATCTTATATAGCCTGAAAGTCAATGTTTTCATGCAACCATTTAGCATTTTTATTGTCTTTTGATGTTATTCTTTGTTAGCACTTCTACCTCTGTCAATATCACCATTACCACCATGTTTATCACCAGTAATTCATGCATCAAGCTTGAAACCTTATTTCCATCACAGCTATTCACTCAAGTACAAAGGAAATTCACAATTCCTGTTTGCATACCGTTACAAAGATATTTTACGAAAAAAATATAGTTAGATAAAAGCTTGAGAGTGGCAATAAGTTTCTTTCTTTATGTACATTATCAATTTTATAATAAGTCAAAAGTGCATTAGAAAATACGAAAATGGCTTGAAATGATAATTCCCTCTCATTTGATGACAATATGTCAGAAGAGAATTTTTTCCATTGGTTTGATCCTTACTTTGTTCTGGCATAACTCTGGTATTACATATTTCAGTATACAAAGACATGGTTGATATTAATACTTGGATAATTCCCAAACCGAGAACAGATATAAGGTTTTGTTGACAAACAATAAAATTGCCCTCTACAGTTAGATACTTCTTAGTTTAATACCCTCCCCTCATTTAGTCACACAGCCATTCTGTAATACTTTCCCATACACACTTTATTTTTCTCTCTCTCTTTTTCCCTCTTTCTCTTGCTATTTAGCTCTCTGACCCTCTCTCGCACTCTCTCTCTCTCTCTCTCTCTCTCTCTCTCTCTCTCTCTCTCTCTCTCTATATATATATATATATATATATATATATATATATATATCATTATCTTTCTTTCTAAAAGCCTACTACAAAATATGTTTTAAAAGTGAGCTTTCTGGTAGTAAAGCAAAATCTCTATTTGTGTAATATTTCATTTAGAATATATCTTCGTCGGAACATTCAAGTGTATGTTTTAGGACTTAGTTCTATTATATTCCCAACAATAAACATCCATTAAAGCTGTCCATATAGCAAATATTCCATTTCTGCAATCAGGTATCTTAGAGTAAAACACAGGCTATTTCATAGAAGACATATGAATGACAGATTTCAATTGTTTCATCCTAATACTGCAGAAGTCAGTAAAATATATTGGTGAACCACATGCAACGTTTGTGGAGAGAGTTGAGTGTGCAGAAGTCAGTAAAATGTATTGTTGAACCACATGCAACGTTTGTGGAGAGAGTTGAGTGTGCAGAAGTCAGTAAAATGTATTGGTGAATCACATGCAACGTTTGTGGAGAGAGTTGAGTGTGCAGAAGTCAGTAAAATGTATTGTTGAATCACATGCAACGTTTGTGGAGAGAGTTGAGTGTGCAGAAGTCAGTAAAATGTATTGTTGAATCACATGCAACGTTTGTGGAGAGAGTTGAGTATGCAGAAGTCAGTAAAATGTATTGTTGAACCACATGCAACGTTTGTGGAGAGAGTTGAGTGTGCAGAAGTCAGTAAAATGTATTGTTGAATCACATGCAACGTTTGTGGAGAGAGTTGAGTATGCAGAAGTCAGTAAAATGTATTGTTGAACCACATGCAACGTTTGTGGAGAGAGTTGAGTGTGCAGAAGTCAGTAAAATGTATTGGTGAACCACATGCAACGTTTGTGGAGAGAGTTGAGTGTAGTTATGTTGAATGTAGAGAATAAATAAATATATCACATGAAAAGCCTTCTTGTAAGGAATCTTTATTGGGTGTACTAAATTGTAGGATACCTTCATGTTTAGGGAGGTGATACTAAATTGTAGGATATCTTTATGTTTAGGGAGGTGATACTAAATTGTAGGATATCTTCATGTTTAGGGAGGTGATACTAAATTGTAGGATATCTTCATGTATAGGGAGATTATACTAAATTTCATGTTTAGGGAGACAGAATTTTCAGATGTTCACATATGTAATTATCCCTCAGTAGTTGCAATCAGTATGTGCATGAGATTTATAGCAGAGTAAATTAAGTGATTGTGAGATAGTCGTTGGTATAGTACTGGTTATGTTTAAAACTCATGTTGTTTTTTAGCAGCAGATCAATCTCTAATCAATCAGGCCTAGGATCTATGGCATTCTCAACATAGTTGATCTCAGATTACATTCTGATTGTTTTTCTTTTGTCAAAGACAATAGGGCAAAATTTAGGATTTGGTTGCTATATTTAGCAGGTAGAATGATCACAAACAATTCGGTCCCAAATAATAAGGGAGATTATAAGCAATGATTGGTGTTGAAAATCGATAATTTTTCTTGGTTGTCTCCCTTGATTTAAAAAAAACAAAACAGAATTGAGATCCCAACACAAGGGGTCTAGTAAATTATATTGAATCTAATAATGTAGGACTGAACCCAAAACCATGGTGCTACAAATTTAACTTCTCAGCCCTGCAGATATTTCTGCACCTATAAAGTATATTCTTACAAAGTTTTAATGTTCTTAGCTACCCAGATTTTCTTTCTGACAGTATATAAATGAAGCAGTGCTCAGTTTATTTCTACTAACGTGTTTGAATACCAGATCATTTGTATGTATAGGATTTTAACTTATGATTTTAAAATATTATTTGTAAATATTATTTGTTATGGTCATGAGATTTTACCATGTTCTAGTATTAGGCATCTCTGTTGTGGAGATTGAGGAAAAGAAGAGAAATAATTGAATCACTATCTCCATATGGACAACTGACGCTGCACACCAGGTCCGAACACAGAAGAGCCAAACTTCCACTGTCATCGCCTCCATCTCTCTCACCCTCCCCCATCTCTCTGCATTATGAGCAAATGGGGTCTCATTTGCTGGCCGCTCCATGGCCCTGGCAGACAAAATGGAGAATGGTAAAGGAGATGCGCTGGAAGAGACATTCCATCTTACGAGGCTCACACCTGCAGCTAACCAGCTCAGTGCCTATGGTGGTAAGTAGGGAGGTAGCCCTATGGTCAAGGACACCAGAAATCTCCACCGCTAGGAGCTCAACTGCAAACCTGTCAGAGAGCGACTGATATTTGGAGAGTTTACCCTCTTCAGCATGAAGTGCAGCAGAACCTGGGTTAGATTATGGCTGCTATTTTAACCTTAATTGCTAACATTTTCTTTAATCAAAAATCATTTCCTTAACTAACAATAAAATAATGCTATTTGATCAATAACAGTGCTATTAATGTCATACAAAGAAAACAAATATATTTTAGAAAAGCAAAAACAAAAAGACAAAAAACAATATACATGCACACAATAAAAAGAATACTGAAATGATATCTAGTGAAAGTGTTTCGTGAATGAAGTCTGTTCAATGAAAGCTAAACTATTATTTAGCAGTATATAAGTGAGGAACAATATATAACAAATGTTAGTGATAAAATAGAAATATTTACACAAGATTTATTAAAAGTATTTCAGACTTGACAATATCAATATAAGCGCTGCTTTCTATTTCTTTTGTTTTTTTAATTTTTATTGGACTTAGGAGCAATTATCAGACAGCTTTTGAAATATATTAGGAATTTGTGAGAAAGCGGTACGCAGAACATAATTAATTGGTCAAAAATTAATCATGTTACACTTTGTAATAATGGACTGAAAGAGGTTATTAACAGTTTCTTTGAAGAAAACTTCCACATTTTAATCCTGGCTTACGAAACAAACAAAATAACACATTCAATTTAAAGAACTTCAAAGAATAGTTACACACAAAGTGCAGCATTCTTAACAATCTCATATCACTGTCAATTACATTAAAAGTGTCAAGTGAGAAGAATAGACCTTAAAATCTTTTCATAACATCACAAAGATGTTAGTCATCTGATTCTACCTTCAGCTTGACATTATTTCTAATTATGTTTTATAGTTCTGTAAGTATTTTACAAATATTTCCATGGTTGTACACCTAACACGGTGTAAGGAGTACACCTAATACGGTGTAAGGAGTACACCTAACACGGTGTAAGGAGTACACCTAACACGGTGTAAGGAGTACACCTAACACGGTGTAAGGAGTACACCTAACACGGTGTAAGGAGTACACCTAATACGGTGTAAGGAGTACACCTAATACGGTGTAAGGAGTACACCTAACACGGTGTAAGGAGTACACCTAACACGGTGTAAGGAGTACACCTAACACGGTGTAAGGAGTACACCTAATACGGTGTAAGGAGTATACCTAATACGGTGTAAGGAGTACACCTAATACGATGTAAGGAGTACACCTAACATGGTGTAAGGAGTACACCTAATACGGTGTAAGGAGTACACCTAACACGGTGTAAGGAGTACCCCTAATACGATGTAAGGAGTACACCTAATACGATGTAAGGAGTACACCTAACACGGTGTAAGGAGTACCCCTAATACGATGTAAGGAGTACACCTAACACGGTGTAAGGAGTACACCTAATACGGTGTAAGGAGTACACCTAACACGGTGTAAGGAGTACACCTAACACGGTGTAAGGAGTACACCTAACATGGTGTAAGGAGTACACCTAACACGGTGTAAGGAGTACACCTAATACGATGTAAGTGGAGGAGATGTGTTGGAAGAGCCATCTCCCCATCTCTCATTATTATAAACAAATGGGAGCCCATGTGCTGGCTGCCCTGCGGCTCCGGCGGACAGAAGAGAGGCGTTTCCCGTGAGGGAGACACGTTGAAAGAGCTATTCCAACTCATGAGACTCATACCTGTAGGTATCCAACACTGTGTCAATGGTAGTGAGTAGGGAGGTACCCCTAGGGCCAAGGACACCAGAAGTCTCCACTGCTACCAGCTCGACCACAAACCTGTCAGAGAATGACCGATAGTTGGAGAGTTTACCCTCCTCAGCCCAAAGTGCAGCAGAGATTGCATTAGTCACAGATTGCACCAGGTTGCCACTGGTGAAAATAAGTTAGTTGGTGAAATTGCAATACTGTTATAATAGGAATAAAGTTGAAAAAGTGGCAGAATTGTTAGAGCATAAAATAGAATGTGTTGTGGTATTTGTTCAAGCTATCTGCTTTCAGAGGTCTATTTTGGCAGAGGTAAACTTTACTTTTCATCTTTTCAGAGAATATAAATAAAATACCAACTGATGGTATTGTTAGAACATCAAAGGAAATATCTTGTGACTTTTATTCTGGCTCTTTCAGTTCTGAGTTCAAATCCTACTTGAGTGATAGAATTAATTGGTCACCTTGTTTAACACCACCATCTAGCAGTTGGGTAAATTACAATTGAATCTACTGTTGCATGGCCATAGTCCTATGATAGAAGCCAGTAAAAAGAATATGCTATGGTTACTTAAAATTTACCATATCTGCAGGTGCTTATCAAGGAAGAGATTATTCCATTTGATGTGCCATTGACCATTTAGCATTTACATTACTCTATATACTATTGTATTTTCGCAGTAAAGGCTTTACCTCACATAATTATCTCACATAATACCGAATCTAGGAGAGTTTGATATTATTCATTTTGAGAACAAAACCTTAACATCAGTATGAGTGGCTGGTTACAGCCATTTTAAATAGAAAGAGGTGAGGAAATTCTGGCTGGATACAGGTGGTTTAATGCTAAAGGCTTAAGCAACTAATATTAGAAGACAACTTCAGCTGTACCAGGGATTTAGAATAGGTACACTCAAGGGCCTTGTTTCAGGGGGGTACTAGGGGACAAGTGCCCCTTCCCTCCACACTTTTTCAAATGTCTATATTTTATTTTTTGTTTATTTGATATAATAAATTTTTTTTCAAGCTTATTCTTTTACATCTGAACTTCATTTGAATATATAAAATTTAATTAGCGTAAAATTTTACTTATGTGATAGGGTCCGGTTAAGGCACCATAAATAATTTATGCTCCTTTAAGAATCAACAAATGTTGGTTTGACCCCCTCACATTTTTAAGGCAAACAAGGCCCCTGGGTACACTATATCGATTGTATTGTTAGTGGTGACTAAAGAGAGGAGAGCCAGGTGTAACATAACCCATCCAGCCCATGCCAATATGGAAAATATAAAAACAATGATGAGAAGATGATGAACTGGAGCAATGTGAAATAAAGTACATTGAACCCACAATGATGATAAGCCACACATCTTCATTCACTTTCCTTATATATTTCTGACCCTGTACCAATGTTTGAAAATAATATTTCAGACCAGACATTTAGTCATACAATATATTTGTTTTGCTGGTAAATAATGCTATACGTTTCTTGTTTCCACTTCAGTTTTAATATTACTATATTGACTTCAATATCACGTTTTCAGTAATACGATAACAGTTTCAGTATCCTAATATCAGTTTCTGTATAATATATTTGGTTTCATTAACTGAATATTGCTTTCAATAGTGTGATATTAGTTCCAGTACATGGTTCGTTGCCAAGATATATTTTTCAATATTAGTATATTAAAACTGATATCCAAATATGAAGGTGTCAATATCTGAGTTTCAATATTATGATAAATATTTCAATATCAGTATATAAGAATATCAGTGATGCAATTTTGGGGTATAGATTTCAAAATATAGAAGAAAATAGCTCTGTTACCCTTTATTAGATAAAACTCTGAAAATGGTTTATTTATTAGATTTGATACTTTCAATGATACTAGTGTAAATATCATAAACTCAGTAGACCTTTAAATTAAATACAAAATATTTGTTGAATAATGTACTGGATTGTCAGGTCTGATAAACAAATTCTTAAAATATAAGCAATTATCTGTCAAACATTGTTTTATTGTCATCATTGAATTCAGCCTGTTTTGTGATGTGTGTTACAGAAATTTGAGTTAATTTGGTTGTCCAGATTATCTGCCTAAATGCTTACAGTTCAATTCCTACTACTTGAAATGGATATAAAGCTGATACATTTAATTTTCCAATACTACAATTGGCTTAGTTGTATATAGGTATTGTAAGATAGAAACAACTGTAAGCAGTAGCAAGACTGTACAACTGATGAGTGCTTGGTGACTTATTTCTGAGTTGACTTCAGCTTTTACTGGGAAATGGATAACATGAAACTCACCATCAGAAAATAAACCACATGAGAATTATATAGTGGTACAACATTAATATCATAGAGTGACCAAACTAAAGAAGGGACCACATAGTCTAAGTGGCATGGTGTTCTATTTTGGGGAGGCATACTTGCTTTAAATTCTAGTGTGTGTATTCTTGTTTTATTACTTGCAAGTACACTGTTTCTGTAACACATAACCTATATAGGCCATATGAATTTAACATTGATTACCAATGTACATAGTAAGCAGTTTGAAATGGGTCTCATATATTACACCAGATCTGGATATCTTTCATTCTTTGAGGTTACATTTTACATCTTGACTGGATCTATGATCAGTTTGCTGATGGGTAAAGAGATTTACCACCAATACCGCAACCTATTAAAAATTTACCGCAAACTATTAAAAATCTCAGTAAAAAACGAAGTGATGAAAAGGACAGAGGTTTTTAAAAAATCAGATATGCAGATTGAATGACATCAGCCATTAAAGATTTATTTGATGCCTTACAGAAAGAATATGTTGAATGTTAATCATGTGTATTTGAATAATAATGATTTCTTATATTGGCACAAAGCCAGCAATTTTGGGGATTAAATCAACCCCAGTTCATGACAGGTACTTTATTTTATCGAACCCATAAGGATGAAAGGCAAAGTTAACCCCAGCGGGATTTAGATAGAGAACAGGAAGGCCCATAACTCTATGACACAAAGCATGTTGTCCGATGCTCCACCGATACGGCCAATCCACCTCCCTTCTATTTGAATAATAACAAATCTTATTGCTAAACATCATCATCATCGTTTAACGTCCGTGTTCCATGCTTGCATGGGTTTGGACGGGAGTTTTCCCACTTGAGGCAAGAGTGGTTGTCTTGCTCGCATAGGACTGTCTGGCGGGTTTTCTACAGTTGGATGCCCTTCCTAACACCAACCACATTTACAGTGTGGGGCTGGGAGGTTTTTACCGTGTTGCCTACACGGCCACATTACAGCATGGACTGTCTGGCAGGTTTTTTTTACAGCTGGATGCCCTTCCTAACACCAACCACATTTACAGTGTGGGACTGGGACGTTTTTACCGTGTTGCCTACACGGTAACATTACAGCGTGGACTGTGTGTTTTTTTTGTCGTGACACCTACACGATCTCATTTGTTTCGGCCTGGATTTTGTGGCACCAACATAACTTTACATTGAAAGGGGCGGTGTGGATGGGGTGGGGGTGGTGGGACGGGGGTGTATTTTGTTAGAGATGCCTACTGACTGTAGTAGGTTTTACTTTGTATTTAGGTAACGCGGGTCTTCTCTATTACTGAGTACCGCCAAAGCTCTCGGTCCAGTGACATTGTCTTGGAGAGGTGTAAGTGTGTGAGGTCGGAATTTATCAGCTCGTCCCAGGTTTTTCTGGGTCTGCCTACTCCGTGGCTACCGTCTATCTTTATTGCCCTGCACTTTGTTATACAGCTGTCGTCTTTCATGCGCATCACGTGACCATACCAACGTAGCCTTCTCTCGAGTAAACAACATCTGATCCCTCTTATTTCTAATTTTGTCCTTAGTTCGTTTATGCTTTGCCGTTCGCGTATATTACTATTACACTTTCCCGTATTTCTAATTAAAAGTACTGCCTATGATTTTCACTTTAAAATAAGCAGTCTTATAACATAGAAACAAGACTGCTTTCATCCAGCTTGGGACGAAAAGGGTTAACATGATTTCAAAATCATGGCTGTGTTATTAAGTGGTTTGCTTCCCATTAAATAATATGATTCCACTGTATTGTGCTTTGTACATATCTCTTTTATAGCATCAGGCTGACCTATTACTTGTAGAGAAATTTGGTAGACAGAACGTCTGAAGAAATCTGTTTTATATGTATATATGACTGATGTAGTGTATGTTTCCCTATTTACACCTGTATATCCATGAGATATCACACTGCAACTTTCACAGATAAGCATTTCAGCAATCATCGATGATATATATGTATGTGTGTGTATGTGTGTAAACACACACACACACACACACACATATATATATATATTTATATATATATATTTTTATATATATATATATATATATAATAAGGGAATTGTGGTAAGGAACCAGATGGACCATAACGCGCCAGAGTACTCAATACTTAGAGTAATAGAATGGGTAATAGGAGAAAGTATGACCCAACAGCTGTTGGGGTCATACTTTCTCCTATATATATATATATATATAGTGGCTGCCAACTCGTTTTCGAGTACGGCCACTACTTTATATACCATGTAGGCAAACCCCTACTGATGCGCTGAATGAGTGTGACTTTTTAGTCCAGCCAGCGACTTGAAAACTCTGGTAACACTACACTTGTGACAACTATTGACACATAGTGCTGGGCCCATGGTACCATGTGACGACAAGTGCAGAGAGATCTCCAGATATAAAGCAATGCCTGTGCCATGAAGCTTTTATAGTGAGCAAAGGCACTGCACAAAGCCAGTCCCACTCTCTTAACCAAGATGATATTTACCAAAAAGAAGAACAAGTCAACATCATTGGATACCATCAGAGTTGCAGGTGTTATATCAGAGTTTCCTTCTCACTAGAATTCTGCCTTGACAAAAGCTAAGGGGTCATCTCTCCCAGTGATTTTGGATGGCCATTGACTCTTAAGAGCTCCTTTGCCCTTTGACAGGTTTTGTTTTTAGTCCTGCAGGATGTCCAAAGTCACCCTCCTCACCAAGAAAGCTTGGTGGGGTTGCCAGTTTAGTTGCCAACGACCCGACCATGAGACAGATTGTACTGGGATACATGTTACCAGTAGCACCAACTGGTGACCTGACATATATATATATATACATACATACAAATACATGCACATACATCTTTTGCTGACCAGCAATACATGAACGCCAAGGAAACCAAAAGGAAAGAAAACTACTTTTTTAACAAAAAAAAACTTTTGGTATTTGTTCCTCCCTGGTAACACCCTTGGTAAATACACTGAACCTATGTATGGCTAATTGGAAATCAATAACCGCTAGTGCTAATAATTGTTTCTACATTTGGCACAAGGCCAGCAATTATCCCAGTGCATTACTGGTGCTTTATTTTATCGACCCCGTAAGGATGAAAGGCAAAGTTAACCTTGGCAGGATTTGAACTCAGACCATAAAGGGACGTAACTCTTTGCTGCAAAGCATGGTGTCCGACCCTCTACCGATACTGCCAATCCACCGCCTAGTTGCCGCTAGTGCTTATAATGTTCACAAAAAATGCAGAGATATTACAAATAAATAAAGAATTGGCCCACTTTACAAAAACTGATTCTATGGGATGAAATGAGATGCAGAACACCTAGTCTGTTATTTCAACTCAACTCATAATCTTCCACTGAGTAGTAGATATATTTATTTTTACTTTTCAATGTTAAGTGCTTTCTGATAACCAAAGAACGTGCTTAGCTTTGCAATTTCCTTAGTTAATTCGATGACTTTTTACATATTATACTTATCTGGTGTGTGTATGTGTGACTGACAGAGATAGAGGAGAGAAAGGAAAGGGGAATAAAAGTGGGAGCGAGAGAAAGTGAAAGAAAAAGTACATTAGTAAATACATGTATATTTTTAGATGTGTTACTAGTTATATCTCTTCATGAGCTTTATTTGAAATATCCAAGAAGTTCATATTTTTTTTTTTATTATAGCATGACATCAACCTCATCTTATACATACACACACATACATACTCTTTTTTTCTCTTTCACACAGAAACACACATGCACACACACGTGTACCCACAGAGAAACCATGCACTCAATGTATTTAATATAAAGTAGTTCTTGACCTTTTAACTGTCAAATCCGCTGAATATCAAAAAGGCAACAAGAGAAGAAATAATGAAAGCTACGGGCCAGATTCCTTTCATAGATTAATTCAATTCCCATACAAAAACGAAATAAATGAATAAAAAGAGAAAATTATTTTGGAAAGAAACTTTGGCCAATATAAAACAATGTTTTCCAAAAGCAAAAAAAAAGAAGGTATTGACATTTTACTTTTATATAAGCTGAAGATTAGTACACAAGAAATGTATACAGTAAGACTTTTGTATGGCTGGAGATTTTTTGATGCTGACAGCAGTGGAAGTCGATGAGAAGAAGCTGGTTGGTTGAGGATTGTAGCAATTGTTCAGATTTTATTAGACATTGCACAGATTAACACTGACGTTACTGATTTGACTTATGACAGTGTTAAGTAGTTGAGTGATGTATTGAGACAGGAGTTGGTACTTTTAGCTTACTCGAGAGAATTTGACTGATATATTAGACAGGAGTTGGTACATTTAGTTTACCAGATATTAGAGAGTTGAGTGATATATTAGGCTAGGAGTTGGTACATTTAGTTTACTCAAGAGAGGTTGAGTGATATATTAGACAGGAGTTGGTACATACTAGAGAGAGTTGAGTGATATATTAGACAGGAGTTGGTACTTTTAGAGAGAAGCTACCCGAATTTGAAGCAACAGCAGCAAAAAATGGATTATGTGTGAGGGTGCCTGGTTGTTTCAGTAGCTTAGCCTCACCATCACCTGTGGTAATATTGTGAGCATGTTGGCTTGCCTCAAAGTGTATCGTTGACTCTTACAATATGGAACCGATTGTCACACTTGGTGGTGAATTGATGGTTGTTTTGTTTTGCTTCCAACATTTTTTCTCCCCACTTTTTTCTCTTTTCTTTCTCTCACTCTGATCATGTGATTTGGTGCATTGTTTTTGTGAGGCTCATCGTGTTGGTTGTATTTGTTATAAGCATTTCTGTGTTTATCAATGATATTATATTTGTAATGTTATTCTGAAAGAATTGTGAGCAATTTGTAATGTTATATATATGGTTGTAATATTTTTTAATAGAAATCTTCACTACTAATAAATATATATGTAGGAAAATAATGGAATATCTCCCATTATTGATACAAACGTCCTCTTCTCCTCCTTCTCTTCCCACTTATTCCTAAGAGGGTCATGGGGAAAAGAGTCCTCAAATACTCTTTCCAGCAGGTCCTGTCAGAAGCAACCATATCCAACTGATCTGGCTAAATCCCCAAATGAGACCAGCCAAGCTCATGGATGTTATCCAAATGTCTTACTCAAGGTCAACTCCTGGGTCTCCTGCCTGTTAGTTTTACCCATAAAATCTGTCTAGCGATCCATTCCTGAGACATTCTAACCACATGGCCATATTATCAGAGCTGTGATCTCTTAATTTGGAGAAGCTCTACCAAAAGCGACTCTCTGATCTCTGCTCTATCAAGTAACATTACTCCAAAGACCTATTGGAGTAATCAGTAAGAAGAATGATAATGAGAATTGGATGAAAATTTCAGTTAATAAACCACAGCTCTATTCCATACACAGTGCAGAGTTTATTGAGGTTATCAATTGATAAGTCATTTCTCTTATTACATTTGTGCCAAAATATCTTTGTTCATGGGATTATGAAAGTTTTCTTTGTTTCTTTAATTTTTTGATTTTTATATTGAATATTATTTAAACAAATTAGAAGCAATCTATAGCCTGGTACTAATGACAAAATATGTAATTTTTTACAGTTCTAAAATCGTAGAGATGCTTATTGTTTGTTGATCATAATAGTTTTGTGTATGAGTATTTTATACATATATGCTTATGTGTTGGTGTAACTATTGTGTGAAAGCGTGTTGTTAGGGAACCATCTAGAAAATTAGTTTTGGAATTCCACTTGAAATTATTCCATTATGTCCGTAATACCTTTGAGAATTGCAACATCACAAGGAGTTCTTTCTCTTATATGTCTTTAGCATCAAACTCTAACAAAATGTGCATGTTTTCACATTATTCTCTGTACTTATATGTATATGGTTCGTTGAGAGATTTAACGTGTACAATAGTTTCCATATAAATTAGCACCCTTACTGAATTAGGTTCTTTGATGTCTTTGATGCAACATCATTTGTGAAAATCCATTTATTGTTGGACAATATCTAGAGATTGGTGACATTAACTGGTTAAATGCATTAAGATAATAAAATCATGTATGATGATTGCTACTAACTGCTATGTGTGTATGTATATACACCTCTTATTAAGTGCTTTGAATCCAAGCTACAAAGAAGGGGCTAGTTTCTAAAAAAAATACTACTCTGCCATTGGAATTCAGTGAATAGCAGCAGTAAAGATTTACATGTGTATAGAAAAGTATTGTGTATTTTCACTGATTTACATAGAAATTGAATTTACAAGTTAAATTTCTATTTCTTTTACTGAAACCCCCAGCTTTTGCTGGCTTTCTTAACTCCTCTGAAATATAATTTATAGCTAGAAATGTAAATTTATAAACTGGTTAGAGGAATTGTAGATTTTGAAATAATTTATCATAAATCCTTTTTCTTAATAATTTTCAATGAAACATTCAAATCTATTGCAAAGCTGATTTCTATAGTTTTTGCTTTAAAAATAATCATATGAACTCTGCATGTTTGCACCTAGTCAAAATTATGATAGGAAAATTCCACCATTCTTATGTATCAGTATACAACATTAGAAAACTTGTTTTATATTTTTCTTAGTCTGGTTCTTCCTTGTGTTATTAACAAGGTAGGTAATACTTCAAAGCGATGATGAGGGCAGTCACTGTTCAAATGTGTAATGCCCTCTACAAATATGCATTATAATAAATATTTTGGGCTGAATCATTTAAAAGTGAGAGAGGTGTAAAGGCCAAACTTTCTATCTTCAATTCAATATTTCTGCTAGCCCTTTCCTAAGGTCATGAACCTTGGATAATGACTGAAAGAATATGATCGTGAATCAAGTGGCCCAAATGGGGTTTCTCTGAAGGATCATTGAAGTAGTGTTACATGATAGTGTGTGTAGTTCAGAGATCAGAGAGTCACTCCAGGTAAGGCCGATACTTCTCCAAATTGAGAGATTACAGCTCTGACACTGTGTGTGGTTAGAATGTCTCAAGAAAGAATTGCTGGACAGATTTTATTGATGAAACCAAATAAATTTCCATCAATGCTTAGATATTTGCAGTACTCATTTAGAGCAATACATAGAAACTGTGAAGGGACATAAGTTAGTGGTGAGGGTGTTTGGCTCACAGCTGCAAGGATTAAGGCCAATATCTGAGAGTGAATTATGTCCTTCAACTAGACATAATTTCCTATTGCTCTCACCTGCTTAGATTGCAAACATGAGTTGTACTTATATTTCAAACTTCCAGTCTTGTCACACAATCTAACACAATGTTTCTCACTATGAATTATATTTGAAGTGCTCATGTCTGAGGAATGCGCAGCCACTTGAAAGTTAATTTCCTCAGTAGACTGGAACACTTGTTGTCAGAACTAACTGAGGTCCAACAATGAAAAGAGATAGACAATTGATGTTAATGATTTTTAGTTAAGGAAGTAGTTTTCCTATATTTAGCTGTCAAGTTTGAATATTTTGTTTGGTAACCATCTATTATAATATCAACTTAAGTTATTAAATTCAGCAAAACCTTAACATGGCTGACACTCTGAAGATTTATACAAGTAATGTTTACAAAGAAATTATGAGTTACATTAACATTTCTGTTTGTTGTTTGATCTATCATAGAACCACTTGATTTCTGTATGAGAAGTAGCATTTGTACATTCTATGCTATGTACTATAATGCACCTTTGATGAGTTGTAGTGCACCTAAGCTCTGTACACAATAACTTTCATTATTATTCAGTAATGGGTAATTGCTGGCCTTGTGCCAAAAGTAGAAACAATTATTATTATTATTATGTGGATTGACAGTATCGGTAGAGGGTTGGACGCTATGCTTTGATGCATAGGTTTACGGCCCTTGCCATTCTGAGTTCAAATCCCGCCGAGGTTAACTTTGCCTTTCATCCTTACGGGGTCGATAAAATAAACTACCAGTAATGCACTGGGTAATTGCTGGCCTTGTGCCAAAAAGTAGAAACAATTATTATTATTATTAAAATAAATAGAAGCACCAATAGTTTATCCTTTGAACATTCTATTTCAAAGTCTGTTCATATCATTAACAGTCATTGAGTTTTTAATGGTGAGAATTGTTGACCAAGTTGATAGCAGCAGATATCGACTTTGTCAACAATTCTCTAAGACAGTGGGAACTGCTGCCAAATACAGGGATTCCAGTTAGTGAGTTACACACCTGTTTTATAATTAACTGAATTTTTTTTACCGTGTATTATGATTTTAAAACTCATATAGCACAATATTATTAAATAAAGGGTCGGTGGATTGGCAATATCAGTAGAGGGTCGGACACCATGCTTTGAATCATAGAGTTACGGCCCTTGCCATTCTGAGTTCAAATCCTGCCAAGGTTAACGTTGCCTTTCATCGTTACGGGGTCGATAAAATAAAGTACCCGTAATGCACTGGGTAATTGCTGGCCTTGTGCCCAAAGTAGAAACAATTATTAAATAAAACTTGTTCTATATATCACAATACCTCTTTCGTTCTAGCTGCCTGCTCATCATATATTAAACATATTTACAGAATTGGTTTAAATTGCTTGTATATATGTTTGAGTAAAAAATGGTCCAGTAGTTTTCTTTCATGTATAATGTCATAGTTCTTTACTACAAGATTTATCTGTGCTATGGTAGCCAGTTTAATATGTCAATTTAACAACCCATTCTTCTTTTAAACATACCCACCAGTTTCCTACTTCAGAATGTTTTGATCTTGTGCTGGTTTCCAACTCTTGTGTTCCTTCCTGGTACCTTTTCATTATTCCACATCAACACAGTATCAAATCCACTGTATATGTTTTACTGTGGTATTACTACAGTATTCCTCTCTAATTGTAATCAGTCATGATACATATTGCTTGCAATCTTTCTGTTCATAACAGATCTTTTATAAAAACAACACTTCAGATCATGTTGGGAAGAAGCAATTTCCTCACAGATGTTGTTTTTATCTATTTTGGTAATAGATTTGTTTCACTCACAGTCTTGAGGTAATTCTTTTAATTTATTCATTTCCCTACAGAAATATTCTGTAGTCCATATCATCATCATCATCATCATCATCATCATCATCATCTTCGTTTAATGTCCATTTTCCACGCTAGCTATGTAGATTTTAACCATATTTTCCATAAGATGTCAACCTATTGGTTACATTAGTATATCTAAGTCTCCAGCCTTGCAGTGCAGGCTGTTGATAAACTTTTCTAACTATATAACTAAGATATTACCTAGATAGTGTTCAAATTGTAATAGAACTTACTAGAGCTAATTGAATATAAGGTTTTGCTATTCCCCCTCCATACACAAGGGAGCATCTATGTAGCAGTCTGGAGCCCCTGTCTTGATCAGAATATTTATCTCCTGGGAACTGTTGAGTGACGTGCAACTTGATAATCCCCCTCCATATACACACACACGTGTGTGTGTGTCTGTGTGTATATCATGACTTATACACTGTTCACTTTCCTGATATTTGTACATTATTCTGTGTACTACACATGCACATTTGATGAGTTATAGTGCACCTGAGCACTGTAAACAATAACTTTAATTATTGTTATTATATATTTAGGATATGTTACCTTAGTTCTACTACAATCTCCAGAAAATATCACAAATCTTACAATTGAGTTTTCTAATTATACAAAATATATCTACATTACACAAATTACTATACATGTATGTATCCAGTTTAGAAGAGGTTTAGCATATCGCTGCATGTTGTAAGAGGTGATTAAACGTATTGGTTTCAGGAAGGGGAACCAGCTGTGAAACAGTTTTGTTAAAAGTCCTATTAAACCATGCCAGTTTGGAAAAGTCAAACTAAAATCAATGATAATGATGATGATAGACTAGGAAATTTGGTAGTGAAGTGGTTTTACCGATAGAATAAGTTTCAGTGATAGTGATGGTTACTGGACATGAACTATGGAATTTTCAGTTCGACTCTCAGATTTTATCATTTTTATTATCTTTCCTTTCATCCCTTTTGTATGAACATATAATTCCATGAGAGCATCCTAAAGTGAGCATGTTTTATTGGTCTCTCCATTTCTAAGTACATTAGCGGAACATAAAATATTGCAGCTTCCATTGTAAGAAAGCCAGAGTAGAGGAAGTCGAAAGAAGACCTGAGCAAAAGCGGTGAAAGCTGAACACATGATGCTGAACCTCCCAAAATATACGAGGTAAAAACACAACAGTTTCTGGATGGCTGTATTAGAAAGGATCCATTCAACCATGGATAAACAAACCTAAAATGGTGATAATGTTATCTTACTACTTAATATGTACTTCCACATATATATAACATTTGTTTTGTATAAAACTTTTTTTCATTTTGGAAATGAAATATATATAGTGTGTCTTCAAATGTGATATAACCCACACTACAAAAGATATTGTGTGTGTATATCATAAGAAATACTTTTAACTATTGGAGTAAATCATCATTCACACACACACATATACACTCTGCTTTACTCTTTTTCTTTACTTTGTCTCATCATCATATTAATATCTATTTTACTAGACTAGCATGGTTTGGACAGTAAAGTATCAGTTCAAATGTCTTGATCTTTTGACATCTGGTCAATGAGATACACTGTTCTAATATCTGACCTAGCTTTTTTCAAATTATCGTTACTTGACCTTTTGTCTTACACTAAAATACATTTATATATATATCACATACACAAATACATATATTCTATAGGTAGTCACATATACATGAACTTAATAGATATACATACTGATATATATATATATCTTTATATATATATATCACATCATCATTTCATCATCATTTCATTTTACGTCCGCTTTTTCCCTGCTTGCAAGGGTGGGACGGGAACTGATTCTGGCTTGATTTCTACAGCTGGATGCCCTTCCTAACACCAACCTAATTTACAGTGAGTGCTGGGTGCTTTTTTGTCATGGCACCTACACAACCACTTTGCAGTGGAATGACATGGACCTCAGTCCCTATCATCTCATTTCTACAGTTGAGTAAACTGGAGCAATGTGAAATAAAGTGTCTTGCTCAAGGAAACAACACATCACCCGGTCTGAGAATTGAACTCACAACCTTTCGATTGCAACGCCAATGCTCTAACCACTAAGCCATGTGCCTCCATACATAAATATGTATATATATATCATATACATAAATATATATATTCTATAGTTAGTCACATATATGCTTTCATTTTATTAACATAACATACATGGACGTTAAACGATGATGATGATGATGATGATATATATATATATATATTTCGTTTCTGAATTTGTTTAGCAAGATTCTTTATCTGAAAACGTGTGTTGAAACCAATATTGTTATGCTTTGGGAGGGTCATGTTGCCAATAAGAAACACACGTACCAGTTGCTTTCACTCCAATTTATTATAAATTAAATTTATAAGTTTAAGAATTTATAATAAATTGGAGTGAAACAACTGGTGCGTGTCTTTCTTATTGGCAACATGACCTTCCCAAAGCATAACAATATATATATATATATATATATACATATATATATATATATATATATATACTAAAGTTAGTCACACATACATGTATATATGCTTTTCTCTTATGAGCGTCATATATTTACACACATCTACACCACCCCTTTCTCTGTAAAGTTATGTTGGTGCCACAACATCCAGTCCTAAATAAATGAGGTCGTGTAGGTGTCACAACAAAAAAACACACAGTCCACGCTTTAATGTGGCCGTGTAGGTAACACGTTAAAAACATCCCAGTCCACACTGTAAACGTGGTTAGTGTTAGGAAGGGCATTCAGCCATTGAAAACTCGCCAGACACTCCTATACAAGCAAAACAACCAATCTTGCCTCACGAGGGTCAATTCCAGTCTAAACCCATGCTAGCGTGGAAGATAGATGTTAAACAATGATGATGATGATGATGATGATGATGACTGTTCAATAATATACGATGAAATATTGTAAATTGGTTTGTACTAGAATAATTGATCAGAAATGCCAGACTATATTTCCTTACAAATCTCAATTAAGTTTTTCTATCTTTCGAAATGTTGTCGTCTCAATGTAGAAATGATCATAATAATGGTTTCTGATTTAGGCACAAGGCCAACAATTTTGAAGGACAATTTTGAAAGTCGATTAAACCAACTCCAGTGTGTTATTTGTATTTATTTTGGGCGGTGGATTGGCAGTATCAGTAGAGGGTCGGACGCCATGCTTTGACACATAGTGTTACGGCCCTTTCCATTCTGAGGTCAAATGCCGTCGAGGTTAACTTTGCCTTTTATCCTTACGGGGTCGATAAAATAAAGTACCAGTAATGCACTGGGTAATTTGCTGGCCTTGTGCCTAAAAGTAGAAAAAATTATTTGTGTTTATTTTATTGACCCCATAAAGGTGAATGGCAAAGTTAACCTTGGTGGGATTTGAACTCAGAATGTAAAGGGTCTTAACTATATGCCACAAGGCATGGCTTATGTTCTAATGAATGACTATAATAATAGTTGATCACTATAATTAATATCTGAGAAGCTTGGGTATGATAACTTTCATGACAAAACATTGATGAACTGTTCATCATCGTTTTTCCCTGTTTCCCCATGTTTACATGGGTTGGAATATCGTGTTCATTTATCTACTATAGGCATGTGGTTAGAATGTCTCAAGAAAGAATCGCTGCACAGATTTTACAGGTAAAACCAACTGACAGGAGACTCAGAAACCCATAAGTTTGGCTGGTTTTGCTTGAGGATCCAACCAGATTAGTTGGAGGTGGTTGCTTCTGAAGGACCTGCTGGATGGAGTGTGTCAGGACTCTGCCCCCCCCCCCCCCCCCCCCGATCCTCTCAGGAATAAGTGGACAAAGAAGAAGAAAAGGCCATTATGCACTGGGATGACAACAATTCAAATTTAACATTTAGCTGATGGTTGTTTTTCTTTCTATTTTTTCATTGAAATTGACTTTATTCAGAATTCCATTAAACGACTACCCAACAGACGTTAATTTTTTCATTGAAGATGATTTAGCATTTCTATAAATTTTATTTTTCTAGACTGTAAAATGGCTAACTTTTTTTTAAGAATTATTGTTCTGGTTCATTCTCTGATATGAAAGATGTTCAAGAGCAAAATTCAATTGACAAAATGCTTAAATTCCATCCCAATAGCAGTGAGTAGGGAAGTGGTTCAGGGACCCAGAATGCAAGAATCCTCCACTGCTATAGGTACAAAACTATATAAGCCTTTAGATACCAGCCCGGCCAAAACTGGCTCTGGTTCTAGGAAATAAAATCACCCATTTTAACCTGTTGACTGCCTCATATATTTTACACAGCTACAGTAGCTGTGCCGTTATTTTTTTCCAGTAAAATGACTATTTTTAACAACACATATCTGAATGATTGACAAATGTCACATCAATAAACTAGTAACCCCATCTAGCTTTGAAGTTATGAACTGTTGAAAAAGAGTTGAAACATGTTAGGATGAGTTGTCTCGTCTACAACACTGAAGATGTTAAAGATTTGCAATTTAAATAAAAATCTTCCAACATAATTTTATTTAAGAGCCTTACATGAAGTTACTCTCTCAGTAATTAAATAATTAATTTTAGTAAATCCCTCAAAATTCTTCTTGAATTAAAATTGTGTTTGTTTCATCAGAAATGCGGTAATGAAAGCATTAAATGTGGCTGACATATTCAGGGATTGTGGTTTTTAGCTTGTTGTGCAACATCTGGATCTTTCAACATGTCTCCCTCATTTATTCTCCAGGTTAACATTTTCCCAATTGTTTCTACTGGGATCATAAGGCAGGCTATCATTAGGGTTATGCACATTGGAGATGCAGAGCATACAAAAAAAGGGCTGTGACACTCTTTCACCAACCGGTTTCTACTGTTACCATTGCCCACAACCTACATACAGACATTCATACACAAGGAACTACTAAGTAAAATTAAATCATTATACATATGTTTCTGACTATGTGAAATTAGTATTGAGGAAATATTTCAACTTCTAGAATTTACAATGATTGCATTAGTAGATTACATTAACCTGGGAACAATAGAATACAAGTCCGTCATTTGAAAAGTTTAATCAATATCAATGTGTCATAATTGTTATTGCCTTGCGAGACAATTTTCAATATAAAAAAAAAGCAACCGTATTATTTTCTTAAAGAGAATAGTCACTACAGATAGAAAAAGGGAGTAAATATTTTACATCAAATTTTATTTCATATTTTTTACACCACAAACACACATACAACACACACACACACACACATACTACTTTCATTAATTGAAAGGGCAGTGGATTGGCAGTATCGTTAGAGCATCAGACATGTCTAGGGGCATGTATGCATATCATCATCATCATCATTTAATGTTTATTTTTCCATGCTTGAATGGGCTAGACATGTAGTCCATGTTATGATACAAGTCTAGCCAGTTGGTCGTGCCATACCTTGCTCACATGGAACTGTATTTTGGCTGGGTTGGTTTATTTTACAGCTGGATGCCCTTCCTAACACAAACCACATGCATACACACACACTCACATACATACATACACACACAAACACACATACATACATAAATACATGATGGCTGCCCCCTTGTTATCGAGTATGGCCATTGCACGATATAACATTATCAATAATTATCAATTAATGCTAACATGCAATGCCTGTGCATGAAGATTTTTTTTTAAAGTGAGGAAAGACTGTGCACAGAACCAATCCCACTCTCTGAGCGACAGTAGCTATAACCCAAAAAGAAGAAAAAAATCAACTTTATTGGTAACTACTGAGCCACAGGTTATATGTCGGAGTTATCCCAGTTCCCCGAGTTGCCTTCTAGAAGAATGCCCTAACAAACGCTAAGTGTCCTTCATTCTAGTGGTTTAATCACGCGATCAGGTATCCAGCCCGATTATTTCTATGTCCTCGCACATATACATACACATGCATACATGTATATACATACATATATATATATTGCTACAAGGGTAAAGGAGATGCCCTAGATATGGGAAACTATAGAGGCATTAAATTAATTTACCAGGTCATGAAGGTCACAGAAAAAATTATAGCACAACTAATCAGAGAGCGAATTGATCTAGATGAAATGCAGTTTGGGTGTGTGTTAAGTAAAAGTACCACGGACGCTCTTTTCCTTGTACGACAACTACAGGAGAAGTACCTAGCTAAAAGTAAAACCCTCTCCTTAGCTTTTGTTGACTTGGAAAGCCTTTGACAGAGTCTCCCGCTCCATTATCTGGTGGGCCCTTAGAAAACTAGGTGTTGATGAATGGCTTGTGAGAGCTATACAAGCCATGTATAAAGAAACAGTCAGTTGGTGAAAGAGTGTCACAGCCCTTTTTTTGTATGCTCTGCCTCTCCAATGTGCATAACCCTAATGATAGCCTGCCTTATGATCCCAGAATGATTAGAATTAACAACAAATATAGTGTAGAATTTAGCGTAAAAGTTGTTCATCAGGGCTCTGTCCTTAGCCCCCCTATTATTGCCCTTCATGCTATAACAGAGGAGTTGGAGACTGGCTGCCCATGGGAACTCCTATACGCAGATGATTTAACGCTCATAGCTGAATCAATGGCAGAACTAGAGAAGAAATTCCAAACTTAGAAGCATGGCCGAGAATCAAAAAGCCTTAAAATTAACATGTCTAAGACTAAAGTTCTAGTATGTAGGAAAGAAAATAGGGCACTGGTCCCCTCTGGGAAATGGCCATGCTCAGTGTGTAGGAAAGGAGTAGGCAGAAACTCCATTTCATGTCCCAAATGCAAAGTATGGGTGCATAAAAGATGTAGTGGGATCACAGGTAAGCTAACTAAGAACATAGATTTTTTTATGTGGCCGGTGCTCAGGTGCAATAAGTAGTAGCAAGTGCCCACAGGGTACTAGCTCCTTCCATTGCCCAGATGGTTCTACAGAAATCGTGGACACCTTCCGTTACCTGGGTGACAAAACCAGCACAGTAGCTAGAGTCAGAACAGGATGGAAAAAGTTCAGAGAGCTTATACCACTATTGGCCACTAAAGGTTTCTCTCTAAAAATGAAAGGCAGACTGTATGATGCCTGCATACAAACAGCAATGTTACATGGCAGTGAGACATGGGCATTGTGTGCAGAGGATCTACGCAGACTGGAGAGGAACGAAGCCTGCATGCTCTGTTGGATGTGTAATGTGTGAACGGCAAAGCATAAATGAACTAAGTGAGAAATTAGGAATAAGAGGGATCAGATGCTGTTTACTTGAGAGAAGACTGTTGGTATGGTCACGTGATGTGCATGAAAGACGACAGCTGTATAAAAAAGTGCAAGGCGATCAAAATAGATGGAAGCTACGGAGTAAGCAGACCCAGAAAAACCTGGGACGATTTGATATATTCTGACCTTACACACTTACACCTCTCCAAGACAATGTCAGTGGACCGAGATCTTTGGTGCTACACAGTAATACAGAAGACCCGTCTTGCCTAATTACAAAGCGAAACCTATAGTCAGTAGGCACCTCCTAACCAGAAGTACACCCCATCCCACTACCCCTACCCCCACCCCCATCTACACCACCCCTTTCTCTGTAAAGTTATGTTGGTGTCACAACATCCAGGCCTAAATAAATGATCGTGTAGGTGTCACGACAAAAAAAAACACACAGTCCAGGCTGTAATGTGGCCGTGTAGGTAACAGGGTAAAAACATCCCAGTCCACACTGTAAACGTGGTTGGTGTTAGGAAGGGCATCCAGCCGTAGAAAACCCACCAGACAGTCCTATACAAGCAAGGCAACCAATCTTGCCTCATGTGGGGCAATTCCCACCTAAACCCATGCTAGCGTGGAAGATAGACGTTAAACGATGATGATGATATTATATACATATATACACATGCATACATATATATACATATTTACACATTTTTGGATGGCCATTGATGCTTATGAGTTCTTCCGCCCTTTGTAAATACATACATACATAAATACACCGGCAACTTCCACATAAACAGTGACATAGACCGCCTTTACTTGAAACGTAAGCAGGGAGGCAGAGGCCTAACATCAATCCAGACAACATTTGATGCCGACAACATCTACGAACCTTGAAGCGTAGGAACCCGTTTCTCGAGCAAGTCTATCTGCATAAAACAGATAAGATCATGAGTCTTGGGAAGGAACTCCTCGAGAGATATTCCCTGTGTGATAATCAAAAACTCACACCCAGGGAAGTCGCTCAGCAGTATCGCAGTGAATCCATGGATGAAAAATGGCATGCTTATCAGCAACAAATCATGCATGGATATGTTGCCAGGAAGCTCCAGAGTGAGAGTAATAAAGATAAGGAAAGTAGTCTATCTTGGACTAACAACTGCTATATTGGCTCCCACTTTGAAGGATACGCTTTTGCAATCAGGAGATTAACACGAAATACCTGATTCACAAAAGAGATAGGGATGCAGGCAAAACACTTAGATGTGATAACAAGTGCAGACTCTGTAGAACTAACATCGAGGATATCACCCATGTCATCAGCAGCTGTCCAAAGATGTCATTGCAGTACTATCTACCTATGAGGCATGATGTAGTGGCCAAAACACTGTACAATGCAGTTCGTAAAAAAGATAGCCCCGATAATAAACACATTAAAAGCTACAACAATGTGGAAGACATCCATGTACATAATATGAAAGAGTACTGGTGGAATGTTCCAGTAAAAACCCCAATAAAATGCAGGCATAACAGACCAGATATGATATGGGACAGGGCAAAGAAAGCCATGCACAGTAGTGGAAATTAGCTGCCCAGCAGATGCCAATATAATATCAAAGATTAGGGAAATGGAGAATATTTATGCAGAACTGATGTGAAATCTGCAGATACTCCACCCTGATTCCACCTTCAGATTTATGCCTGTGATTATTGGGGCAATGGGGTATGTTAGTAACTGCATCAATACAAATCTTGAAAAGCTAGGCTTCACAGGAACAGAAAGAACACAACTAGTTAGGAAATTACAAGTACAATCCATTAATGGAACAGTAAAAATATGTAAAACATTCCCAAAATGTTGCATCTAATAACTTCATATAAACATGTACAGATGCAAAGCATATGCACATGCACACATACAACTCAAAACATCCACATTCACACATACAATAACATCCATATCTACACATGCATGCATACATACATATCTACCTAGTTGATGTTGTGTAAATTCCAATGAGAGAGTCTTGTGTCTATGTTAGAAACCGACTCTCTCTCTCTATTGGTAAAACTTTGTGAAATTATAAAACCAGAAGAACAAACATACATACATACATGGTGGCTGCCAACTCGTTTTCGAGTACGGCCACTACTTTATATCCATGTAGGAGAACCCCTACCGATGCGCTGAACGAATATGACTTTTTAGTCCAGCCAGCGACTTGAAAACTCTGGTACAAAAATACACTTGTGACAATTATTGACACATAGTGCTGGACCCATGGTACCATGTGATGACAAGTGCAGAGAGATCTCCAGATATAAAGCAATGCCTGTGCCGTGAAGCTTTTATAGTGAGCAAAGGCACTGCACAAAGCCAGTCCCACTCTCTTAACCAAGATGATATTTACCAAAAAGAAGAACAAGTCAACATCATTGGATACCATCAGGGTTGCTAGTGTTATATCAGAGTTTTCCTTCTCCTAGAATTCTGCCTTGACAAAAGCTAAGGGGTCATCTCTCCCGGTGATTTTGAATGGTCATTGACTCTTAAGAGCTCCTTTGCCCTTTGACAGGTTTTGTTTTTAGTCCTGCAGGATGTCAAAAGTCACCCTCCTCACCAAGAAACCTGGGTGAGGTTGCCAGTTTAGTCGCCAACGACTCGACCATGAGACAGGTTGTACTGGGATACATGTTACCAGTAGCACCAACTGGTGACCTGACCATACATACATGGTGGTGGCTGCCAACTCGTTTTCGAGTACGGCCACTACTTTATATCCATGTAAGAGAACTCCTACCGATGCGCTGAACGAGTGTGACTATTTAATCCAGCCAGCGACTTGAAAACTCTGGTACAAACACTATACTTGTGACAATTATTGACATATAGTGCTGGGCCCATTGGTACCCTGTGATGAAACGGGAAGAGAGATATCCAGATATAAAGCAATGCCTGTGCCGTGAAGCTTTTATAGTGAGCAAAGGCTCTGCACGAAGCCAGTCCCACTCTCTTAACCAAGATGATATTTACCAAAAAGAAGAACAAGTCAACATCATTGGATACCATCAGGGTTGCAGGTGTTATATCAGTATGTATATATACATACATACATACATACATACATACATACATACATACATACATACATACATACATACATACATACATACATACATACATATATATAGGGACATATTCAGAACCCCGACGGCTGATCTCTGGCCGATTTGACAGCTTGGTCAGACTTAGCTGTTGAAACGGCCGGAGCTCAGCTGTCGGAGTCCTGACTATTTTCCTATTACCCACTCTACTACCCTAAGTATCGAGTACCTTGGTGCATTATGGTCCACCTGGTTCCTTACCACACTTCCTTTGTTATATATATATATATGAGAGAGAGAGAATTGTGAGAGTGGTTAATGCAATGGATTAAATAGTAAGTACATTGGATCCATTGTTCTGGACTTCTGTGTTGTGAGTACAAGTTCTACCACCTATCACCAGAAACAGTGATGATTCTGCTAGAAGTAGCAACTGACAGATAGCATCAGTAGGGGAAAGACAAATGGAATCATAATTTTTTTTGACCAATCAAATGACCAGCCCTTTTATATGCAGTGCTGATTGTTGGACAGATTATTAGATAAAAACCAAATGTGAGAAACCCACAAAGACAGAGATGTGTGTCAAATATTCAATGTCTCTAAATCCAAAGATAAGATAATTGTGACTGATATTGACATATCTGGACAGCAGGATTCAGAATCTATTGAGTACCATGGAGAACTATGGGCTTTCTTCCAAGCCAATGTCCACTGATCTGATCTAAAATACATTGAGCCAGGCACTTAGAAGGATGTTAGTTGCTGATAAATATTTGTGACTTTACTCCAATCAAAGTTTTTCATTATCAACAAATAAAAAAAAAATTCTTTATCCATATCTAAAACATATTGCAAGCAAGGCTTCAAACAAATGCAACATTAAACATGATTAATAAGTAAGTGGACAAACAGGAAATGAAACAGTTCTATGATGCATTGAAGCTTGTCTACAATCAAGTTATTTGCATCATCTTTCATAAGGTTATTGACATTTATTACTTACACAAAAAAAAGGTATTGGTAAGATTGGCAAATAACTGATAACTTAAAGATTTCTTTCTAGTCCATCACTATTAGGGCCTTTGTTTATCTATTTAACTATTTGCAGGTACTCCTATAACTAGGGTCGGATTAAATGGGGGGGGGGGGGGGGGGTCATAGGGGGGAAATCTCCCTGGGCTCCGTGCAGTGAATGGCCCACCAGTGATGGCAATTACAATTTATTTGTGCCCTCAGCTGGTTATAATTTTTGAATTTAATACCTGTATGTAGAAATTTTCTATTTCAATTACTTGTGCTAAGCTAACTTTGATATGTAAAATTCAGGTGATTTGCTATCATCATCATCATCATCATTTTACGTCTGCTTCCCTGCTTGCAAGGGTGGGATGGGTCCTATTTAGCACAGCATCTCTCCACTTGTCACGGTCCTTCGTCATCTCCACCATGAGTTTCAGCGATCTGAGGTCTGCTCTCACCACCTCCGCCCATGTTTTTTTGTGGTCTTTCTCTACTGCTTCTTCCTTCCACTGGGATTTCTTGGCACTTCTTTACCCAGTGGTCATCCTCCATGCGCATCACATGTCCATACCATCTCAGTCTTCTCTCCTGCACACCACAACTTATCTCTCTTATACTCAGTTTCTCTCTCAACTCATCTATGCTTGGTTATTCAGGCGCATTGACATTGCACATCCAACAGAGCATGCTTGCTTCATTTCTCTCCAACCGTTGCATATCCTCTGCAGTTGCTACCCATGTCTCACTACCATGCAGCTATGTATTCTAATTTCTTTGTATGAGGCACCCCAGGCCTTGCAAAGTCTAAATCCAATCCTGCCTATAACAAGGCTTACAGATAACTCAGATATTTTTCTCCAGTCTATTACAAGTAGGACCATGGTTTATGATCTGTTTAACAATCTGCAACTCAATGTAATATCAATATAATAATAATAATAATAATAATGAAATTATTGTGTACAGTGCTCAGGTGCACTACAACTCATCAAAGGTGCATGTATAGTAGATGAATAATATAGAAATGTCAGGGAAGTGAATAGTGTATGAGTCGTAGGTGTAGTGTTGGTGAATCTCAGGAAGCATGGAGGTTTTATAGGATGTAGTGTCTCAACAGCTAACAACTGATACAGGTAGTTTGTTCCATGGAGGTTTTAAAGGATGCAGTGTCTCGACAGCTAACAACTGATACAGGTAGTTTGTTCCATGGAGGTTTTAAAGGATGCAGTGTCTCGACAGCTAACAACTGATACAGGTAGTTTGTTCCATGGAGGTTTTAAAGGATGCAGTGTCCCAACAGCTAACAACTGATGCAGGTAGTTTGTTCCATGCTTCAGCAACTCTGAGCGTGAAAAATGTTTCCGAAAGTCATCGGAGCTGTGCTGTTTTCTGACTTTGGTGGTATGCTAATGTGTGTTAGACACATGGAAATCAAAACGGTACCCAGGGTTGTTGTTGGCAAGATGGTTAATAATTTTGTGGGTGTTTACCAAGTGAGTTGCTAGACATATGTTATATCAGTCATAGATCTGCAGACATGAATTTGCTGTCTTCAACTGCAAGGAAATTGTCAGAAATAGTACTACAAACTCTACCCTTTGTTGACCTGATAAATGCTTTCAGAACGATCAGTAGGGCAGATTTCTGGAAGATCATGGAGAAAATATGCTGTCCAAGTGTGTACATTACTGTAGTATAACAGTTACACATCAGCTGATGGTTTGTATACTGGGTGGTAGGGAGGTATCAAACAGCATCCTAGTCAAAAATCGTATCAAGCATGGCTATTGTCTCGATTTCATACTCTTCAGCATCATGTTTTCAACAATGATGAATGATGCTATTAACAGTAGCTTACTCGATATACATATAATTTGCCATTGATGGCAGCTTTTAAGTCATTACTAAAGTAAAACAGACTATCCTAAGGGATTTTCACATAACCATCGAGAGCTTTCCCAAAGCTGTTAATGGGTAGAAAATGCACCAAGAGATGGGTTGATTCTCCAGAGTTTCTAACAACTACAGACTCATAATAATTGTTAAAAATTATGTCATGCATCATTCTGAACACAGAAATATATAATAGGAAACTTAAGTCAGTGAAAATAGACAAGATATAAGTGGTTGACAGGTTCACCAAACACAGAAGCACACACTCAAGAGTTGAAAAATTAAAGGCAAAACTAACATTAGTGTGATTTAAGTTCAAAATGTAAAGAAATATAAAGAAATACTAATGTGTTATATTAGCAATAGTACCAACTATAGTGTAGCAAACTTGGCATGATTGACTATTAAAGATATATGTATGTTTATTTAGCATTTACCTACATAGAGCCAAACGGAATATGATAAAAACGATAGTACATTTGTAAGGATTTATATAATAATATATTTTTCTATTAGGCGAGGCACATAGACAGCTGTCTACGTACATGTAAGTAGCTGTCTGTGTACATGTAGGTCACTATCTGTGTACATGTAGATCGCTATCTGTGTACATGTAGGTAGCTGTGTACAGGAAGGTGGTTCTCTGTGTACATGTAGGTAGCTATCTGTGTACATGTAGGTCGCTATCTGTGTACATGTAGGTCGCTATCTGTGTACATGTAGGTATCTGTGTACATGTAGGTAGCTGTGTACATGAAGGTGGTTCTCTGTGTACATGTAGGTAGCTATCTGTGTACATGTAGATAGCTAACTATGTACATGTAGGTAGCTAACTGTGTACATGTAGGTAGCTGTTTGTGTATATACAGGTAGCTGTGTACTTTTGTATAGTATGGTTGAGTGTTTTCAAACAATAAAAAATTGATTATATAATTGGTAAGCACATGATTTATATTTTCCAAACTAACACAGCATTGTGTGTATATGTGCGTGTGTGTATATATATATATATATATATATATATATATATGTATGTATAAGTTTATGCATGTACACACACACACACACACGTATGTCTATGCAATGTCATCATAATTACTATTTAGCATCCATTTTCCCTGCTAGCACGGTTTGGATATATGTGTGTGTGTGTATATATATATATATATACATGTGTGTGTGTGTGTATATATATATACATATATATATATAGAGAGAGAGAGGGAGAAGGGGGTGGGCGATTGTATATACCAAACCTAATAAAAATATACATGCATATTTATGCACAGCTGCTTAAAAGTTTCTTTGTAATGATTTTACAAATATATGTTGTTGTGTATATATTTTCATGTGGTCGAACATAATATATTTATTAGTTTGATGTAATTTTGACAATCTTCCAAACTGCCTTTCACATGCACAATTGGAATTTTTATAAATTTTTCATTTTATTCCTGACATTAGTAGTAATTGATAATTGCACATCTAAAAGATTGGCTCATCATAAATCATTGTTTTATTTTACTTAATATCAATTCAAACGTGTAGATTGAATAGTATTAAACACACAAAATACTCAGTGGAATTATTTCTCTCTTGAAAATTATCTTTTGATGTTGGTTTTCAAATAAATCACAGAATTCTTACTAATATTTTTACATTTTCCTTTCATCCTATGTTTTCTTTAAAATACTGTACATGTCTTTGTGCTTGCAAGATGAAACATCAAACTGAAATACACCTGGGGGGCATTATGTAAACTGTTTTAACATGTTGGTTTCTATGTGGTGTGCTCTCTCATTTACACCTACCCTCCACTTTAAATGTGAGTCTTTGTGATAATGTAAGAAGCTTTGAGAATTCTAATTTTTCAAAAAAATTGTTATTTTGAATTATGCTTTCATGTAGATTGATGTATCTCTATCGTGAGCTCAGTTTATGTTGAAATTGGCAGGCTGACTTTTATTCAGCTAGAAATAAAAGTTGAAATCCTTTAAATCATACCGTATTGTCTTAAAATACAAAGGACTCATTGGATAAGGTTATCTTCCTCTTCTTCACTCACTTATTCCTGAGAGGGTCGAGAGGGCAGAGTTCTCAAATACTTCTTCCAGTGGGTCTTGTCAGAAGCAACCACTTCCAACTGATCCAGCTGGATCCCCAAGCAAGACCAGTCTAACTCATAAATGTTATCCAATCATCTTACTCATGGTTCACTCCTGGGTCATCTGCCAGTTGCTTTTGCCCATGAAATCTGTCCAGTGGTTGTCCTAGATATAGATATACATAGGGTAGCACCAGCTAGAAGTCTTTGTTTATATTTTGTCTCAATCGGGAATAATTTGTGTCTAAGTAACAATACTAACTAATTTTAATTGGTTTAATCTACAATTTATGTCCACTATCTACAAATTTTGCAATTTGCTTTTACAAAATGAATTAAAAAAATATTTAACTGTAATACTATTTAAACCCATATATTACTGGGTGTCAAATGACCATGTTCTATTTAGCATTATTTTTGTGCCCATTTTCCATGTTGGTATAGGTTAAACTTATTGTCTCCATCTGAGACCAAATGTGTTAGATCAACCTTCTTTTTCTCTTAATACCATATTTGGCATGCATTCTTAATATTAATCACCTCACATACTCCATTGGGAGCATTTATTTGTGGCACCACCACTACCTCTTTTCAGAGTGTACAGGGAGCATTTTTTTCATGGCATCTGCACTATATATTTACACAGTGTACTCAGTGTAGTTTTTCATGGTATCTGCACCCCCACTTCACTCAGGGGAGTGGATGTGTATTATTATTGCGCTAACACTTTACAGGGTGTACTAAGGCATTTTATCATAAAACTTCCACATGCTCACTTAGACTAAAGATTTGTTGAAACTTATAGTCTCTGTTCAAATCATATTTACTTTTAGTGTCAGAATGCTTGTACCGGTGAACTGGTCTTTTCTATTAGGGTATATTAGTAGTTAGCTCAGTCATATATTATCTCCTTCATGAGGATCTGTTCTTTTTTTTATGCAAATCTGTCTCCTTTTATCCATCACATGACCATACCTGCACAGTTATCTCTCTTCCATGCTGCATTCAATTCCTTTTATTCTTAGCTATTCTCTGTATGACAAATACGTTTACTACTTTTAACGTGTTTATTTTTATATTGTGATAACGCAACAAATTTATATGGGTGCAAGGAAGGCTATGTGGCTAACATGCTTGCTTTTCAGCCATATGGACCTAGATTTTTTGTAAGAAGCAAAGGGACCTACCTTTGCATCTCCACTCATGTCCGGACTGAATCTCCCTGCATGATGCTCACCTGTTTCGCATCTGGCCAAAGAACATAGGAAAACTTACACACTCATTCATACCCGTCATCACAGGACATCCACACTCTCTCTCCTCATGAACCACGGGGGAGACCCAGCCTGCACTTTTGATGTGACCACACCGACCCCTGACTTCCATTAAGATCTTCCCTGCACTTCTGGCTCCGTAGTCCCACAAGATTCATATCTTTTATTTGATATTTTGGATCAACCAATAATTTGTAAATAGAAATCAATGGAATTCAGCAGAATACTTTCATATTTAAAATATAAAACTCTGTGTCTTTAGTATTTTATACTAAAATAATACAAATGAATCTCTTCTGATATGAGATATTCTTTCTAAATACCTACATGTATACATCAACATCTACATAGATATTATCTTTGGTTAGCTCTTACATTGGAATACCTTGTGATTATGTATATAACTAATTGAGATTAAAGGTTATGGCTATTTGTATTGATGGTCAGTGACCAGATCTGTGGATATCATAATACAGCTATTTAACAGAGATGTGATGTGGATATCACCTAATTTACAGATATTCTCTATAGATTCAGTCTTTTATCTTGTTTATAGAATGAAAGAGTTGTTCTCCTAATATTTGTATTGCAAACGTCATAAATGATTTCAGCATGAGAATAATCTCAGTATGGAATCTCATATACAATGTAGTGTGAGTAGACCTTAGCTTAATCTATGCTAAGTGTTTTAAATAGGTTGCATCCACTGTGAGGTTTTTTATTAATTTCAGTAAAACTATAAAACAGTGTTCTTCATACATTATACTATGTTTCTATGTTGTTGGTGTTTAGTTTCAGACCAGCCTTGCTTTCAGCCAATGCCATTCCTTCTGTATTTCATCTAAAACCACATAATTCCATTGCTATTATTCTTTTCTGTTATATTATAAGCATTAATGTACTATTCTTTCTAGCATAGTGGAGCCAAGTACAGTCTATTGACAGCATTTAGACCCATCTGAAGAGAGGAGAAATAATAGCTACATTTACTATAAATATATTATACTAAAGAACTAACTTGTCATATGGAACCAACCCATGGGAGGATGGAATATAAGCATCCTTCTAAAACCTTGATAATGTCTCTGATAAAAGATATTGGAGTCACAAGTGCTGTTGACTGTAAGATATTTATTATAGAATGAGAGGTGTTGTGGATGTGCCACTTTACCTGAAGCAAGTGTCAATTATTTTCATTAGATGATGATGATTATAACAATGATGATGATGCCATATAGATTCCAATGGAGTAACAATTTTTATAGGAAGCTATTTTTCTGATGGAATACATATTACTTTACCAAACTTACATGAGATACATTCTTCAGGAGTAAGTTCTCTCCAGAAATTTAAAATCATAATTTGATTTGAAAAGAAGTTATTCAGCAACTTGGATTGAAATATTGAACTTCTGTAGAGACAAACATAACAAAAAGAATCAAGATGACATTGATGTTTAATGATCAGTTCAATACAAGTACAAACTAATAAGTTTTCCTTTTGTGTGATTATTCTACAGAACCTACTGATTGTGAATTGGAATCTTGTAGTAAAACTGTAAATATGGTGGGAAAAATTAATATTTCATAAACAAGATGATTTGGAAATGGAAGCATGCACTCTTTGTAAAACCATATTTTTGAATATATATATATATATATATATATATATAAGAATGAATATAGCGAGGAATTTAGCATACAGGTTGGTGTCCACCAAGGCTCTGTCCTTAGCCCTCTCCTGTTTGTTATAGTATTGCAGGCTATAACAGAGGAGTTTAAGACCGGATGCATATAGGAACTTCTGTAGACAGATGATCTTACACTTATAGCTGAATCTATGGAGGAACTAGAGAAGAAATTCAAAACATGGAAGCAGTGACTAGAAAGAAGGGCTCTCAAAGTCAACCTGATAGAGACTAAGGTCCTCCTAAGTAGATGAGAAAACAGAACCCAGATCCCCTCAGGGAAATGGCCTTGCTCTGTATGTACAAAGGGTATAGGTAGGAATTCCATCCTCTGCCCCAAATGGAAACTATAGGTACATGAGGGATGTAGTGGGATCTCAGGAAGCTTAGTTAGGAATGTAGGCTTTACAAGTAGCAGTTACACAGGGACAGTAAGCAGCATACGGCCACAGGAAACAAGCACTACCAAACTCTGGAAGGGCTCTGTTGAAACAGTAGACAGCTTCTGCTACCTAGGCTACCGAATTAGCAGTGGGTGCTGAAAGTACAGTAACCAGGGTAAGAATGGAATGGAAGAAATTCAGGGAGCTACTGCCACTGCTAACTGCAAAAGGCTTTTCCCTCAAAATGAAAGGCAGACTGTATGATGCGTGTATACGAACAGCAATGCTACATAGTAGTGAGACCTGGGCGTTGTGTGTAGAAGACTTGCATAGATTAGAAAGAAACAAAGTTTGTATGCTCTGATCGATGTGTAATAGTAATATACGCGAACGGCAAGGCATAAAAAGAATTGAGAGAGAGACTGAGCATAAGAGGAATCAAATGCTGTGTGCAGGAGAGGATGTTGCGTTGGTATGGACATGTGATGTGTATGAAGGATGACACCTGCATAAAAAGGTGCAGAATGCCAAAAGTCGATTGATGCCCTGGAATGAGGTGATAAAAGCCGACCGTACCCAATTGCACCTCTCAAAGGCGATGACGCAGGACCGAGACCTGTGGCCTTACGCAGTATTACAGAAGACCGAGCTTCCCATCGGTACAAGCCAAATCTGAAGCATATAGACAATATGCCCCCCCCCCCTCAACTGTGAAGTGGTTGTGGAGGTGTCACGACAAAACAGCACCCAGTCCACACTCTAAAGTGGCCGTGTAGGCGCCACGGTAAAAAAGACCCAGTACTCACTGTAAATGAGGTTAGTGTTAGGAAGGGCATCCAGCTGTAGAAATCAAGCCAAAATCAGTTCCCATATGAATAAGACATGGTCACCTGACCTGGCATTGCTCCAAACAGGACAACTCATCTAACCCATGCTAGCGTGGAAGAATGGATATAAAACGGTAATGATGATATATGGAAAGTAGACGTCAAAACAACAATGGTGATGATATATATATATATATATATTTGAGGCACATGGCTTAGTGGTTAGAGCACTGGCCTTGTAATCGAAAGGTTGTGAGTTCAATTCTCAGACCGGGTGATGTGTTGTTTCCTTGAGCAAGACACTTTATTTCACATTGCTCCAGTTTACTCAGCTGTAAAGTGGTCATGGAGGTGCCACGGCAAAAGAGCACCCAGCACTCACTGTAAATGAGGTTGGTGTTAGGAAGGGCATCCAGCTGTAGAAATCAAGCCAGAATCAGTTCCCGTCCCACCCTTGCAAGCAGGGAAAAGTGGACGTAAAATGAAATGATGATGATTTATATATCATGATACATTAACGGAGCCATAGACTCTCACCGTTCCCTGTAAATAATGTGCTCAAAGGAGAGGAAATCCTGAGCTCTTTAAAATACAATATGTTGAAAAGGTAACACACTAGAGAGAGATACAGTGCGCTATCAATAAAACAGGGAAAAACCACCAGTGTATGGAATCTATAACCTAAGGGCACCCAGCCGTAGAAAACCTGCTAGATTGTCCTACACAAGCAAGACACGATCACCCAATCAATCTTGCCTCAAGTGGGACAATGAATGTAATAGATTAAGTATTACTTATAGTTATGAGATGTAGAGCATCTGGTATCATGTATGTGGTGATTCTTTCTTACTCATGAAGATATTTTAATTGGATAATGTTGATGGTGGAAATAACTTGGAATGGTATAACAGAACTCAGAAACATTTGAAATGTTAGAAAATCCCTGTAAAAGGCTTAAACATAGTCTTGTTAAAGGAAAATGGCTTGAACATCTTCAAATACTGAGAGGAAATGAAAAGAACTAAAAAGTATTATTTTGGCACAAGGCCAGCAATTATCCTAGTGCATTACTGGTACTTTATTTTATCGACCCCATAAAGATTGAAAGGCAAAGTTAATCTCGGCGGGATTTGAACTCAGACCACAAAGGAGCGTAACTCTTTGCTGCAAAGCATTGGCGTCCGACCCTCTACCAATACTGCCAATTCACCACCCTGTATTGAAATAATAATTTCTCTCATAGATGTAAGACCAACATCTTTGGTGAGGCAATTATAGAATATATTTACCTCAGCAGATTTCTACCTAGCAGATAGTTTAAGCAATGGAAAGGCCAATGAGATCATAGTTTTCTTGGTTTGATCTTATGATTAGCTTCTTTTTCTTATTAGCCTGGTATCTCATTTTATCAACCCTGGGAAGTAAAAAAGGCAAAGCCAAACTTGATGTAATTTGGATTCAAAATTTAAAAAGCTGGGACTAATACTGCAGGATAATTATGTCTAAAGCTTTAGTAGTTTTGCCAATCCACCACTTTACCAACCTAAAAAGACTGAAAAGCCATAAAAAAGAGAAATATATGAAATCTGGAAATGTTGAGAATATAAAATACTTCAATTCTTCATTAGAATACATTATAAAAACATAAAATTTTATCTAGAAAAATTAATTTCTCCAAGAGAAAAAAGATCTATACTTTTAGTGCAATGAAACTATATTTAATTTCTAATAAAATAAACTTAGAGCTGTTAATATGTGTTACTAAAAGATGTCTTAGTCACAAAACACAAATAAAATTTCAATGGAGAAAATGACTTTTTTCTTTAATATGAAGAGAGAAAGATATTTTCCTTCTTCCTATCTTGAAATAAATTATATAGGTTAATAAAACCCTTTGACACTAAAATGTTCAAGTTCATCAAGGACAAATTCTAAATCTTAGTAAATGAATGAATGAGGAAAATAAAGGAATAAAAAGTGAGCAAATAAGAAAGATATTTATTGAAGAAATGAAAGTCTAGGAAGAAGAAAGTAATTTGGAAACCATTCATTATTGCCATTATTGTTATTATTATTAGTAGTAGTAATAGTAGTAGTATTATCTGTACTGTTATGTGTTATCTATTTATTAGAATATCTATAGTGTTATTGTTACGCTCACCTCTTCATTTGATGTAAATCTCCCGCACTGCTGTTTGCATTTGAATCCCCCCCCCCAAATATCGTGGGGCCCTTTTGGTTAATAAAAGAATTATTGTTATTATTATCATATTATTATCATTATTATGGTTATTATTAGTTTTATTATTATTACTCTCAAAATAATTTCTGTAAAAAATATAAAGAAGATGTAAGCAATACTTTTCAAAACACTAATATTTTATGTCCTAAGGACATAGATCTTTTACAACTATTAATATGCTTGATAATGGGCTATTATTTTTAGAAACTTGCACAGGAACAAAGGACTAACAATTTTCTCCAAAAGTAATAATGAGAATTCTTTTTGGAACAATTTCTTTTCAACATCCTTTAGATAATTCAATGTATTTTCGATGATAATTTTTCTGCTTGTAATGATTTGCATATAATTTGATATATTTGAATTTCGAATGGAAACATTTTCAAAAAACAAAATGGTCTACCACATGATGATGAGTCTGATGGAGATGTAAAGAAACAGGAAAGAAAAGACACAGTGTTTGCTTTGGAGAGAAGTATATAACATATTATTGCCATCAAACTTTTGTAGTTCATAATCTGGAACTTTGACAAATTTCCAGATGGGAATATCATATTAGAGATACAACTCTATTAACTAATAGTAGTATGATTGATAGTAAAATAAAAGGATAAAAAATAATGAGTTGAGATATGAGTTGGAGTGCAATTAAATATTTAGAATTCCTTTGGCATAACAATTGTTATAATAAATAAGAGTCACAAACAATGGAAAAAAGCCAACCCTGTTCTGAAAAATTTGATGAACAGCTTTTATTTGCTAGTGATTTTTCTATTTTTTTTTCAAGGTTGCTTTGTTGAAATGACAAGTTACTATTACATGTACAAGGGTAAACCAATGTAACTAAGTTGTATTTTGTCTAGGTTCGATTTGAACCGTCTGTCTTCTGTCAATAAAAAACATATACATATAAACCAAATGTAAATAAAAATAAAATAAAAAATGAATGTGTGTATTTTCTATTCAAACTTTCAAAATCAATGATGGTTGTAACAGACATGTTTTTTACAAGGGTATTAGTAATGTAAAGGAAATATATCTAAACTGAAACACCATTAAATAACGATATCTATTCTTTCGAATAGAAAAATGATTCCTTACCAAACTCATAATTTTGAATGAAGGTGAATTTACTGTCTTGATTCTGTCATGTGTGAATAGGTTTCTACAATTTAAACTTTGTATATTTAGATTTATCACCTCTTGAGATGGTTGGCACGTTTCACTTAAAATATCGTCATATTGCAGCAGAAGAAAACTGTTGTTAACCCATGAGACTTAAAGACGAGACTGAAATGATTGTTTGAAGGGAATAAACAGTAACGTGGCATAGCAAATCCAAAGATCTCAAACTTAGTCTCCAATGATGTAGTTTAGATAATCTTTTTAGTTCTTTTTACTCTTTGATAGGTATGAGACTAAAGTTAACTTAGTTATTACAAATGTCACTGTTCAGTTGAGAGATATATATTTCAGTTTAAAACTTGTGTTTCTAAAGAGTTTTACATTAATTAATTTAAGAAGATGCAAGAGTTCATTGAATACTTTCTTTAATTACTTTATCAGATAGCTGGAATCAATGACATTCACAAATGTGATCAATCAGTTGGTTGTTCCTTTGAAATTCTATAAGTCAACATGCACATGCATGACTGCTTAATTAAGAAATTAACTTCACATATATGTAGTTTCTGGTTCAATGCCACTGCACAACACATTGAGCAAGACTCTTCTACCATAGTTTTAGATCAACCAAATGTCTATGAGTGCAGATTTGGTAGACAGAAATGATGTAGAAGCCCGTTTGAGGGATGATTTCTGCTCTTCTGTGATATACCTACTTTATCACCAAATTTAATATCACCACCTGGTACTTGGTTGCTTTTCAAAGAGCACTTGCATCAGATGAAGGTGAAGTTAGAAAGAGATTTATGTGTATGCAGTGAAAAGATGGAAGTAAAGTATACAATATATTCTATAGTTATATTTAGTAGGCATCTTATTTGTTAACATCTGAAGAGAAGGGTGTGTTCTATGCTTGTCACAAGACTGTACTCCAACCATATTACCAACCACTTCCTTTTCCACTTATTTATTGAGGGTTATGGCTCCCTAAGAGAAACTGTTTTCTGTGTGACATAAGAAGCTCATGTCTGCCCCAAGGATACACAAGAACACATAGACACACTAATTACACATCTATAGATGTATACACATATCTACACTAAGATATGCTAATTATACAGTCGTGTTATAAACATATATATATATACAGAGAACACACATTAATTGTTGATTCTACAGCTGGATACGTTTCCCACAGATAACAACTCAATTGTAAAATAGATATTGAACCATGTTCACTGAACCATGTAAAGTTATGTAGTCCAGTTTGCTCAAAAGTGAAAGACAATTAAAAATACTTATATTTACATCCTAATGATTGTCATATTACTGTTTAGTCATAAGAAAAGGAATATAAATTTATATGATGGATTCTTCATAGAATCTAATGATGAATATTCTGTAGTTCAATCAACTAACTGTCCAACTCAAGAATATAGAATATATGTGGTTGAGTATTCCACAGACATTTATGCCTTTATTGTAATTCCCAAGGTGAATTAATGTGACACAATATGTGACATGGTCATTCTTTCGAATTACTTGTACTTTTTATCTGAAAGGAGTACATACAGTTTCCATATCATTGATGATGTGATAATATAGGTTGGGGATATCTATGACCTTTTTCAGACACACACACACACATACACATATATACACACACACATACATACACACACACACATACATACATACATATTTTTATATATATATATATATATATTATTAATAACAATGAAGTTTTGCTTATATTTAATTAGATCTTTATTGGGTATCGACCTGTTATGTGGATTTCAGATGATTGGCTCAGGTGATGATAGAAACTATGGACCCGATGATAGAAACTATGGACCCGACTCCATTATTGATCTGCTCTTCAGACAGGTGATGCGACAAAAAATATAGTGTTCACTTGCACACACACATATATATATATATAGTAATAATGGTTTCTTATATAGGCACAAGGCCAGCAATTTTGGGGGAGAGGAAAGTCGATTAAATTGACCCCAGTGTGTGACTTCCTTTCATCCTTACAGGGTCGATAAAATAAAGTATGAAAGTTAACCTCGGCGGGATTTGAACTCAGATCATAAACGGCCATAACTCTATGCTGCAAAGCATGGCGTCCAACCCTCCACCAATACTGCCAATCCACTGCCCTGATATATATATAGTAATAATAATAAATGTAAAGACTAAATTCCAAAAAGGGCTCGATAAGGATATATAAAAATATATAAAACCGTAGAGCAAATATTTATTAAAATAACAGATTTAAGTTTAAGCAAAGAATCGCTGCTTTCACCCTTAACAGGATCTTCTGAAACTAAAGAAATGAATCTGAACTCTAGTCATGTTAAAACTACCGTAGATGTATAAATAAATGATAATAATACTAACCCTTGGTCTTATTCAATCTTTCATTATATGTATGTATATAAATAAAACTAACTGGCACTTTCTTGGTTACGAGGATGAGTGTTCCAGTTGGTGTGATGAACAGAACAACCTGCTCACGAAATGAACATGCAAATGGCTTAGCATTTCACAGTCACACATACCCTTAATGTAGTTCTCAGGAAGATTCTTTGTGACAGGATGTGACCAAGCTGGCCCTTCGAATTAAAGGTACAACTTATTTCTCCTAGCTGAGTGAACTGAAGCAATGTAAAATAAAATGTCTCATACCTTCACTATATATATATATATATATATATATATATATATATATATATATATATATATATATAAAATGTGTGTGTGTGTGTACGAGATGTGAGAAAAACCACAAACCCTCCATCTCAATTCTTTTTTTGAAAAAGCATATGAACTGTGAAACCAGTAAAGGAAACAAAAAAATTTCTTAAAAAGACTCCAGTTGCGTTTTTGATTTTATCTTTGTTCCTTATACTTTCACTCGTGTAGGACATCTCGTTTTTATTTTTTTTCATAAAAAAAAACCCCTCATTTTCTTATATATATATATATATATATATATATATACATATAAACACACATCATTTCATTCTAATTAAGAACGAAAAGCAAGTTTTCAGGTTAAGAATGTTTCTTCTGTAAACCAGTCCTTGTAGTGATGCAGGAAAATATGTGAAATATGTTGTTTGTTTAGTGTTAATTAAGTAAAATAGAAATGTTTCTATTTAGCCAATTTCACTTAGAAGGCTTTGGTCAACTCTAGCCCTTTAGCATTGACATAACTGTGAAAATACAATAGTATATATAAAGTAAAGTCTGTATCTCACATTATTATCTCACATAATATCAAATTTATGAGATTTTGATATTGTTTATTTTGAGAACAATACCTTCACATCTTTATGAGTGGCTGGTTACAGCCAATTTTTACAGAAAGAGGTGAGAGAATTCTGGCTACATATGGCCAGTTTAAATGCTAAAGGGCTAAGCTATATTAAAACGGCTGACTGAATACGCATGTGTTTTTCTCCCTCTTTTTTTCTCATTTCCCCCTTTCCTTCCTGTTTTCATTCTTTATCTTTCTATTTATCTTTAATTTCTAACTCTATCTTCTGATGAAGGACTAATCTCCGAAACGTTAGGACATTTTTCCTGTGATTTTTATCATTAAACTAATATATTTCTTCAATGTACTGTGTCATTTGCTATGTTATTTCTGTATAACTTTTACATACATATATAGTAAAACAGTTTCCCAAGATCTGAAACAGTGGTTTGTGATATGAATTTCTCACTTATTCAGCTATGCCTATATCAACAAAATAATTTAAACAGCCATTCAATAGATTTGAACGTAATTTCCAATTTTCAAAATTAGATGAATTTATAATTTATTATATTATGGTTTAAATATCAACTGTTAACATCAACTGAATATTTATGAAAAGCATAACTATTAAATATAAAGTGTTTGGGTAGGTTCGATAATTATTGTTTGTGAAACTAAAGCATAATATTCTTTCAGCTGTCTTTCTTGAACTTATTACATTAGTTATTGCCATAGATACTGTGAGTGCTATAGTTAATTCCAGAAGATAAACATGAATGAGAACATAAATATTATACAAATAAAAGATATATTAATGAAATACATTCATATGTTATATCAGAAACACAAAACTTCATCACTTACATTGAAATATCTGTTTAAGTATTTGGCACTGAACATCATATAAATGTCTAGCAGAAGTTATATCTTTGTGTGCACATTCAAATATTTAAATATATATACAGCTGAAGTATTACACTTAACAATGGATTTAGTTAATGCATTGTTGCATCTTATAATATCCTTTAAACATATCATCATAGGTAATTATACAAATATCTTCTTATATATGCATGATTTTCTCTAAGATTTTAAATGGTTTTAAAATCTATTTTGATTAACTCATAACATATAACTGAACAACAAACTTTGGGAATATTATATTATGATGTATGTTGCAGCTGAAACAAGTTGCACTAAATTACAAAATATGGCTTAATTGCTGATAAATATTTAAGGGTACTAGTAATTATAGTAATACTAGTTAGTAAAAGGTGGAAGGATAAAGACACCCTTCAGTCATGAATGAACATGGGACATGCACCTAGAAAGTTCTCCTCCAAGGTAGATGTCCGGGTAAGGTTTTTGTGGAAGACCAACAGCGTCCATACATACCAGCCTTCCTTCTTCATGCCACCAATGTTGTCCAAGGGAAACGTAATGGTCAATACAGCTTGGCACTGGTGATGTCACAACTCATTTCTACAGCTGAGTAAACTGGAGCAATGTGAAATAAAGTGTCTTCCTCAAGCATACGATGCATCACCCGGACCGAGATCGAACTCACAGCCTCATGATTGCAAGCCTGATACTCTACTAAGTCATGTGCCTTCACTATTAGTGGTTAGTATTAACATATTTAATGTTGTTAACATCAGAGATTGGATTTGGAATAACCATGTGATGGAGACAAGTCAATATTAGCCAATATTAACCTAATAACTCATCCTTAGCTGCTCACAGGATGTTGGCTTGGGATGCTTATGGGATGATAAAAAGTGATGAATGTCTTCAAGAATCACATATAATCTAGTATTTAACTCTGGTTTAAAGAGCATCATTTAGCTGATCGACATGTAATTTCTTAAATTAAATACCAATTTCTCACAGGTACCATTCTCTGAATAATTATTTTACCTAATATTGTCTTCTGTTAAATTCCCTTCACATTAGAGGCATTAGAGGAATCAAGGAACCAATCCTTATATTTAATTGATACTCTACTATTTTAACAACTCTGAAAAGACGAAAGATAAATTTGATCTCAAAGAGAATTAAAGTCAATATTATCATCATCATCGTTTAACGTCCATCGTCCACGCTTGCATGGGTTTGGGCAGGAGTTTTCCCACTTGAGGCAAGATTGGTTATCCTGCTTGTATAGGACTGTCTGGCAGGTTTTCTATGGCTGGATGCCCTTCCTAACACCAACCACGTTTACAGTGTGAACTGGGAGGTTTTTACCGTGTTACCTACACGGCCACATTATAGCGTGGACTGTGTGTTTTTTGTCATGACACCTACACATCTGGCGGATTTTCTACGGCTGGGTGTCCTTCCCAACACCAACCACGTTTACAGTGTGTACTGGGAGGTTTTTACCGTGTTACCTACATGGCCGCATTACATATATTACTATATGTCTGCAAATTCTCCACGCTTAGATATCATCATCATATTCCAGTAGGAGTGGGTCCTGCCTGACATTGCTCCTTAGCATCTTGCTCCATCAATATCTGTCTGCCAATCTCACTTGGGCCAAGCCTAACTTGATCCTGATGGATATCCTCCATCCAAGTCCTTTTTGTTCTTCTTGAGCCTCTACTGCCTCCTGGATTGAGATTCATCACTTTGCTGATCTAACCCTCACGGCAGTTGACATGGCAGTACCAACACATGCGTCTCATGTGAAACACATCCTCGAAGAATTAAATACTTTAGCTAAAGAGAGAAAGAAATATTAACCTGTTCTTTTTTATAGAAATCTAAACTCATTTAAAATAAGAAATTTTTTAGAGTAAAGATTCTTCTGTCAATATCAATTTTAGAGTCTGTAAACATGGATATAACACAGAAAGATATACAAATATTACATACCACTCAGAACTGTTTATGGACATTTAGTGAAAATACAATTCGAAATGGTTAGATATACAATTTGTTGGCAGAGAAATCAATTTAGCCCAATATTTGTGAAACACAAACGGTTATCTTTAGCTGCTGCTTTTATTTTTCTGTAAATGACCCATTGATTTATAGGTCCAAAGTTCAGAGTAGATTCTGCAGCATTCATTTTGATGTCTGTTGATTTATTTTACTATTTATTTTCTCATGTAATGTTTGTCTGTTAGACAATTACCTCTAATACATATTATTTGTTTCCATTTGATTATTAGAGAACAATGCTTTGTTTGCTATTTTTGTCAAAAATTGATAATGTTTTATAAACTGTTTGATAAAAACATTACAGAAATTACTGTCAACTATCTTTTTTTTTCTGACATGACATCTGACAGCTAGACATCTCATTAACATTTTCAGACAGCTGTGTATAATGTGAATCATTTCTTACACATTATTCTACAAAACAACTTCTGTTATCAGGAATATTTTTGCCTGAATCCAATTTCTTTTGTGTATTAGTTTCAATTATATAGTGTTTAAACTTTCACTTCAATATTGAAAGAAAAATATATAAAAAAAAGGAAGAATGCAACAGTTAAAGTGTCAAAGCTAAGATAATTTATTCTTCATGACAGTATCAGCTTCCAGTTTACAAGCAGACTAGATATGCATACCTTTAGGCTGATGTGTTTGATCATGGAAACCTATCATGTATATGGCTTATTAGATGTCTTAATATTTGGCATTAGTTGCTGCGTATGAAGCTATGCTGATGAATTTTGATATATATTTTCCATGAAAGTTTAGCGGTTTGCTAATAAAGTTTTCATAACAATCATGTGGTTCTGGGTTTCATCTCATTACATTGCACCTAAAGTGAATATCTGTCATTGTTGCTTCAAGTTGACTAATGTCTTGTGAATAATATTTGATTGACAGAAACTCAGCAGAACCCTTTCCTATATATATACAGATTAAATTTAAGCAAAGGATTGCTGCATTCACCCTTTTACAGATCTTACGTGTTTTATATATTTAATATATATATATATATATATATAGAAATCCTTATTGAACCCTCTTCAGATTTTAGACTTCACATTTATGACTACTATATATATATATCAAGAATAATGGTGTATATATCATCATCATCATCATCATCATCATTTTATGTCCGCTTTTCCCTGCTTGCAAGGGTGGGACGGGAACTGATTCTGGCTTGATTTCTATAGCTGGATGCCCTTCCTAACACCAACCTCATTTACAGTGAGTGCTGAGTGCTTTTTTTCTGTGGCACCTCCACAACAACTTTGCAGTGGAATGATAGGGACCCCAGACCCTATCATCTCATTTCTACAGCTGAGTAAACTGGAGCAATGTGAAATAAAGTGTCTTGCTCAAGGAAACAACACATCACCCGGTCTGTGAATTAAACTCACAACCATTCGATTGCAAGGCCAATACTCTAACCACTAAGAGCCATGTGCCACCATAAAGGGTGAATTATATATATATATATATATATATATATATATATATATATAATCATTTTATGTCCGCTTTTTCCTGCTTGCAAGAGTGGGACAGGAACTGATTCTGGCTTGATTTCTACACCTGGATGCACTTCCTAACACCAACCTCATTTACAGTGAGTGCTGGGTGCTTTTTTGCCGTGGCACTTCCACGACCACTTTGCAATGGAATGATATGGACCCCAGTCTGAGAATTGAACTCACAACCTTTCGATTGCAAGGCCAATGCTCTAAACACTAAGCCATGTCCCTCCATATATATATATATATATAAATATATACGCATATATATGGAGGCTCATGGCTTAGTGGTTAGAGCATTGGCTTTGCAATCGAAAGGTTGTGAGTTCAATTCTCAGACCGGGTGGTGTGTTGTTTCCTTGAGCATGACACTTTATTTCACATTGCTCCAGTTTAATCAGCTGTAGAAGTGGTCGTGTAGGTGCCATGGCAAAAAAGCACCCAGCACTCACTGTAAATGGGGTTGGTGTAGAAATCAAGCCAGAATCAGTTCCGGCCCCACCCTTGCAAGCAGGGAAAAGCGGACGTTAAATGAAATGATGATGAATGATGATGATATATATATATATACACACATATATATATATATATTTATATATATATATATATAAATATATAAACGAAATTTCATTTCTCACTCTTAGTACATACATATACAGACGTATGTATATATATATATACAGACATGCACACATATATATATGTACGTATGGATTCACCGAACACTTATTATAATGCTCAGTGTGTTTGTAAACAAACATCCCGAATTAAGCCGTACAGTGTCTAGCAACCATCGTTGTTCATTTGTTCAACACTGACAAAGGAACGCTGTACTAGTTTCAAGCTTATTAGCTATCGTCAGCAACGTATACCTTCCTGCCAGATGGTTGAACGTCTGGAAGTATATACTTTCCTTATGCATATTAACGGCTGAGCAGCCTAATTTACATATCGAGTGAGTTAATCGGCCGAGGTACCGAAAATGATAAACGAAATTTCATTTCTCACTCTTAGTACGGCTGTTACTTAAATATAAGTATGTATATATATATACATACATACATGCACACATATATATATGTACGTATGTATTCATCGATCACTTATTATAATGCTCGGTGTGTTTGTAAACAAACATCCCGAATTAAGCCGTACAGTGTCTAGCAAACATCGATGCTCATTTGTTCAACACTGACAAAGGAACGCTGTACTAGTTTCAAGCTTATTAGTTATCGTCAGCAACGTATACCTTCCTGCCAGATGGTTGAACGTCTGAAAGTATATACATTCCTTATGCATATTAAGAGTGAGAAATGAAATTTTGTTTATCGTTTTCAATACCCCGGCCGATTAATTCACTCGATATGCAAATTAGGCTGCTCAGCCGTTAATATGCATCAGGAAAATATATACTTTCAGACGTTCAACCATCTGGCAGGAAGGTATACGTTGCTGACGATAGCTAATAAGCTTGAAACTAGTACAGCGTTCCTTTGTCAGTGTTGAACAAATGAGCAACGATGGTTGCTAGACACTGTACGGCTTAATTTGGGATGTTTGTTTATAAACACACCGAGCATTATAATAAGTGTTCGGTGAATCCGTACGTACATATATATATATATGTGTGCATGTATGTATATATATATACATACTACTGTACGTCTGTATGCATATATGTATGTACGTATACATACTTATATATAAATATATATATACATATATATATATATATATATATATATATATATATATATATATAAATATATACAAAAAAAATATATATATATATAAATATATATATATATATATATATCATCATCATCATCATCACCGTTTTACGTCCGTTCTTCCACGCTAGCATGGGTTAGACGGGTTGTCCTGTTGTGGGCAGTGTCTGGTCGGCTGACCATGCCTTGCTCATACAGGAACTGATCTGGCTTGATTTCTACAGCTGGATGCCCTTCCTAACACCAACCTCATTTACAGTGAGTGCTGGGTGCTTTTTCGTGGCGCCTACACGTCCACTTTACAGTGTGGGCTGGGTGCTTTTTTTGCCGTGGCACCTCCACGACCACCTTGCGGTGGGGGGAGTGGGGGCATATTGTTTATATGCTTCAGCATGTACCCATGGGAGGTCGGGTACCCTGTATTACTGCGTGACGCCAGAAGTCACGGTCGTGTGTCATTGTCTTTGAGAGGTGTAGTTGGGTAAGGTCGGCTTTTATCACCTCATCCCAAGTCATCTTGGGTCTCCCCACTCCGCGGTTTCCATCAACTTCTAGTGCTCTGCACCTTTTTATGCAGCTGTCATCCTTCATACGCATCACATGTCCATACCAGCGTAACCGCCTCTCCTGCACGCAGCATTTGATTCCTCTTATGCTCAGTCTCTCTCTCAATTCCTTTATGCTTTGTCGTTCACGTATATTACTGTTACACATCCATCGGAGCATGCAGGCTTCGTTTCTCTCTAATCTACGTAAGTCTTCCACCTTCAGCGCCCAGGTCTCACTACCATGCAACATCGCTGTTCGGATACACGCATCATACAGTCTGCCTTTCATTCTGAGGGAGAAGCCTTTTGCAGCTAGCAGTGGTAGTAGTTCCCTAAACTTCTTCCATCCCGTTCTTACCCTAGTTATTGTACTTTCTGAGCACCCACCTCCGTTGCTAATTCGGTCACCTAGGTAGCAGAAGCTGTCTACTGTTTCTACAGGGCCCTCCCAGAGATTGGTGGTACTTGTTTCCTGTGGCTGTTTGCTTGCTGTTTCAGCACAGCTGCTGCATGTGAATCCTACATTCTTAATTAAGCTTCCTGAGATCCCGCTACATCTCTTGTGTACCCACTGTTTGCATTTGGGGCAGAGAATGGAGTTCCTACCTACACCTTTCCTACATACTGAGCAAGGCCATTTCCCTGAGGGGATCTGGGTTCTGTTTTCTCGTCTACTTACAAGGACCTTAGTCTTTGTCATGTTGACTTTGAGGCCCTTTCTCTCTAGTCCCTGCTTCCAGGTTTGGAATTTATTCTCTAGTTCTACCATAGATTCAGCTATGAGTGCGAGGTCATCAGCATACAGGAGTTCCCATGGGCATCCGGTCTTAAACTCCTCCGTTATTGCCTGCAGGACTATGATGAACAGGAGAGGGCTAAGAACAGAGCCCTGGTGGACCCCAACCTGTACGCTAAATTCCTCGCTATACTCATTGCTAATCCTAACTTTGCTGACTGCTCCCCTATACATGGCTTGTACCGCTTTCACAAGCCATTCATCTACTCCTAGTTTTCTAAGAGCCCACCAGATTACCGCACGTGGAACTCTGTCAAAGGCTTTCTCAAGGTCGACAAATGCCAAGTAGAGTGGCTTACTTTTAGCTAGGTACTTTTCCTGTAATTGCCTCACAAGGAAGAGGGCATCAGTGGTGCCTCTCCCTGGTACAAACCCAAATTGCATCTCGTCTATATTCACCCGGTCCCTAATCAGCTGTGCTATAACTCTTTCTGTTACTTTCATGACCTGGTCCATCAACTTTATACCTCTATAGTTTCCTCTATCTAGTGCATCGCCTTTACCTTTGTAGCAGTTGACAATGATGCTACTGCACCAATCTTTTGGTATGGCCCCTTCTAGTATTACCTGGTTAACGATACGTGTGGTTATAGTGTGACCTACAGACCCAGATGCCTTCAGCATCTCGGCAGCTATACTCGATGGACCGGTTGCCTTCCCCATCTTCATATCTCTGATTGCCTTACTTACTACGCTGCCGCTGACTTGTACTGCTGGTCCCTCTATAGGGTCTACATGGGGTAGGGTCTCTTCTTCCCATGCATTCTCCTCATTTAGTAATCTATCATAATGACTCTTCCATGCATTTTTCTTCTCAGCACTTAGTATATACTTAGTATGTTTTGTGTTAATTAATCACTGTAGACATAATAGAGTATTTGATGACGTACACAGGTACGTCAGTGAACCTCAAAGTATTGTTATAACAATGAAGTTAAAATATATCTGTTACACAATGATAGTTATTGTTTAACAAATATATTAGGTGAATTCTGACCTAGTGATATCTACTTCATTGTTATACTGTATATATATATATGTATGTGTGTGTGTGTGAGACTTAGGCATGGAGAAGATATGAAACTTGAAATGTGTGTGTCCCAATGCAAATGACCATAATAATTGTTTCTACTTTAGGCACAAGGCCAGCAATTATCCCAGTGTATTACTGGTACTTTATTTTATCGACCCCGTAAGGATGAAAGGCAAAGTTAACCTCGGCGGGATTTGAACTCAGATCATAAAGGGCCGTAACTCTATGCTACAAAGCATGGTGTCCGACTCTGTACGAATACTGCCAATTCAGCCATAATAATAATTATGAATAATAGTTTTAAAAATCTGGTAAAATAACCGATTATAGTGATTGATTATTATTATAGTCATTTACATTGGGACACACTGCATCAGTTGTTAGCTGTTGGGAAACTGAATCCTTCAAAACTTGCATTCTTCCCGAAAATTTGCCAACACTACACCTGATATTCTCTCTCTATTACGTGTGTGTGTGTGTGTGTGTGAGTGTGTTTATATCATGATTCATACACAGTTCACTTTCCTGACATTATTCTATGTACTATACATGCACCCTTGATGAGTTGTAGTGCACCTGAGCACTGTACACAATAATTTTCATTATTATGAATATATATATAGGCCCCAGCATGGCCTCAGCCAGATGTCTGGAACAGGTAAAAGACTAAAAGATATATATATGTATATATATATATAGAAAATCTGCTTCGTAGAATCGAGACGTATCCGAGGACCGCGCGATTTCAGAGTCAGGTTCGACCATCACATCGATCGTGCCTCGAGCTGGTTGCCAGACAAACAATTGTAATATGTCCAGTAAATTTCTTTCGTCCCAACACTGATTCTCTTTTTTCTGTGATATATATATATAGAGAGAGGGGGGGAGGGGGAGGGAGGGAGAGGGAGAGAGGGAGAGAGAGGTAGAGAAGGAGAGAGAGAGAGAGAGAGAGAGAAAGAGAGAGGGGGAGCGAGAGAGAGGATAGAAAGAGTAGGAACAGAAAGCAAGCGACTGAACATTAAATAAAAATGTTAGAGAGAAGAACTTACATATATATATATAACTTATATATATATATATATAACTATATACACATATATATATATATAAATATATATATATATATGGAGGCACATGGCTTAGTGGTTAGAGCATTGGGCTTGCAATCGAAAGGTTGTGAGTTCAATTCTCAGACCGGGTGATGTGTTGTTTCCTTGAGCAAGACACTTTCACATTGCTCCAGTTTACTCAGCTGTAGAAATGAGATGATAGGGGCTGGGGTCCCTATCATTCCACTGCAAAGTGGTCGTGGAGGTGCCACGGCAAAAAAGCACCCAGCACTCACTGTAAATGAGGTTGGTGTTAGGAAGGGCATCCAGCTGTAGAAATCAAGCCAGCATCAGTTCCCGTCCCACCCTTGCAAGCAGGGAAAAAGCGGACGTAAAATGAAATGATGATGATGAAATGATGATAGTATTATGGATACTATTTATGGTTATGCATATACAAAACCTTTTGTTGTTATATATATTTTTACAAACCCTAAATAGTGATAGGCAGTAATATATTACTACCTTATTACCAGTAAGATAAATAGCTCAATGTAATAACATCAGTTGTTTTACAGAGCAGTTATATATAAGTTATAAGAATCAAAGTTCTGTTCAAATCATTTATATGCTTACAATTGTTTCCTCCAAACCGAGGTTTGGATTCTTCGGAGCGATTTATTAATGAATGATCACATATATTACCTCCTTTTCAACCCAAGAGACATACAGATACATATGCATATATTGTTGCTTGGTGGGTCGACATCCATTATAACATTTAGCGTGGCAGTATACATTTAAAGATTACATTCATATCAAAAGAGGATAAAATTAAAATTAATGTTAAAATACAACATTAAATTAATGCGATAGGATAGTCAGAAGCAGATAGTGTGTGCAATAGTTACACGTGTGGCAAGCACGTGTGTCTTATTTATATAATATTATAGTGCGGCAGGGTGTTACATGTAATACAAGCACTTTAAGCGGGTAATCAAGAGTAGCAAGGGGGTTGTACTGGTAATGTATTTTTCATATGAATGTTATAGAAACTTGTGTGTAGAGAAATATTATAAATATTAAAAATATTAGAAATGTGTAGCAAAGCGATGATATTGTTTTCGTGTACAACACCATTTTCACAGTCCGGAGAGCGTAATATCTAGATTATAATTTCCTCACATATCCACGATTCAATATTGGACGTTTGATGATTATGTTAGAGTATCATAGTTTGTTGGTCTTTAGTCCAATATAGCAGGTTGTTTAAGTTGCGAGAATCAACATCGTATTATTTTCCGGAAGTGTGTGTGTGACTAAGAGGAGTTAATGCGTGAGCGGAGGCAACTCACTGATTTCTATAACTAAATATTATCCTAATGTACATTAAATGGTGTCTCAAAAGAGACCCTATCTTATATGGTTATAAACAGTTTCTAAAAATTTAAATTTAAAGTGTCCTATCTATAATTACAGTGTAGTCTATCAAGAAGTATTAAAGGTGTTCATATTAGGGTGATTATCCTCCACTATAGAGAGCCACAATTGAATATATCACACCAAGAGCCAGATCTCCAAATCAATGATCATTGTAATTGTAGTCTACTCGTAGAACCTGGGAGGGTTATAGAATCACTTCTATATATAATAATTACTGGTAAGCTCTGGGTAAGCATGTCAGATGGGATGTCAAAGTTAACTATCACTAGGGTAGACCAGAGGTCAATCCTCACTTACCATTCATTAATCCGACCATCAATTCATACATATATGTACAACTCATACGCCACTTGCATTTCATTCACTGCACTCAGCATATAGGTTATATAGCTCATCAATGTTACTAAATTAATTAGTCTTCCACTTATCCAACGATGGCACTCCATCCGCAGAATCAATTCAATGTTTAAATTTTACATTAATTATATAGTGGTGTAATGTAGTTCAAGCAATTGGGGCAGTCACAACGAAAGTAGATGTACAAAGAGGTAATTCTACTGTAAAGGGTTTTAGAGGGATGTCACTATTTACGTTATATTGGATCAATGAGTGTGGTGATATGGTATAAGGTGTGCTCTTGGGGTTTGATGCTAGAGGTGTTGCCTGGTTCAAGTCTGACATTGCTATATATTGGGTTTAAAGTTTTGGAAGGAATGTCGGAAGCGGTGCTGGCAAGACGCGAACACATCAGATTTTTTGTTAAGTAAGTTATGGTTAGAGAAGATAATAGTAGGGTCTCTAGTAGACAGAGGTTACAAAATTTATTAGGTGGTTTGTACGAAGTCACGCTACCTATCACTTCCCATTTAAGCGTGTAAGGTTTATTTTTAGTTTTTAGATAGTGTATGTAGCTACATAGTGAGTGGAGTTGGCCAGGCTGTGTTTTTTGAACGAGTGGATGTGCGAATTATATCTGGTTTTGAAGCAGTTAGAAGTGGAGCCTACATAGGTTTCTGAAGAGTTGCTAGTTGTGACGGTGCATGAGTATATGATATCCTTGATTAAGCATTTTTTATCTAAAGGGCAGGTTCTATTTGCTCTACAGTTACAATTATTCTGGGTGTTAGTCTGCTGGTTAAAATGTTGTTTAGAAGTCCGGGTGGTAGCTATAGGATTTTGGATATGGGGGTTGTCATCCCCGGTGTTATTGCTTATACTAGTGCTATTACTACTATTACTACCGTTATTAGGGTTACTTGCTATAAAGTTATGTTGAAGATTTACCTTCAATTTAATAAATTAAACAATCAGAGCTATATATCATAAAACATGTCTATAGAATCACAAGATAACATATATAGCTCTGATTGTTTAATTTATTAAATTTTCATTGAGCCACAAAGTGACCCGTTGCAAGACACGTGTATGTATATATATGTATATATATATGTAAACTTTTATATGTAATAATCTCCCATTAGGTTGAGATACAAATTTGGCTGTATTGTGCTGTGCTTTCTAGCAAAAAAGCCAATAGCCGTAAGCAACTACCACACCCCTTCCAACCTGATCGCTACTACGTCGGGATTCTTAGCCATTTTGAATGAATTCTTGGCGCGATCACTTTGGAAAATTTAGTGTCTAGATCAGAGCAAATCTCCTGATGAATCGGTGCTCGAGTTACATAATTATTACATAATTATTGGAAATCTCAAAATGCGGACGAAACCATGGTAGAGGTATTTAAATGTATTCTAGTTTCTCCAAGGTTATTTTACACCTAATTCTGTTTAATTGACTGTATCTGGGCGATTACGCTGTCGAAATATTCGATAAATATTCCGTTGCGGCCGACGCAAAGGGCTAGTTTCGGTTATTTGTTGGAGATTTCTTCATAGAAGCCTCATTCTTATAGCCTGGTCTATTTGATTTTTTATATAGTTAATTATGTTAATTGGGAGAGGAAATGGTATATATTTTATCTTGTGATTCTATAGACATGTTTTATGATATATATATAAGTATGTATATATATAATTATGTATGTATATATATATATATACATATATATATAAGTATGTATATATATATATATATATATATATATATGTATATAT